>CAJGYO010000015.1:50046785-50646785 GCA_904845875.1 Miscanthus lutarioriparius
AATAAACCAACTGGGAAGGTGGGGTATGTAATGACAATGTGTGTGTCTTGAAAGAAGTGGTGTGAAGCGATGGATCCATCGATACAGTCTGTTGTTTGGCATAGTGATGGAATGATGAAGCCCGTCCAGTCTGACAGTGGTTAGCGGAAAACAAACCACGTAGAGAAAGGCAAGGACGCTGCTTGAGATAAATAAGACGGTTGGCCAAAAACATCATTTGGAGAAAGGATGGTGGAAGCACAGCGATCGTACAGCCTCAAATAAACACGAGTTGATTGATTTTTGAACAAGGGAACTCACATTGACAACCCGGAAGCGAGCGTCCATCGCCGGCTGTGAGCGTTTGCTGCTGGGGTCAAACTAAACCAGAAACTTTCCAATGGCGTGTACTTTCAAAATAAACACGCTGAGCATATATATATATCGTTCTATTAATGGATTGATATTTTATTTATAAAGGATTGCTTTTCTTTGCTTAATCTAACGGAACATACCATTTTAGTGGCACCGTCGTTCAGTCATTCCTAAATATTTTCTACGCTGCATTAATTTAACAGGTGTTGATTGAGGTCCACAAAAAATCTAGGTCCACCGGATTCACTTATCGCATCAAGTATGTTTTTAAATAAAATCTGAAAAAAACCATTTTAGGAAATTTTACTTAGGTCTAAATGCGGTGCTAAATAAGCTCCTTAACACGCATTATTCTGATCCTGGTAAAAGCGGTGGCCGTGCAGTGGTACTACCATCATTGGCGCCCTCTCTAGATTAAGCTAGAGTTTGGAGTGTAAAATTGGGGTTTCTAGTGCAGCAATTGAACCTCGTGCCTTGTGCCCCCAGTCTCACCTCCTTTTATGGCGTTGTCGCAATAGAGGCCCTATCAACCATAGTTAGGGTTGGGCATCCAGATCGGCTGCGGATCAAGGGCCAATTGGCCGTTGGGGCAACTAGTGGGATTAATCTAACATTCTTCCTCTTGATCTCACCTTATGACTTAAATTTAACTTACTTACTTTATCTTGTTTCCACTCCATCACAGTTAGTGCATGGGGCGTGTCTCATCATCACGATCGAGTTGCCATTAGATTAAGCGGCTATAATGCACCTATCTATTTTGAAATAGATTCTCAACTAGGCTCTTATTGTCGAGAATCTTAGGATTTTTCTTAAACCTATGGCGACAAAGTGTTCTCTAAACCACTTATTTGGGTGGTGGCCCTTTATGTGAGCGAATCCATGAGCATCTTTACTGTTCTTATATGCTCAAGATTAATTATATGATCTTGGACTTTATCTTTCACAACATAATACTTTATGTCAATGTGTTTAGCAACACCCTTAACTTATTGTTGTGAGCATAACATCTTCTTTGGATTATTGCTCGTAGTATAACTTGGAGTAAGCTTATGTATGTAGTCTCACCACTTTCAATCGGGCATGAATTTCTTGATCAATTCACATGTCATGTGGCCTCATAACATGCTACAAACTTCATGCATACCATTGTGGGCGATGTAGTGACGGTTTTGCTTTAAGCTTTTTCATGATATAGCACCTCTTGCGAGAGTGAATATGTATCTGACGTGGACTTTTGTCATCTCCCGCATAATCAGAATTTGTATGCCCCCTCTATATGCGAGGGAATCGAGATCTTACGTATGTTAGCATGAGACCCTTCCATTTACCTTGCGGAGTAGCATAAAACTTTCTTTACTAATTTTTAGTGTTCTATTCACGGATTACTCTAATATCATGTCAAGTAACCCGGTAACAAATAATAAGTCGGGGGCAGTACATACTTGAGCATACTATAAACTTTCACTTGGTGAACTATATGAAACGCTTTCATTTGGTCGATCTCATATTGGTTCTAAAATATTGGGAAATTCCCCATATCTATCAGCCCTTGACTATGGGAGCGGTGAAGAGACCCACAATTTTGTATATTGTATTTCTTTAGAACTTTTTCTAAGTATGCCTTTGTGATAATCCTAAAGCCCTTTTTCTCTATCTCGGTGAATCTCTCATTTCTACAAATGAATGAAGCTTCTTGAGATCCTTCATATCAAACTTGAGGACAAGAACTTTTTAGTAGTAGATTAATATCATTGCTAGCTTGAGCAGATGCCATCCACACATACAAGACTAGGAAAATGTATTTCCCATTCTTTAACTTTGCATAAGCATAATTGTCCTCTACATTTCTTGAAACCCAAACTTTCTTATTGTACTATCAAACTTCAAATACCACTGTCTTGAAGCTTGTTTTAACTTAGTAAATGGATTTCTTGGTGGCATCCCATCGTTCTTTTCCTTCCACAATAAAACCTTTCGGTTGTGCCATGTAAACATTTTCCTTTAGATCCCCCATTTAAGAGCGTCGTCTTTACATCCATCGATGTAATTCTAAATGCGTAATGTGCTACAAGCGCTATTATGATTCTAAAAGAATCCATACATGAGGCTGGAGAAAATATCCCGTTATAATCTATACCTTCTCTTTCGTGAAGCCTTTCACCACAAGTCACTTTGAATCTTTCTATATTCCCTTTGAGGTCATATACGGTTTTGTAGACCCATTCACGATCCTCATCTTGGCTCCTTTCGAATTGTTTCTAAGTCCCAAACACTAATTTGGTTTTCATTGATTTTATTTCATCTTACATGGCTTCAAGCCACTTTTGATGAGTGGCGTTTCTAATAAGCTTCTTCAAATGAGGTGGGATCACCTCCATTTGAACTTCCTCACATTCATAAACTTAGTAGTCATCGGGGAATGGTGATCTTCTAACTCTTTGAGACCTTCTAGGGGCCTCGTTAGATAATGCTTGTTGTATATGAGGCTGTTGTTGCTCCTCCTCATGTGTGACAATGAGTTCTATGAGATCCTGAATGATAGGTTCCTCATGTTCATTCATTGTTGCCATAGGAGAGCTAACAACAGATGATGTTACTATAGTGTCTTGCACTGTTGGTACAACAACAATAGGTAGCGTGAAGAATGGTTTTTGAACCATTGGAGTGGGCATGTATACCCGTTTCTCTTCAAAATTATTTTCTTGCACTACCATGCTCCCCCTTATCATATCATCCTCCAAGAACACATCATATCTTGTTTCTACAAACTTCGTTTGTCTGTCAGGACAATAGAAGCGATAACCTTTTGACTTTTCTGAATAGCCGATGAAATGACTTTTTTTGGAGTCTGGCTTCCCTATGTTTGGGTTAAAGACTTTAGCCTCAGCTGGACAACCCCACACACATAAATAGTTAAGTGAGGGTTCCTTTCCTGTTCACAACTCATATGGTGTTTTGGGCACCGACTTGCTTGGCACTTGATTAAGAATATGAATGGCGGTTTTTAACGCCTCCATCCATAAACTTATCGGTAGGGTAGAGTAACTTATCATGCTTCTCACCATATTCATTAAAATACGGTTTGCATCTTTTAGCTAATCATTCTCTTTGAGGCTGCATGGATTGTAGAATCTTTGAGCAACTATGCCATTTTTTTGTAAGAACCTTGCAAAAGGTCCAGGAACTTAGCCATATGGGGTGTGTGAATATAGTACTCTCCCCACGGTTGGATCTACCTTAATCTTTAAGTTGTGCTGATTTTCTACTTGACCTTAAATATCTTAAATTTATCCAACGCTTCTGATCTTTCCTTAATTGGATAAATATAGCCAAAATGAAAATAATCATTTGTGAATGTTATAAATGAATCATAACCATCCACACTTTTCACAGGAAAAGGACCACAGATGTCTGTGTGAACTATTTCTAAAATTCCTGCGCTTTGTTTGGCATCTTTCTTTATTTTCTTAACATACTTTTATTTTATGCAATCAATGCATTACTCTAAATCTAAAAATTCTAAAGGCGGAATAATTGATTTCTTAATCAATCGCTCTATTCTCCCCCTCGAAATATGGCCTAAACGACAGTGCCATAATTTCAAAGATACATCATGCACTCTCTTTCACTTATTTGT
The DNA here is from genome assembly GCA_904845875.1 of Miscanthus lutarioriparius. Lineage (NCBI taxonomy): Eukaryota > Viridiplantae > Streptophyta > Magnoliopsida > Poales > Poaceae > Miscanthus > Miscanthus lutarioriparius. The sequence goes on from CAJGYO010000015.1 coordinate 50,050,780, forward strand.
TGCACTTATAGGCGAGAAAGCATTCTCATTCTCAGTGCTCACAGTATTCACATTCTCAGAAAGTGATAATAAATAAAGCTTGTCTTGTCGGAAGGCAAGACCAACACACTTATTATTATACACAATCCGACATTTGTCATTACCAAAATGGCAATCATAACCATCATCGTCTAGTCATGAGACACTTATCAAGTTTCTACATAAAGAGGGTACATAAAGAATGTCTGAAAGCTGAAGTCTAAAACTATCATCTAATTCTAGAGAGAGATCTCCAATGGCCTCAACTTCAGCTTCAACTCCACTTGCAACTTTAATTCTTCTTTCTCCTCTTTACAGGGTCCTCCTCGTATGGAATCCCTCTCTTCAAAAGGCTCTTGATGCAGATAGTCCCTACTGGTAATGTACATGCTTCTTGCACCATTTTGCGATCCTTCTCAACTTGAGCATTGTTGTTCTTCTGATGGTATGGTTATTCGAGGGCTTTCCCTTGAGGTTTGACATTCTTATTGAAATTCTTCTTTTGTTGTCCTTCACAAGGTTAGTAGAGTCACTGTGAGCTTTTCAGCCTCTTCTTCTTGAACACATTATTACGATGAGCTTGTTTATATCCCACTTATCGGTGCATGTTGTAATTTACAACAAAAGTTTCATATTCCTTAGACAAAGAAGCAAAACCAAATGAATAAAGGAACTCATCCTTGAGCCCCAAATTCATTGAAAGCAGCTTCGAAGCCATATTGCTCATCTTGATGTGTGCTCTGTGATACCACCACCAGTGTATTTCTCATTGAACAATTTCTTGATCAGAGTACTGGCATAAGCCTTTGAAGAGCCAGTAAACTGACTCCACTTTCTTGAGGTATTACGTGGCGGTGTCACAATCGGGGATAGACCCCTTATCGCATCTAAAATAATGGACTTAGCCACCATCAAGCACTTGTGGTTTGAAATATCACATTTCTTACGTTGAGATCATATTTCATCTACACTTCTACATGATCTTTAACGTCGAGTAGTAAAATCGAAGATCGATCTCATTTCTTCCCTCACCGGGTCCCTTTGGCTCGATGGGACACGGGGAGAGGTAAGCCAGCGAGTCGTTTTTTAGGACAACGCCAAGTGCTAGTTCATACTTCTCTTGCCATACCCTATAGTTGCCCTCTTCAAAGAGGCGGTATGTATGAGATAAATGCCATTGAGTTGAGTCTAAAAAACACTGTCAGAGATAGTGAGAAAATGTATGCCTTAATTTAACGTTGGTCAAAATTAAAACATACAACTTTCTTATACACTAATTATGCATCACCGTTGGGCAAAAATAGAATTAATGCATGGAAAAACTTATGAATAAACATTATAATATTGCTATTATCAACATTGGTCTAGGAAAAATAACAACATTATAATTTACTAACTAAAAAATATTGCTCTTTCAAATTAAATTCTCCCAGTTGGTTTGAATTTAATTAAAAGATAATAAACTTAATATTATAGCGGAAACATGAAAAAATATTTATCTACTTTTTTGAAGCATTTCTTTGCTAATCTACTCTCTGAAAAATTTATCCCGTTGGTTCAAATTTTGACAGAGATTGAAACTAGACAAAAAAAATGATCAAAATTTGCTTCTAAAAATAATAAAAATAAATAAAGTATCTACTGTTCATTTGGCCCAGCCCGGTGAAAGCAATCTGCGGCCTATAGCGGCTCCCACCAGCGGCGCCGCGCCTGCTTGACTAGCAATGACCCAACACGGCGCGCAGCAGCCCGGAGCCCGAGCCCGCAACACAGGCTGGGCGAGAATCTCAACCCCACTGGGCTATTTTGGTCCCAGTGACAGCGGGCATGATCCATCGCGATCCGATGGCCATCCGCTGCCTACTTAAGATCAAAACCCGGTGTCCACGCGCCAGAAACCCTAAGCACATTCAGGTCTTTCTCTCCTCCTCTTTCTCTCCTCGTGCCTTGGAAAGTAAGGGAAAGTAAAGGAAGCGGCTCCGCCCTTGATCCCCTCGCCGACGCATGCACTCGCCCTAGGTTGAGTCGCATGCATCAGCGATGCTCGGACGACGGTGCCTAATCCCTATTCACTTTCTGATGGGACTCTTCCCTAAACCCTAGATCCTTTCTCCTTTGTCGGCCCTCAAAGCGTTGGGCGTCGCGGAGAAGTTGTCTTGGCCGCCATGGGTCCCTCGCCCGACCTTGCGCTCCCTAGTGGGCCAGCGCGCCTCATGAGCCGGTCCTATGATGGTGCCCTCGGCCCGAGGTTGTGCATGCAACTTGGCGCGGCTCGGCCAACTCTCCGCGTGATGCCCGAGGCAAAGTGGCGGGTAGGTGCTTCTTGGCCCGGTAGCGATGGTAACGGCGGCTTGGGTGCAGGTCCTCCCCTAGCCGACCTTTGTTCTAGGGGTTAGGGTTTGGGTTTCGGGTTGGGGTTCAATCCGATTCACAAGTTGAATCCTCTCCTTCTACATTCTTCTACTTGGTTTTCTACCCCGATAAGCTAGATCTCGCCTAGTTAGGGCTCGATACCATTGATAGAAATTACATGATCCACTAGCCATAGATCTAGAATATATATCGACATTTGGGATAAATAGCAAGGCCTAGAACATGAACTAGTACATTATTTAGAGATAGAGGAGAGAGGTTCGGAGATGCAAACCGTCGGGCTTGGAGGAAGAGGAGGAAGCCATGCCATCGGTGCAGTGTCCCGACGGCGGTGTTGAACGGCGTGGTGGAGACGCTGTCACAGAGGCGGCGGTGAAGCCGGTGGCGGTACTTCCCGTCGCTGGCAGCGCCCCCTCTCTAGATCGGCTAGGGTTAGGAGTGTAGGTGGGGTTCGGCAGCGCAGTGAACCTCGTGCCTTGTGCCCCTGCCCCCACCTCCTTTTTTATGTCTTTGTCTGACGGGGCCCACCAACCATAGTTAGGTTGGCGTCCCCGATCGAGGCTGTGGATCAAGGCCCAGTGGCATTGGGCCAAGCTGGGTGGGATCATTCTAACACAGGTGTGGTGGCAGAGCCCTGTACCGCCTTGGGGATCGAGACCGAGAAGGATGAGGAGGCATGGGCGGCCTGTCGCGATGGTGGGCGCCACGTGTCGGGCCGAAGTGAGGAGTTGCCTCGTGTGGACCCGGATGGCCTAGGGTGGGCTACAGCATCGCCCACTGGCCACAATGGGCACTGTGGTAAGGCGGGTCATTGATTCTGCCTTGGGCCTGAAAGCTAACCCAAGTGGCTTTTGGTGACTGCGTGCGTCGTAATGCGGCCTAGAGTGACTATGGCCAAGTGACACGTCCAGTCCCTTTGCGCTCTTGTGTTCTACCCTTGAGCAAAATGACCCGACCGATGACGAGAGGATATGGTACCACGACACCGACTCTTGCCGCGGTGTAATTTCAAATACAAGAAATGTACATGACTTGCATATATCTTAGGTTATGGGTACCACGTATTTGGAAACGAAGACAAATTAAATATCGTTCTTCAAAATATCGAGAACGAGTAAACGTGGCGGTCGCTTGAATACGATGGAGCAAGTACAACAATTGACTTATAGTCGAGCTAATCAATATTTTTGCATGTAAAAGAGAGAAGGAAGGAGAGAGAAGAGAGCTTAGCTCTCATGCAAGCAACAAGCTCGGCATGTAAACATAGGCAATAGTGGATCCCAATAAAAACATATGTGAAGAGGAATAGGAAAGAGAATGGAAACATATAGTAACAATAAAAAAATTATAAACAAATAGAAGACTAACTATTGTATAGCTTGTCTCTTATAACTTGACTTATAGTTAAGTACTTAGCTCTATTATTGACCTTGCTTATACCACGACAGCGCATTGACTCAGGCTCCAGGGGCACGTTTGATTGGTATCAAAGTTGGGCTGACTAACTTTGGTCATCAAAATTAAAGTGGTAATAAAATAGATGGCTACTAGCTACTATGCCAAATATAGCATGCAACTAAAGTCATGTTTAGATCCATTAGCTGTTAATAGCTAATTAATATTAGATGCTATTAGCTAGTTTAGTTCAACTAGTAAAATAATTATTAGTTTATTTAGCTAACAATTAGCTAGATCTGTTCAATTGCAAGAAGCTAATTATTAGTAGCTAACTATTGGTTCTGTGAATCAAATAGGATCTAAATAGAGGTTAATTAAAATTGGTCAAAAGTATCCAATTCTAGACTGGCTACCTCGAGCACAGCATCAAGTAAATTTAGGCGCTAAGATTTGGATTTCTAAAACGTAGCTAGCTAGTGATGCAAGTTTTTCTGTCTGGGTGATTGGGTACCAAAGCTTCTCTCGTTAAACTCATATAAATTGCAAACCAAGAAAGGGGTAGAAATGAACTCTTCCCATCCTAAAAGGAAAGTCATTCTTGTTTTGGTCTATGTCGGATTAATAATTATTTAAAGTTTGATCAAATTTATATGAAAATGTGTCAATATTTATGAAGAAGTACCATTAGATCAATATATTTTTAGTCGGCATTGAGGGGCTGTCTTGTTGGAAGCCTATCAAGCAACTCGTCAGCTCCGAGCCCAGACATAGGACTCTTAAATTGTTTGGGCTTAAACCAAACAGGTCCAATACGAAAGTCTCCACGGAAGGAGATGTCATAGGAACATAATCAAAACTCTGAATAAAGGACACTCCGTGAAGTGTGATGATAAAAAACCCGAGGTAGATAAATTTGCTAGATGCCATCGGTGACCATCTGCATAAGGGAGTCAGATCAATTGTGTTTCAAGTTCTTGTGTACGAATTTGAGAGCATACCTCACTGCTTGAACGTACACCAAGAGTTTTAAAATTTTTGCATGATGGATGCAAGCTCAGCACGACTGTAGCAAACAGGGGTACGTCAGTCATTGTAAAGGGGTCTTCTCCCCTTTCAGTGATTCCCCGATTGAGAGTTGTACGTTTTGGCTACTTCCAAAGTGAAAACTGGATAGTAACTGAGGTTCAAGGTTCCAAAGCTAAGGAATTGGAAAGGAGGCATGTGAGCTCATCTCCTTTAATATACACAAAAACATGTCTGATCTCGTCAGGCTTCTGAAGCAACCAAGATCAACTATGGGATGAAAATTGAAGACTCTAGAGAAAGATAGCCAAGGGAGTCTGCACTTCTGCATTGCCATTTGATAAAATTGAGCATGGGAATTTGAACTTCCCGGTGATATTTTGAGCCAGAGTAAGTGTGAGTTCGTCAATCTGTGGTGGTACCTCGCATTTTTGATTCAGAGCATTCAAAGTTTTAAAGTCTTCAAGTTACTGCCCAAGTTCTTCTAAAGTTTGAATTGTCCCCTTTGGAGTGCAGAACTGCAGACATTTTTTTTTGTTTTCTGCTTTTTCTATAAAAGAATAAACTAATTTCTGTAAAATTGCCATACGATTTCATCAAAATTCATGGATTCCAAAAGAGCCCTAAACCAGAATTGAAAAAAAAAGATGTGCTTGATAACACATTCTCTTCTTTGAACTAACTAATGCTGTGGGTTCACATGCTCTCCGGTAAACATTACGACCAACGAGCATTACAAGCTTCTCATCCAACAACCAAATTCGTCCCTTGTAAAAGTTTGATACCTACAAACTGTGCATGAATTTGTAAGGAAGTCACATGATATATAGATGAGCAATACTCCTATCTTCCTACCAGGAAATATCCTTGCGGCAACACAAGATGCCAAGACGTTTCTAACACCTCAGCAGAGGACCACATTCAATAGCAACAACACCGGCAAACAGAAAGATTCCACGACAGACACACAGATCACAGATCTCACATGAAAGTCTGGGCCAACAAGAAGTGCAGCGTAAGACTGTCTTAAAAAACAGTGACCAAAAATAAAAGACTCATTCGTCTTTTGGGTAGCGCTAAGGCAAATGGTTCGATACCTATTTTTGGTTTTGTCCAAAAAAAACTTAAAAGACAACCCTTTCTATAAATGGGTCTCCAGAAGAGAAGATACTCAGATTTGGGTTATACCTCTCCTGACAAAAAAAAATAGGTCTTCAATATAGATACTCTGTTGGAAGCTTTAGATATTCAGCATGTTCGCTGGCTCGTATACGATCGTGGATTATAAGCTGGAACAATATTTTTCTCTCACACCAAATCAGCCAGCAGTAAATAATCCACGATCGTTTACGACCTACCGAACAGACTGATTGTGTTGGAGACCCATTTTAGGTTTGGGTTCTGTAATGGGTCTCTTGTTGGAGACAGCGAATTCCCAGATGGGCCTCCATTCTTCCGTTTCAAAAGCATTCATTCCGAAATTGATACAAGTGTACAATCTAAAAAATTAACCGTCATGTTCATAATGCCTGATCGCCATCACTAGATTATACACTTTACAGCAACAGTGATCATTTTGGGTATGATTGTCGCAATCATACAGTACAACAAAAGCTCAGTAAATGGAGCTTAACTACAAATACAAAATACATGGGGAAAAAACTAGAAAGCTGAGCAGTTGTGTGCACACGTAGCACATGAGCCATACACGGCTCAGAATTGCAACCACCAAGGTATGGGCGTGTATGGTCATGAAGCAGCATATCTCATGCAGATATTCCCACACATGAAGATGAGATCATCACAGATTAAACACCCCCAAAAAAAAAAAAAAAACAAATCTGAAACACACTAGGAAGTTGGAGATCTATGAGATTGCATGAGCAAACCATTTCATTGGGCCTGGGCCGTGGTCCCCCCCCCAAAGTTCCATACAGAGCCTTTTAAATTCTGATGATAACAGGATGAAAGCATCCAAGGCTATTATTCTGTACCAAAGAGATGAGCTGGACCAATTCAAATTGAAACTATGAGCTGGACACCCCATATGCTCATCAAATAATTTGAGGTCGTCATCCCAGTACAGAATGGAAGATACATTGCATATTCAGAACAGTTGGGTTCATAATGTAAAGCCAACAGGGCAAAGAAATTGATAATCATAGTTGCACGACGGGCTCGAATAAAGGGAGATTAGCAGTGGACCAAATCTTGCAAAGCTATTATGAATGGTTAAACATAAAGGCAGTATCACTTTCAGGTCGGCGTCAATTCCATGAACCACCAAATCATGAGCCTAACATTGCAGTAAAATAATGCATCTAAATGGTGAATCGCTTTCTGCAATACTGTTCTCGTGATCATGATATCTGAGAACTGAAATGCCCAGTCAAGTATATTCATAAAAGAACATGCAATTGAACCCACTCCAAGATTATACATTTCGCAATACATCCATCAAGGCGGCAAGTGCAAAACAGCCAAACAAGTAAAGCTGTTGATTTTAATCTTCAATACTGTTGTTGATTGTTATGCTTATTTCTGTATTCACTAAAGATGCCCATTTTATTTCACTAAATTTCAATAGCGTGACTTTGCCATCGTGTTGGAATAGTCTTCTATCATTGTGTTAGAATAATCTTCTGCTACAGCATTACCCAATAAAATAAGATATTATTCAGGAGCCTCGGCACAAGTGAATCATGCAACACTCAATAATTTGTTGGTGGCAACATGTCATTTTCAGGAATCTAACAAACTCTATTGTACTCACTAGTAAGAATTGTCTTAACACAAGCAACTTTTTGTTAATGTACTATCACCATTGATTGGCATAAGGTTTTTAAATGTACCAAGCAAACAACTTTATCACACAGGACACAACAGCAAATGCATGTTAGCTGTATCTTGATTGAGATAATCCAAGGACATTGCACACTTTGAATCTCTGAACAATCCATCACTGCGTTTAAACTATGGGACCATTTCATAAGTAGCACCATAGTTGCTGAGTTGCACAATGGTGGTCCTTGTACCTGAATTAGAGGGTAATGGATGCTGGGAATAAAATTAGGGTATGAACCCTTCTCAATCAACAAACGTTCTTCCACTATCAACTTAATTTTTTTGACCATGCACCAACTATTTCTGAAAAGGACTACCAACTATTCTTATTTTATTTTATGCATTTTTAAGATACATATTTTTTTTTAAAGAGAAATATATCTCTATCAATTCATCACATTTCACCATGAAGTTATTTATCTATAACCTATATATGAACACGATCAATGCTTAACAAATGAAGTCTGAAACAAAGCTAGCAACCAAGTTCACATTCATTTTCAGCTTTTAGTGTGACTATGCTCGACATGAATAAAACTGAATGGAACTCGCTGACATACGACATAGCACTGCATGACCAATTTTGATATGCTCTAAAACAAGGGAAGAAAAAAGTTTGCATCTCAAAGGTACATATTACCATTATTCAGCTGAATTTTCAACATCAAAAGCTAGGAATGGAAACAAGCAATAGAAACAGACCTACTTTAATTACAAGGTTATTGTCAGAAAAAGGGAACTAAACAAAATCCAAGTATAGATTAACAAAGCCAATAATGGTATCCTTCCAGATTCAACAATTTCAGATATTAATGGTCAGTTAAGAATTACAGATATGAATCTACTAGCGTTTTTTACATCCATTCTGTGCATAAATCACTCCAAGAAGCTCCCAATGCAGGCATTATTAGCAAGTAACAAGACACGACAAGCATAGAACTGGGCATGATTTATGAGAAACCACCTCTCTTAGCCCTCTTGTCAACACACAGCATACGGATAGGAACAAATATAAGGGCCAAAATTTCCATATATATGTGATGGATCAACACGGTAATCATGTCCTCGTTCGTTCACCTCAACTCACCTCATGTTTTCCATCCCCTCTCTCGTCAGGGGAAGGAAGGAAACAAAGTAGCCGGACCACAAACACATCGGGAAACAAAATCGCGAGAAAAAAAAAATGGTCAACACTTTATCACGAAAGCGACGTGACGACTCGCCTCCGCCTCAGTCGAGGAAGCCAGTGCGGTGCAGGACGGCGTTGCGGACGCGGCGGAGGTCGCGGCCCTTAAGCGTCCTCCCGGCGCCCTCCAGCACCGAGCTGTGCGCGGCGGCGCGGCGCGCGACGATCTCGTGCGGGGGGACCACGGCGTCCGCCGCGCTGCCGCCCGCCCCCGCGACGGCGTGGGCCCACCTCCCCCTCCGCGCGGGCTCCGACTGTATCCGCACCGGCGCCGACGTCGCCATCGCGGACGCCGCCGCGGCGGTCTCCGGGACGGGGCGCGCGGTGGATCGGGCGGGCCCCCCGACCCCGACCCCGCCCGCGCCGACCACGGCCGCGGCGCGCTTCTTCTTCTTGCCCTCGTCCTCCGGGAGCGCGGCGAGGAGGCCGAGGCCTACCGCGGACGGGGTGGCCGGCCAGAGCACGTCGAGCTCGAGGAGGTCGCCGTGGGCGCCCGCCGCGGCCGCGGCGTGGGTCGGGACGGGGAGCGGTGGGCGGGACGACAGCAGGAGGCGGTCCATCGCGTCTGCTTCTGCTCCGGGGATCACCAGTGCGGCGGATCTCCGGCGACGCGGCGTCGCTCCGGCATGGGAGGTGGAGGCGGGCTGGGCGTGCGCGAACGAGGGACACGCGACACCGGCGAGGAGGGGAGGCGGGCGCCGTGGCGGACCGGGTGCTTTGGGCTTACAGGGAGGAGGGCAAGTTGTTTTCCGCTGTTTTGCACCTTGGCCCTTTAGCTTCTGCTGAATCAAATTCTCGTACCGCGCCGCTTTTGCCTTTTTGACCAAAACTGTCTCGTGGGCTGTGGTGCATGGGCTGAAAACGGTTTGGCCCACGTGTTGCCGCCAAGAGAGGCCCATTTAAAGATTTACGCTACGTGACTGCCCAGTCAAACAACGGACCGAAGGAAAGTAGGAGCCCTAACGAATTCAGCGAGTCGGGCGCAGGCAAAACAGAAAGAAATCATGAATAATAAAAACAAAGGAAGAAATCAGTTTAAATTCCTGCAAGTTTGTTTCATTTATCCTAGGGTAATGTAATCGCGTGATGGGCATCTGCTTCAGCAGCAAGCGACGCGCCACGCCGCCGCCGTCGACGCCGTCATGGTCGTCGGACCTCCTCCGGAGCTGGCCGGCGTCGTGCTCCGATGGCTGCCGTCGCACGCCGACCGCGTCCGCTTCGACGCCGTCTGCCGGCACTGGCGCGTCGCCGCGCAGCAGCAGCGCTCGCTGGTCCCGCCGCCGCTGCCGTGGATCAGCTTCAACAACGACCGGTTCCAGAGCCTCTGCGACGGTGAGCGAGCAGCACGCCCTCAGGCGGTGGGGCCCCGGCAACGCGCTCCGCTGCTACAGCACCTTCGACGGGTGGATCCTACTCGAGATGGACGACCCGGCGCGCTCGTGCTTCCTACGGAACCCATTCTCCGGCGAGTCGATGAAGCTGCCGTTCCAGCAGGAGGAGCAACGGTTCGGCGACCCGTACGCCCGGTACAGGAACCGCTCCGCGTTCCGCAAAGTCGTCTCGGCAGGCACGCGCAGCGGCTCCATCGTGCCGCGCTGTTCAAACCCAGCATGCGAGAGAACCCCAAGACCATCAGGATCTGCCTGCCGGTCACCGGCGCGTCGTGGGCGCTGCACACCCGCCGCGACGACGGGCCCGACGGCGGCATGCGGTACGAGGACGTCGCCTTCTTCCGCGGGAAGCTCTACGCGGTCGACAACCGAGGGAGCCTCTACGCGTTCGAACTCGCAGCGCAGGGGAAGATGGTCCGCTGGAGCATTCTGTAGGAAGACAACGCCGTCGGCGGAGCACTCGAACAACGACAACGGCGACACGTGAGCATGGTCGGAGGTGACGTCGACCGGCGCGTTGGAGGACCAGACGCTGTTCGTGAGCCGGAGCTGCTCGGTCGCCCTCTCCGCGTCTGGTTACAGGTACACCGGCGCGGACGTGCGAGGGGCCGCGTGTTCTACCTGGAGGACGAAGGGTCCTCCTGCAACGCCAGGTACCTCACGTACATGGGGTTCGGCCGGAAGTGGAGCCTTCGCGTCTGCGGCGTGTACGACCTGCGGCCGCGGGACCGGACGGACGGCCGGCCGGACCCGACTCTCGGACGGTGGGCGGAGGTTGTGGGCGGAGGACGATGGTGACCGGACGGAGTTCGTGCCGTTTGAGGTGTGGTTCTTCCGCATGCGTGCAGCTAGTGCGATCGAGGTGACTCGTTCGGAAATTTTCGTGAAGAAATGTGATGCGCACTGCTGCGTTTGGGAAGCGGGATGTATCCGTGGAACTTTTTGGCTAGTTGCTCGATGGTTGAAACAAATATACTCGCTCCATCTTAAATTATAAGTTATTCCAAAAACTTTAGAGAGTCAAAAGTTTCACCAAATTTATATGATAAGATAATAACATTTATAAGTCTAATTAAAATCATTAAATTATTCATCAATTATATTTTCATATTATACATATTTGATGTCATAAATCTTTATAATTCTCTTTATAATTTCAGTCAAATTTGAGATGTTTTGACTCTCCAAGATTCTTGAATGCCTTATAATTTGGAATGGATGGAGTACGTATCTATCATAAGTTGGTCATTAACTGTGTTATTTATATACGTGCGTGGTCAGGCAGTGAAGGTGAACGGGAAAAAAGGGGTAAAAGACTGCAAACAAAAAGAAATCGTGGTAGGAAGAGGCAACGTGAAGGTGAATGGAAAAAAAGGGTAAAGGTGATTTAAAAAGAAAAGAAATTGTGGAAGGAGGAGGGCAACGTGAAGGTGAATGGAAAAAATAGGGTAAAGGTTGAATGAAAAAAAATCGTGCAAGGAAGAGGCAAAAGTATTTCCATTACCGGGATTTGAACCCATAGGGTAAAGGTTGAATGAAAAAAAAAATCGTGCAAGGAAGAGGCAAAGTTATTTCCATTGCCGGGATTTGAACCCGGGTCGCCTGTGTGAAAGCCAGGTACCCTATCCGGACTTGACGACAATGGAACTATTGTACATAGCGTACAAAATATCTTATTTGAAGTAAAGAATATTCTTGCTTAAGGCCAACGTATTATATAAAGCCATCTCATCCTCACTTCGTGTCTCGCCGTTTCACTCGTGAAGTCTCCAAGATAACACATCACACAGAAAAGCGTTCAGTGGAAAGGAATTTGTCGGATCGCCTTGATATATATAAAGATGAAAAAAAAATGGAGCGTACCCTCGTTCCCTCGAGCAGTCAAGCCTCTTGATGCCATGTTCTCTAGATTCAATCAGCTCAGCCATCTCTGCACTATAACCTACACAATGCACAAACACGAACTCGCCGTCTTCCAAGTTCCAATGAGGGTCTCAGGTCTGTATATGTTTAGATCAACAAACGTACAGGGTCGCAGCCTCGCAATAACTAGAATCTGGGAGGAAAATTACACAGAATCTTTTGGTAACATTCCTGAGATATACCAATCGTTATCTGATTTCTGGCATTGCAAAATCCTGGTGTTCTTTCTGCATTTGGCTTCCAAATCAACGAGTGTGGTCATCAGGTGATGATTGCAGCCAGTTAACACCGCAAGGCAAGCCTCTTGAACTGTTTCCTTGCACAGAACACGTGTGCTGGAGTTTCCACACTTTGACCTGAATAAACACCCGTCAATGTTGCAACAAAACAGCAAAGCATTTTTTTGCAAATAAACTTGCAAAGCATCCAGTAACTACTGCAGAGCGTAGGAAATGGCAGAGGTAGCAATGGGGGGGAAACCATCATCTTCCATTCCAATCTCAACAACCAATTTCTACCAGTTTCAAATCAGATATCAAATCAGGCTCCGTAACCATACACTCTAGTTTCTACTACACATATAGTACTACCAAATTAGCAGACATCACTGGAACTTCCTGACCAACTCAAGTTTACGAGCCTGGAAGAATTTGCAATGGCCTTTTCCGCTTGATTCGATCTCCTCAGTCTTCCTTTTGAAACCAGTAAAGCCTGAAACAAAGCTTGACTTGTCGCTTGGTGCTTCCATTGTCAGTCCCATCTTCATCAACTTCATCAACTTCATCAGACTCCCTTCGTATCATTAGTTCATTACCATGTGGCAAAATTATAATAGCAATCAGAATCATGTTTTGCAGTTCACAAAACACACTAACGAATTTTGTTCACAAATGGGCACATAAAGGTTGCAAATTTGAACACACCATGTAACCTCAACTGCATCCTTGAAGAAGGGCTTACAAGTTCCCCAACTAAAACGAACCAAAGTTGGGAAGCCAAATACTGGATGCTTGTGATCTTCTAACCATTGCTTAGTATCAGGGTCTGCACCATTAATTTGGATGTTCTTTAATGCGACAAGACAAGTCACATGATTACAGTTTGATAAAATCATTTACAATGAGGAATCAGTTACCTCCTGGATATCCTGATCCAGTTTTCATGTGCAGACTCAGAGCTGTTTCATCAAACACCCAGTTTCGCAAGGCTCTGTCCCTAGTCACCTGCAGTTGCACATCACAACTTTACAACTAAGCAAGCCTATAAGAAAGTACCTACACAAGGAAATTTGATTCGAGAAATTACCATTGCGACTATACTTGCTCCACTAACAACAGGGTAAAGGCTATCAGCTTTTTTGGCAACCACAAATTTGATTCCTGGAAACTTTTCTGTCAGCTTGATTCTATACTTTTCGGGATCTCCTACTGTATCTATATATACCTTTTCAAGGAGGAATACAATTACTAAAAAAATGTGGTGAATAAAATAATCTTATAAGGATAGCCGCACAAGAAATCTTTTGAATTAAAGAATATATGCTCTTACTTCTGCCAGTAGAACTCCCATGTCAAGCACTTTTCTAACAAGGCACATGGCAGAGTTATGTGATATTTCATTCAGATTAACTTTCGACCTGAAACAATGGGGCTATCAATGAAGATAACAAGGCCAAGTTTAAGTTTCAATAGGTACAAAGGCCAGACATACTTTTTTAACATTTTAGCAGACAGATCCTTTGGGCATATGACATCCACTTCCCACCCAATAGAGTTATTGACCTTTAAACTTTCAAATAGCTCCTCTCTTTGTTCTTCCTTCAAGGTCTTTGAATCTGCTTGAGAAGACAAGATCAATAGGCCATGCTAATTGTCAATGTGTTAGTAGCTAATTGTCAATGTGTTAGTAGCAAAAGTACTCTTGAACTTTTCCGTGGCCCATGGAAAGTTACATGCTCAACCAACTCTACCACTGAAACATCATAAGATAGTAAGCATAATAACTGCCAAAGTACGAAGACAGATTCAAGATTTACCACTCCAAAGGTTGAATTCATGCAAATGTCAGTATGCCACAGATAAACAGGAGATGTGCCAACACTAACTCTAAGATGTCAGAAGCTGACGGGCTTAACAAAATTCGGAAAACAATAGTTTGCTACAAGAATAATGTACATGGAAGCACCTGCAGCTCATGGGTTCATTGAAAGGGACTAGAGAGGGGAATATCTGGCAGACAAGGGAAACAAGAGGTGGATAGCAATTAGCAGCAGCTAATCTGGTTGCACCAAGCTCCTGCCTTTGTCTGGAAAAAATCATGATGTGCCTTTTGTCAGCCCTTTAAAAGAGATATGAGCTTCTATCATGCCAGATCAACCAAAGTGCTTAACTACTGCCAGCATCTACTTAGTGAATGAACACAAATTGAACAAAGGTTGCATATTGGCCTATCAAAGATTATGTGTTATAAATTCCAAGCTACCCCATTTCTCTCTCTGACACAGGCTCACAGTCACGGAATCATCCAGTATATCACTGAAACTAAATTGCATATACATGTCTGTAGAATTAAAACTACTCTGAGAATATTGAGCTGTGCATCGCGAAGGACTAACACAACAATCAAGTAAATCAGCTTCAACAAGCAGATGAAGAAGATACGAGTGAAGAAGACCTGCGAATTTCAGGGTTGCAAGAGTGTTATTGTAAGAGCCAAAGCAGCATGAGTACATACATCCATACACCATAGGACCTGCAGGAGCAGTAACAGGAAGTGAACTTTAGGTAGACATTTTGCTGTGGAATGTGCTGAAACCAACTAGAGTTTCAATCAGCATTGCACATTTTCATGAGCGTTCATCATACTTCACTTGATATGCCACTGAACATTTGTATTTAAAACCCAAAAGCATCCGAGCCACATTGCATATTACACACTCCGTCCACAAAAGAATGCAATTATGGGAACTAAGTCGGTCAAACTAGCTCAAGTTTGACCAGTTTATAGTCCAAATAAATTTATTATGAAAATATATTTTACGACTAATCTAATGGTAATTATTTTGTCTTGTTAGTACTTTATCATATAATTTGAGTCAAAGTTTAAACTACTCCTCGAAATATGAGAATTGCATTCTTTTGTGGATGGAGCGAGTAATAACCAACCAGAAGAGAGGCAAGAGTTTTACCAAGGACAGGGCCACGGCCAGCCTCGTCGATCCCCCATGAGGCAGGGCTCCTTGGTAGCCCACTCCGGCACCAGCGCCGCCACGGCCTCCGCCATTTTCCGCCCGCTGCGTTAGGGCAAAAGCGAGAGAGGAGAACAATAAGCCAGGTACATCCTGGGGGATGGAGATGGAGATGGGATTGGAGCAAGGCGGGGAGGCGGATTGGAGGTCAATGCTACCGGATTAGGGAGGAAAGGAACTCACCTTGCTGCGGGCGTGAGTTTGGCGGAGGCGAAGTGCGTCGCTGGCTCGCTGCTGACTCGCCGTCGCCGCTTGGGTGGCGACTGGCTGGCGAGGAGGCGCACCGGGTACGGGGACTGCGTGCCTGCGCCGCTGCGGGGGCGGGGCTCTCCCTCTCCGCTGGTGGCGTCCGCTCCAAAAACTTGCAGGTGCAGCGCTGCCTCGCAGTCGGACCGGGCCAACCGGGCTGGCAAGAATGGGAGGTGTTAGCCCAGCAAAGGCCGAGGACCATCTACCGGTAAGAAATGATCCGTGAATGCCACGGCCCACGGAGAGGAGAGAGGGGATCCCGGTTCTAGTCGCTGTCGTCAGGTCAGTTATGCAGCACTAATTCAGCATAGTATTTTTCTTTTATAACAAATCAGTACCGGCGTAAGCCAAATCTCAGCGAAACAAACAGGGCTATACGCGGGCCACGCGAGCATCACTCGTGTTGCCCTCGAAATCCTGGCCCCCATATCAATAGGATTTACCCTTGCCAGAGCTCAATTATGTTCTCCAAGGATTTGCATATAAATGCATTCATAGGCGTTGACGCGCCCTTTTTCTAGTCTCACTCGAAAGCTACGGCTCCAACAGCCGAGAGGGACGGCACCGAGTGCCCAACGACGAATTGAAGCGTCCTCTATAAGCGGTAAAGCTACGGCAAGTTCGGTAAGGCAATTTAACCACCACCTGGAGCCTTGGCCAGAGGAACTAGCTAGTCGCAACATCGACCGGCCCAGGGGAAGATCTTGCTGTGATTTCGCAGATTAGCTCCAAACACCAAGCAGAGGTTTCCCCACTGATTCTTCTCTTCATTAGTATTTTTCTGTACACTCCATAGTTCATTCGTGATCATATTTCTTGCTCTCAAATGTTAATCATGAATTACTCCCTCCGTACCGGTAAAGAAAGTCGTTTAGAACAGCATTTAGTATACCAAGGAGTAGTTAATTATGGTGTATTTTTCTCTGTTTGCCCTTATTAAATAGGGCTACGGGTATTTTCAGTACAACAATCGTTGACAGATGGATTGGTTAGTGCAACTGATGCGAGACTGGAGTAGCAAGGTTCGAGCCTGTTTGGCCCAATTTTGCCTGCTGATGCATGATTTTGCATGTGCATGGCACTATGCAGTTGGGCGCTCCGGTTTTTGCCGTTCGTGATTTTGCCTCTCTTTTTTCAACCGTTCGTGATTTTGCCTGTGTGATTTCTGCTCTCAACTTTAACGATGTGTTCTAGTGCTCTGTCTTGACATCTTTCTTTTTCATCTACTACTTCATGGTCGTCACTACACCAAGACGCTAGCGCGAGCCGGCGTCGAGTAGTGCTTGCGTGGCGGCACCAACCATGGGCGCATTTAAATATCTCCGTGGACTCCATAAGCGTGAGCGGCGAAGAAGGCAAGGAAGCGGGAAGGGGAGGCGAGTGTCAGATGCAGTAAAGTGACCAACACGTAAATATTTATAGTTTTGCTATATGTTGTGATCGGAGGTGGCCTAGCACTCAATGACATAGGGTTTATCTTGGTTCAAGCAACGTGTCCCTACGTCCGATTTGAGTCTGGACGGTGACTTTATTCTCAAACCAGTGTGCTCGAAGGTTGTTGTGGGGTTACAAGCGGAAGGGAAAAAGATGGAGGGTACAAGAGGTCGGTCGGACTGACTGGTGCGAGGGACCGAGAGGACGGGAGCTCCGCTATGTGCTAAGTGTTCCAAAGACATGTGCTTGAGGTTTGAGCGTGGTGGTTACATTGTTGTGTACTAGTGGTGATCGATCCGATGAATCTTAGTCTTTTGGGAGAGAGCGCATCCCTTTTTATAGATGAAGGAGATGGCCTTACAAGTGAGAGGGAGAGAGTACGTATGCTGCTAAGTCTTGCTGCCCACGTCGGCGGGTACAAGATGATGGTAGGCTCCCACAATATTGTTTAATGTCAGATGCATATGGGAGGTTGCGTCGTCTTCTTCAGGTTATGGCAGATGTCGATCTTGGGCACCTTTGTTTTACCATGTTCGTCTCCGAATGCGGTAAATAACGGGCCCCCTAATATCGTTGATGCCTCATAGGCACGTGGGGGAGCCTTACCGTATTTGTGCGGTATGGGAGTTGATGGCGCCCACAACCTTTGTAACAAAAATGTCGGGCGCCTACAACCTTTGCTTTGGGTTCTGTCATGTAAGGGAGGTCGCAGTCTATTATCCTGTAGGTGCTGTGGTACGGTCCCTCAGTATTACGGTTGACTTGAGTGCGTTGCCTTACTTTCTCCGTCTCATTTCTGGTCCTTACCGAAAGCGGGCGTCCCCGTCAGTTGGTCCTAGCTGGCTCTGATGCGCTTGATCGGAGAGGAGTAAGAAGGGTTAATTGCATTCCGATTCGGAGAAGCGGATTGAGTCGAAGCGGTGTTTGGCGAGCCTTCCGGTCGGAGAGGCCGTCCCGAGAATATTTGGAGACCAAAGAAGCTTCCGGCTAGAGGCGGGCGAAGTCGAAGCGGGCGCCGTTCCTCCTCGGCCATACCTTACGGTCGGTGATTGGATTGCCCTCCGACTGTCGTTTAGGTATTTTGGGCGGCCCATGAGTTGCGCGTTGTTTGAAAGCGTTGTCTCTTTGGGTCGAGCCTTTGTTGGGACGCCGGTTCGTGAGGGACCTCGGGTTTATGAACCCGACAGAGCCCCCGAGCCTCGGCGATTCGAGTAGAATTGTTTGGGGGATTTTTGTCTTGGCAGCGTGCTGCGTGGCGCTTCTGCATGGTGTAGCTTCGAGCTCCCGGGTGATTCAAAGGCGAGAATCGTCTGGGGTTTTTCGTGTTGCCGGTGAGGAAGGTTTTGTTTAAATCGGTGGGTGCACGCGAAAGTGCACTGCGGGTGCCCCCGAGCCCCGAGTGATTGGTAGAATCGCTTCGGGGGTTTTGTCAACAGCGTGTGTGCGTGTTTTTAGTCGAGACAGTTAGTTTAGGGATCGGGTGAGATGGAACTCGCGGATCCCGACGTCGATGCAGCCCACGTAGCCGAGGCAGTTAGTTTTTAGGGATCGGACGAGGCGGAGCTTGTGGATCCTGGCGTCGGTGCAGCCCGCGTAGCCGAGGCAGTTAGTTTTGGGATCGAGCGAGACAGAGCTCGTGGATCCTGATGGGGCGAGTTCGGGGTCGTAGACCCAGGCGTTGGTGTGCAGCCGAGACGTAGCCGAGGGATGGGGCGAGTTCAGGGTCATAGACCTAGGTGTTGGTGTGCAATCGAGGCGAAATGAGGATGAAGCGAGTTCGGGGTCATGCACCGGTGTTGGTGTCAAATGAGGCGAGCGAGGGATGGGGCGCAGTTTGGGGTCGCGAACCCGCACGTAGCCGAGGAGGATGGGCGAGTTCGTGGTCGCAGACCTGTGTTGGTGTGTGATCAAGGCATAGCCGTGGGTGGGGCGAAGTTCGGGGTCAAGTGTGAGACTCTAGGTGTTGGTGTGCAATGAGGCGTTGGGCTTGGTGGGGTCGGTTCTCGAGTTTTGTGCATTACCCGTCCTCGGTTTCTCGGCAACCGGAGGGGCTGAGCTTTGTCGCTTGCCTTGATCGCTCGGGCTTGAGGACGCTTTCGGTGAGCTCGCTAATCGGTATGATCGAGTGGAATTCGTGTCCATCGTTTAGTGATGGGGTCGGCATATCCCTCTTGTGGCATTCCACTACTCCTTTACACGCAACCCGAGATGCCTAGGTCATTCCGGAGTCCGACCCAGGTGGCCCGCTGGCCTCCCCTCGATGGAGATTCTGTGGGTTTGGCAGAGGTTTAGGATCGAACGAGAAGGCTGAGATGACCATGCCTTGGGGTGAGCCCAGGCGAGGCCATATGTGGCTCATCTGTGTTTTCTCCCCAGCTCTGTTTGACACGAGCCTCAAGCCCTTTGTGGTGGCCTTGAACCCCGGTCGGTCGTTGCTCATGTTGAATGAGGCAAGCGCCGGCTTCGTGTATAACACGGAGCGTTGTGATGCATTTAGCCGCATGTGCTATGGCTTAGTTCCCGAGCCCCTGGGCGATTTGGGCCTGAATCGTCCTAGGGGCGCAGGCATATAGAATGAATGCGTGTATGAATGATTATATATATAAAGAAATAGTGGGGGTCTATAATGTTACCTTGATGACTCGAGTGACGGGGCTTGAAGAGCTCCAATCGGAAATGTCCGACTAGGACCCATGCTCGTTGTTCATGGCCAGTCGGCATGGCCCACATGGGCGCCCCTTTGTTCTTTACCTATCTCGTTTTTCTCGAGCTGTTCAATCGTCTCGATGACTCGAGTGACGGGTTTGAAGAGCTTCAATCGTAAATGTCCGACCAGGATCCATGCTCGCTCGTTCATGATGGAGTCGGCATGGCCCATATGGGACATCCTTTGATCCTTACTTGTCTCTCGGCGTTTTTCTAATCCGTTCGATTGACTCAGGAGGCCCGATGGTCTCTTTTGGCGGAGATTCCGTAGTTTGGACCTTTCCAAGTCTCGTCTGGGAAGGCGGAGGGTCACTTGCGCATGGTGGTGCTTTGGTTCTTGCGCCCGGAGTGCGGTAGTGGTGGGCCATATCCAGGCCACGTCCTGTCTGACCAGGCGTCATTCCGTCGGTCAATGTGCGTCCCATCAGTCAGGGTGCGTCCCATCGTTTCCCATCCGCATTGAGTGGGGGAAGGGAGAGAGTTTTTCGCTCTGATCTTTTGCCCTTCTTCAGCTACCGTGTTTCCTCCTTAAATAGGGGAAGGGAGAGGGCTTCTCGTCGTAGTCTTTTGCCTGTTCTCCAACTATTGCCTCTCCTTCTTCCTTCTCACCGAGAGTGCCTGTATGTCATGAAGGTCCTAAGTGAGAGAGAGGGTAAGCGAGGGGAGGACTCATAGATCCCTTCATGAATCCGGAGTGCAATGTCGAGCTAGAGGCTGCCCAAGGCGGTGCTGGCCGTCTTTGCCTGAGAAGGGGCGGCTTTCGCCGAAGGAGGTGACGCGCTGGATTCATCTGCGAGGCCTTTTTTCGAGATGGAGCCGTGACTCTTTCCGGTGGATCTTCACCGGGCGAGCTTTGTCGAAGGGGAGTTGCCTAGGATCATGTTGGTGGAGGGTTCCGTGCCTGTAGCTGCTCAGGTTGGCCAGTTTATAAAGTTTGATGAGATATCCTCCAGCCACGATGGCCATACCTCGGCGGGCAGCATCCCTATCCAGGAGCTGCCTCGACTGCATGAGAAGGTCAGGAGCTCCATGCTCTTCTGCTGAGTATCTATGGGTGTGACACCCTTGAGGTACCCGTTGCGCTCGTCGAAGTCGAGGGAGCGGAACCGGGCGGAGTCCTTGAGGTACCCGTTGCGCTTGTCGAAGTCGAGGGAGCGGAACAAGGCGGGGGCCCTTCATGGCGGTGGTTATGTCCAATGGTATGCGCCGTGGCTTCTCCTTTGGTATCAGCTGATGCCACCGAGCGGCCATAGTAGTATTTGGAGTAGAAGTAGTCAGCAAATGTAATCGTTAAGTTCATGGGGGAGCCCCCGTGTGAATAGTTTTTGTATCAATGAATACATCGATTTCGCTTTTCGTGATAGAATCACTATCTCTCATTCCTTGTTTTTATCCTAGCATAGCTTTGTTTTCATCCTTTCTTTTTCTTTGACCGCCCATTTGTTCCATAGGTCTGTAGCTTTTAAGAACACTGGGCATGGCCCATGAGGTTCTACCGCTCATAACCGTAGGTCGTGGCGAATGCGTTAGGTTGGGAGTAAGAACGAAGTCACGTGAGGGTAATCAAAGGAATGGAATGCCCTTTTGTTCGGGTAAAAAGTTTTTACCATGTGATAGTAAAAAGAGAGGTAGTATTTAGTATTGTACCTAATGGAGCCCCGAGCAACCGGCTGAAAATGTCGGGCTGGGGTGCTTTACGAGAGCAAGTGTTGACTAAAAAGCGGTAAGACCAAATTTAGGGAAAACGACGAAATGTTCAATGTTCCAAGTGTTGGTGAGAACGTTGCCTTTGTTGTCCTCCGATCGGTAGGCGCCCGGCCGGATCACTTGAGTTACCATATAGGGTCCTTCCATGGTAGAGAGAGTTTGTATTTTTCTTTGTTGATTGGGTCCTCCGAGCACGAGATTCTCGACTTTGAGGATTCTCCCCGATCTTCCTTTTCCGGTACCTACAAAGAGTTTGTTAAGTAGCGAGTGAAGTGGATGGCGGTCGTCTTGCGGGCCTCCTCGAGTAGGTCAAGCTGCGTCTTGTTGAGCCTCCGCGACTCGATCGTGGCCGAAAAGCCTTCACTCTTGGGGCGTCGTGGTCGAGGTCTGGGAAGGCAAGACTGCTTCACTCCGTGAGGCTAGGAAGAAAGGTGTGAACCACCGTGGATCGGTTCGAGGTCGTTCTCGGGCTCCAGAGGATCGTTGGGACCTCTGTAACCCATCGTCCGGGCGTACTTGTTGAGTTGGTTGAAAATGTGTGGCTTAAGTCCTTAGAGGACCATGCCGTTGGCATGCTCGACCTAACCATTAGTATGTGGGTGTCCGACCGAGGCCCAGTCGATCCTGATGCCGTATCCATCACTGAAGTCCAGGAACTTCTTCCTGGTGAAGTTAGTCCCATGGTCGATGATGATGCGATTAGGAACGCCAAAGCGGATAGATGATGTTGAGGAAGAATTTGACCGCTTCTTCCGAAGCAGAGATGTTGGTGATGGGCTTAGCCTCTATCTACTTGGTGAACTTGTCGACTACTACGAGTAGGTGAGTGAAGCCACCCGGGCCCTTTTTGAGGGGTCCTACCATGTCGAGGCCGTAGACCACGAATGGCCAGGTGATGGGGATGGTTTGAAGCTCC
This sequence comes from Miscanthus lutarioriparius, assembly GCA_904845875.1. NCBI lineage: Eukaryota > Viridiplantae > Streptophyta > Magnoliopsida > Poales > Poaceae > Miscanthus > Miscanthus lutarioriparius. Next base: position 50,073,195 of record CAJGYO010000015.1, read on the forward strand.
TATGTCGGCAAATGAGTTTGCCGAGCATAGAATTGACATCCCTCACACCTGCGGATGACCTCCTCTGCATCTCGTAGTGCGGTGGACCAGTAAAAACCTTGGCGAAAGGGTTTTCCGACCAACGACCTCGGGGCCACGTGATGTCCGCAGATCCTGGCATGGACCTCGAGGAGGAGCTGCTTCCCCAGGTTGGTGGGGATGCACTTCATGAGCACCCTCGATGGACTCCTTTTGTAGAGTTTGTTACCGAGCGCGACGAAGGTCTTGGAGCGTCGAGCGATCTGTCAGGCTTCAGTCCTTTTGGGCGAGAGAACCTCCTTGAGGAGGTAGGCGAGTAGCGACGCTCGCCAGTCGGTTTGATCGAGTGCCAATATGGCGATGTCGGGCGGGTGACGTCGTCATAGAGGTACAGGGTCTGAACCCCGGGCGCCGGCTTAGCGTCGGGTGGGAGCCCCGAACGCACCGGCCAGTGTCGGGGTGTGTCTGGATCAGACCTTCTAGGACACGGGCGGACGGCTCATGGAGATCGTTGATGAAGATTCCGCTCGGAGACGGATCTCGCCTGGTGGCCAATTTTGTGAGGAAATCGGCGGCGGCGTTGTCCTTTTGGGGGACGTGATGCAGCTCGATTCCCTGGAATTTGTCTTCGAGCTTGTGCACCTCTTGATAGTATTTTGCCATGAGGGGGGCTTTGCGGGAGGACTCCTTTATGACTGATCGACGACTAGCTCCGAGTCACCATGAGCGTAGAGTCACGTGAGGACCAAGTTCGATGGTGATACTGAGTCCGTTGATGAGGGCCTCGATTCCGCGGGTGTTGTTTGAAATTTGAAAAGTGGAGGCGGATGGCGAGTGGAGCCTATTCCCATCCGGGGAGATTAGAACCACTTTATCCCATGAGCGGGCACCATGATGGACCTGTCAAAGTACATTATCCGGTACTCATGGGTGACGTCTGGGGTCTGTAGTTGGACCTCTGTCCATTCGGCAACAAAATCCACGAGAGCTTGAGACTTGATGGCGATGACAGGGATATACCTAATGTCGTGGCCCATGAGTTCGAGTGCCCACTTGGAGATCTCGTCCGTGGCAAGGCGTCGCGGTTGCGGACGATGTCTCCGAGCGGGTATGAAGTGACAACCACGACTTCATGGTCGGTGAAGTAGTGCAGGAGCTTCCGGGTCGCCATTAGCACGACGTATAGGAGTTTCTGCACCTAGGGGTACAGGACATTGGGATCGGTGAGTACTTCCCCGATGAAGTATACGGGCCGCTGGACCTTAAGGTGGTGTCCCAGCTCCTCCCTTTCAACGACCAGGGCGGTGCTCACCACATGGTTGCTCGCTGCGACGTAGAGAAGGTGGGGTTCTCCACGTTCGGGAGCGACAAGGATTGGAGCCGACATCAGGGACGCTTTGAGGCTCTCCAGAGCCTGCTGAGCTTCCTCAGTCCAGATGAAAGCGTCCGTCTTTTTGATGAGCTTGTAGAGTGGCATCCCCCGTTCACCGAGCCGAGAGATGAACCGGCTCAGAGCGGCCAGACAGCCGGTGAGCCTTTGCACGCCCTTGACGTTGCGTATGGGGCCCATGTTGGAAATGATCATGATCTTTTTAGGGTTGGCCTCGATGCCGTGCTCGGACACAATGTATCCAAGCAGCTTCCCCTTCAAAACCCTAAAAACACATTTTTTGGGATTTAGCTTGATGTTGAACCTTCAGAGGTTTGCGAATGTCGCGGCCAAGTTTGTAATCAGGTCGCAAGCTTGAGCCGTTTTGACCACTATGTCATCAACATAGATGGTGATTGTTGGTTTTGGCCTTTCGGCTTGATCAGGCTGATCGAGCGGGTCGATTTGGTCGGTGAAGCATTGCTACATGCACCTTTGGTAGGTGGTGCCAGCGTTCTTCAGGCCGAAAGGCATGGTTACATAGCAGTACGAACCATACGGGGTAATGAACGAGGTTGCGAGCTGATCGGACTCTTTCATCACGATCTGGTGATAGCCCGAGTAGGCATCCAGAAAGGAGAGGATCTCGCAACCCGAGGTGGAGTCGACTATCTAGTCTATGCGCGGCAAAGGAAAGTGATCCTTTGGATACGCTTTGTTCAGGCCAGTATAATTGAGCACATTCTCCATTTCCCGGTCTTCTTTTTAACAAGAACAGGATTGGCGAGCCAGTCAGAGTGGAATACCTCTCTGATGAATCCAGCGGCCAGGAGTTTGGCGATCTCTTCACCTATGGCCCTACGCCTCTCGTCGTCGAAGCGATGCCGGCGCTGCTTGGCGGGCTGTGAGCCCAGGATGAGGCATAGTGCGTGCTCGGCAACCTCTCGCGGTATGCCTGGCATGTCAGAAGGCTGCCATGCGAAGACATCGCGATTGGCACACAAGAAGTCAACGAGCTCGCATTCCTATTTGGCCGGGAGCTGGGTCTCGATCCGCACCATCTTGGTTGGGTCAGTGGGGTCGATCCCCACCGCCTTGGTTTCCTCGAATGGACGGAAGGCCGTCGAAGAGGTTGGTTTGTTGCAGTCCGGGACTGCTGGGGTTGATGACTCCTCGAGTCGTGGGAGTTCGGACGAGTTGACCACCGCGGTGGCGAGCTCGAAATGCTCACGGTCGCACATGAAGGCGTGCGAGAAGGCGCTGCTCACGGTGATGACGCCGTTCGGTCCCGGCATCTTCAGCTTGAGGTAGGCATGGTTGGGGATTGCCTTGAATTTGGCGTAGCTTGGCTACCCCAAGATGGCGTGGTAGGACCCCGGAAAGTCCACCACTTTGAAGGTGATAACCTCTGAGCGGAAGTTGGCTCGGTTGCCAAACGTGATGGGCAGGTCGATCTACCCGAGCGGGTATGCCTGCGCTCCTAGGATCATCCCGTGGAAGGGAGAGCCCGCTGGGCGGAGTTCCATCCTAGGGATGCGCACGGCGTCGAGGGTGTCGACGTAGAGGATGTTGAGGCCGCTGCCTCCGTCCATTACCACCTTAGTGAGGCGCTTCTTGCGAACGATGGGGTCGACGACGAGCGGGTAGCGTCCTGGTCTCGTGACGTGTGAGGGGTGGTCTCTCTGATCGAAGGTGATCGGATATTCTGATCAGCTAAGGAAGGAGGGGACGGCCGTCTCGGCGGCGCATGCCTCCATCAGAAGCGTACCTTGTCTTTGGTGCTTGGAGCAGATGGCCTTGGATCCGCCAAAGATCATGATGCATTCCTTGGGGTTAGGGAAGCTGTCCCTGTCCTTGCCTGCCGCCCCCTTTCTTGGCTGCCGCCTCCTTGTCGTCTCCTTCTTTCGGCCTATCGGCCTATCGTGAGGAAATGTTTGAGGAACTCACAGGTCCTTGTAGAGGAGTTTGATGGGGTAGGCGTGGTTGGTGCATGGGCTATCCATGAGCTTGTTGAAGTGGTCAGGCAGGCCCTGCTGGGGCTGTTTGCCCATGCGATCAGCTACGGCGACCAACGCGGTGTTGTCCGATCAACACCGGTCCTTTTTGTTCTTCTTGCCCCTCTGCGTGGAGGGGCCCTCGTCTTGGTCCTCGCACTTAGCCTTGCCTTTGTCCCGGCCTCCATTGAAGACCGCTCGACCGCCTCCTCGCCAGAGGCATGGTTCGTGGGCGACGCCGACGTCGGCCGAGTGGTCATGGTGGTACGGGGCTTCATGCACCAAGTTTGTGGATCAGGGACTCGCAAGTCATCCCGGAGAGGAACATGCTGATGATGTCTGCGTCGACGACATCAGGGAGTGAGTTGCATCATTGGGAGAACCTACGAATATAATCCCGTAGGGACTCGCTAGGCTCCTACTGGTAGCTCTTATGGTCCCAGGAGTTCCTAGGACAGACGTACGTCCCCTGGAAGTTTCCGACAAAAATCCTCTTGAGGTCCGCCCAGTCGCGGATGCTGTCGTGCGGGAGGAATTCGAGCCATGCTCGAACATGTGTCCCCTACGCAGATGGGGAGATACTGAATGATGAAAAGGTCATCATCTACCCCTCTCGGCTCGGCAGGCGAGCCAGAAATCTTCAAGCCATATACCGGGGTTTGTCTCCCCGGTGTACTTGGTGATGTTGGTGGGTGGCCGGAAGTGCCATGGGAACGGCGCCATCCGAATGCGTTGGTGTAAGGTCCTAATGGCTAGAGGGGGTGAATAGCCTAATAAAATTTTCTACAACAACACTTAGCAAACCGATTAGACAATTATGAGGCGAAGCAAGTGTTGCGCTAGCCTACCAAAGATGCAAGCCACCTATCATAATCCTAGTTTATATAGTTTCTATCCACACAATAGCTATGTCACTACACTAAGTTAGTGTGCTCTCAAAGACTAACTAAAGAGACATACTAACCAAACTAATAAGCTCTCACAACTAGCTACACTAAAGAGCTTGACAACTAGTTTACGGTAATATAAAGAGAGTGAGCAAGAAGGTTATACCGCCGTGTCGAGGAAGGAGCCAATCAATCACAAGAATAAATAACAATGAAGACCAATCACCTCGTAATCAAATGATGAACACAACGATTTTTACCGAGGTTCACTTGCTTGCTTTGGCAAGCTACTCCTCGTTGTGGCGATTCACTCACATGGAGGTTCACAGCTAATTGGCATCACACGCCAAACCCTCAATAGGGTGCCGCACAACCAACACAAGATGAGGATCACACAAGCCACGAGCAATCCACTAGAGTACCTTTTGGCTTTCCGCCGGGGAAAGGTCAAGAACCCCTCACAATCACCACGATCAGAGCCGGAGACAATCACCACCCTCCGCTCAACGATCCTCGCTGCTCCAAGCCGTCTAGGTGGCGGCAACCACCAAGAGTAATAAGCGAATCCCGCAGCGAAACACGAACACCAAGTGCCTCTAGATGCAAACAAGCAATGCACTTGGATTCTCTGCCAATCTCACAAAGATGATGAATCAATGATAGAGATGAGTGGGAGGGCTTTGGCTAAGCTCCCAAGGTTGCTATGTCAATGCAAATGGCCAAGAGAGTGAGCTTGAATCGGCCATGGGGCTTAAATAGAAGCTCCCACGAAATAGAGCCGTTGTACCCCTTCACTAGGTAAAACGCGGGATGACCGGACGCTCCAGTCATATTGACCGGACTCAGAACCCAGCGTCCGGTCGCCCGATGTCAGCCACGTGTCACACTGCGTTCAATAGGAGTCGTCTGATCTCAATGGTCATCTATTGACCAGACACTCCGCTACAAATGATCGGACGCTCAGCCTCCAGCGTCCGGTCGTTTCCAGTAAGGTTCTAGAAACGAATTTCTTCGACCAAACGCGTCCGGCCATGCCCTACCGGACTCACCCAGCGTTCGGTCACTCAACGTCTCCTCTGTGTGCCCCACGTCAGCGTACGTCAGCACTGACCGGACGCACCCTTCCAGCATCCGGTCGTTTGACCGACGCCAGCGTCTTTGCTGTTACACCTGACCGGACGCACCGGTCCAACCGAGGCCAGCGTCCGGTCACTCCCAGTGACCTCCATCTTTTCTGTCTAGGGCGCCGGTGGCACCGTCGGACTGTCCGTACTCTACGGGCGGACACTCCGCTGGTGGAGTTTCTTACCCTTGCACCTAAACTTCACCACCCTTGATCAAATGTGCCAACCACCCAGTGTATCACCTTGTGCACATGTGTTAGCATATTTTCACAAACATTTTCAAGGGTGTTAGCACTCCACTAGATCCTAAATGCATATGCAATGAGTTAGAGCATCTAGTGGCACTTTGATAACCGCATTCCGACACGAGTTTCACCCCGCTTAATAGTACGGCTATCGATCCTAAATATGATCACACTCACTAAGTGTCTTGATCACCAAAACAAAATGGCTCCTACAATTTATACCTTTGCCTTGAGCCTTTTGTTTTTCTCTCTTCTTCCAAGTCCGAGCACTTGATCATCGCCATGGCATCACCATCATCATGTTATGATCTTCATTTGCTTCACCACTTGGAGTGTGCTACCTATATCATGATCACTTGATAAACTAGGTTAGCACTTAGGGTTTCATCAATTCACTAAAACCAAACTAGAGCTTTTGGCCATTAAAGGTCGTGGTCCTGGCCCTCCGGCTGGGACTCGGGTCGTCTGGCCGGTGGACGTCGTGCTCGGGCGCGCTTTCACCGCCCCTCGATGGTCCGGCCGGGCTCAGATCGCTCGTCCTTACCACCGCCCGATGAACGTCATCATCATGATGAACCTGATGCGGTTGCTGATGACGTTACAAGCGTCTTGGTTCGGATAGAGCCGTTTGCGTGCCACCGGTCGGTGTGGAGCATGCGTCGGGTCAGACCGTGGCGCAGCTGCGGCCACCCGAGCCGCGCTTGGCGGCTGTAGCGGTGAGTAGATAGAGCGATCCATCTGGTGTGTCCCCACTCCCCCAGTGGGGAGAGAGGGCGCGAGCTAGAGTCGCGATGCGAAGCTTTCCACCTGCTGAACGGTGGTGGTTTCTACCAGCGTCCGGAGGTTCCGGTAGAACGCCCGATCCTACGGGGTCGATGGGCTCGGGAACGCCGCGCAGAAGCATTGCCACAGCGGCGATGTTCTGGCTAGCTCAAGTGAACTGTGGGGGGTCGTTCCCCTTATCCATGATGTCGCGCTAGACCTAGCGGGCGTGACCGGCGCCGCCATTGGGTCATCATGCACGCTGGGCAAGAACAAGATCGCGCCCGAAAGCACGCCGACGTAGGTGGCGGCTGGTTCTGCCGCCTTTGTCGTAGCTGCTCGCCGTGTTCCCGCGCCCACGCGAGGGGCCCCGCTCGAGGGTCCGGAGGGGTGTGAGTCTGCAAGGACTCCGCTACTACCGGTGGCTGTCCCGAAGCGTCCGCCATAGCGCACTCCCGGGACGAACGGTGGCTAGGCGCCACGTCGCCAATGTTGGAGCCTTCGCTCTCAACCTCGTCATCCAGGAGTTCGTAGAAATAGGTGGGAGCATAGCTCGCCATCCCGACGAATTCAGATGTGAGAGAAGACGGCGTCAGCATTTTTCGGAGCCCCCGAGCTCACGCGCCCGCGGGGGACGCGAGGCCGTAGGGGAACCGATCGTACAGTGTTCGTGGTGCGAACAATATGGTTCCTCCAGATAATCGGCGGGAGATAATAAATAGAGAGTAAATAACAGTATGTACATTACTCACAGCGGGGTTTGAGCAGAGAGTTTGCTCGGAATGAAGCGTAGGTGCCTCGTCGTTGAAGTCGTCGTGCGTTCCGAAGCTGATGGAGGGTGCCGGAACGAGTGCCTCCTCGCGGAGGTGTAGTATGCCGAGCCGGTCGGCGACGAAGTCCAGGCTTCCGAAGAGAAAAGCCTGGGACGGCTTGAAGACGGATGGAACCCACATCCCAACAGGTGGGAGTGCGGGAAACTCCAATGAGCCAAAGCGAGTCGTATCGCTTGAGCCCGTCACGACGAAGGTGGCGGAAAAGTGGGCCATCCGATGACCAAAAAGTGTTGAACGTACAGCGTCTTCCCCACGGACGGCGCCAACTGTCGGTGCAGAAAGTGACCAACACGTAAATATTTATAGTTTTGCTATACGTTATGATCGGAGGTGGCCTAGCGCTCAACGACACAGGGTACGGGGATGGAGATGGAGATGGGATTGGAGCAAGGCGGGGAGGCGGATTGGAGGTCAATGCTACCGGATTAGGGAGGAAAGGAACTCACCTTGCTGCGGGCGTGAGTTTGGCGGAGGCGAAGTGCGTCGTTGGCTCGCTGCTGACTCGTCGTCGCCGCTTGGGTGGCGACTGGCTGGCGAGGAGGCGCACCGGGTACGGGGACTGCGTGCCTGCGCCGCTGCGGGGGCGGGGCTCTCCCTCTCCGCTGGTGGCGTCCGCTCCAAAAACTTGCAGTTGCAGCACTGCCTCGCAGTCGGACCGGGCCAACCGGACTGGCAAGAATGGGAGGTATTAGCCCAGCAAAGGCCGAGGACCATCTACCGTTAAGAATTGATCCGTGAATGCCACGGCCCACGGAGAGCAAAAAGGAGATCCCGATTCTAGTCACTGTCGTCAGGTCAGTTATGCAGCGCTAATTCAGCACGGTGTTTTTCTCTCACAACAAATCAGTATAAGTATCAGCATAAGCTAAATCTCAGCGAAACAAATAGGGCTATACGCGGGCCACGCGAGCATCACTCGTGTTGCCCTCGAAATCTTGGCCCCCATATTAATAGGATTTACCCTTGCGAGTCTTGATGGTTGCATTCACATGTCACAGAGCTCCCAGCCTGTTCGTTTGGCTGGGCTTGTTCGTTGCTGGTTCGTGAAGAAGTACTGGCTGGTTTGGTGTGAAAAAAAAATACTGTTCCGACTGAAAATTTACGATCATTTACGACAAACACAGGCCAACCGAACAGGCTGTTTGTGTTCTCCAAGGATTTGCATATAAATGCATGCATAGGCGTTGACGCGCCCTTTTTCTAGTCTCACTCGAAAGCTACCGCTCCAACAGCCGAGAGGGACGGCACCGAGTGCCCAACGACGAATTGAAGCGTCCTCTATAAGCGGTCAAGCTACGGCAAGTTCGGCAAGGCAATTTAACCACCACCTGGAGCCTTGGCCAGAGGAACTAGCTAGTCGCAACATCGACCGGCCCAGGGGAAGATCTTGCTGTGATTTCGCAGATTAGCTCCAAACACCAAGCAGAGGTTTCCCTACTGATTCTTCTCTTCATTAGTATTTTTCTGTACACTCCATAGTTCATTCGTGATCATATTTCTTGCTCTCAAATGTTAATCATGAATTATAAGATAATAAAACTAATTATGTTAATCATGAATTATGCATTTATTACGAAAAAAAGATATGTTGGGTTAGTTACCTAGGGATGATTTCTCGATTGAATGCTGGCCATGCCTTAACATTTGCAGGTATTATATAATAATAAAGGGAATGGATTTCGTCCAACTAGACAGTCGGACTATGTTTGCACTATTACTATTACTGCTAATCTTTTATGGATCTAGCAACACCCATTGCTCAGCTAGTGTCCCTGAAAACAGCAAGGACATGGCTTCATTGGTTGATTTCAAGCAAGCCATCACCAAGGATCCAAGTGGAGTTCTGAACAGCTGGAACACCAGCATGCCCTTTTGCCAGTGGATGGGCGTCGCATGCAGCCGTAGGCACCTGGTCGTGTCACCGCACTACAACTCGGCGCCCAAAGTTTGACGGGCATACTAACCCCATCGCTTGGGGAACTTGACGTTCCTCAGGGCACTCAACCTCTCCTCTAATTACTTTTCTGGCCATTTACCACATCTTCAACATCTCTACAGGCTGGAGGTCCTTGATCTGAGCAGCAACCTATTACAAGGGGTTATTCCAGATACCCTCACCAACTGTTCAAATCTTAGATCAATATACCTAGCCTACAACTTCCTAGAAGGTGAAATTCCCCTAAACGTTGTCCTCCTCCCAGAGTTATCAGCTCTATATCTTTCTGAGAATAATCTGACCGGAACCATTCCACGAACTCTGAATAACACTAGGTTGAGAGTAATTGCCCTTGCAAATAATGAGCTTACAGGAGGCATTCCCCATGAGCTTGGATCTTTGGATTTGTGGATTTTATATCTCGGTGGAAATATGTTATCAGGTGGATTCCCATTTCCTCTCCTGTTGAACATGTCCTACCTCGGAGGGCAGTGGCGGAGCCAAGATGAGCACCTCAGGGGGGGAGGGCGCTAATCAATAGAAATTTAGAACAAATGTCGAAGATTAATAGTGAAATCATGTTTTTTCTACAGTAAATACAAAACAAAATCACTCTCTACAAGCAACTTCAGTAGATCAGCTTCAATGGCCCCATGTTAGGGCCTTTTTGTTTTATAATATTGTGATTATGGTTTCTGGACCGAAAAATATGAGCAAAATGTTTGCATGTTTTCAGTCCCATCGATCCACGTAACTCGTGTTTTTCAATAAACAGTTTGCGGGGGCGGGGCTCTCCGTCGGGCGTCGGCGGCGTCCGCTCCGGGGCTCGCTCCAAAAACCTCCGACCGGGTGGAACGTGATTCATCGGGCCGGCCCAACTGGGCTGGTAAGAATAGGAAGCGTTAGCCCAAAACAAAAAGGCCCATCTAATGGTAAGAATTGATCGGTGGATGCCAAAGAGGAAGGAGATCCGACTTCTAGTCAGTACGTGTCGCCAAAGAAACGCCGGCAGTGACGAAGCTCCTGGCTCCGAGTCGGGTTCAGTGATGTGACGGCATGTTCTGACTTAGCACAGGCACGTTTGAACTTTTTCTCTCCCAATAAATCAGCAATGAGTATTTTTTAGCTTAGTTTTTTGGAGAATTCCTTATTTGACATCAGACAAATGACTCGTTCCTTTTTTGGCCCTCAAAAATTTTCGTTCTCTATTTGACACCGAGTTCAACTTTCATTCCTTATACGACACTCCGTTAGATTTTTCATCCGGAAACCGTTAACCGCCATGTGAAAAGACGATTTTGCCCATATGATGTTGGAGATGACCGTTAGAAAACCTAAAGTTTTAAAAAAAAAGAAACAGAGGCTAAGCTCGGTGTCGTATAACGGAGTGTCGTATAAGGAATGAAAGTTGAACTCGGTGTCAAATAGGGAACGAAAATTTTTTGAGGACAAAAAAGGAACGGGTCATTTGTCTGATGTCAAATAAGGAATTCTCTCTAGTTTTTTAGCGAAACGAACAATTATTTTACTTCATAGATTTTTACTACTCTCTATATCCCAAATTATAGATCATTTCAACATTCTTGGAAGCTTGTTAAGTTTAACCAAACTTATATAATAAAATAATAACATTTTATGATAGCATGTAAGTATTATTTAAATTTTTTATTAATTATATTTTTATAGTATACCTATTTGATATCATAAATTTTTGTACTTCACTCTATAGTTTTGATCAAATTTGATTGAAGTTTTTGCTCTCCAAAAAATTAGAATGACTTATAATTTAGAATGAAGTAATACATACGAACAATTATGCAATGAATTTATTATATTTATTATTCTTAGTTTCTGCCTCCGGAGTGGAGAAAACTGAAACTTATTATGATGCAAAAGGGATTCGATGGATTACCATTATCGAATTCCTGCTAAAATGCCATTGTGCAGATTTCTTTGAAAATTTAATTACTTTTTTATTCCATCCATTTTTTCATTCCCATTTACCCTATATAGAACCTTATCTCTTTCATCCGTTTCCTAGGAGAGGTAACCACGCATAAAAAAAGGAAAAAAATTCATTTTGCCTCTGTCAACTATTGTGAGAGTCAAGTTTTTTCTCCCTCAACTCTAAAACTAGAAATAGTTCTTTTCTCATCTCTCAAAAGTTAAAACCACTTACTTGATCTCTATGGCTGTGTTTTCTTGGTGTTTTTTTTTCTTTTTTCTTTTATGTTTATTTCGGTTGAATTTTTGAAAAATCATAATAAATCACAGAAAAATCATAAAATAGAAAATTCAATTGTATTGGACTTCACATAAGTATCTCTAGACAGTGAACAAATGATATACTATGATTTAGCACAAAGTTTTTGTTGTAACTTTAGATCTATTATTTTCTATAATTAATTCATAGCTGCATTTTCTCTGATCTAGTTGTGGTGAAGTTTTTATGGTGGATTAATCATTGTATGCTTGATCTGTAGAAAAAATTTCATGCTCACATATATGATTGACTTATAGATTTATCGATGTTTATCTAGATAAAACTACAACTTGATCAGAGCATGAAATTTTTACTTCAACTCAAGCAGGTAATGATTAGCCCAACATATAAATTTCATCATAATTGGACTAGAGCAACTTTAACTATGAATTAATTACAGAAAAATATAGATCTAAAGTTATAGTAAAAACTTTATGCTTAAGCATAATATACGATATGTTCATTGCGTAGATCTACTCAGGTAGAGTCGAACACAATTGGATTTTCTATTTTATGATTTTTTATGATTTACTAGATTTTTCGAAAATTTAGCCACAATAAATATAAAATAAAAAAAAGAAAAACCACAGAAGGAAATAGCCATGGAGGTCAAGCGGCCGATTTTGAGAGATGAGGGAGGAACTATTTCTGATTTTAGAGTTGAGGAAGGAAAGACTGACTTTTACGACAGATGAGGATGTGAAATGGGCTTTTTCCTAAAAAAAACATAGGCCCGCATACCGAGACGCTGCAGCCAGGAATATTCCCGCCCAGCAAGCTGCTGTCGAACTTAAAAAAAGAAGATAAGAGGGTGTTTGGTTCTCTAGTCGTTTCTAAAATTCATGTCACGTCGAATGTTTAGATACTAATAAAGAGCATTAAATATAGATTAATTACAAAATCAATTATATAGATGGATGCTAAATTGTGAGACGATTTTTTAAGCCTAATTAATCTGTCATTAGTACATGTTTACTGTAGCACCACGTTGTCAAATCATGGATTAATTGGCTTAAAAGATTCATCTCGCAAATTAGTCGCAAATTGTGTAAGTAGTTTCGTAATTAGTCTATATTTAATACTCCATACATGTGTCTAAACGTTCTATGTGACAGAAATTTTAGGAGCGCCCGTAGAAACCAAACACCCCCATAGTTGGGCGACGGCGCCGCACTTCAAGCACTGGGGGCGGCGGCCGACGAGGGTGTTTGGTTACAAGAGCTAAATTTTAGTCTCTGTCATATTGGATGTTTTGACACTCACTAAGAGTATTAAACATAGATTAATTATAAAACTAATTACATAGATTGAGTCTAATTTACGAGACAAATCTATTAAGTCTAATTAGTCCATAATTTGATAATGTGGTGCTACAATAAACATGTGCTAATCATAGATTAATTAGGCTTAATAGAATCATCTCGTTAATTAGTCTACTACTCAGCAATTAGTTTTATAATTAGCTCATGTTTAGTCCTCTAGTTAAACTACCAAACATCTAATATGACATGGACTAAACTTTAATAAGGTTTTGAGTTTGGGTTTAGGGGTAAAATAGGAATGAAACTTTGGTTGGAATGAAAATAATAATTAAATTGGAGAGAAATCAGCACAATAACGTTTAGGCCTTGTTTAGTCACATCGGGTGTTATACAGGGATGTTAGGGATGTTGCATGGGGTGTTCGGATACTAATACAAAACAAGTTACAGCGAGACGAATTTATTAAGCCTAATTAATCTGTTATTAGTACATGTATTACTGTAGCACTTTATTGTCAAATCATAGACTAATTAGATTTAAAAGATTCGTCTCGCAAATTACTCATAAACTGTGTAATTAGTTATTTTTAGTCTATATTTAATACTTTATGTAGGTGTCAAACATTTGATGTGGCTGGGTGTAAAGTTTTTGAATAGAAACTAAATAAGGCCTTAAGCAAGTATTGATAATGGTAATCTCACGAATCCATTTTGCAGGATGGTAAACAACCTAAAATTTTATGATGGCAAAATTCAATTTTCTCTTCTGAGCGCGCAGACACCGAACTCGCTGTCCTGGACTCCTGGGAGAGCTCTTCGTTATCCTGTCCACCAGCAAGAATCAAATGTGCCTCCAGCCCGAATCAATTCAACCATTTCTACATTCGGTTGTATAGTCCCGTACTCCATTTCTCTTTCCGAACTTACCAGAATCACAGAGATCCCCAACAAACTCTCCCCCATCGTCCATCCCCCTCTCCCCATTCCCATCGACGCAGCCCCACGTCCATGGCGACGCCGACGCGCTCGGGCGCCAGCGCTGCCTCCACCTGCATCCCGGACGAGCTCGTTGTTGCGCTTGACCGGGTATCCATTGGGAACCCCACCCGTCGCGTCACCCCCGACTTCATCAGCGACGGCGCCCTGGTGGCGTTTCGCAGCGTCTCCACTGGGAGCCGTAGCCGTAGGGGCACCCCGGTCTCCGGCAATGGCGCCGCCTCCGCCCGGATCCCCGACGACCTCCTCGCGCTCGGCCGCTTCTCTTCTACGAGCCGTACCGGTGGGGGCACCCCCTCGTCCGGCGACATCCCTGACGAGGTCGTCGTGGAGCTTGACCGCGCCTCCACGGGGAGCCGTAGCCGTAGGGGCACCCCGCCCTCCGGCGGCGATGGCGCCTCCTCCGCCCGGATCCCCGACGACCTCCTCGCGCTCAGCCGCCTCTCCGCTACGAGCCGTACCGGTGGGGGCACCCCCTCGTCCGGCGACATCCCTGACGAGCTGGTCGTGGAGCATGACCGCGCCTCCACTGGGAACCGTACCCGTGGGGCCACCCCCGCGTCCAGCACCCTCAACACCGCCGCAGTCGCCGCCTCGACGACTATCGCGGACCTCCCCGACCATCTCCTGCAGGACATCTTGAGGCTGCTGCCTGATTGGTCTTCAATCTTCAGCGCGTCGTTCGTTTGCCATTCTTGGCGCAGGATTATCACTTCGCCTGCCAACCGGAGCTCCCTGGATGATTTTTTGGGCTCCCATCCGCCACCCCTCCTCGGGTTCTACTTCGAGCTCGGACCGCCACACCACCTGAGCTTCGCTCCCGTCGCACCTCTTGATCCCATCCTCTCAGGCATCCTCGAACGGGGCGACTTCCTTCTCGACCATGTTCCGAGACTACAGGAGGGGGAGGGACCCAACCCTGCAGGGTGGGAGGTCAAGGATAGCCAAGAGGGTTACCTGCTGTTGTCGTGGTCCGAGACTGGGGAGCTGGCCGTCTATGAGCCCTTGAGCATGTCTGTTGCTTTTATTGAGACACCACAGTTCGTACATCATCATGCTCCTTATGACCTGCATTTGGCTGTTCCGATGGAAGATCCAGTCCGTGTTGTTTGTGTCTGTCATATGGATGGGTCGACAGTGGAGATCTCCGTGTGTGATGTTTCTGACATGCTCGGTTGGAGAAGAGTTGGAAGGGTCGAGACTGCAGTGCCCTGGAGCAGGATGGATACTCGTGCAGTTCAAGCGGGAGGAAAACTTTTCTGGCCTTATCTTGATCGGGATAAGATGTGCCAATTCGATGTGTTTACATGTGGTATCAGCTGGGTTGATGTACCTCCACATTCTTTTGACTTCACAGTGGGATTTACTGAATGTCAGCAGATGCTTTTGGTATCAGTGCTTAGGTCCACCGTAAGTATCTGGGAGGAAAATATCAACAATGATGATGGTGGGAACATCGGTTGGAATCTGAAGACATTTGTGCTCAGCTCGGTCTTTGCTAGTCTCTTCGGATCTCCATTGGAGACTCACTCCGATTTGGTGGTTATCTCAGCACACCATGACTTTGCTTACCTCTGTGCTCTGCAATATTTGGAATCACCTGATGCTCCTTGGGTCCTTTTCTCACTGTGCATGAGGACGGGAGAAATTCAAATGATTATCCAGTCAGATCTGTTTGCGGAGAGGGTCCACCCTATTCACTTCCTGGCCTGAATTTGATGTGTGTGCTGTGTTGCAACAATCATTTC
The DNA here is from genome assembly GCA_904845875.1 of Miscanthus lutarioriparius. Taxonomy (NCBI): domain Eukaryota; kingdom Viridiplantae; phylum Streptophyta; class Magnoliopsida; order Poales; family Poaceae; genus Miscanthus; species Miscanthus lutarioriparius. The sequence goes on from CAJGYO010000015.1 coordinate 50,088,631, forward strand.
GCTGTGTCCTGATCAAGTTGTTTCGAGTTTCTACCCATCATACAGCTTGATGACTGAGATTTGTAAATGTGTGGAGTACAGGGAATCAATTGTGGTCATCATTTACGATTTACGGCATGTCTCTTTTCTTCGTTAAACACTAGGTCATGGGTAACCATACTTTGCAAGTTTACTCCTGAAATCTGTAATACATGTTACCTTCGTTGAATATCATTGTTGTATGTGCAATATACTGTTCTCTTTGTTCCTCTCTGTTTCTATTTCAGTTCTATTATACATTTATGCATTGTCCTGTTTCATGCTGCATGAACTACCAAATACATTCTGTGATTTCGTTTCGAAGTATAAATTAATGATTCAGCTTCACCAATGCTTATCTTTTTCAAATTTATCAAATTCCATGGGTCCAAAGAATTAAGTACGTTATGAGCATCTTTGTGGATCCACAATACTGGTTGCATTGTAAATTTGCTTTGAAACTGATCGTACTAAAGTAGGCTACGAATAATTTTAGTATGATGTTGGAGTTACGTTAAAGGAACTGGTATTGCAGTTATGTCCTTTATGGAGTAAAGGAAATTGATTGGAAGATTGGATGAGAGAACACTTTCATATGACATGCTGCATATATCTTATCTTGGGCTGTTCAGATGTGCCAAGGATTTGTAATTGCATTATATCATAGGTATGGCTATGTTTAAGCAAATTCCATCACACTCAGTATTGAAAATACTACCTTTGAAGGACTAGAGAAAATTCCTTTGCAGTTCCTTTTTCTTTTGTGGAGGTATGATAAATGTCATGCATAATATATGGTTGCAGACCCATGATTTATGCACTGTATTATTCCCCTTTTTGACCTAAGTTGTCATCATAATCGGTGCAGTACTCCAGCTGTTCCCTGACACTCTCCAGTCTACGCTTTGCTGTGATTATTTTAGATCTAAGCGGCATAGCGATTGGGGAGGAGAGGACATGAAGAACTTATGCTGGGACTTGTGTGGAATCGGGCATTGCTCGATCTTTTTTTATTATTGAACTTATGCTGGGACTTGTGTGGAATCGGGCGTTGGTCGATCTTTTTTTTTTATTATTATTGTTGGCCTGATCGGTTATCAAGACATGGGAATTATGAACAGTTGGATGCTTGAGAGATTAGATCGTTGAACTGAGCTAGTCACTCTTACGCTTACCATTTGATATGATTTTCATGATACTATCAATTTTTTTTTTAAAAGTCTAGCAGGAATTCTGCCTATGATATAATGATATTTTTCCTCAAACTTTCGGGCATTTAAGAAATGCCTTGAACGGAACTACAGAAGGGTGCTGCACTTGGATGAACTGAAAACTATACATTCTGGTGTTTGAATTCATACAGTGATTTGTGCGCCCCTTAGCATCTTCCATATTGGCAGAAAAATATGAGCATTCAGAATTTCAGATTTAGGCTCCCATGTTACACAGGTAAGGACAGTAGGCTCAACTTATTCCATTTACTTAACACGTGGAGTACCACTTTATGTTCTGTTCGTTTCGCTGAAAAGCCATGGCTGAGAGTAGCAGATTCCATACCATCGAGTGACGCGCCTGTGCATGTCTGGTGGGTTTCGAGATTCATTCATAGAATGTAGGATCACTGGCATCTGTGTGTATCTGATATTTGTTTCATCTCTGCTCCTACTTCGTAGCATCTTTCATACCGTAGAGCGACGAGCCTGTATGTCTGGTGGGCCTTTTCAGTCTAAATTATAAATCAAGTTAAACCAACTTCATCTAGTTTATATGACCGATTGCTCCTCTGTTGACCGGCTGCTGATCCTGGTCAAAGACGATCCTCCGCATCCATTGACGATCCGACAGCTGGGCTCGCTTCTTCTTCTTCTAGTCTTCGGCCTCGCGGGCACTCGGTGGCGGCGCACCGTCGGGAACCACCGTTTCTCACTTTCCAGCCCGGGTCAAGATCGTCCTCTGCGGCTGGGAAGGGAAACAGAGGCGCTGGCCTGTGGGCCCGGAAACAGAGGCGCCGACTCGAAGGATGGAAAATTTTCCCCGAATGAAGGGAGGGCGGAGGCGGCTTCTGCCAACCAGGCCGGCTTCGCACGGCCGAGCTTTTGCTGCAGCTATTGGGCTGCCTACGACTGGAGATCATTGGAACAGGAGGCGCCAGCCCAAGAACTCAGGGTCGCGGCCCGAAAAGCTAGACTGAACAGAAGCTGAATTAAAAAAAACATTTAAAAAAAAACAAAAAGTTACAGAAACTCATTCAAATGTTTTCCTAACGCAAAGATAAATCAAACAATCTATTCTAAGAAACGAAAATAAAGCATTTCAAGCATCTATCTAACATATGGTTCTCTTGTTTCATGACTTTTTTGATCCTTTCTCTAAACTTTAGAGCTCTAAAAGCTTTAGAGCACTATAGCTTAGTTTTGACTTTTGAGATCTAAAACTCTAATATAATGTGAGCTAAAGTTTACAGCTAACTTTAGACCACCTGTTTGAAGATTTTAGCTCTGAAGTTTAGAGGAGAGGATCAAATAGGCCCTTAATCTACCACACTTTGTCCTGAATTATAGATCGTTTTAGTTTTTTTAATACTTAACTTTTATTACACACCTAGATATACAATATGTCTAGATACATAATAAAAGTTACGTATCTATAAAGCCAAACCAGAGGAAGTATAAAATAATTATTCTCTTCAACAAAAGGTTACAATATTTAGCTAATTGTTGATAGAAACTTTTAAAACTTAGAAAAACGTTTCTTTTATCTGTGTTTCCCAATCACATCCCAACAAAATCTAAAAAATTTGGAGTGTGAGCGAACGAATTACAACCGTACTCCTACTGTACATTATTGCTTCGGACACTGAGAACATCTCAAGAGTATCCTATTTTTTACTCCTAAAAACAAGTAGTTTTGTAACTTCTAAAAAGATATTGGAAAAAAAGAGAAGGTCGTCTCAAGAGTTTCTAATAATCTACTTCTAAAATATAAAAGATAATTTTACATCAGGAATCCTATAATATTTCTAAATTATCGTAACCACTTTTATATATTCTTTGTCTCTCGTATATTTACATTAGGAACCCTTTTCTACTCCTTATTCTTTCTCACATCCTTCCACCTTTAGATTGACCGACCAATACGCACGGAAAGCAGTATCTACGTGACGGAGGAGCCGTGCAAAGTTACGCGGAACGGGGGTGGATTTTCCAAGTGCGTAAATTTTAGGATGAAGTATTAGGAGTTGTTGGAGAGGGATTTTTTTTCTTATCTTTCTAAAAATCAAGGATCAGGAAATGATTTATGAAACTCTTGGAGATGCTCTAATCCTTGGTTTTTAGCAAGATGAGAAAAAACCCCTCTCCAATAACTCCTAGTCTATCCTCCTAATCTTCTAGCACTTAGAAAAAGTCAACATGTTCCGTGTAAAGTTACGCGCTTCCGAGTCTGCGCATATCTTCTCTCCCGCACATGTTTGTCGACCAATCTAGAGGTGGAACGTCGTGGAAAGAATAAAGAGTAGGAAAGGGTTTCTGATACAAATGTACAAGAGAAAAATATATATAAAAGTGGTTAGGATAATTTAGAAATAGTATATGATCTTTATGTAAAATTATCCTCTATATTTTAGGAGTTGATTATTACAAACTCTTGGAGATGGCCTTCTTTATGCCTTCCGATACTTTTTTAAGAGTTGTAAAACTTCATGTTTTTAGGAAGAAAATATTGAGTACTCTTGGAGATGCTCTTACGCCCTATTTGGATGCTAAAAATTTGAAGAACTAGATTTTTTTCCATTTCTATATCACGGAGCAATAAAAATAGGAGAATTTGGATTCTCATTTTCTATATGGATTCACATTACAGGATGGTTGCCGACTACAGCGCAACGGTCGGTAAGGGACAGAAGAGGAAAGATGGAAGACCTCATAGCTCCGGGCCGTTTGGAAGGTCGAAACGTTTCAGATTCTATCTAGAAATACTAGAATCACTTCCAAACGGTAAAAAGAGCAAAACGGTTTCTGTCCATAAACAATTCAAACGTTTCTCTCTTTTTTTACCTACACATGGGAAATGGCCAGGGAGTGGTTTTGCATGATTCTGTTTCTACTTCTCCTGTATACTAGCAATCGTATATTTTTTAGGCAATTCATTTTTAGTGCAAGAAGCATAAAGGGATTGTATTTAAGTTGGTCTTTGCCCACAAAAAGTTCTTAATTTTTTTTTGAAAAAACAGTTTTTCGTTAATCAAATTCCAACCTACTAGCCAAACGATTCTATGAAATGATTTTGGTTCACCGTTATAAACATTTCCTGCAAGAATCTAGATCCAAAATGTTTTTAATGAAAATCTATATCCCTACAAGACTTGACAAGGGTCGGTAGCGTTAGAGTGGGCTCCACTTACATAAAAATGATATAGTACAAAGATGAATATAGGCTAAGAGAGACTAGCTCACACCTAGATTCAGGATGGAATCTCCTATTTCAGTTCTAGAGGGTGGCAAGTCAAACATGATTGTGGAATCAATTCCAGTTCTATGGTTTCTGCTCCAAATGAATGATGCAAACGGGACCTAAGAGAAATCTTACTACAGCAGGACAAAACAAATGATATCACTTGCAAATGATCGAGATATGAAAATTACTCAAGAGACTCACTACTGGATGCAATTCGATAGTGCATGCAAAGGCTTAATCTTATTCATCAATTTGGAAAAGCGTGTCAATTCTTGGCGTAATCTTTGGCCCTGTTTAGTTGCACCCTAAAATGCTAAATTTTTCAAGATTCTCCGTCACATCGAATCTTTGGACGCATGCATAAAGCATTAAATATAAATAAAAAATAAAACTAATTACACAGTTTAGACGAAATCTACGAGACGAATCTTTTAAGCATAATTAGACTATGATTGGACACTAATTGCCAAATAACAGCGAAACTGCTACAGTAGCATTTTGTCAAAAATTTTAGCATCCAAACTGGCCCTTTGATCCACCAGAATATTCTACACAACGAATTTGGAATTAGACAGTGACCACAAGTAGTAAAAAGGTGCTCCACTAGACCACTACACAATGAGCTTCCTGGCGGCTTCGGTGACCCCTCCCAGGCCGATTGCGGTGAAGAAATTAATGGCAAAGCGCGTGTTCTTGGCGCAGTCTCTGGGGAAGAGGGCGTCTCGCACCGCGGTGTCCTCGCCGTTCATCTTGTTGCTAAGCGCCCGTATCCCGAGCTGCTCCGCGAGGTCCTGGAACAGCATCTTGATGAAGATGCGTGACGACGACGTGGTGTCGTCCTCCGTGACCCTGACGCGCCCAAGAATGGCGTGCCACGGGAGCGCGTCGGCCGCCAGCAGGTGCGCGTAGAGCCTGGCGGAGGCGCGCAGCTCGTCGGTCGCCATGCGGTGCGCTGCCGAGTATTGCCCGGCGAAGCAGGCCTCGAAGCCGGCCTGGTACGCGCGGTCGATGGCGCACAGCCGCTGGGCGAGGCGGCCGTAGTAGCTCGTGTACGTCTTCTCCTTCTTGCAGCACTCGACGAGCATGGTGCAGAGCTCCAGCTCCTGGCCGGGTCGCACGACGGACAGGAGCTTGTGCCCGGCTTCCTCGGACCCGACGCTCGACATGAGTGTGAGGTATATGGTCCGCCGGAGGTTGATTAGATCGGTGTCGGTGTCATCGCGGATGGTCAGCTCGGTTTCGGCGGACTCGTCACCTGATGCTTCGTCGTCGTCGTCGCTGCACTGATCCTGATCCTGATCCTGATCCAGATTTTCGTCTCCGGCTGATCCGAGTATGGTTCTCTTGAGGTCCTCGTACGCTGCCTCGTCTTGCGCGAAGGAAGGGCTGGGCTCAAACACGTCAAGATGGACCTCCGGATCGAGCTCATCACCATGCTCGAGCGACGAGGAGAGCTCCACCTGATGAGTCACCTGGTCGTCTGCCTCGATGAGATCCAGCTCTGCCCGGACGGGAGGGTGACCCCGGAACCGCGCTTTCCGGATGGCAAAGAGATCCTCGATCATGAACTGGACGCGTTTGTCGATGTCGCCGTCGTGTAGGATGCCGCGCAGGTTGTCGAACACGGCGTCAAGCCCTCGCGGGCACGACTCGCCGAGCGCAGCGCCGCACTCCCTGGCGAAGCCCACGGCGACCTCCACGGTGCCGTCCGTCGGCCGGTCGAGAAGCAGTGCGAGGAGCTCGAGCGCCAGCAGGTCGTGCGCCACGCCCTGGTTCACCAGGTGCGCCACGAACGCGGCCGCGGCCGCCAGCTGGTGCCTGTTGCCGCTGGCGTGGGCGCGCCTGACGCGGAGCACGAGGCGGACGAGGAGCAGCCGGCCGACGCAGGGGAGCCTGGCGTTCACGACCGCCGCGAGCGCGGCGAAGACGTCCGTGAAGTCCGGGCAGGCCGCCTGGGACCTGAGGAGGGCGCGGCAGAGGAGGCCGCGCCCGCGCACCAGGTTCTCGGCAAGCAGCTCCGGCGCCACGTGCCGGACGTTGGCAGCGGTGGCCTTGTTGACGAGGCCGGTGATGCTCTTCCTCAGCGCATTCCAGCTGCGGCGCTGGTATTCGGCGTTGCCAAACTCGCCGGCGTCGTCGTCTTCAGTGATGGCCCGGTACGGAGGGACGTAGATGCCGCCGCGGCGCTTGCTTGACGGGCGCGCGATCTGTTCCTCGTCGCCCGTGCTCGGACGCTTGCGGCTCGCGTCGCCTCTGCGCTCCATGTGCCCCTCCTCCTGTTGGTGTTTACCAAGATGAGATTGCTACGACTTGCTCCAAGCCTCCATCCGATATATATAGGAATAGGAAGGGAAATCTGCCGTGTTTCTGAGAGGGGTGTCCTACTCGGTCACGGTGCAGAGTCAGACCCGGCCCTGGGGCAGGGCGAGCGGGGCGGTCGCTCGAGGCCCTCCACGGCTCCACGCCAAAGGACCCCACCAGGTAGGTAGGTATGTATGTATGTATGTATATTATACTATGGCTTTTGGTTTAGATTTGTCCCAAAAGTGGATGAACTAAACGTAGATAGGTTGCACGTACAGTACATAGGCGGGAGAGAGGAAGACATGCTGGATGACATGTGATATGATTATGTCCAAGTTTCTCGGTGGAACAGGCTTCCGAGATATTGAGCCATTCAATCTTGCTTTGCTTGCGAAGTAGGTTTGGTGGATCCTTGTGGCATCTCTGAGCGTCCAGATTTTAAAGGCAGTTTATCTTTCATAAGGTGATTTTTTTAGGACAATCTTGGATCCGCTCCCTCTAAAATCCGGTGACCAATTTTGGATGGCAGGGAAGTGCTTCAGCTCGGCCTGATGAGGAGAATATGGACTGGCTACCGACTGACTATAGCGACGCACGTGGCTTTCGGTTAGACCAACATATTAAGAAATTTTGAAGTCTATTTTTCTAGAAAATATAAAGCTCATTTTGTAATCTTTATCCGCCACACGCTTCCGCGGAGGTTTGCGCCGAGCGCCTTAAGGTGTTCTGCTGGCCCCACGATGTGAAGCTGCGTGATGGGTGAGCACCTAGGCGTCCCTTCAGGCTGTGCTGGCCTCGCTCTAGGGGGCCGAGTGGAGCTGCTCCCACGCCATCTTCCGCACAACGCATTCGTCGCACGCAGGTCCCTGGCCCTTCCTTCTCCGCCGAGTTGACGAAAGCAAACTGGACATGCCTCTTTATCTTGGCAGTCAGAAATTTGTCTCCGTGATTGACTGCTCCAACCGGTTCTTCTTGTATATTCGTTGATCTCGTGATTCACATTTGTTACTCTTGGATTCTTCGGCCCTAGACAGCTAGGCGTCACCGGAGAGCACCCAAGAGCTTGTGGTGTGCCTCTAAAAGTTTGTAACGGTTCGATTTCACCACCGCAAGGGAAGGAATCAACTAGCGGAAGGAGAAAAAGGGAGTTGAAAAAGACTCCGGCTAGAGAGGCCTTCGTGGTCCTCAAGAGTTGACCTTTGTTGGGTCGCTCGCAACCCCCTCAATGGAGAGTAGGTCTCGACGGAGACCGAACTTCGGTAAAACATATCGCATGTCTCGATCTCTCTTTTCACTTGGTATTTGTGATCTTTTTGTGTTGTTTGAGCTTACTCACAGGTCACAAGAGGTGCCAACAACGGATTGGAAAGAGAAGTCAATTGGGGCAAGTCAGGTGCTAATCCAGCAAAACCGTGTATACCGGACGTGTTCGGTATCATTACCGGACATGTCTGGTATTTGGATCAGTTGCACTCAGATCGTGTATATCGAACGTGTCCAGTATTCCCTTCCTGTGCTGATTTTATTTATACCTTGATCTAACCTTTGTTGATGTGCACACGCCTATGCAACGCGTGTAGCAAGTTGTGTGGCCCGATCTTCTCGTAGGATCCGCGAACTTGATAACTTGTCGCTGCGTGACCTGGTGAAGAGGCAGTGCACCGCGAGGCTGTCCACGCGACGAACTACCGAGACAATCACCCTTCCACGTACCGACGAAACAGTCCACGCAATCACGCCCTATAGACGTGAAGGCACGAACTGGGTGAACCGCAGTTCGGCGTTCTACAACTCCCTTAGGAATCGAAAGAACAAGTGTTGCAAGCCTCTCAAGACTCACGCATAAACAAAACTTCACGAGTTTGTGTATTCTGAATTCAGCCAATCAAAATCTGACCTTTTATTGTCTAGTACAAGATATATATAGGGATAGGGACGTTCAAACTTGGAGTAAATGGCAGCATGCGCATGCACCAAAGGATTTCGTGGGTTTGGTTCAAGCGTCTTTTAGCTTCCGATAGCAGTTACTAAAATAAGCATAACTTTCTTTGGGAAGTCCAAATAATGAGCCGTTTGATGGGCTAGAAAGTAGACTTGAAGACGCTTCCATCCACATATAGAACACCGTCTAACTCCTTGTATTCTGTCGCGGTGATGCTTGGAATTCGTACCATGTATCGGTCATCTAGCTTACGTTGCATTTCCATGCAAAGGTGATGAACCACCATTTTATTCTTGCACACCATAGGCTTCTTGGTTCAAATGTCCAGAGGCTTGAATCCATCTTCATCCCATGCTGGTTCATACACTCCATCATTCCTAAGGACATTGGAACAAGAACTCAAAAGCATAGGCTCATTCAACATAAACTGATTATAAACATAAGGTTAGCGTTCACCTGAGAATGATTTTCCTTCTCCAATTGTTTAGCTCTACTTCTTGTAATTGGACCAGCTATATCAAGTGGAGTTGCATTTGAAGATAAGTGAATGCTAGGAATGTCCTCATTAGCCTCCCCTCTTGAGAAGGAGTCGTCCTCGACTCAAAGCTCACCAACAAATGGAAGCAAGTCTTTGACATTGAATGTTGTACTCACATTGGAATATTCAGGTGGCAGCTCAATTTTGTAAGCATTATCATTTATCTTGTGTAAAACCTTGAACGGACCATCACCCCTAGGAGATAACTTACTCTTGCGCTATTGGGGAAATCGATCCTTGCGTAGATGCAACCACACGAGGTCTCCGGGCTGGAATGTAACCTTCTTCTTACCTTTGTTCGCTTGTTTTGCATATTGTGCTGATTTCTTCTTGATATTCCTTCTTGTCTCATCATGTAGCTTCTTGAGAAAATCCGATCTCTTTGTTTGCATCCAAGTTAACTTGTTCCTATAATGGTAAAGGCAAAAGATCTATGGGAGTATGCGGTTTAAACCCATAAACAATTTCAAATGGACAAAAGTTTGTTGTGGAATGGATCGCCTGTTATAAGCAAATTCAACATATGGAAGGCGGTCTTCCCTTCGCTTCAAATTCTTTTTTCAACACAAGATGCAACATGGTGGACAAGGTACAGTTGACAACTTCGGTTTGCCCATCGGTTTACGGATGACAAGTGGTGGAAAATAACAACTTTATACCAAGTTTAGCCCATAACGTCTTCCAAAAATAGCTTAGAAATTTTGTATCCGATGCGAAACAATAGTCCTTGGTACTCCATGTAAATGAACGATCTCCCTAAAAAACAAATCAACAACGTGTGAAGCATCGTCGTTCTTATGACATGGAATAAAATGTGCCATTTTAGAGAATCAGTCAACAACAACAAAGATAGAATCCCTCCCCCTCTGAGACCGAGGTAACCCCAAAATAAAATCCATGGATATATCTTCCCAAGGTACATTCGGAACTGGTAATGGAGTATAAAGACCATGGGGATTAAGGCGGGACTTAGCTTTCAAGCAGATTATGCAGCAGGCAACATGTCGTTGGACATCACGTCGCATATGTGGCCAAAAGAAATGATCGGAGAGCATGTCCAATGTCTTTTTGACGTAAAATGACCAGCTAAGCCACCAAAGATGTGCTTCCTGCAAAAGAACTTGACGAATCGAGTAGGGCTGGAATGCATAGTTTGTTAGTCCGAAATAAAAAACCCATCATGCACATAATACTTGTCCTAGCCTTTTCCAAAGAATGCAATGAGAGAAAGGTTCTTTAAAATCGTAATCATTTGCATAGAGTGTTTTAATGGATTCCAAACCAAGCACTTTTGTATCTAATTGTGTAACCAAACCACATCTCCGTGATAAGGCATCGGCAACAAAGTTATCTTTTCCACGCTTATGTTTTACAACATAGGGAAATGTTTCAATGAACTCAATCCATTTAGCATGTCTAGGGTTCAGTTTGCCTTGACTTTTTAGATATTTCAAAGCTTCATGATCAGAATGGATGACAAATTCTTTAGGTAACAAATAATGTTGCCAAACTTCCAAAACTCGAACTAAGGCATAAAGCTCTTTATCATAGACAGAATAATTCAGATGTGGACCATTCAACTTTTTAGAAAAGTAGGCAACAGGTTTACGTTCTTGAAGTAGTACACCTCCTATGCCAATACCACTTGCATCACATTCGATCTCAAATGTCTTACCAAAATCAGGAAGTTGTAGCAGCGGTGCTTCACAAAGCTTTGTTTTCAGCTCATTGAAGGCCTGGTCTTGTTCATCACCCCACTTGAATGGAACATCCTTCTTTGTCAAATTGTTGAGGGGTGCAGCGATGGTGCTGAAATCTTTAACAAAATGCCCTGTAAAAACACGTAAGACCATGAAAACTTCTTGAACTTGACTCACATTTGTAGGTGTAGGCCAATCCTTTATTGCTTTAATCTTTTCTTCATCAACTTGAATTCCATCTACGTAAACAACAAATCCAAGAAAAACAACACTTGTTCGTGCAAAATGTGCATTTAGCAATGTTTCCATACAATTTCTCTTCCCTCAAAACAACAAGTACTTGACGGATATGATCAAGATGTTCATCAAATGATTTGCTATAGATCAGAATATCATCAAAATAAACAACTACAAACTTGCCAATGAAATCTCGTAAAACATGGTTCATTAAGCGCATAAAAGTTGAAGGAGCATTTGTCAAGCCAAATGGCATCACAAGCCATTCATAGAGACCAATTTTAGTTTTAAACGCTATTTTCCATTCATCACCAAGTTTCATGCGGATTTGATGATAGCCACTACGCAAATCAATCTTGGTGAAAATGATGGAACCACTCAATTCATCTAACATGTCATCAAGTCGTGGAATGGGATGGCGATATCGAACAGTTATAGCATTGATAGCACGACAATCAACACACATGCGCCAAGAGCCATCTTTCTTTGGAACTAAAAGAACGGGAACAACACATGGTGATAAGGATTCATGAACATACCCTTTGTCCAAAAGCTCTTTTACCTGTCGCTGAATTTCCTTTGTCTCTGTGGGATTGGTGCGGTAGGCTGGACGATTTGGAAGAGAAGCACCTGGTACCAAATCAATTTGATGCTCAATTCCATGGAGTGGAGGAAGTCCAGCTGGTATCTCATCGGGAAAAACATCTTCGAAGTCCTGTAAGAGATCAAGAACAACACTAGGCAGCGATGAAGGTAAATCGTTAGTTGAAAGTAGGACCTCCTTGTGCAAGAGCACAAAGAATGGGGCTGTGGTGTTTCTCACTTCTCTCATATCACTCTTGCTCACAAAGAGACACTCGGTGTGGCGTGGGCTGTTTAGGATTGGCATGAGTCTTTATGTGGTATTTGGATGGGTTAGAACTCTCTCCCTTACTTGTGTTGGGGATCTCACTCAATTTTCTTTTGTCGATTCTCTCTTTTCTTTATGAGCCATATTCTGAAGCATGTATCTCCTCTGGAGATAATGGAATAAGAACCACCTTCTTGTCATTGTGAATGAAAGTGTGTTTGTTAGACCATCCAAAATGCACCGAGTCCACATCAAATTGTTGGGCCGACCAAGCAAAGAAATGGCATGCTTGCATGGAGACAATATCACAATCAACCTCTCCATGATAATCACCAATGGAAAATGACAAACTAATCATGGTGAAACCTTAAGCTGTCCCGTAATTATTCAACCATTGCATATGGTATGGATGTGGATGGCGACGTGGTACGCAAACCAAGCTTCTCAACAAGCAAAGCACTAACAATATTATTGCAGCTCCCACCATCTATGATGAAACGGCACACTTGTCCTTTCACTTTGCATCGGGACTGAAACAAATTATGGCGTTGTCCTTGTTCAGCAGCAACAAACTGAGTGGAAAGAACTCTCCTAACCACCAAAGGAGATGGTGTATTCATTGTAGAAGGCTCCAAATCAGGAAAATCAGCAAGCAACTCATCAAAATCAGCACTAGTAATCTCTTTAGAAGATGGAGAAATAATATCTTGTAGCATGTTATTGTGAGCAAAAGTTGGAATAGGTTGAATGGCTAAACAATATAGACCTAGCTCAAATGTACCATCCTCAGCTGAATACTCACAAGTATCAAGATTTAGATCTGCAAATACATTGTTAAACTCTTCATCCTCTTCACTTTGAGAATCATAAGAACCATCAGCAAGTGCAATAATGGTACGCCGATTGGGACATTCAGCTTGTTTATGCCCATGACCACCACACTTAAAACATTCAATCTTGCTTGTCTTGCGTTGGGTGGCTTTAGAAGAAGAATTGGGTTGATTTGAATTGACAGCTTTACCTTTCACATCCAATTGTTTGGAAGAAGTTGAAGCAGATCTAGTATCTCCACAAAAGGAAGATTTGGACGTGGCAGCTCCTTGCTGCTGTGATTGAGGCCATGAAGTAGAATTTTTAGGAGATGAAAAGGAAGCATTATGTTTGTAAGACATAGCAAGTTGCCTTTCAGCCCTCTTTGCAAAATGAACCAATTCTGTGAGAGTTGTGTAATTGGTCATATCCACTTTATCAGCAATGGGTTTATTGAGGCCAACTAGAAACCGAGCCATTATGGATTCCTCATCTTCAGTTATCCCTGTACGAAGTACACACATTTCTAATTCTTGAAAATATTCATCAACAGTACGAGTACCTTGCACAAGACGTTTCAGCTTCAAATGTAGATCACGAGAGTAATATGTTGGAACAAAACGACATCGCATTTCTCTCTTCAAGTCTTCCCAAGTTATCTGAACATGCCCAACTCTACGATATTGAAGACGGACCTGATTCCACCAAGTTATGGCATAGCCTTTAAACTCAATGGCTGCAAGCTTTGCCTTCTTTTCAGCAGAGTATTCATACAAATCAAATATTTGTTCCACCTTGGTCTCCCATTCAAAATAAGCATCAAGCATTCTCCGTGTCATTGAAAGGGGAATAGACACTTTCACGTTTCTTAAACCATCATCATTACGACGACGATGGCGGTCACGATAACCATGATGGCCACCACCATGTCGATGATCATCCATGTCGGACAACATATCATCATCACCATCATAATCTCTACCTCCAACTAGAACGCTACCGAGCACACGACCAAAACCATGGCCAAACCCACCACGTCCATGTCCATGACCAGTGACACGACGTGGTGCCTCGTTATCCTCATTGTCATCATCCTCATTTGGTGGTGGTTCTCTATGAGGCATGTTCAATTGGAGAGTTTGTAGTTGTTGCATCAAATCATTCATTTGTGTATGCAGCTCCTAGAATTCCTCCATCAAACAAATGGCACCATCTCCACGTCCGCCATATTAGTAGAGGGAAAAAAAGGACAATATATATGTGGAATATATGTGGAATCACTCCTCACCACTTGCTGAACAAGTTCTTTCTCTTCCGGAAAGGGCAAGAACCGGGGCTGCAATCAGAGTGGAAGAGTGAAGAGACTACGGTGCAAGTGACTCACGGTGCTTTTAAGTGGAGCTTGGTGGGGTAATATGTAAATGGAATGCGCTGAAATGTAGTAATGCAAAACCGAATAATAATCCAAGAACTCAAGTCTAAGTTCTTTGAATATAAAGGAAAAGATACTCAAAGAAAGGAACAAGATGTAGGAAGTGGATAGATGAACACCAATTGCACCAACCGAAACTTGTTGCTGCCTAAACCCCTTTGTGGTGTGTCTTGAACACAATTCTCTTTTATTTCTTTTCTTTCCTTTTTTTAGAACAAGAACTCGTTGTTTTCAGTCCTTCTTTTGACCCATATACATCTTTTCTTTTAACCTTTGTGAGAAACACAGCACAACTTTCAACTAAAGGGGCACATAAGGATCAACTAAGATGGATGGCGCAAAGACAAAAACAAGAAACTCGGTTGGGGAATTTGTGGCGGGTAGAAAACAAGGGTAGGACGGGTGGGGTTTTTTATTTTATATATGCAAAGAAGCAAGCAATGATCGAACAAGGGTGGGATGGGTGGGTACATGCAAGAAGCGATTTGATGATTAGAACAATGATAACAACTAGAACGATGTGGAAAAGAAAATTCAGCAACTAGACAAATCTTAAAGGATTAAAACTCGATAAAGCAAACTACAAAATCGAGAGTACGTATGAATTTGGGCTATATGTTTTCTTTTTTAGCTATTAGTGGACAGTAGGTATATAAACTCTATCCAACAAAAACAAGAACAATCCTAACAAGTAAACGGAGGCTCGGTACCAGATGATGCGCACGCCTATACATGCAACGTGTAGCAAGTTGTGTGGCCCGATCTTCTCGTAGGATCCGCATGAACTTGATAACTTGTCGCATTGCGTGACTCTGGTGAAGAGGCAAGGTGCACCGCGAGGCTGTCCACATGACGAACTACCGAGACAATCACCCTTCCACGCATCTGGCCGAAACAGCCCACATAATCATGCCCTATAGACGTGAAGGCACGAACTAGGTGAACCGCAGTTTGGCGTTCTACAACTCCCTCAGAATCGAAAGAACAAGTGTTGCAAGCCTCTCAAGACTCACGCATAAACAAAACTCCACGAGTTTGTGTATCTCGAATTCAGCCAATCAAAATCTGACCTTTTATTGTCTAGTACAAGATATATATAGGGATAGGGACGTTTAGCTTGGAGTAAATGGCAGCATGCGCATGCACCAAATTGGATTTCGTGGTGGCTCGCTGGTCTTTCAGCTTTCGATAGCAGATTACAAAAATAAGCATAACTCTTTACTGGGAAGTCCAAATAATGAGCCGTTTGATGGGCTAGAAAGTAGACTTGAAGACGCTTCCATCCACATATAGAACATCGTCTAACTCCTTGTATTCTGTCCGCGGTGATGCTTGGAATTCGTACCATGTATCAGTCATCTAGCTTCTGGTTGCATTTCCATGCAAAGGTGATGAACCACCATTTTATTCTTACACACCATAGGCTTCTTGGTTCAAATGTCCAGAGGCTTGAATCCATCTTCATCCCATGCTGGTTCATACACTCCATCATTCCTAAGGACATTAGAACAAGAACTCAAAAGCATAGGCTCATTCAACATAAACTGATTATTAAACATAAGGTTAGCGTTCACCTGAGAATGAATTTCCTTCTCCAATTGTTTAGCTCTACTTCTTGTAATTGGACCAGCTATATCAAGTGGAGTTGCATTTGAAGATGAGTGAATGCTAGGAATGTCCTCATTATTTGTGGTGCAAGGTTCTAGCACGTAGATATTTCTTATATATCTTGATTACCCTGTTGGCTTCCTTGTGAGGGTTTTATTTCTCTGATTAGGAGTTTCCAAGTGTTTGGAAACTCCAACTCTAATCGTTTCCGCATTTTGAAGGGTTGAATTTTTAGAAACACCTATTCACCCCCCTAGGCAGTATCCTCAGTCCTTTCAATTGGTATCAGTGCAAGGACTCACTAAAAGCTTCAGCGTCGTGAGAAAAGGATGTCGACGCCTAGCGAGTCGGAGCCGGTGCTTCTCCAAAATGATGGTTCAAACTTTCTACCTTGGTCAATTCATGTACTCAATACTTTTAGGGCTATTAGTCCTCTTGTTGAGCATATTATGGATGCAAGCATACCTGTTTCGGTAGTTGATTGGAGCAACTACAAAAACATTCCAAAAGAGAAAGAGATATGTATGCACCTCAATGCTCAAGCAATTAATGCCATGTTGAGTACATTGAGTACAAAGGTTCTAGATGAGGCTATTTTCAATGAACAACCACCTCCGGAGAGTGCTTATCTCATTTGGACTAGACTTGTTGATTTATACAAAAAGTCCAAATAGGATGATGCTCATGAGTGTGAGTCAATGGAAGACATGTCCATTGAGTCTTTATGCAGTGGAGAAACCTCAAGGAACCAACATAGCATCAAGCCGGAGCAAACCTTGCAAGCCATAGATGTAGTGTTGCCTGGCTACACATACCGGACGTGTCCGGTATTGCCGAGACAACAAGCTGATCTCTACGACTTTGATCAAGCTCGATGGCGACCAAGTGATGAGTCAACCTGTCGGGGACCTAATACCAGGGTACCCCAGAAGGTGGAACCGATGACCACCGAACGTGAAAAACTTCTAGATGCATAAGGGCTCCATGTCATCCCTTGTTCGAGTGACAGGAGTTCGGTTCCGCCCGCCGCCTGACGCCTTGAGGGCGGGCTCGGTCTCGCCCGAGGGGTGAGGATGAATTCCATCTCGCCCGACCCGGGAGGGGCGGGTCGCCTCACCGACGCCTTTGTAGGATAACCCGCCCGCCCCAAAAGCTCAAGGCTAATCTCCGTCGCCTTGACGCCTATAGGGCGGGCTCGGTCTCGCCGAGGGCCGAGGATAAAACTCGCCTCGCCCGACGCCTTGAGGGCGGGCTCGGTCTCGCCCGAGGGCCGAGGATGAACCTGTCTCGCCCGACCCCCGAGGGGCGGGTCACCTCACCCGACGGCCTGTAAGCGAGCCTCATACGATCGATATCTATCCCTCATAATGATGGGTATAGGGACGAGACAAGACGTTCGGGTCAACCATGGCTCCAACGACCATACCTCGCATACTGGCAGAAAAGGACCTGCCAGGAAGCGAGATTGAAGCTTTAGACCCTTCCGGGCGCGCATGAGCCCAAAAGGTATTACAGTGCGTGCACCTCACCTGTAGAGTTGTAGGCGCCGCCGCCTGGGACACGGGAACACGGAACGAAGAAGATATCGACAACCGCACGCTCCGGAAAGGATTTGCTATCTCCACGAACGATGGGTATTCCGTCACCACACGGTGGACCCGAGGGAGCGGCGCCCGCTTCCCGACCCTCGAGTCCTCCCGGTCGGAAGGCCTTGACCACGCGGCGTTACACCGGACCCGACCCGCATTCTCCCAACAAGGACTCATGAGAACCGAGTAAGGCGTGCGGAGCAAGGGTGGGGAGGCTCATAAGTCAAAACCATCAGCATCTGCAGCCCATACCTGCAGCAGTAGGCAGCATTCGTGACTAACACGACATCCCTACTGAGACATCGACAACATTGTAAACACTTATCTTCCTTCGCACTCATCGAGAGTGGAGGACCGACCAGTAGACGTGAGCCACAAGACTAAGTAGAGTACGCGCCCTGGAGCCCTTACCCTTGTAAAGCCGGCCCTTCATCTATAAAGGGGATGCGCTTCTTCCATCGAGGGGACGGAAGAAAAGGAGGACAAAACAATAGAACGCACTCACACACATTCAAGCGACTCTAAGCTCTTGACCACCTTTCAATCCTTCGATCGAGACTTGGGACCAGCCCCTCTCGGCAGCTTTGTATCCCTTACTACAGATCGTTACGATGCTAATAACACAAGCAAGAAAACCGGACGTAGGGACGTTTCCCCGAACCAAGATAAATCTGTGTCCTTTAGCGCACCATCCGAGCCTAACGCGCATTACTATAAATTCACTTGCCGGTGCTTGTACAAAACACCGACAGTTGGCGCGCCAGGTAGGGGCTTTGCACGTTCCAAACCAGGTCTCGGATGACCACCCACGCAATCACCTGGGCCCCGGGCGCACACGTGCGTTTCGGCGACCTGGATTTCATCATCACACTAGAAGGAGAGCTGGGCGACTCACTCGGCCGCCCATCTCCCCTTCCATCAACCTCACCGTCTCGGGCTTGAGGGTCCACCGGCAACTCCTGTGGAGTCCGTCACCCAAAGAAGCCTCTCACAACGCCACCATGTGTCCGGAAGGGTCCGTATGGAGCGCCCGGCAAGCTTCCGTTCGGTCTCCGCAGCGCTGCGGCAACCGCTGGCCGTCTTCACGGTGCTACGTGTGGTTCAACCACCCACGGACATCGAGTTCGTGGGGGCGATTGAGCGGGATACGGAGACCTCTCACGAGCTCCTCAACGAGGAGCCTATATCGCTCTCCGGCTCGGATTCCAGCAGGGGAGCCACCACCCTTCCCGAGAATGCTACATGACGCAGACCCACGAGGGTCACGTCGAAAGCGCCTCGTGGAAGAGGCCACCCTACGAACAATCCCGACGGCAGATCCGGGAAGAAGGGACAGCCCCATCTCGCCGAGGATGGAGCGGCTAAGGGCTCGTCGGCAAGAAGAGATCGATGAGGCGGGCAAGGGCTCGCATGACGGGAATACGCGGACATCAATCGCGAGATTGAACGCCGCAAAGACGGGGCGCGCGGCGCTACGTACCGCACCATACATCAAAGGATCCTCACCGACGATGGGGCCTTTCCTCACTTTGCTCGAGCCGGCCGAATATCGCCGCGGCGACCGCCTTTGTCGCATGGTCTCCCGGAGGCCACGACGTCCGAGGATCGACGCGCTTATCGGGAGATTCGTGACGTTGCTCGAAAGCGGCCAGCCGCAGCAGAAGAAAGCGGAAAGTTCGTTGTCTCGACGACGCGAACTCGACACCGCCAGCCGGTACAAGACCTTCGGTGCATCCACCAAGGATGCATCCAGACACCAAACACCGCCCGGCCGGCGGGCAGCCCTCCGTCGTCCTCAGACATCAACGCCTCGGCCGTGGCCGCGACGTACGTAGCATCATCGACGCCGGAGACGTGCTGCCCACGGCGGCGAGGAGGAGAAGCAAGGCCGCGGCTATCATCCCGACATGGCGGGCGCTACGACAAAGAACGAGGACCGAAGCCCGAGCCCGTCCCGCCAGCCCTCGTGCCTTTGGTCAAGCACATCCTCAACGCTGCGTTCCTCTAAGGTATCGACCGCCTACGAACATTCCTAAATATTTCGCGAAACAAACCCGGGCTTTGGCTTGAAGACTATCGGCTTGCATGTCGGGCCGGTGGTGCTAGTGATGATAATTTCATTATTCGCAATCTCCCATTTGTTCTGGCCGACTCAAAGACGAAGCGTGGTGGAGCACCTACCGTCAATGCTATTCGAGTTGGGCGGATCTCGACCGAGATCTTCGTGGTAATTTTCGGGCACGCATAAACGCCTCGAAACCCATGGGACCTCAAGAACTCGCCGTCAATCCGGTGAAACCCTCCGCGGGTACATCCGGCGCTTTTACACGACAAAGGCAATGAGCTCTGAACGTCGCCGACGCCGACGTAATAGCAGCGCTTCGTTACCGAACGACCTACGAATCCCTGGTCCACAAGCTAGGACGCAGGGGCCCGCGAACTACCAAGGAACTCTGGACATCGCCACTAGTCACGCCTCTGGAGAAGAGGCAGCCGTCGCGCACCCCGGACGAACGGACAGGTCGAAAGCGCAAAAGCGGCATGCTCCTTCAAGGCCTCAAACCTGAATTTTCAACCGGTTGAACAAGTTCGGCGCGCGTTGGCTCGGCTGAGCTCCCTACTGTGCTCTGGAGCCTAAGGGCGACTCCTAGCGGGCCACCCGGCCACACACCCTTTTTCATGATCTACGGCTCGAGGCCGTTCTCCGACGGACCTCGACTATGGAGCGCCAAGAATCGAGCATATGATTTAATCAGGGAGCCGAGGCATCTCACCAAGATGCCATGGACCACTGGATGAGGCCCGCGACATCGCCTCCTCCGTTCAAACCAAGTACCAGCAAGCGTTACGGTGGTACCACAGCCGACGGGTGCGGGGTCGAGCCTTCAACGTCGGAGACCTCGTCCTCCGCCTTGTGCAGAGCAACAAGGATCGCCACAAACTCTCCCATACAGGAAGGGCCCTACATCGTCGCGGAAATATTTCGCCCAGCGCCTACGGTTGAAAACCATCAAAGGCGAGGTCTTCACCAACGCTGGAACATTGAGCAACCACGTTGTTTCTATCCTTAAAATAAGCTTACACTTTTCCTTATCGCTTTTTGTCTTAACAGAACCCCGATCCTTAGTGACCACCGACCCCACGCAAATCGCGAGGGGTCCGGCCTCACTCAAAAAGTGGCATATGATCGTAATATATGTCTTGTGTAATACAAGTATTACTTATTACGCTTGTAAAAGATCCCCTCGTTATACTTGCAAACATTTTCTAAGTTTTCCATTCACCTCAGAACGAGTTTGAGGGCTAAGATCTTGGGAACCAATTACGAATACAATCTGGTAGGACTGCAAGGCACCCACGCCCAAATGGGTCGCAACCTCTTTGCTCACCAGTTCAAATCAGAATTAGTTCGCCCTAATTCCTAGTTTCCTATGACTTAGACCATGAGAAGGGTTGGAAAGCGTTAAAATGACTTGCCATAAGCCAAGGATGCAATTTTGTTCATTTTTGCACAAATTCACCACTTACAAAGCGATGTCATTACAAAAAGGAACAATATACTCCGAGGACTGTTTGCAGGGGCTTCCCCACAACGTTATTTCATTACGGTCTCGGCTCGGCTCTACCACAAGTGTTCTATCGCGATCGCGCGCCGCCCTCCATCGGCGACGCGACGGGGCGTGTACACGGGCCAGTCGCTTCATGCGGTCACCGTGCCACGCTCTCCATCGGCGACGTCCGGGCGTGTACACGGGCCAGCTCGTCTACTACGGTCGCCGTGCCACGCTCTCCGTCGGCGACATCTTATTTGGATCCTTGAAGGCGCCACCATCTACGACGACTCCGCCCGAACGTCCGGGGACCACGCCATCAAATCGTCACCGTGACCCGGCAATGACGCGCCCCGCCGAACGTCCGGGGACTACACCATCGTCGCTACCGCGACCCGGCCAATGACGCCACCGCCATGACGTCTCGAAGACTACGCCATCATCCCCGACCATAACCACGATAATGGCATATGGGGTGAAACGCCCCCGCCAAGGGAGGGGCGCAATAACGACGGCGCAAGATCAACGACGCACGACGCCCCCAGCGCCTCCTTTTCTTCGCCCGGCGGCGACTCCTCGGCAAGGCTGCGCGCACCATCTCATCTACGTTGGATAACCTCCGGCTCGACATCACGCACTGAGAATCACGAGCAAGTTTGTAAGTTCTCTATCTCTCTGGCATTACTCCTCTCACTTTCGGGAACCGCCACGACGCCACGGACGCGCGTTTGGCGGAAAGGAAGAAGAAGGAGAGATAGCGGCTCGGAGGCGAAGGGGAGGTGGGTGAGAACTCCCTCTCCCCTCCCTATTTAAAGAGGAGGCGAGTAACTAAGGAAAGGCGAAAGGTCGGACGAAAAACCCTCTCCCTTCCCTTTTTAAATACGCAATCAATCTTGATTGATATCCGAGGGGACGACCGAAGTGACGGGGACGAACCCCGGTCTCTGAGCGTCCCTCTTTGGTCAAAGCCCGAACACCGCACAGGTATGGCCCGCTCATCGACCCGCTTCGACGCGGCGATTAAGGCACCCGTGATAGGCGAGACAAATTTTTCGCCTTCCCATGCGGGGACCACGGACGACCCGATGACGGGACCCTTCAGTTCTCTGGGTCGACCGTTCGGCCCAGAAGACACGAATGAACGAACGACCAAAGAAAGATAAGCCTCTCATCTTTCACTTTTTATGCGTTAGAATTTGTTCGCAAGATTCCGACCCCGTCAAAAAAAGGTGGACGTGAACATCACTCGGGGGCTGTCGAGGATGACCGCCAATCCAGACATCCTCTTCACCCGACCCCTCCGTACGCTTGAAACTAAGGGCGCGACATACAGGCACAAAGCTTTGAGTAAAACTGGACGAACTAGCAAACCCTACGCCCCGATAGCTACAATGTTTCTATTCACCAGAAAAATCATGCTCAAACGCCTCTCGCGTCTCTGGTTTCCGACGTCCGCCTTTCTCAAAGAAGGGATCGAAGGGTTGCGCCTACAAACAACCCAGGTTGCCCGAGTTAATTGAACAGCTCAGATCTTCACCGAGACACAAAACAAAGAATGGCAATTCTTATGCAGGTTTTTCCAACCTCGTCACAAACGTCAGGACCCGAACCCATCTGGTAGGAGCTTTTCCGCCACTCATACCACCAAGGTAACGTCACCACCTTTATTTTCAATTAAATCTCGCATTCAAAACATTTCATATGCAAAAAATTGCATCCCGGTGATTCGTGTCGCACCACTTAAACGATCGTCATTTATCCGATATAGGCAACCACAGTCGAGGTTGAAGGTCGGCCCACGAAGGGCTCGAGGCCGCCTCACGCCCGAAGCGAGCTGAGGGAGAGATAACCGAGACGAGCCCCAGCTGCCCCGCCCACCCCCGCCGAAGCGAACCGGACGTCTCGACCTTCTCTCGTTCGATTCTAACCTCGAGCCAAACCCACGTAATCTCCATCGAGGAGAGGCCATCGGGCCCCCGAGCTTATCGAACGACTCAGGCATCTGCCGGGAGGCGGGTTAAGAAGTTGTGGAGTGCCACCAGAGGGCTCTGCCGACCCCATCAGCAAATGATGGACCCGGATTCCGCACGAACATACCCGTTAGCGAGCTCGTTGAGCGCGGTACTCAAGCCGTCGAGGCAAGTGTCGTTCACTCAGCCCCTCCGATTGCGAAAACCAAGGACGGGGTAACACGCAAATAACGGCCGACCCCTATCGGACCACGACAAGGCTCGGGGCTCGGGCCAAACAATGCGAGGACAAAGGCCCCACCTTGCCGAGCCCATAGAGTTCCCGGTTGGGATTTCATGTTGGAAGATGTATGGGATTATTGCGATGGCATCCATTATCACCGAACCACGATTCCGGTCTCCAAGAATAACACCCGACCCCAAAGAAAAGGGGTCGGACCTTACTCTGGGGTGTTAAGGTACGGCCACCTCCTCTCCTTCTTTCGGAACAATCTCCTCGCATTATAATCGGTGGCATAATTCAGGGGAACATATTGGTAAGACCGTAAAAATGAAATCGCAAAAATCAAACAAAACAAAATTAAGACATAAAAAGCACGAAAGGCGCCCGATTTCAAAAGTACCGACACTTGTTCACATATTACATATAAGTCGTTCTCAAAATTGTTCGATTAATTACTCCTTGAAGGAGAACCATTTTTTCAGTATCCCGCTGAGTTCTTCGCAAGGAGCGACCATCCGCTCCATTTCCTCCAGCTCTTCATCCTCGTAGGTGGACGGAAAGCCTTCGCTCATCACTTTCGTGTTTATTTCCGTCTCATAGTGGGCGTGGGCGACGGTGAAGGCTGGGTAATCCCGGCGTGAAAGGCACTCTCCTCAAGCTGGCCCACCCGAGCCGTGATACCTCCGACACGAGCCGCGAGCGGGCTGGTCTCCACCGGCTCCGTCACATTCAGGGCGTTAAGAACAACCCCGACCGCAGCTTGTAGAAGATCGTGCTCATCACTCAAACCTAAAGGGCTCTGCGCGTATAGGCAGCCTCTTTCTCCAGCTTGGTGGCGGCGTTCTCAGCACTCGACTTTCCTTTCACCGCGTCGTCAAGCTCCGCCCGGAGAGAGCGGACCACCTCGACGTCCTCGTCCACCTTCCGCTGGAGGGCTGTGGCCCTACTCTCGGCCTTCCGCCGGAGGTCTCGCTCCATCTCCAGCTCCTTCAGGACTTCGCTGGCCTTCTCATTGGCGCATGGCATTCTCTCTGCAGCAGACTCGTCTCGCTCTTTTTGAGTCCTGCAATCTCCTCTCCATCCAGCTTAGACCTCGCCGACAGGTCCTCGAACATTCCGTGCGCCTCCTCCGCATCCTGACGCGCCTGGGCCTCCCGCTCTCGGACAGTAGCAAGCTGGGCGGCCAAGTCTGCTCGTAGCCGGGCCTCCTCGGAAAGGCGATCCCTCTCCGCCTTCTGTTCGCGGAGAAATCGGGATTTATCCTGGCTACGAGCAACAAGAATCTGAGGAGGAAGAAGGCTGATATCAGGAATACGAGAACACAAAAACACATGAAGAAAGAAGAAAGTCCAGAAAATACCTGAGTGGTAGGGATAACGATCTCACGGAGGGCTCCTCTGGCCTGGTCCAGGGCGTTCAGCAAGGTCGAGATCCCGATGTCAAGACCCTCCCGCTCCATGCTCTCGGAATGATCATCGAGCGAGAAAAGAGCCGACGTCGGGTCCTGAGCATCCATCCCACCGGAGGCGGCGGCTCTCCCAGCCTTGCAGGGAACGGTTTCCTCCCGACAAAAGGGCGGTGGCGGCTCCCCTCCTCGACCTGTCGCGGCGGCACCGCCGCCCGACTCGAGGACTCCTCCGGCTGGACCCTCCTCCGTCTGGGCCGCCGAGCGCCACGGGTGGATCCACATGGGCGCTGGCGACGCTGGATTGCACCACCCCGGGTGCCACCACGACCGTGTCCGGCTGATCTGGCTTAGGCGATCCACCACCACCGTCACCGGCGGTATGCGGTCCTCGCCATTTTGTTCCACGCCCGCCATGGAAGAGACCGCTTCGCTTCAAGAACCTCCTCCGCGGTGTGGGAGCCACCTTGACGCCGCCGGTTCGCTAACGCGCCCCGACATCGGCACCACTCTCTGCCGAAACAGGTGGCTCCAGCGACGCCGTCTGTCCCACTTGAAGGGCGAGACTCTTCTTGGGCGCCAGCCCCATGGGGTGACCCGTCCGCAAGAACCTGCGCAAAGGTAATAACCATTAAGTCAAAATAAAAAGGGAAAAGGATGAAAACAGAGGAATCAACAGCTTACGTTGACGTCCTCGGCCGGTGGAAGCGTTTTGGGGATGGATCCCAGACCCCTGCCCTGGCTCATCTGGGCGGGACCGTTTCATGCCTACCCCCTGCTCCGGGGGGGGGGTCCATCTCGTCGGGCGCGGCCCCGGAGTCGCTCCTCTCCATCGTCTCGTCGGGCGCGGCACCGGAGCCGTCCCCCTCCATCGTCTCACGGGGTGCAGCACCGGAGCTGCTCCCCTTCATCGTCGCCTCGGGGATGGCGGCGACAGGTTCGCCCTTCCCCATCCACCGGTCCTCGGCCGGCACGCCGTGCGAAGAGGCGGACTCGCCGGCCTCCACTGACCTCATCGATTCACTTCCCTCCGCGTGAAAGGCGAAGGGCCCCTGCACGGGTGGGTGGCCACTTGTCAGCGTCTCCTCATCCTCCAGGACGCCCCAATCCATGTCGACGGCTACCTCGTCGTCGCCGTCGTCATCATCATCATCATCATCGTCATCCTCCTTCGCCGCCCTCTCTCCCCGATCCCGTGCCTCCTGCTTCAGTCGTTTCGCCTTCTTCATCTCCTCCTTTGCCTCCTTGTCCCGCTCGGCCGCGAGTCGATTCGCCGCCGCCACAACCTTGTCCTTCGGCACGGGGCTGGGCTATCCTTGAAGACTAGCCCCCTCGGCTAGCCCCAACATTACAGAAGCAAGTGTTAAAAGAGGGAGATTCAGGAGAAAGAAAAGAATGCGGGAGAAGAGGGCTTACAATTCAAGAACCTGAGCTCGGCCGCATTGGAGGATGCCCGGGCACCGGATACACGATGTCGAGGACCCTGCCGGCGGAATCCTTCGTCGGCTCCGTCGCCTCCTTGATACGCTGCGCCACTTCCGAATAAGGGAGCGCCTCGTCAACGAGCACCGTCCCCTCGAACGATATCCCGGGCATCATCCGATGCAGGGGAAGCACACGCGCCATCAGTGGTGCCACCCTCCTCGCGTGGTAGGCGCCGATAATTCCCGACCCCTTTACACCCCGACCCTTCAGGGCATGGAGGGCGGAGAGAAGGTCGGAGATATGTTTCTTGTCTTTAGTCAGGACGCCCCAGCCCCACGACTCCGGAGCATCCACAATAAGACGTCCGGTGTACTTCGGTAGGGTGGCACTCACATCATCCTTAACATAAAACCACTGCGAATGCCATCCCTTGTTGGATGTAGCCAGACGCATGTACGGGTAACCCTGCGACCGGGTATGGCGCAGGTGAATGCTGGCACACCCCATCGGCGCATTCACTTCTTTCCCCCCAATCTTCCTCTTCGACAGACTAATGCTAAAGAAATACCGCCACAGATCAAAATGGGGATCGATCCCAGAAAACCTCAGACAGACAGGCAACGAACGCCGCCATATGTGAATCCCATTGGGAGTGAGATGTGCAGCTCTACCTCATAGTAATCTAATAGCCCCGAAGAAATCTATGCGCTGGTACCCGAATCCCCGCTCATGGAAGATGGCAAAGGAGACGACATACCCTTGGTGCAGCAAGCTCACCCTCGTCGCCGGGAGTAACCACTCCCGGACGGCGGATAGTGGGCGGAGAAGGCCACGGCGGATGAGGCCCTCCAGACGCCGGAAGTGATGCTTGATCTCGCCCCACAACTCCATTGAAGCGGGGAGGGGAAGGGCAAAGCGAGCTTAACGGGCGGCCAAACACAAACGCAGCCAATCGACGGTGGCGTCGCGCGCAAGAGGGCTGGGAAGATTGGCGGCGGATGTTTCAGAACGCAAAGGAAGGGGAGTGAAACACGGGACCCTGGGGGCGAACCCCGCGGTTTTATAGGGGGCGACGGACGCGAGAAGGGCAACCGTCCGCCTCGATCTCCGGGTCTGCCACGCAAAAAATCTCGGCGGACGGTCCGCCTTTCCCAAGCGAATCCGGACTCTCCACCCACCGGGAAGCACAAGCCACAAAGGCGTTGCTTTTCTCTTTGGCCCACCTAGGGCCCAAAGAACTCGCCGCCGCCGCCCAACTAAGAAGGAATCCACGAACAATCCGCCACCAAGGGCGAAGCACCCAGTGAGGACGGCCCGAATCAATCGCCCCCGAAGAACGGGACGCCACGACCCACTCGGAAAAACACCCGATTGATGAAAAATTAAGTCCTTGACCTTACCCCATGAAGGCCGATACATTCCCCCAGGCGACTCTACTCGAGTCACCCGGGGCTCGAAACTACACCCATCCGGAGCGCTCGCGCGCCTCCTCCGCAAATTAGCTTCAACGAATCAAAAACACCCTCCAGCGGTTCTACCCGAATCACCGGAGTCTCGAGGGCACTGTCGGGGACCTAATACTGTGGTACCCCGAAGGTGGAACCGATGACCACCGAACGTGAAAAACTTCTAGATGCATAAGGGCTCCATGTCATCCCTTGTTCGAAAGTGACGGGGAGTTCGGTTCCGCCTCGCCCGACGCCTTGAGGCCGGGCTCGGTCTCGCCCGAGGGCTGAGGGATGAATTCCATCTCGCCCGACCCCGAGGGGCGGGGTCTTACCCGACG
Source organism: Miscanthus lutarioriparius (assembly GCA_904845875.1). Classification (NCBI taxonomy): domain Eukaryota; kingdom Viridiplantae; phylum Streptophyta; class Magnoliopsida; order Poales; family Poaceae; genus Miscanthus; species Miscanthus lutarioriparius. The sequence goes on from CAJGYO010000015.1 coordinate 50,116,474, forward strand.
CCTTTGTAGGATAACCCCCCCGCCCCAAAAGCTCAAGGCTAATCTCCCGTCTCGCCTGACGCCTATAGGGCGGGCTCGGTCTCGCCCGAGGGCCGAGGATAAACTCCGCCTCGCTGACGCCTTGAGGGCAGGCTCGGTCTCGCCCCGAGGGCCGAGGATGATCTACCTCGCCCTGACCCCGAGGGCGGGGTCACCTCACCCGACGGCCCTGAACAAGCCTCGCCCTGATCGATATCTATCCCTCATAATGATGGGTACAGGACGAGACAAGACGTTCGGGTCAACCATGGCTCCAACGACCATACCCTGCGCCCTGGCAGGAAAAGGACTGCCAGGGAACGACAGGACTGAAGCTTTAGACCCTTCCGGGCGCCGCAGAGCCCAAAAGGTATTACAGGTGCGTGCACCTCACCCTGTAGAGTTGTAGGCGCCGCCTTCAGCTCTGGGACACGGAACCCGACGAAGATATACGACAACCGCTACGCTCCAGGAAAGGATTTGCTATCTCCACGAACGATGGGTATTCCGTCACCACACGGTGGACCCGAGGGAGCGGCGCCCGCTTCCCGACCCCTCAGGTCCTCCCAGTCAGAAGGCCTTGACCACGGCGTTACACCGGACCCCGACCCCGCATTCTCCCAACAAGGACTCATGAGAACCAGAAGGCGTGCGGAGCAAGGCTGGGGGAGGCTCATAAGTCAAAACCACTGTACTGCAGCCCATACCCTGCGTAGGGCAGCATTCTGTGACTAACCTGACATCCTACAGAGACATCGACAACATTGTAAACACTTATCTTCCTTCGCACTCATCGTGAGTGGAGGACGACCAGTAGACGTGAGCCACAAGACTAAGTAGAGTACGCGTCCCGGAGCCCTTACCCTTGTAAAGCGGCCCCTTCATCTATAAAGGGGATGCGCTTCTTCCATCGGGGGACGGAAGAAAAGGAGGACAAAACAATAGAACGACTCACACACATTCAAGCAACACTGAAGCTCTTGACCACCTTTCAATCCTTCGATCGAGAGACTTGGGACCAGTCCCTCTCTCGGCAGTTTGTATCCCTTACTACAGATCGTTACGGTGCTAATAACACAAGCGACAAGAATAAACCGGGCGTAGGGACGTTTCGCCCGAACCAGTATAAATCCTGTGTCCTTTAGCGCACCATCCGAGCCTAACGCGCATTACTATAAATTCACTTGCCGGTGCTTGTACGAAACACCGACACAACCTCAACATCTCTTGACTCTCATCACTTGTGTCTCATGGCCAAGAAAAGCAAAAAGAAGAATACTAAGAAAGATCAAGAAAAGGAGAAAGCACAAGTGGATAATCAAGACATAAGTGATGTTGAAGTTGAAGACAACTATAACCTTAATCATCTCACTCACAAGGATAAGTTCATCATCATGAAGATAGTTGAAAAGAATGATGAACTAGAAGAAGAGAATGAGAAAGAAGAACAATCACTTCAAAAGCAAGAAAAGTTTCTCATCTCCAAGTTAGAAGAGCTAAAGGCATTGAATGAAAGGTATGAAAAATTGTCATTTGAGCATGCTTTGATTACTAACTCCTCTTCTTGTGTGACACAACTAGAAAAGGAAAACTTTGAGCTCAAGGCATGACTAGATGAACTCTCAAGCAAATACAATGTTCTTCAAGCTAATCATGTTCATCTCAAGTGCTCACATGAAAAGTTGGTAGAATCACACTTCATGCTTGAGGTAGCTCATTAGGTTGTGATTACATTGGTAAAATCATCTCAACCTCTCTCACACACACTCACTTGTACATCATCTCAATCAAATGTTTCTTTTACTAATGAGTGTGCTTCTCAAGCAAGCTAATCTTCGATTGAGCAAAATCACATAGAGAATAATGAGCTCAAAGAAGAAGTTGAAAGGCTAAGAAAGGATATGATTCGGTTGAAGGGTAAGGAGGAAGCAAAACCTTCTCCAGATAACCGTGATAACATAGTGAAGAAGCTTGAGAAGGGTTCAAACCTTGCTCCCTCCAAAACTCAACAAAAGAATCACAACTCAAGCAATGTCAATACAATCAAGAGTAAGAAGCATGGAAAAAGATTATGCTATAGTAGTGGATTGTATGGACATGAGTGGGCTATGTGTCCACACAAGAGTTGGGCCAAAAAGGTTGAAGCCGCAAATCAAAAGGCTTCTATCAAAGAGGCCAAGTAAAAGAAGAATGATGAACCAAGTGCTTGCCTCATATGCAAGAAATTGGGCCATCCCACCAAGAATTACCCCTTGTACAAAGAGGCAAGAAAGAAGGTCCAAGTTACAACAAGAAGATGCTATGGATGTAATAAATCAGGGCACATGGTTGATGGGTGTCCCAACATGCAAAACAAGCAAAGAGCAAATCAAGGACGTATTTGCTATGCTTGTAGGAGAAAGGGGCATCTAAGCTATGATTTCCCAAATGGTAAAATTCCTAAGCAAAACACATTTGATCATAATGATATGCTTAGAAGGGCCATAAATGGAACTAGCACTAGCAAGGTGATGTGTTCACCACAGCTAGTGCCAAGGCTATTTGGGTACATAAGCACTTGTTGACTAACTCAAAAGGACCCAACAAGAGTTGAGTACCAAAGTGTGCTTAGAATGTTGTTGTAGGTACTTAGTGGTGAGATGAAGCCTTCGGGGTGGTTGAGCAACCAAATTGGATATATTCACTCAATCTATCAACCAATTTTTATAATAATTTCTCATATGATTGACCCGAAGAACAACAGTTGATCATATCCCTTGCTTCATCATCACTATTGGTAACAAGTACCTAAACCTTCTAGGATAGCCTCCTTGTGCAACATTTGCTCAAATAGCTCACAAATAAGCATATTTGTGAATTATTAAAAATGGCTAATTAGATTCATTTAAATATATTAATGTTTGCCATAAGATGCTCTTAATGGCTCTCTTGTAGAGCAACTTATTTGTTGAATGCAGGTGTATTCAAGAAATACTAAAACCAAACAAAGAATCATGAATCGACAAGCTCACTGGTTCTGTGCTGAGTATACTGGATGTGTCCGGTATGCATACCGGATGTGTCCGGTATTCCTAGGGGCAGAACAAGAAGATTGATTTCTGCTGAGTTCTAATCATTACGACCCCATACATTCTTAGATGACTCAGAAGCGTGGTGTTTCATCTTATCTAAATGGTTGTAAGCATTTCTTGAATTCACTAGAATATGGCATCTTACTATATGTTGAATTCTTAGATGATGCATTCATAAACACAACACATGAAGAGAATGACATGACTGATGAACTTAGTGTTCAGCCAAACAACTATGTGCTGGGAACATTACCAGGGGAGTCTCCCGGCAGCACAGTGTCATCACAATGTTATTTGGATATAGGTATGGATAATATGCAATTGGGTGTTAAAGTTGAAAAAAAAAATTGATTGGGTAATTTCACATGCCCTTTCCTCGTTGACAAATATAAACAGAGGACATGGAAGACTATTGCCCAACACCAATTTCAATGAGAAAGGATAGTAACCAAGAGATTGTTGAGGTGAACAAGAAAAATACTATAGTTGTGAACGGCATTGAAGTGGACATCACATTCATGTGCAATCTCACAAGGTTGGGAGTATCTCCATTCGCGATAAACATGACACACAAAGATTCTGAGTTGGATTCTATACTCAGAGTCCAGAAGGCAATTGGTAAGGTGGCAGATCATGAAAAACACATGTAGGTGCCTCGTATATACAATTCAAGCATTTAGGAATTCCTTCAATATGTATGTATTAAAAAGCAATATGGAAATAACAGGGTCTGGTACCTGCATACCATGCCATCTATCCTGAAACTGGAAGGGCAAGATGTAGAAAGAATGATGGTGAGCTCTGATGACTTCACCATTGATATAATGGATGCATTGGTGCGCCTGTACCAACAAATGGATGATGAAATGTACGAGAGATGGAGCGAGAAACGTTGGAGGCATTTCCTTCCAACAGACTTTGCAGTAAGAATGGCATGTTGCATATCTACTATAAACTATACATGATGATTAACTTCTGATATGATTCAGTGCCTGATCTGGGGCTGTTGAATGCAGGTATCAGCATTGAATCCCAATATTGAAATGGGTTCTGCACGTCTGGAGGACTTGTTCGTGGGCTGCCACATTTCATACAATGTGGGAGACTGCAGGCTAGTAAGTAAACAAGAGTAACTAAATTGTTTCATATAAATAACAATCAAAGGATGAAAGCTAATAGCTAAAAAAAAAATGAAAATAGGTGATTGCAACCGTCATGGTCCATTGGGATTGGTGTTTGTACGTTTGAGATTTTGAAAGAAACAAAATAATTGTTCTAGATCCAATAAGCATGCAAAAGGGTGTCGATTTCTTGAGGATGAAACACTTAGAGACAGTGACATTGATGCATAGTGGGATGAAGTATTGCAAGCATCATTTCTTCCCTTATCCGTACGATGATATGGAAAGCTGGACTGAAGAATATGTTGATATCAAAGTAGCTAATGGCAGCAGGTTAGTTTATTTTTAGAAATCCAGTATATATAGATGGGCAAGAAGCATTTAGTGACTAACACTGATTAATCTTGTCTGCAGCAATGAATCTGGTTTGTACACCATGTTCTATGCAAGATATTTTGATGGCGAAGTTCTCACAAGGATATTAACTCAGGAAAGTTACACACTGTAGCTCTCAATACATGTTAAACAATAAAAATGTTGAATTATGCTAACTTTTGCGCGTACAAAAAAAAAAAAAAACAGGAATCAAGCAAGGGGCAGAGGACTAACATGATTTGCCAACTTCTGAGAATGAAAGGAAATTTAGGACAACCACCGGAATGCATACAAGATGCAATCTGTCGAGGGAGTCGCTAGTGGAACCGCAGGGAAAAGAGTGAACTTTTAGTGACAGTCTTTTGTAAGCACAATGTTTGCACTTGAGGATGTCAGATCATACATCCAATGCTGAACAAAACTTTGGGCTGAGATGATTAGAATGCTTTAGCAAATTATTATGTAATAAGTAGACATCGGTCGTTGGTGTACCGTTCGGAATTATATATGAGTTTTTAGAACAGTGTTCTATGAACACACTATCTGGGGATGACAGATGTCATGAGACATCAGGCCATGTAGAACTGTTTTAACTGATATTACTGTAATGGTGATTAGAGTTGTAATGTAGTCTGCGCTCACCTGCAGCTACAAAAAAAATATCTCTTCAAAGTATGAATTCATGAGACTATTAATGATTGATTGTAAAATATGTTGAAACTGGACATGGTTAACTATATAGCACCTGGATAAGCGTTTGCAGGATAAGCGTTTGCAATACACAACCAAACAAGCTGCTCAAAGATACACAAGGATGAAAGAGCTCTTGCTAGCTACTAACAAAAGGAAAGATCAAACACATAGAATCTTCAAGCTCCATGCAACAACTGCAAGGAGAAAAAAGCCTTCCAAAACGACAGACACGAAGCCGTCGGATTGTGCCCGTGTTGTATCATGGAATGCTGCAAATCTCGAAGTTGCTTCTCCAATGTTGATATCTGAGCACCCTTCTGACAAATTGCTACGCGTGTTGATTGGAGCTCGGACTCAATAGACTGAACGGTGACGGAATGGCAGTGGAGTACCATTGCTTCGACATAGTTGTCGAGCAGGTCCTGCCATATCCACAGGTTGCAAGCCTGCGTGGAACACAAATAATGGCATGTATGTAAGGTCTTGTTCAGTTCCTTCCCTAAAACTTTACACTCTATTACATCGAATATTTGGACACATGCATAGAGTATTAAATGTAGACTAAAAAAATAACTAACAGCCTGCTCGTTTCGGCTGGATTGGCTTATAAGCCAGGCTGAAAGTACTGCTGGCTGGTTTGGTGTGAGAGAAAAATACTATTCGTTGGCTGATAAACCAAGGCTTATAAGCCGAATACGAGCTGCCGAATAGACTTACACAGATTGCGTGTATTTTGCGAGACGAATTTTTTAAGCCTAATAAGTCCATGATTAGACAATGTCGTGCTACAGTAAACATGTGCTAATGACGGATTAATTAGTCTTAATAAATTCGTTTCACAGTTTAAAGGCGAGTTCTGTAATTAGTTTTTTATTAGTATCCGAACACTCGTGCTAATGACGGATTAATTAGTCTTAATAAATTCGTTTTACAGTTTAAAGGCGAGTTCTGTAATTAGTTTTTTATTAGTATCCGAATACTCGTGCTAATGACGGATTAATTAGTCTTAATAAATTCGTTTCACGGTTTACAGGCGAGTTCTGTGATTAGTTTTTTATTAGTATCCTAACACTCCTTTCGACATCTCATAAAACATTTGACGTGATACCCCGAAACTTTACGCCCCTCAACTAAGGCCTAAGTCACGAAAGTTGAGAAAAACGCTGTGCATAGCACAAGGTGCTACGTGAATAAATAAGAAACAGAAAATAGAGGCTAATTAACAATGGGAAAGATGTGCTTTGTAACAAAATTGCATCTACCGGGCAGCTACGGAAAATGCGTCCATCGTTCTTAGGCGTACGAGCTGTACGCCTGAGAGCGGTTCTACCGCAACCACAAAACAGATCTGGAAGTGCGGTGAACTGCGTAGATCTGGCATGAGCGATTCCAGATGACGACGGAACCTCGCTTCCGGATGAAGAATCGGCATTAGAATCTGAAAAATGAAAAAAGAAATGTCAGAAAATGAATCTGCAACAGCAGTTGAACTTCGCGTTCAGATTCTTGACCCTGGGGAACTGCAAGATGAAGATTACCACAACGGCAGGTGGGTCGATGCTAAAAAAAGAATAACAGGAAGATGGTTTGAAAAAAAAATAGAAGAAAAGGGAAAAGCGACGAACAGGTTTAGAAACGAGACGAGCTTCAGCGGGGAAGAAGAAGGTGGTTGTGTGTTTGTAACGGATGTAAAGGACGCACGGTGGACTAATAAAAAAATGTGAGGAGATTCCGCGAGAACAACTCGCGAGACAAAGTGATCGAGCGGCGGGGTGAAGGAAGCAAAAGCCTGGTAAAAACTGATGAGACAGGTGTAGGATGAGATTAAAAGATCAGGTAAGACTAACGGCTGGTGCGACCACGCGCCGTTGCGGTTTGTCTTTTTCGGTCCAGCTTCCTCCCTTCCCCCGCTTTCTCTTCCTCTTCCCCCGTGTCTGATCCTCTTCATCTCTGTCCTGCTCGCCGCGCGCGGGTTCTAGGTGCTACATCCGGGCTACGGACTCGGCGGATTCGTGTCGCGGGGGAGCGGTGGTGCGCCTACGGAGGAGCTCGGCCGACTGGCGTCGGAGCGCTGCCTGGCCTGCGGCGGACCTGCGCTCGAGGCCTGCTGCTGTCGCCGGTGACTCGGAGTCGTGTCGCGGAGGAGCGGCGGTACGCCTGCGGAGGACCTCGGCCGACTGCCGCCGGACCCCTGTCTGGCCTGCAACGGACCTGCGCTCTAGGCCTGCTGCTGCCGCCGGCGGTCTAGGTATGCTTGCTCAACAATGGCGCTTTACAGTTCCGTGATTCGAGATGAGGTTGTCGTTTCATAGATACGCTATACCGCTGTACACTGTTTGGATTCTTGCACTGCGTCAGTTGTCGTTGCGTGCTGTGGCTTTTTCTTGTGCTACCGAGAGCCAGGTTGGTTTTTTATAGTGCATAGACCAGCTTCACCGCCATATACTCACCTCCAGGCTTTATCATCAAGACGGCCTCGCCGATGTCGTAGTTTAGATGGAGAAGGTTTCGTGCTGGAGTTGGTGCCGTGGTGCCCTGAGTACGAGACATGTGATCTGCCATGGATCGCTGCTGACGATGCTGAAGGTTAAAGCCTAAAACCTCTGGTAACATATATGTGTGTTTAGGAGATTTGTTCCTTTCTCACTGTCTGACATTATGGGTTCAAACACGGCAGTTACGGCAGGGCCAGCAAAACCCTACATGGATAACCTTTTAGGCCAGCCGGAGCCGCTTCGGAACTATTTATTGGGAGTGCTTAGCGGACGGATAGACGAGCGCTTCAGACCAGGTATAGAGCTGCATCTGTTCCACTCTCCTTCTACTGCTTTTCCATGTAGTCCTTACGCCGGTTAGACCGTTGTTTTTCTTATCCGCCTAAGAGCAAGTATAACAATGCTTACTCAGCCGGCTAAATAGAGCCACGTCAGAAAAATAGAGTGATTTGGCAGAGAGAGAAAAGAAGAAAGCAAACAGCCGGCGCTTGACTCCCAGCCCGGTTGAATCCACCATGCAGCTTGCTCCCAGCCAGCTGCAGGCTGTAGGATCGGCGCTTGACTCCCCACCATCCTCGTTCCAGCTGCTGTGATACGTCCACGCATACATAAGCATTAAATACTTAGAGTTACTGTTGCAGCCAATCTATAATATGAGTTGGCTAATAGGATGGCTATAGCTGAAGCATACAGCCCGCTGCTGGCTGGGTTATTAACCATGGCCACGTTTAGTTCATCCAGAATGCAAACTTTGACACTATGCAAAAAGAAGATTCTCCGTCACATCAAACTTTCGGTAGATGTATGGAGTACTAAATGTTGACGAAATCAAAAACTAATTGCACAGTTTGATTGTACTTTGCGAGACGAACATTTTGAGCCTAATTAATCAACGATTGGACAATTATTATCAAATACAAACGAAATGCTACAGTGCGCTACAGTACCCGCAGATTTCAGACGACGCCAACTTTGGCAGCAACTAAACGCGGCCCATGCTCTAAAACAACCCATGTAGGACCACCTGCTGAGCTGGGTGCGGGTAAAATCTACATAGACACGGTGGCCACCCGGGGACCAGCAACAGTACTAGACCTCAGCTATATGATGATACTAGTACTTCGAGACCTCTACTATCATAAGTACAGTCATAAAGTGTAGGACGTCGTGCTTAATAAAGTACTAGACCTCAGCTATATCATAAAGTGTAGGACGTACGTCGTGCTTGCTGATCTGTGATGTTGCTCACCGGTTTTGTGCGGACCTTGGTCCATCTCTTCAGAGTATCTATGACGAGACTCGGTTCTGTCAAACCGTGTCGAGCTGACAGAACCTGTCACACGTTACTGCTTTTGGTGACCGGGTCAGGCTTGAGGCATCATACGTGGCCAAAGAATTGGCTGATATCTCTAACATACTATGCCCCGTTCTCCGTGCGATGAGGCCACCCATCAGCCTCACCAAGTTCAAGGACGGGCCATCCATCTATGAGGTAGCAGTTTCTTTCCCTATGTACGTGTATATATTGTACCATTCATGGTGCTTTGTGTCTTTCCTAAAGAAGAAAACACGATTAGAGCTCTGTCTACATAGTTAACCGGTGTTGTCTTTCATTTCGAACCTAAGCGGGTGGACCAGCCTGCCCTACTGTGCACCTCCTTACTATTCTTAATGTGATTGTTCGAAAATTCCATGGAACAACGGTGTCTATTAGCACTAGGGCAAGGACGGAAGGAAGCATCCGTACACGTATCCAAGGAAGTACTTTCTATCGTGAGTACATTCCTAGCTACCAAGACAATGACACTATTCGAGGCGGAGGCAGTTGCCATTTGCCGGTTCCTTAGCAGCATGTTCGTTTGGCTGTGACTTACCGTAAACGATCATAAATTTTTAGTTAGAATAATATTTTTCTCTTACACAAATCAGCCAACAGTACTTCTTTATGAACCAGCCAACCGAACAGGCTGTAGGTCCGCAACGCATGTGCTGGGTTATAGCGTCGTTGACCAGAACTACCCTAGCCTTGCTAGGTTGGTGGCTGACATGAACGGATACAGTGAGCGGATGGCTGAACTGCGGGTCTGTGTTGACAAAGCTGTAGGGATGATACACAGTGCACGTGAAAGCATCAAGGACGTGCACGAGATGCTTACGCTGCAAGTTCCTCGGGACGAAATAGAGGGGCTCAGTAGTTCGGTTGGCGATTTGCTTAGCTGTATAGAAGGTCACTGGACGGCTGTCAATCAGGTGTTTACCGCTTTCAAGCAAGACGAGGTATGTACAACATCAGTTTATCGTACATATAGGCACACGAGTGTAACATTTTGTTTACACCAAAATTTGAAAGAAGAGTCGTAGGGACTTGAAAGCTCTCAAGTTCGTGTCGTCAAGGAATCAATTGCGTGCAGATCGGAACCAGCTGATTCGGATACAAAAACTGGAATCGGCTTTCTTCAGATAGCGCCAGCAGATAATGACAAAGGCTACGTTCGGCGCCAGGACAAAACATGGCAGACTCTACAAAAAGAGAAATATTAGAGTCCAAGTTATCTTAAATTAGGAATGTTTTCTCTAGAGTCAAAAATTATAATAAGTCGTGCTTAGACAGGAGTCATGCACAGAGCCCGGGTATAAATACCAAACCCCGGCTATTGTAAAGAACAACCAATCAATCAAATACAAGTCAATTACTTTTTTGGCTTCGGCCACCCTTAGGAGTAGGAGTAGAGTAGATCTCGGCGAGTTCTTCAGCAAGTACGGCTGCATCGATCCGGTCGACCTCCATTGCTTGCTGTAAGTACCGTCATGACTTATACCTCTGTTTGTACAGCTGCATCGATCCGGTCGACCTCCACTGCGATTCTGGTATAAGTTAGTTATCGACTCTTGTCTAGTTCAAGTATGACTGCATCGATCCGGTTGACCCCCACTGCATGAACTAGATCAAGGTCAAGTTATCGGCTCTACCTTAGGATAGCAGTCTTTGGTAGATTCATTAAGTTACCGATATTGCTTATTGTTTTTATTATTTATCTAATTACAATAATATCATTCTGCCCAATTGGGATTGATTTAGATCGGTCTTATATCTTATTTAGCCCATCGTTTGTTAATCTAAATTGATCTAATCTACACCTTAAACGATGAGTTATGTTCTATCGGCTGTTTTATATCAATCCTGATCGTGCATAGCGTGCGGTTAAGGCGTATTGCGTCTTGAGTAGATTTATTGGCTAGCGAGAACCGTTCCACGGCCCGTTATCACGGCCTGTGTGATTATGCCTCACACCCCACTGTTAGCACCGTGGAGTGGGGACCGTTATTTGGTAGATCTATTCCTGATAAGGCATGACTTGAACTGTGCGCTATGCCTGAATCGGTTGTTTTAGCCGATATCGAGTGCTTTCACGAACAGCTCGCATCACGAGATCGTTGAAGTAAAGATAGGTTGAAAGATATGTTAGCCTCATGATCTTATTATTGTATTACGGCCTGCATGATTCTGCCTCATGCCCCACTGATATTAGTAATGAGTTAAGGTCGTCGAGTCTATTGTTATTTCTACTTTTGCATGATTACGCCTCATGCCCCCTTTGGTCATAGCGATAGATGAGATCTAACATGTTCATTAGATTTATCTTTATCAAACGGTTAAATGGTGTTGAATTGTTTCTTTATATAAAAAGGGGTTCGATTACTTATAATCATTGGCTCAGCACAAATCGATCATTGTTGACATCTTATTGCCATTGATTAATATCTGTTCGATCAATGATATTTGTCCTAAATGATAACTAATTCTTCTTATACAACCCAATGAGCTTTAATCAATTTATTCTCATGAATATGTTGGAATTGACTATTTAGTCGATCTCCTTTCATATCGGCTCTCATAGCCACACATTCAAGACTGTCTGGCAACACCGGCAAGTTCCGCCCTTAATTACTGATGAACTTTCTCTCCTTGTCAATTACAGGGTCAAATTGACTGGCATGTCTCGAAAGGATTGCGCAGGATCGACCATCCTGTGCTGAAGCTAGGCGGATCTGCTCCATTGAGCGGACCCTTCCGGCTTGCTGCGTGTGTCCTCGACACGGGACGAAAATTCTATGTCGACACACGTTTCTGGCACGCCCGGTGGGACCCCACAATCGTCATGGCGGTTCACAACAACAACGACATCCTTATCTTTGCATTATGATCTACGATAGGGATAAGGGTATCATCAACAAAGCTCTGAGAAGAGTTTCAGAACAAATGTACATTGTCCTACACCAAAACACGTGACAACACAATTGTTCGAAATTTCCACTACCAAGAGTTCTATTATACTGCAGCGGACGGACTGGCTGAAGTGAAGGCGCGTTTTTAAAGAAGTTGTGGACAAATCTATTCGTGATGCCATGTCGAGCCATAATGAAGCTTTCGTGGACGTATTCCATAACGCCTTGAAAGAGACGATTCATGGATTTCCAGTTGGCCAAGGCGGACCGGCTTATTACAATATTCCAGATCCGTCGAACCAGGGGACCAATCAAGTCTATACCAGCCATCAAAAAGCAGCACCAGCTGGTAGTGGTGATGTCTAGACAGTTTAGGGTTCATCTGAACAGACTCAAGGAACTGCTGCAGATCAAACACAACATAATCCTGGACCGTCAGTACAGCATGTGCAACAGCCGACGGGGCAAAATCAGAACTAGGTGATCAATTTTGGCACATCAGGCCATATACCGTCGTCGGCTCAAAAAATAGCACCATCAATTCAAAGGATCCGTAGAGATATAGATCCTTATGTCTATAATCAGAGACTTCAAGCGATAAGCTTGACAAAAGGATCCAATGATTGAAATTCCACAAGGCTATCACTATGGTACGGATTATAACACCCTCCATATGATGTCAAATCCAGGATATCAAGGCATGCGGGATTTCAATCCACAGATGGATCAGCAGGTGCAAAGAAATTCAAATCTGCAAGCTGATGAATTATTGCTGAGGGTGACTGAGATGATGAAGAATCAGTTCGGTCTGAAGCCAAAATGGCTGACCTTTTCGTATAAACACCCATATCCAGAATGATATGATTTGGTTGCTCTTCCAACGAATTATAGGCTCTCAGAATTCGCTAAGTTCACTGGCCAAGACAGTACAAGCATGATAGAATATATCAGTCGGTATCTTACACAGTTGGGCGAAGCGTCAGTTGAGGATGCCCATCAAGTTCGTTTCTTCTCTCTGTCCTTATCGGGGTCAGCCTTCACTTGGTTTTTTCATCAATGCCAGTCAATTCCATTGCCAATTGGACTGGCCTAGAGAAGAAGTTTCATACATATTTTTTTATCTTTGGGACTAGAAAAGAAGATTACCGATCTGACAACTATAAGACAGAAGACTAATGAATCGGGCACTGAATTTCTTCAGAGATTCTGAGAAACCAGGAACTTATGCTTCTCCTTAAACTTGGCGATGATCAATTAGCTGCTTTAGCTGTTCAAGGAATGTTGCCGATGTGGAAAGAAAAGCTACTGGGACAAGAATTTGACAACTTAGGACAATTGGCTCAACGAGTAGCAGCGCTCAATAGCTAATTCCAGAGCATGCGCAGAGATACCCGGTTCTAGAAGAATACCACGATGGTCGAAGCTTATGATCCATACTCGATCGATGATGATTATAAAGATGAAGAAGAAGAGGTTGCTTTGTAATTTGAATGGAATTAGGGCAAGAAGATAGTAATGGTGCCAAATCCTTGGGAAAGAGGAGTCGAGGAGAGATATGACTTCGATGTCACCAAATCAGATAAGCTCTTCAATTTCTTGCTAGAGAAAGGGCAGATCAAGTTGCCCAATGGTCATGTCATGTTGCTCCCTGATTAGTTGAAGAATAAGAAGTTCTGCAAGTTCCATAATGCTACTTCTCATTCCACTAATGAATGCGAGAATCTTGAGCTGACATATCTGAGAGAGCTATTGTGATAGGAGGCTCAAATTTGACGCTACTCGAGAAAATGAAAGTTGATGATAATCCTTTCGAAGAGATCAAAACATGGTTGATCTTTGGGCTATTCAAAAAAGAAAACCGAGGTCCTAACATCAACCAAATCAAAAGAAGAATTTGGAGCAATCGATCCCAAGACGCAAATATCGGTCGACGAAATACAGAGAGATTAGAAAATGTCGTGCAAGCGTAAGAGCCGATATGAGCAGGGGAGAACATCAAAAGAAGAGACGACAAAGCCGCGGGTCACATCTCGGATTCTATTGAATAAATGGCAGCGGCAGAAGGAAAATGATTATCAGCATTGGTTAAAAGATCAAGCGTACCAACATCAATTGAAGCAAGAGAGGTATGAAAAGGAACAAGCCGAATTACATTGGAATTGTCTTTTCTTCAGACATTGCTGGAATAAAGGTTTAAAGTTGCCTACCAGACATGACTGTCTAGAATGCAGCAATCAATATCAGGAGTATAGGCAGTCTCAAACCAATCGCCGGTCTATCCATGCTCAAGATGCATATCATCATAATAACATGGATCAGCGCTTAAAAAATAAAAATGTTTATGATCGGCTTGGAAAAAGAGTCGTTGATCAGGAGTGGGCTGATCATGGAGAGGAAGGCACCGAAAGAAGATATGTGCGACAGGAAGGCCAGTGGTGCCCAGGAGGTTTGACAAGAAGCCAGAAAAGAAGGGTGCAACGCCTAAAATATAAAGAGATGGAACAGGCTCAGACATCTAGTAATACTCAAGTGTGGCGTATCAAGCAAATAGCCGATAGCAAGCAACCATCGGCTAATATCCAAATAGTTTTTCTGTTGCCATCAGAATTCAGAGTCAATGGTGAAAACCAACATCTGATCCAAGCAGTCAGCTTTGAAAATTTGTATTAATGGATAATCCAATAGATGGTACGGATGGCAAATTAGGACAAGGCTTCACGTCGGCCGATGAATTAGAAGAAGTAGATATTGGTCCTGGAGATAGACCTAGGCCGACGTACGTAAGTGCTAAATTAGATCCAGAATATAAGCAGGAATTGATTGACTTATTAAAGGAATTTAAAGACTGCTTTGCTTGGGAATACTATGAGATGCCTGGTTTAGACCGGTCAATTGTTGAACATCGGCTACCAATCAAACCTGGATATCGGCCGTTTAAACAAGCTCCGAGAAGATTCAACCCGAACATGCTTGATGATATCAAGAAGGAGACTGAAAGGTTACTGGAAGCAAAATTTATCTGACCGTACCGATATGCAGAGTGGATATCGAATGTTGTCCCTGTATATAAGAAGAAAAATTGAGAGTTTGCATTGATTTCAGGGACCTAAATAAAGCCACACCTATAGACAGTTATCTGATGCCGATAGCTGACATGTTAGTAGATGCAGCAGCCGGGCACAAGGTTATTAGCTTCATGGATGGTAATGCAGGATACAACCAAATTTTCATGGCTGAAGAAGACATAGCAAAGACCACTTTCAGGTGCCCCGGCGCAATCGGTCTATTCGAATGGGTTGTGATGGCCTTTGGACTAAAGAATGCCGGTGCAACTTATCAAAGGGCGATGAATTACATTTTCCATAAGTTGATCGGCAAGATTGTTGAGATCTACATCGATGATGTGATGATAAAATCCAAAGGATACAAAGAACACCTGGCTGACTTGCGTGAGACTCCGAAATGCATGAGGAAGCATGGTTTGAAGATGAATCCTAATAAGTGTGCTTTTGGAGTATCAGCCAGACAATTTTTAGGATTCATGGTCCATGAGAGAGGAATCAAAGTTGGTTAGAAAAGCATGAAAGCAATTGATGAAGCAGTTCCCCCGACTACCAAAACAGAGTTGCAATCTCTGCTTGGTTAGATTAATTTCATCAGAAGATTCATTTCGAATTTGTCGGAAAGGATCCTGCCGTTTTCTCCCTTACTGAAGTTGAAAAATGATCAAGAATTCAAGTGGGGTGATATACAACAAAAGGTGTTCGAAGAAATAAAAGAATATATGAAATGTCCACCTGTGCTGGTCCCTCCTCAGCAAGGTAAGCCATTTAAGTTGTACATATCGGCTGATGACAAGACAATTGGATCGGCCTTGATGCAAGAATTTGAGGGAAAAGAGAGAATTGTTTTCTATCTAAGTAGAAGACTACTGGATCCAGAAACAAGATATTCTCCCACCGAAAAATTATGCTTGTGTTTATATTTCTCTTACACTAAATTACGACACTACTTATTATTGGCCGAGTGTACAGTTGTTTCCAAGGCTGATGTGGTTAAGCACATGTTATCAATGCCAATACTGAATGGAAGAGTGGGAAAGTGGATTCTTGCGTTATCGGAGTTTGACTTGAAGTACGAATCGGCTAAAGCAGTCAAAGGACAAGTAATGACCGATTTTATCACCCAACATCACAAGCCAAGCATTAGTTATGTAGAGCCGATGCCGGGGACGCTGTTCTTTGATGGGTCATCATGCAAGCAGGGTGGTGGCATCAGTATTGTTATTATTTTGCCTCGGGGGGCAAGTTTTGAGTTTGCTCTTCCAACTGAGCCAATGGTTACTAACAATCAAGCGAAATACGAAGCTATTCTCAAGGGACTTCAACTTCTTCATGAAGTAAAGGCTGAAACAATTGAAGTATTTGGAGATTCATAGTTAATTATTAATCAATTGATCGGCCTATATGAGTGCAAAGAAGAGACTTTGAAAGGATACTACGATGAATGCCAAAAGTTACTCAAGGGATTTCTTCATATCTCTTTCCAACATATTCCGAGGGCACAAAACCAAGAAGCTAACCGTCTAGCTCAAAGTGCATCAGGATATCGAGTATTTCATGAAGTCTTGAGTAGTGAAACCTCAAGTGATGATTGGAGAGTTGAAATAGCTGATTACCTTAGAGATCCGTCTCGAAAAGTTACTAGGAGGCTAAGGTATAAATTGGCTAAGTATGTTTTGTTAGATGATCAGTTATATTATAAAACAGTCGATGGGGTATTGCTCAAGTGCTTGAACCAAGAAGAAGCCAAGGTGTTGATGGGTGAGGTGCATGAAAGGATATGTGGAGCTCATCAATCGGCTTATAAGATGAAATGGATTATTCACAGAACTGGATATTTCTGGCCAACGATACTGGAAGATTGCTTTGAATATTACAAGGGGTGTCAGGACTGTCAACATTTTGGTAATGTTCAGAGATCACCTGCATCGGCCATGAATCTAATAATCAAACCATGGTCGTTTTGGGGTTGGGGAATTGATTTAATTGGCCAGATTTTTCTGCCCTCAAGCAAAGGACATAAGTTCATATTGGTGGCAACAGATTACTTCACTAAATGGGTTGAGGTAATTCCTTTATAAACGGTAACCTCAAAGAATATGATTGATTTTGTCAGGGAACACATTGTGTATCATTTCGGGATTCCTCAAACTATAACTACCGATCAAGGGACAATGTTCACATCAGAAGAGTTCGGGGATTTTGCTGCCAGTATGGGGATTAAGCTATTGAATTCCTCCCCTTACTATGCCTAGGCTAATGGTCAAGCAGAGGCGTCCAACTAGATTATGATTAAGCTGATCAAGAAAAAGATCGATGAATAGCCAAGGAAGTGGCATTCGACGCTAAGTGAGGCACTATGGGCGTATAGGATGGCCTGCCATGGGTCAATTAAAACACCACCTTACGAACTTGTGTATGGCCATAATGCAGTTCTTCCTTGAGAAGTTCAGACTGGATCGAGGCGTGTTATGCTGCAAAATGATTTGTCAGCTGAGGTTTACAAGAATCTTATGATAGACAATTTGGAAGACTTGAGTTGCCTTCGACTGCGTGCTCTTGAGAATATCGAAGCCAATAAACTGAGAGTTGCGAAATATTATAATAAAAAGGTCAAGATTAAGCAATTCTCTGAAGGAGACTTGGTCTGAAAAGTGAAATTGCCGATCGGATCAAAGGACAGTAAATTCAGCAAATGGTCACCTAACTGGGAATGACCCTATCAGATCAAACGTTGTGCACCTGGTAATGCTTTTGTTTTGGAAACATTAAAATGAGAGGAAGAATTTGGCCGAACGATCAATGGGAAATATTTAAAGAAATATTATCCTAGCGTTTGGATCAATACTTAATAAATGATTTGTTCGGTTGATAGCTTTAATAGCCGATATTGAAAAGATATCGTCTCTAGTGCAAAAAATGAACCCAAAGGAGTAAAGGCCGATACGATGTGTATCGCCTATAGAAGTAAAGCAAACACAAACAAAATGATGAGTATGAAGTATGAAACAAAGGGAAATCACTCAAAGCAAGGAAGTTTGCTAAACGTCACCTATTACAAGCTACGGGCCAGAAAACACTTTGCCTACTATATCATCGGCCAAAGTATTGAAAGCTACAGAGTTGGCGGAGTTCATAAAATCTTCAACCAAGCGCTCATGCTCCCCAGGGTGCACTGCGTCCGGAAAACCATGGGGAAGAAGCCGAAGATTATGGCCTAAACGGGCTTGTGCAGCAGCCAACGCCATGGCAGCACCATGACGAACGCCATGAAGGGCAACCTCCCTAACGCGATTCGGGATGTCATGCAAGCGAACCACCGGAACAGCGCCCCTAGCATTGACAAATCCCACCGCATGATCCGTGGCTGATCGAAGACTCTCCAACTGAGCAGTTAGATCTAAAATATTCAAGGGAAAAGTGATCAGAAATCTTGAGGGTAAAATCAAGGAAAAACAGAGAAAATAATGGCAGACATCTCACCTATAATTCTAGCTTCAGCCCTGGCCAACCTTTCCCTCACCAGGCTGACCTCGGGGGGAGATCGGTCTTCAATCATGGCCAAAGTTGATTCCGCTAGGGAGATGTAGTTGGCTAGATGCTAGTCAGTCCGATCGATGGAGGCCAGCAGATCGTCATTACAAATATGTAGCCTCGGGTGACGAAGAAGCTGGCGGCGGATTGGTGCCGAAGATGACCCCGAGGGATGGGCGGAGTTGGCCCTTTGATCCGAAGCGACGGGAGCACCCCAAGATGTGTCCTCTTGACGACGAAGGCGTTGGCATGATGATGTGGATCCGTTGAGGGCTTCTTCAGCAGACCTCTTGTTGTTCTCCATGACCTCGAACCTACGGAAAAGCAGGAGATATACTAAAGACGAAGAGGGGTTGAGACAAAGAGGGTTGTTTTTTGGTTCACAGCCATAGCCCGTATATATAGCCCGGGAAAGCGAGAAGATAGATTTCGATGGAGGTGTGAATTTGAAATCGGAAACAGAAACGGATCAATACTCTGGAAATTCAGGGGACGGATAACAAAGAGATAACGGATTCGAATTTATTACTTCCCCATATTACAAAATATCGTGGGTTGGATACATTGACTAGAGATTAACCCACCAAAACTTCTTTGGATTGAAGGGAGTCCAGATTTCCACAAGGCCGAAACTCATTGTGAACCAAGTCGCATCGGCCCATTAATAAAATTATACCAGAAAAGAAGAAAGGGCGCCCGCCCAACATATGCTCAACAGATTTCTCGATAAATTGAGGAACTATGGGAAAGAAGCACGAGGCTTTTTCCGGTGGACGTTGGAGGAGCAACAAAGGAAGGTGACCACACATTTTAGCCCTCGCAAACACTAGAACAACTTTGTGAGCATGGAGAGAAGACTCATGTGATATCACAAGAATTCTTCTAACCAAGAATGGCTGGTCTTCTTGCTCAACGAGGCGCTTGGATAAGTGACACAATCACCCTATGCACAAGAATTCTTCTAACCGCTTGAGATCTTCATAAGATAGACCATGGAGGATCCAAAGAGAGCAGGGAGCACTCGAGGGAGAAGATGGAAGAAAGACATGGCTGAATTGTTGAGTTGCTCTCGCCAGGGTCAGATAGGCGTTTTATAGCTGGCCCGGAAAGATGAATCCAAGTGCCCGTGAAGCAATGACGCTCTTGTAAAAGTTCTGGGGCATAGGCTCATAAGTTGACGCAAGTGGCGATGGACAGTGGGCCCTAGATCAAGGTTCTCTACCCGTGATTGTGGACCAATCTGGATCTGAGACATGATAATTTTGGAATAAAATTACTTTTATCCTAAAATTAGGGAGCATGTGTTTATACCAAAATTTGGAAGAAGAGTCGCAGGAACTCGAAAGCTCCCAAGTTCGTGTCGTCAATGAATCAATTGCGTGCAGATCAGAACCTACTGATTCGGATGCAAAAACTGGAATCGGCTTTCTTCAGATAGCGCCAGCAGATAATGACAAAGGCTACGTTCGGGCGCTAGGACAAAACATCTTTGGACTCTATAAAAAGGAAAGATTAGAGTCCAAGTTATCTTAAATTAGGAAATTTTCTCTAGGGTCTAAAATTGTAATAAGTCGTGCTTAGACAGAGTCAAAGCATGGGGCCCGGTATAAATACCAAACCCCGGCTATTGTAAAGAACAACCAATCAATCAAATACAAGTCAATTACTTTTTGGCTCCTGGCCACCCTTAGGAGTAGGAGTAGAGTAGATCTCGGTGAGTTCTTCACAGAAGCACGGTCAGATCGATCCGGTCGACTCCAATGCTTGTTATAAATCACCGTCATGGCTTATACCTCTGTTAACGACATTTTGCATCGATCCAAATCGACCTCCACCGCGACTCTGGTATAAGTTAGTTATCGACTCTTGCCTAGTTCAAGTATGGCTTGATCGATCCGATCTAATTCCCCACTTTGCATGAACTAGATTGAGGTCAAGTTATCGGCTCTACCTTAGGATGGCGGCCTTTGGTAGATTCATTAAGTTACCGATATTGCTTATTACTTTCATTATTTATCTAATTACAGCAATATCATTACGCCGATCGGGATTGATTTAGATCGGCCTTATATCTTGTTTAACTCATCGTTTGTTAATCTAAATTGATCTAATCTATACCTTAAAGCGATAAGTTATGTTCTATCGGCCTGTTTTATGTCAATCCCGATCGCATAGCGTAAGCGGTTAAGGCGCATTGCGTCTTGAGTAGATTTATTGGCTAGCAAGAACCGTTCCATGGCCCGTTATCACGGCGGCGGCTTTCGCTCTGGGGCTGGCTGGGCGGCCGCCTTGCGCTCGCCGCTTGGACGACGCTGGCGCTTCGCCGCTTCCGAATCGCCCAAAGCCGCAACACGGAGACGCGCTAATGCGGCCAGGTGTCATCTGGCGTGCTTTCGCCAGAGGCAGCTGCTGCTTTATGGCGTGTTTGCTCGCTCAGCTAGCCATCTTGGGGGCTGTCTTGGCGCGTGCTCGCTCTGCTGGCTCGCTGGAGAGAAGTAGAGAACGAGATGAGAGAGGAAGAGATAAGTGTGAGAGAAAAAAATCATATTTATTATTACTTGAAGACTATATCACTTTGTGTGGGTTAATACATTGTATGTCCTGTCTCGTGGCTCCCTCATGGTCTCTTCTCGGCGTGGCTCGGGGCACCCGCCTACCGTTCTTCTCCCCACCTCTGGTTCTTACGAGCACGGGAGTGTACGTCCCAACGGCGCCGCAAACCGAGCCTCGGCCGTGACAGGGCAAAATCACAATTAGGCATAAAAACAAGGGGCAAAAATTGCATGGGCATTCATGTCTTTTGTACAAAGTTTAACACAGCTTAGGGGTGGATGATTTGAGCGGTGTGGCAAACTGGTGCTACGTGAATGGCACAGTAGGGGTAAATTCACAAAGTCAAAAAAATAGAGACAAAATTACAATTTCGATACAAAACAAGGGTACAAACGCAAGAGCCCCAAATTGTTTCTATATATCTCCCCCCCCAATTGATATGCCACATCATCAAAATCGGTAAGTGGCAAGCCTAATTAACGTAAGAAACTGTGATACCGGAACTCGTGGATATAACACTTTGCCTCTCGAACAATATACTGTATATATTCCATGTATGCATCTCAAGACACACGAGAACAACACTACTAAAAAAATATTTTTTTGCTGATGTCTGGATTTACACTGACAATAGTGTTAAGTGAACCGCTACTATAAATATAAGATTTACACTGTCCGTTGGCTTTATCTTAAGTGACCGCCGGTGTAAATAATATGTTTGCAATAGTAGTTTCTTAAGGGTACCGTTGGTGTATAAACATTTAAACTGTAGGTTTTCTTAATGTGCCACCTGTATAAATTACACTATAAATGTCTTTCTTCCTTCCCTGATTAGAACCGTACAGACCGAGCCACCTTCCATTTTTAGTGTCATTGGAAATAACAAAAATTGCAAATATAAGATCCAAACGCACCCTAAGTTTATACAATAAAGACGTAGAATAGCTTAGCATGGATTCCTCTTAAACACACATGATGGCGTTGGAGCTGGTCCTAGTGTTGATACACGCTTATGAGAATTCCAGGGATGAAAGCGTTGCACCTATGTTGTACTCGCCTACATTTTTATATAGGCCAAAAATACCCGGGCATGCTTTACAAGTTGTACCAAGATTGCTTGACCATTCAGGAAAGTCAAGATTCTATTTACAAGGAAATCATTTCTCTAAAAGTACAACAATATATTGTACATCTCTATATCCTAAACCGGTTCATGCCCTCATGGATATTACATGATATTTGAGATACATATATTAACAACACTAGCAAATGCAAATCGTTGAGGTGGCTGTATGTTTGTGCATGGAATGGACCACCATGCAGCCATAAAAGGTGGCCATTAAGTCTTTTGCACCTAGTTCAATGGCCTATGGAACATCCCCATAATCGCAAAATAGACAAAGAGTACAATTTCTGATCGTGTACTTTGGGCTAGACCTAGTCCTCCAGATTGATCAAATCAGGCTTGTGACCCATGTTGATATGCTAAAAACAAATTCATTCTTCATGTGGTTCCTCCAATATCTCAATCACTTAGCATTCTTTTATTTGCTTCATCACAACACCAGCTATCCAATTTGCTCTTCATCACAATACCAGCTATTATTGCCGTATGGTGAAAAAATATATTTGTTTTTGGGTACAAAAGTTCTGATAGCAAGCCATATTTATACTGTGCGCAAATCCTATGCAAACTATAACCACTCGGCTCATGTATAAGTTGTGGCTTAGTTCATTTCATTCATGCTATGTGTATTGGTGCTCTCACCAAATGTGTGTGCATTGTTTGATATACACGTTTGGAACATTGTTTGATAGAAAAGTTTTGAAAACGAGAACTTTCGCCTAAAAAGACTATTCAACTCCTTACTAACACTAGTACAAAAATAATTTGTAGAAACGTCTATATTTTTGGGTAGAGGTGGCTCTACAAAAATGGTTTTTAAAAATGTTTCTAAGCTGATCTGCCTCTAGAAATCGATTTTAGAGACGGCTAAAAAGCCTAGCCATCTCTGGAAATGCCCTCTTCTAGAGGGCGGTTGAAAGCCCACTCGCCTCTAAAATATCATTTTAGAGGCGGTTAGCAGATAAAGGCATACTTTATATCAAAATTATAGTACTTGAAGAGATCTACAACTTTGTACGTGACCAAAAATTTTGTTTTAAGGTTTCTTAATTTGAAATTCAACTTTTTTCAAAAAAAAAATCAAATAAACTCGGATGGAGAAATGACCTAAACCAAAATTGATTACTCAAAAGATCTGCAACTCTGTAGTTGACTAATTTCATTGGAAGTCAATTACGGTCTAGAAATTCTGTTTTAAGTTTTCAATTTCAAAATTCATTTTTTTAATTTCCAAATGACGTTAGATGAACAAATGACTTAAACAAAAGTTGCAGTATTTAGATTATAGATTTTTTTGCTATTTTTTTGGCTTGAATTATAAATTAGGTAAAGCAATTTTTAGAGACGACTAGGTTTCGGTCCGCCTATAGAATTCAATCTCTACGGGTGGCTAGATATCTACCTCTAAAAATCATTTATTTTTTAAGACACGCAAATAGAGGGATCAAACAACCGCCTTTGTATGGTAAAGAAAACTATAAAGACAAGAAATATGTTTCGTCTGCATGCTTACAAATGCCAAAGAAACAGAATGAAGCCCAACTATCCCTAAATCATTTCATCCTATATGTTGGAAATAGAAATAAAGCCCCACTAGGAAAAAATCAGTTCACAATGCAACGAAACAATTAAACGTTATGGCTAACCTATAAAACTGTGAAATAAAATTGTGCATTGCAAATATTATTTTATTGATCAAACTAAACCTATGTGGTACTTTTGGAAACCTGCTAACTACTATTAGGATCAAAGCGACCAACTAGAGGGGTGTGAATAGTTGTCAGGAAGCATAACAAACATGTAGTCACACTGCAATATTTTGCACCGACCATATTTTACATGAAAAAGAAGCATAGATAACATTGATCATATTTTTCGAATGGCACCACATTTTTTAGAAAGAAGACTACAGATAAAGATATGTTGGTACATAGCTGTATGCAGGTAAATCCCGTTTTTGTCAAAGTTCCCAGCTGCGCACCTATGCGAAGCGGTTTTGGTTGCCACGTGGACGAAAGTGAACTCCCCGTCAGTTTACAGGCCAACATGAAAAAATATGCCTGTCGGTTTTCTTCTAGCTGATAGGATTCTTTGTGGTTCCTGACGGTTTTGCTAACTCCTGATGATGACATTTAAAACCGTCAGGAATAGTGGAGGTCTATCCTGTCAGTTTTTTCTTCCCGACAGGATCATATATCAGTTCATGTCGGTAAAACCATCAGGAATAATCCTGTCTCCAGTAGTGGGGGATTTGCATGGTGACACCCTCTTTTCGTTGTCAGAATAGCTGCAATATTGCCTTTCAAACTTAATTTGGTCTAAATGACTTGGCTTCAGTTGCGCCAAATAGCTGCAGTGTTGCCTTTCAAACAAGGTACGTGATTTCATAATCAATGTACACCGTTTGTTTGTTGAAATGCCATCCTGATTGCTCTTTCATTGCTTTTTTAGTTATCAAATGTACTGCAAGGTTCCAATTTGTTCTGAAAAGCATGGTCGTTGTCCTCTCATAGTCTCATTGCTGTTACTGCTACTATCATTACCATGATGATTTCCCCAAATAATTTTCCCTGATTGCTTTTGCACCAAAATGCTTCTCAAGTCACAGATCTGGGGATGTTACTAGCTCCTAAACTGATGGCAACAATAGCCCAAACAGCCTTAGCAACACTACATTGAAATAAAAGATGATTTGCAGATTCAGGTTGATTACAAAAGTAGCATGATGGATCACCCTGCCATTTTCTTTTGATCATATTATCTTTAGTTAGAATAGCATTGTTCAGAGTCATCCACAAAAATATCTTAATCTTAGCAGGAATCTTGCCTTTCCAAATTTTTATATGATAAAGACCGGTATCATTCATAATTAAGGCATTGTAGACGGATTTCACCGAAAAACGTCCGTTACAACCAAATTTTCATTTGAAAAAAATCCACACCATCTCACAGATGAACATTAGCCAAGTCATGAACAATTTTCTCCCAATTTTCTTTCCATATATCAACTAACCATCTACAAAAGGTGACTGACTGAATATCTATTTTGACTTGAAAAACAGTAAGGTCAGATTGTTGGCACATAGCAAATAAATCAGGATAAAGTATACACAACGGTTGATCATACAGCTAGATGTCTTTCTAGAAGAGTGTTCTTTGCCCATCCCTTACATTCAGCTTTCTTCCTTGTAGATAAATTTTCCTAACCTTGAGCAAGTCAGCCCAAATGGGTGAGTCAGTCTGCTTGTGTTTCACGGTACAGATCGATAGATCCATCTTTGATGTATTTGAACTTCACAATTTCTTGCCATAGCCCTTGTTCATTATCTAGTTTCCACCACCACTTACAAAGGAGACTAATGTTCATTAATCTAATATCTTTGATCCCTAAGCCCTCCTTCTTTTTACTTTTATAAATCTTAGGCCATCTAATCAGGTGATATTTCTTTTTTGTTTCCCCTCCTTGCCAAAAAAATCCTTCTGAGTCTATCAAGGTTGGCCACTACTGTTTTTGGCAGCAAATAAATTGACATCTGATAAATGGGGTATTATTAAGGCTCGAATTGATAAGAGTGGTTCTCCTTGCAGTTGACCTATTTCCACCCTTCCAAACAGCTAATCTTTTCTTGCTGTTTTCTTCCAGAGGTAACCAGTCTATAACATGTAATCTACTCGGGCTTACAGGTACCCCCTAGGTATTTGATAGGGAAAGTGTCAAGTTGACAGTTAAACATTTCAACATATATCTCAACCCAGTTTCCCTCATCATTAATTACTATTACTTGACTTTTATGAAAATTAATTTTTAAGCCAGCCATCAATTCATACATGTACAGGAGTAGCTTCAAATTTCTAGCCCCTTGAAGACTGTGTTTTAAACATACAACGGTATCATCAGCATATTGTAAAACAGCTACCCCCTTATCCACAATGTGATCAATTAGGCCACAAAAGAGATCATTTGATTGAGTTTTTAAGATCATTCTAGATAAACCATCAGCTACAAAGTTAAACAAGATTGGTGACAGGGGATCTCCTTGTCTCACTCCCTTTATAACTTTTAATATGGGGCCCAATAAGATCATCCATTTTAACAATTACCGTCCCACCCGTGACAACTTGTTCAATCCACTTACACCATTTGGAATAAAAGCCTCTAGCTGCTAGACATTCAAGCAAGAACCTCAAGCTCACCTTGTCATATGCTTTTTCAAAATTAAGTTTTAGGATCAAACCAGTTTGCTTCCTTCTCTTAGTTTCATGTAAGATTTCATGAAGTACCATGATACCACTCATAATATTCCTGCCCTTCATAAAGGCAGTCTGATTTGAATGAATTAGTTTATCAACAATCTTTTCCAATCTTAATGTCAAAGTTTTGGTTATCAACTTATATATACAATTTAACAAACAAATGAGCCTAAATTGTTGAATCTTAGCAAAGCATCACTAACATTAGGTAAAAGAGTTACGATTCCATAGTTGATTCTACATATATCGACCTTTTCTCTATGAAAGTCATCAATAAGTTCGATAATATCATTTTTCACAATTTCCCAGCAAACTTTATAAAACTCAGTTGGTATTTTGTCTAGGCCTGCACCTTATTTTTCTCCATTTGAAATAGTGCATCTTTTATTTCTTTTTTAGAAAAAGGTTGACACAAAATTGTACTTTCATCCTCAGATACATGATCCAGTGCATCCCACAATCCCTCATCAATATGAATGTTATGATTGTCCCCAGGTCCAAACATCTCAGAATAATACTTTGTAGCATGCTTAAGTAAATTATCACCCCTTTCAATGATTTCTCCTTCTTTTCTAGTGATATAATAGTGTTTTTCTTCTTACGCCATTTGCAATCTTGTGAAAATAACTAGTGTTACAATCCCTTTCAACAACCATTGCTCATGGCATCTGTTGAACCAGTATGTTTCCTCTTGATCTAAAAAGTTTTAAATTTTCTTTTATCAATTCTACTTTTCTGAGCGGTTGCTCGATTCAAGTCCCACATTTTCCTCAGTCTCCTCCATTTCACTTAGTTTAGTACTAACATCTGCTCTCTTTTCCTTATCTCATCTTGTTAATTAAATCCCCGCCCTTGAAGTATTGTTTCAACATCTTCAGCTTTTTGCTGGATTTTATCTATAGATGTTTTGGCTCTACAAGGTTTATCCCATATTTTCTTGTGGCTTGAATAAAATCAGGTTGGACAACCAATGTAGTTCAAACTTGAGTTGTAAGTGTCTCAACTTCTTATCAGGGCCACATGATAGTATTAAAGGGTTGTGATCACAAACATCCCTAAAAAGATTTTTTACCAAAACATTGGGGAAGATGTCTTCCCATTCTTTGTTTACAGGATTCTATCCAATTTTTCTAATAAAGCGTCCTCCTGGTTGTTTGACCAAGTAAACTTCCCACCAGTCATAACTAGTTCTCTTAATTCATGAAAGTCAATCAAGGTGTTAAACATGCCAGAGAATCTCTGTGCACCACCGGGTTTATTTCTCTCCCTAGTATATCTTATAATATTGAAGTCACCCCCTATTAATATTGGATCTTTATTTCTTGAGAAAAAACAGATAACTCAGTAAGAAAATCCATCTTGTTATCAACATGGGCAGCCCCATATACAATCAACAGATTCCATTTTGTTTTATATATCTTGTCCCACAAATTTAATTGTAGCATGAAATCATCTTGATGAAAGGATCCAACATCAAAACATTCCCTCTTAGCACCCACCAGAATACTGCTAGATTTTCCTTTTGCTGGGTTATTAAGCCACAAATAATCTTGGTTGCAGTCAAATTATTCTAAGTTTTTGCGAACAGATGGTACACTCATTGGGCCGGTCCATTGATAATGAGGCATTAGCTATTGTGATCTTTGATGTATCACTCAGAAACATTATTAGTGATTTAGTTTTTTCATTCACTATTTTAGCAATCACCATTTTTCCTATATATGCCACTTTTCTTGATTGTTAGGCTCTTTGTAATTTAGTTTTGTTGTGAACTACTATGTGAGGTATTGTGAATTGATGTTACTAACTAAAAATGCCACTACACATCTTAATATTAGATAGTAGGATGTGAAAAGTTATCTCCATCTAAGTTTTGTACGGAAATTTCCATGTGCTGAAATTGAACTAGCATTTTGTGTTTCCATGTGTATGTCCCACAATTTGAGACTACTACTAGAACAACTAGCTTAAAACCCAAAACTAAATGTCTGATTATATTCTTTTTCAGGAGAGAAAAACATAGAACTCTGTGACATATTAACATTTCTATTTAAACTGCCAACAGAAAAATAACTGCTCAATATCAGTAGTTGTGAAGTACATACCATGCAACTTCTATAATTGCACTAATACCATGTTAATTGTAGTGCGGCTGTATGGCTTCATGTGGTTGAGCCGGCCAACAAGGTTCGAACCCGGGTCCTTGCACCTTATTCAGGTGGGTTTTTCTCCCCCTGGTGACATTAAAAAAAATTGCATCCTTTCAATGCCATGTAACCACAATAAATTATAAACTTACACACATCACCACGAAATTTCACAAGCTCTTCCTATCCGATGGAATATTCATTAATATATATGTCTCAAACATATAATTTGGTAACTTTAAGGGATCCAATTTTGCAAGGATTTGACCTCATCAAATTGTGACTTGATATACCCAATCCATCTGCTCCTTAGAGCCACTAACTGCCAACCATATCAGGCATGGTCAGGAAATCTGTGTGATCATTGTAAGTGCAATCAAGGTCAAGCCCTAATGTGGGTTTTGGTGATAATGATCACATAATTAAAGGATTAATGAGATTTATCGAGTTGACAAGCATATGATATAAGTATGAGGATGTTATTTAAAATGGTGGAGCCCCAATTATAAAAGGACGTGGTGATGGACTCAAAGGACGTTTAAATTCTTTTGTCTCTTGAAATTGAGTATAGAAAAGGCCGCACTATCAAGGGGGATACAATGCACAAGCTTTAATGTGCAACCAAGTGCTCAACATAACCACCATCCATAAATCCTCAACCAAAGCCAAGCTACAAATATCAAGGTAGCTCTAGTAAATTGCTCGTGTCATTGAGTTACCTAACTTGTGGGTCGGTTCTTGCGGTGTCCAACGTGTGGACGAGGTTCATGCAACACCTCTTAGCCGCCGAACCACCAAGTGTTGGTCGACACAACAGGGACTAGCGTGCCGGCAAGCACGTGAACCTCAGGAGAAAATTGACTTGTCTCTTGCCATTGATATTCTTCTGGTATTCATATTGATTGATTGATTGATTGGTTCATCCCCTCTACGTTGCGGTATAACTCTCTTCCTTATTTACATTTCCGCACACTAGTTGCAACAAGCTCTTTAGTGTAATTAGTTGTGGAAGCTTGTCTTACATTTGTTAGTTTAGCTACTCATCTAGTTGAGCTCATAGTGACTTAGCATTTGTTTGGATTAGAGATTATAGCAACTAGCATTGTTGGATAGGAGGCTTGCAACACTTGTTAGAGCTAGTGCAAAAAGCTTTATAGCCAATTATCTATCTAACAAGTTTGTTTAGTGGTTTGTAGTTTTTAAATTAGGCTATTCGCCCCCCTCTAGCCAATTAGGACCTTTCATCCTTCCTCCTTCCTCTTCTTCCCTAGTAAGCTTGAGGATGAGAGCTCCTCCAATCTCCAACCCTAACAATGGGGAAGGCCTTGGCGCTCCTTGCAGCAACAACTTGTGGTCCTTCTCGGCTTATTCCTCCCTCTCCTCCTCCTCCTTCCTTGCTCTATTTTGGTTCTTGTGAATAGAAAGGTCGTGTGGTATGAGAGAGGCGGGAGAGTGAGGGGTGGTTGTGGGTCCGTGGGAAGTAAGTTTGTGTTGACATTTGTAGCTTGGTTGGTTTGGGGTGCACAACTTTCTATTTGCATGGACTGAGGTGTCATTATACGTAGAGTTTGTTTCATATCAAATCATCCAACAGTCATGACTTTGACTGACTAGCTAGCTTTGCTGACTCTACTGACATGGCAAGGCCGAACCATCTAATGCCCATAGTTGGACCATCCAGCAATCAACAAAAGTGTCAATTTTACTTGTACTTAACATAACCTTTTGCAATCAGGATTTTTGACATGCTAATGTGCATAATGATATGCATAAACCAACAGAATGAACAATGGATCGTTATTACACATCTTCTTACTCATTATCATTTTGTTTGGTTTATATATAATGAAATGGATTGATTTGGCCAAGTTGTCCTTGACTGTAACATAAGTTTGTGATGAATGTAATAAAGCAAAGTTGAGGGTAAAAAGGGAATTGTATAAAGAGTCAAAGAGTCCCCCACTATAAATACCCCAGACATGTACTTTTTCTAAACATGAAAATATATGCAATCGAGTTAAATTTGCTCATTGAATATGTTAGCATGGATGTTGCTATATGTATGACTAGCAACATACTCTTACCTACTTGATTCAGACGAAAAGACGTAGGAGACTAGGAGTAATCGTAAGCAATTCTCAGATAATGTTCTAGTCCGACACGGCATAGGCTTCTGCAATCGCACTCCAATACCGATCCCGAGTTTTCTAAGACCTAGAGCTACACTCTAAAATCGAGACCCTTATTATAAGTACCATATCAATAATACTCATATTTATATAATAATGTTACCAATAAATAATGAAATATATACAAAAGCATTTTTATAAACTAATTTATTATGCATATTAGATTGAAAAAGTTGCTCCTCAATGTATAAAGTTGTCAAATATTTAATTTCTCTTGAGATAAATTTCTTGATTACACGAGGAACTGAACAATTATTAATTGAATCTAACATAGTTGAAACACGTTAATATTTGTTTGAAACTTATGTCCCGAACATGTTAAGCGGGTAGAGAGGAGAGTTGGTGATTAGGATTTGCAAATGAGTGAGAGGGAGAGTTCCTTGCCATCATACTCTTGGCATTATATACCGGCGTGATGACATTTTACAATCTGACCTCTTGGTGGGGATGGAATTCATAAGACACTACACCAACCCCTATTGGGCTTGTTAAGGGGAGTTGGCCCACATGAATATGAGCTCTATCGGGTGCGGGACCCACGGGATACCCCACAAGGAAGGAGAAGATCTAGTCTAACTAGGATTCTTCCCATATAATCTTAGTAGTAGTATTATTCTATAATCCTACTAGGAACTCTCATTGTAAACCGACTAGGATTCTGACCTCCTGACTATATAAAGGAGGGCAGGGTTCCTAGAGAGGGGAGGATCATGACTTTTAACTTCAACAACAGACAATCAATCCAACGCAAGGCTAACGCCGACTGGACGTAGGGCTATTACTCGATCACGGTCGAGGACCCGAACCAGGATAAATCGACTGTCTCTTGCATTCACCGTCGAGTTCCGTGATATGTTGAAGCCCGAATATCTCGCCCTAGGGACCCCATGCTAGGCTATCGATGGTCAAACATCGACAATTTGGGCGCGCTGTAGGGGCTTTTCGGCGAATTTGCATCCGAGAGCTCGATGGACCTCGACAGCATGATCTTCTCGACGGGATCAACCTTCATCTTTGGCTCATGGATCTGTGACCTCAAAGCCTCTACTAAAGTTATCAGCAACTCCGATAGTGTGGAAACTAACGCCGATAACAGAACAGTTCACGCATGGGAAGTACTCATGGTTCGCCGTCCTCGATCACCATTGGTCCCCCCAGAAGCGCCCGACATCAGGTCATCGGATGAATCAGAATCCAACATATCACCCTTTGCCCAGGGCTACGATGGTGAGATCGAGAATCAGAAGCAAGCCAGAGAAAGAAAAAACAAGTTGAAGCAAGGACACCAACACCGTGCTAGTCAGCGCAAGAAAGCTTGGATCAGATATGAGTCAGATCTGGCCGAGTACAATAGAAGAAAATCAGAACGAGAAGTCGAAGAAAGACGCATGGCAAATACACCCTACGATAAGATCTGAGAAGTACTATAAGAACTCAGAGCGACCTCACATCCTAGTGAAAAGCAAGAACAGCTCTAGGATTTTCTCTCGTCAACAGCCCCGAGGACGCACGATGGAAGGACCCACTCAAGACTACCCGCCAGGTCGACGTCTCATAGGCAAGAAGATCAAAATCAAAGAAAGTCCGCTTTCGAGAGACTTGGTCCAAGTGGAAGTCATAACAGAGAAAGTAGAAGGGACCATAGTCAGAACTACCGAGTTGAACAACCAAGAAAGACCAGAAGCAGGGCGCTTGCCTAGACAGCCTCATGAACTACTCTCACCAAAACAACAGTTGGCAGAAGGAGGTGCGAATCAGAATACAAAGAAGCCGGAACGCACGATAGATTCCCTGTTTTGCAAACAGACTTGCTTCAATCGACTACCTCACAAGTTCAAGCCATCCAACCACTCTAAGTATGATGGCAAGACTGAACCAAGACAGTGGCTTAGGATATACTCACAATCGATTGGACTAGCCAGGGAGACGACGATATCAAGACCTGTTCTTTCCCATGGCCCTAGAAACCATGCCCTCTAATGGTTCGACAAATTGAATCTAGGATCAATCAGAAATTGGGAGGACTTGCAAAGAACTTTCTATGAAAATTTCGCGGGTATCATTACACACCCAATCACCCATGCAGAGTTAAAAGGACTCAAGCGAAGAAAGGAGGCGAAAGTCTCAGAGATTACTATCGACGATTTGGCTGAACTACGAGCTCAAGTACATGACATCACACAACGGAAAGTAATCGAAGCTTTCTCTCACGAAATCATGGCTAGGTGGCAATTTCAAGACTTCTACAAAGAAAACCCAAGAAACAACGAAGAATTCAGACAAGCAGTAGAAAAGATGATTACCGCAGAGGAAAAGACACGAGAAAGATTTCTGGATAGAAACAACCGAGACAACTCGGACAAGCAAAATCATCGAAACAACAAGCGTCAGAAAGAAAACATGGACCGTATAACAACACCACCGTGGCGATGGGTCGACAAATCAAAGAAGTTTTACAAACCTAGAAGATATGACGACATTGAAAATATGCATTGCATATTACACCCTAATGGAAAGCACACCATCGGAAATTGCTACACCTTCAAAGATCGATACACAAGAAAAGATAGTAAGGAGAACATCAAAGAAGACAATCAGAAAAAGATGAGGACAACCACGAAGACAAGGGATTTCAAAAATCTAGGGGCGGTAGCAGATGATCTTCGCCGAGGCCCCAAATTTCGAAGCAAACATCAAGAAAAGCTAGCTCTACGGACCATCATGGCAGCAGAACCGGCTACTCCAAGATATCTCAATTGGTCACAGTATCCAATTCAATTTTCAAGAGAAGACCAATGGACTAGCATAGGAAACGCAGGCCATTACCCACTGATTCTAGATCCTACTATTGCCGGAATGACCGTCACCAAAGTACTAATCGACGGGGGAGCCGGACTCAACATCATTTTTTCAGAAACTCTGAGGAAGATGGGACTACAACTCGTCGGGATGATTACACCAACGAGTACCCCTTTTTATGGCATAGTACCCGGCAAGGCGGCCATGCCACTTGGACAAATTACTCTACTGGTTACTTTTGGAACTCCTTCAAACTACCGTACAGAGTTCATCAAGTTTGAAGTTGCAGACTTTGATTCATCATATCACGCAATCCTTGGGTGCCCAGCACTAGCAAAGTTCATGGCAATACCACATTATCCATACCTGTTGCTTAAGATGCCAGGGCCTAACGGTGTACTTTCTCTTCGAAGCAATTTGAAGCGCGCTTTTGACTACGACGTTCAGGCAATTCAAATTGCAGCAAAGGCACAAGCCAACAATGGTAGAAAAGAAATAGCCACTATTGCCGCACAAATAAGCCCATAAGAGCAAGAGATACCGGCAAAAAGGCCCAGCGTCCTCGCACCACCAAAAGAAGTCGACGTCAAGCAAATCGACATGGGCACCGATGATCCTTCCAAAACGACAACTATCAGCGCCCACCTCTCGGCAAAATAGGAACTCACGCTCACCAACTTTCTTCGGGACAACAAAGATATCTTCGCTTGGAAGCCGGTCGACATGCCAGGTGTCCCAAGAGAGTTGGCTGAGCACAGAATTGATATCAATGAAGGCTCCAAGCCTATGAAGCAACGGCTACGACGATTCTCACCTGACAAGAAGGCAGCAATTAAAAAAGAAACCACAAAGCTAATGGCAGCCGGATTCATCAGAGAAATCCTTCATCCAGATTGGCTAGCAAACCCAGTTCTAGTATAGAAAAAGAACACGGACAAATGGCGCATGTGTGTCGACTGCACAGATCTCAACAAACACTACCCGAAAGATCCATTCGGGCTACCATGCATTGATCAAATAGTTGATTCAACATCAGGATCTGCCCTATTATCCTTTCTTGATTGCTATTCAGGGTATCACCAGATCGCATTAAAAGAACAAGACCAGAGCAAGACATCTTTCATCACTCTGTTCAGTGCCTACTGCCACAAGACCATGTCGTTTGGACTCAAGAATGCTGGTGTCACTTACCAAAGAGCTATCCAAACGTGCCTTGGTGATCAGATCGGCGAAAACGTAGAAGCATACGTGGATGATGTGGTGGTAAAAACAAAGAACCCGGATTCACTGATTG
The DNA here is from genome assembly GCA_904845875.1 of Miscanthus lutarioriparius. Taxonomy (NCBI): domain Eukaryota; kingdom Viridiplantae; phylum Streptophyta; class Magnoliopsida; order Poales; family Poaceae; genus Miscanthus; species Miscanthus lutarioriparius. The sequence continues at coordinate 50,151,429 of CAJGYO010000015.1, forward strand.
AAGACTTAAAGCAAACCTTCGAGAACCTAAAAAGGTGGAGGTGGAAATTGAACCCAAACAAGTGTGTATTCGGAGTTCCTTCAGGACAACTACTCGGATTCTTGGTCAGTCATCATGGAATCGAAGCAAACGCCAAGCAAATTCGAGCCATAACAGAGATGGGCCCTCCTCGAAGTGTCAAAGATGTGCAGAAACTAACAGGCTGCATGGCGGCCCTCAATCACTTCATATCAAGACTCGGTGAAAAAGGGTTACCTTTCTTTAAACTACTAAAGAAGACAGACAAGTTCGAGTGGACAGAAGAAGCCAATGAAGCTTTCAAAAAACTTAAGGCATACCTCACCTCCTCACCAGTTCTCACACCTCCAAAGAAAGACGAAGACATGATGCTATACATTGCGGCGACTTCTACCGTGATCAGCACGGCAATAGTCGTAGAAAGAGAAGAAGGGCGCGTGTATAAAGTACAATGCCCCGTATACTATATCAGTGAAGTACTGTCAGAATAAAAAATCCGGTACCCGCATGTGCAAAAACTACTCTATGCCCTCCCCGATCACTTCACATAAGCTTCGCCACTATTTTGAAAGCAACAAGATTACCATGGTGACAGATTTCCCACTCGGAGACATCTTACACAATGAGAGACGCAACAGTAGCATATCTAAGTGGGTAGTTGAACTTGGTGCTCTCAACATCGATTTCACCCCATGGAAAGCAATTAAATCTCAAGCCCTTGCCGATTTTGTTGCCGAGTGACAGAGATTCAACAACCTATGTCAAATACCATCCTCGACCAATCTGGAAGATGTACTTTGATGGATCACTCAAACTAGGTGGGAGCCAGCAGCGCACTCTAATTTCTCCGCATGTAAAACAACTCAAGTATGTCCTTGATTTTATGGCAAGCTACAAACAATGAAGGCAGTACGAAAGCCCTCATCCACGGGCTCCGAGTGGCAATTACCCTCGGAATCAAGCGGTTACTCGTGTACGGAGATTCGGCAGTAGTCATCAACCAAGTCAACAAGGATTGGGACTACACCAAAGAAAACATGGGCGCCTACTGTGCTGAAATACGAAAGCTCGAAAAACATTTTCAAGGATTAGAAATTCTACACGTCCTGCGCGATTCTAATATTGCAGCAGACGTCCTCGCCAAGCTCGGATCAGACAGGGCGAAAGTTCCACCCGGCGTATTCATAGAGGAGTTATCAGCTCCCTCTATCAAACAACTCGGTGAAATAGCCCCTGAGCTTCAAGCTAAAGACAACCAGATCTTGGTAATCAACACCTCATGGACCCAGGTCTTTATTGATTATATCAAAGAGAGCAAGTTACCAGCGGATAAAGAGGAGGCTACCAGAGTTGTTCGCAGAATCAAGAACTACGTCCTAGTAGGGGAAAAGTTGTATAGAAGAGCCGCATCATCAGGAGTACTCCTAAAATATATCTCGTTTGAAGAAGGCAAAGAGATCTTAGATGAAATACACTCAGGTTGCTGTGGAAATCATGTCGCTTCAAGAACACTAGTCGGCAAAGCTTTCCGCACTGGATACTACTGGCCAACCGCTCTGAAAGACACAGAAGAACTCATTAGAAAATGCAAAGGCTGTCAAATGTTCGCAAGACAAGCTCATGTACCAGCTCACAATCTCATCTGCATCCCACCCGCTTGGCCTTTCTCCTGCTGGGGGCTAGATCAAGTAGGACCTCTCAAGAAAGCAAATGGCGGTTTCGAGTACATCTTCGTAGCAATTGACAAGTTCACCAAGTGGATTGAATACAAACCACTCAAGAAAATACAAATACGCCAAAGCAAATGAAAGTTCATCCAAGACATTATGCACTGATTCGGCATGCCCAATGGAATAATCATAGATTTGGGCTCTCCCTTCATAGCTACAGAATTCAAAAGTTGGGCATAGGACTGCGGCTTCAGCATATATTACGTGTCAGTCGCACATCCAGAAACCAATGGACAGGTAGAAAGGGCTAACGGACTCATACTAGCTAGATTAAAACCAAGATTGTATGAAGAACTAGTGGACTATGGATCCAAGTGGATTGAAGAATTACCCAAAATAGTATGGGGGCTACGAACCCAAATAAGCAGAGCCACCGGATACTCACCATTCTTCCTAGTTTACGGGTCAGAAGCTGTACTACCTGCTGATTTGATCTAGACTTCACCAAGGATAGAACAATATGACAAAGGAGAAGCAGAACACACCAGAAGATTAGAACTCGACAGTACAGAAGAAGTCAGAGTAAACGCTACCCTTCAATCAGCAAGATACCTCCAAGGATTAAGGCGCCACTACAACAAGAATACATAGCCTCGATCACTACAAATCGGAGACCTGGTACTAAGAAGAATACAAAAAACCGACGGACGCCATAAACTACTCAGTCCATGGGAAGGTCCTTTTATTATCGCAAAGGTCACTGGACCAGGCACGTACAAGTTGATAACTGAAGATGGAAAAGAAGTCAACAATACATGGCACATCAGCCAGCTAAGAAGATTCTACGCATGAAAACAACTCAAGGAAGAATATATATACAAGCCACAAGAGATCAATGTTCTTGGTCAATAAAGATGGTGTCCTCGACAACATGTGTATTATTATGGCTTATCAATGCTCATGATCAACAAAGATGGTTTTTCGACAACACATGTCTGGCTTTCCCCGAGTTGTTTCCTAAAAGCAAAATGGCTGAAAATATGCCTGAGCATACCAGCCGAGAGCAAAAGAGCTGAAAAGATGCTTGAGCTCACCGATGAGGGTAGCTAACAAGCTAACACCCAAAACAAAAAACAAAATGGCTGAAAATACGCCTGAGCATCCCAGCCGAGAGCAAAAAAGCTGAAAAGATGCTTGAGCTCGCCGATGAGGGTAGCTAACAAGCTAACACCCGAAACAAAAGCAAAATGGCTAAAAATACGCCTGAGCATCCCGGCCGAGAGCAAAATAGCTGAAAAGATGCTTGAGCCCGCCGATGAGGGTAGCTAATAAGCTAACACCCGAAACAAAAAGCAAAATGGCTGAAAATATGCCTGAGCATCCCGGCCGAGAGCAAAATAGCTGAAAAGATGCTTGAGCCCGCCGATGAGGGTAGCTAATAAGCTAACGCTCGAACCAAAAAGCAAAATGGCTGAAAATACGCCTGAGCATCCCGGCCGAGAGCAAAATAGCTGAAAATATGCTTGAGCCCGCCGATGAGGGTAGCTAATAAGCTAACACCCGAACCAAAAAGCAAAATGGCTGAAAACACGCCTGAGCATACTAGCCGAGAGCAAAAGAGCTGAAAAGATGCTTGAGCCCGCCGATGATGGTAGCTAATAAGCTAACACCCGAAACAAAAAGCAAAACGACTGAAGCTAAGCCTGAAGCATAAATCAGAGCAATTTTAAGACAAGACCCTCCAGCTCCTTGTGCCAAGAAGCAAGAGGCTCAGGGGCTACACTCAGATGGATGTACTTTTTCTTCAAAAAAGCAAGAACCCGGAAGACCCCAAGAAGCACTACATGGTTTCGCCCAACAAAGCACTCAGACGACGCTTGTACCTCTCGGCAGGACCTGAAGGAGCAAGACGAGGCTTCCAGAACTCAAACAAGAAGTGCTCGGGGGCCTACCAAACCTAAGAAGTTTTTGCAACTAAAGAAAGAGACAGATGTTGAACATAGCTCGAGTTAAGCGAAAAAGCTGAAAAGAAGAAGCTGAAGATACTTGAGATCGCCGGTCCTAAGTCCTTTCAGTACTAACAAGAGCACAAAGTTTGTCAAGATAACGTTCTATACCGAGTTGTTTACACAGCGCAGACGAAAGCCAGACAAGCACTCGACAGATCAAGAAAGTTTGTCAAGACAACGATCTATACCGAGATGTTTACACGGCGCAGACGAAAACCAGACAAGCTCTCGACAGATCAAGAAAGTTTGTCAAGACAACGATCTACATAAGCCGAGCAATTTGTGCAACACAGATGAAAGCCAGAACAAACAACTACTCGGAGGAAATTCTGACCACTTGGACAACTCACTTAAAAAATAAGCAAGGCGAAGACATCCAAGCAAAGAAGACATAAACAGTTACAGAGGCCGGAGCGTTAAGATCAACTACATCAAGCATCATCGTCAGGGGAAGAAACATTAATATTAAGATTATCTACAATCCTACTGGCTAAGTCTTCGACCATAGGCTCCACCCTTTCAACAACATCCAGATACTCTTGGCTCTCGGCTTCATCTGCAACCTTGGACAAAGGGAACTCCAGAGCAAGAACCTGGACCTGGGCAAGAACATTTCTGGTACATAGGTGGGCGCACCTCTAAACAAACTCCTCGAAACGAGTCGGAACTTGGGGGATAAATTGAGCCCAAGGTTGTCCATCATCCGCTGGAGTCCAAAGAAGGTTGGCTACTGACCGAAAAGATTTCCACAAGGCATTCTAGTTCTCAGTAGCCATCGCCAACTTGCCAGTCAAGACTTTAATAGTTTTTTGGGCCTGCACAAGATCCCCATCAAATGCACGCCTAATCAACTTAGCAAGCGTGAGTTCTTCTTCACTCGAGTAATTACCTCCTCACTGTTGCTAGGTTAGTACGAGCAAGTGTCTTCATTCCTCAATACCCTCCGAGAACTTCAGCTTTTCAACTCGGAGAGCTAGACCAAGAAAAACAAGTCAGCAGAAAGGGAAATCAGAATACAAAAAGAAACAAGAAGAACTTGTAGTACCTTTGCACTCATTCTTCATGGACTCCACCACAGCATCCTTCTGTTTCTCTGCCTCCACCACCCGGGCATGAAGAGATTTCTCCTCCTTTTGGAAAGTGCGTTTGGCTTTCGGTCTCCAACTCGGCCCGATAGAGGTCAAGCTCGCCTTTAGGGAACTTACTCAGAAGACAACTTCTTCTTGGTTTTGAGATAAGAAAAAGAAGCCAGTATGATCCCAAGAAAAGACTAAACAAAAAGAGAGAGAGAGAAAAGGCATAAGAACAAAACAAAGACGAACTTCCAAAGAAAGAACTCCAGAAAAACTTACCTGGAGCTTTTCACCAAAGGAAGTCGAAAGGGCCCCCCAAGTGCAGCAGTCAGCTCTGATAACCGATGAGTGGCGTTAAACTGCTGCAGCACATCATCGTCCAAGCGCTGATCACCGGTTCCAAGGGAGAGAGGAAGGAAAAGCCAGTACAGTAAAGAAGGCAAAGCCAGGGCTGTATGCTGGGAAGCCCCAGCTGCCTCCTCAGAAGCACCCACCGCCGTGGCCATAGTCACCTCCGGGGTCAGCGAATCAACAGCAGCGTCATCACCAGGCAACCTTGCCTCCCTCACAGCCACCTCACCAACCGAGCATTCCAAGTCCCGAGACTCAGCGCACAGAGGCGGGTCAGAGGACTGAGAAGGAGTCGGTGGAAGGTTGAGGGAGGGCGAGGGCCTGCAAGACGATAAGGAAGTTCAAAGATAAGAATATGAGTCAAGGAAAAACGAAAAAAGAAGCAAAGAAACATAACAAGAAATCACTTACTAAGCTATCTTCTTCTTCATAAAACCAAAAGAAGACTTTAAAGGAGGGACTATGGCAGCAAAGACGTCACCGCCACTCTGACAGAGCGGGCGAGCTGGTAATCGAAACCCCAGAAGAACTCGGTATCGGAGCCCCGGAGGAACTCGACACGGAATCCCAGAGAGGAACTCGGTCGAGCCCGGAAGAACTCATATACCGACGATCGCTTACTACAAAGAGATCAAGACCAAAGTCAAAACAAAAAGAGGGTTTCAACTACAGGAAAGCAAGAAAACAACTCACCGACGAGTAACAAGGGCAGCATCATCATCCTCTTCCTCCTCACTCTCGACCAAGGTTGCCAAAGCACCAAATTTGAAAAAGGACAAAAGTACTTAGTTAAAGACAAAAACAAAAACCAAAGGGACAGAGCGTATTAATATGCTCACCTAAGAGCATGCAAGCTACAACTAGAGTACCTGGATGAGTACTGATTGGCGAGACTTCTTGGCGTAAGACAAACTAGAAGAACTTTATTTCGCCCCTCTTTCCGATAATCGCGAGGGCCTCGAGGAACCGGATGAGGAACATACTCCCATATACATTAGAAACCGTAGAGAAGAAACGACAGGAAACATTGTGGTGGTTTGAAACTTACTGGTTAAAGAATCCCCAGCAAGACTATCCCCAGTCCCCACAATGGCAGGGCAGGCATCAAGGGGGATCGGATCAACAAAATTACGCCCCAATTCCTACAAAAAGAATAGAACAACAAGACAAGGAAGATTAAGAAAAAATGGATACAGCAAAAGAAATACAAAAAGTACCCGCACAAAGAGAAAACAACTTACAGCTAGAGGCGGGTTCTTCACACAGTACTCGGAGACAGTAAGCGGGATGACGCTTGCTCCTTTCAGCATCTTCTGAAGATGCTCGAGTACCTCCTCGTCAGTCAACTCAAGGGCAGGGACCATGCGAGAAGGATCCTCAGCCCCAGAGTACTCGAAACCGAAGTTCTCTCGCTCCTTCAGAGGCTGAACACAACGGCGAAGAAAACTCAAGACGATACCAAAGCCGGTCAAGCCCTGCTGTTTCAGAGTACTTATCCTTTCAAGAAATGGCTGGATCGCCTGAACCTCAGCCGTTGTCACAAGGTTCTTTTCCCACCGGTCATTAACCAAGGGACCAGATCTAGAGTAAACAGCGAGAGGAGGAATCAAATTGGTGGCGTAAAACCAGTCGGCATGCCAATCCCTCACAGAATCAACCAGGTCATAGTCAAAGAATTTGCTTTTAAGACCCTGGCGAAACTGAATTCCGTAGCCACCAAGAACATTGGTGTCTTCGCGGCGGGGTTGAGGCTTCAGACGAAAGAAGTAACGGAAGAGAGAAAGAGAAGGAGAAATTCCAAGAAAAGTTTCACAAAGATGAACAAAAACAGAAAGATGGAGGACGGCATTGGGAGCAAGATGGTTCAAGCTAACCCCAAAATAACCGAGAAATCGATGAAGGCGGAAGCAGGAAGGCAAAGTCCAACACGGATAAAGGAGACAAAAAGAATAATCTCACTAGGACCTAGAGCAGGTACCCGATGCTCGCCTAGAGCCCTCCATTCAGCAATGTCCTTGCTCTGGATCAGACCATCACCAACAAGCTCACGAAGCTGGTCTTCAGTCGTTGTCAGAGCCGGCCAAACCTTCTGGGCAGCCCTCATGGCCATGAACTCTTGGTTCTCAATCACGGAAAGTGATGACTCCTCGTCCACGAAGGCCGCCTGGGACTTGCTTGCGGCTTTCTTCCTACACATGTACTAGCGGAAGCAAAAAGGCACTAGGGAAAGATGAGGCTTAGACGGCGGCGCTCAGATGACGGCGACAATGGCGGCGGTGGATTTCTAAAAACTAGGGTTTCAAGGCAAAAGCGGAGCAGTAAAGAAGAAGATGATGAAAGGCCTTTAAATAGATTTTACAGCAGTAAAACGTGGCCCATCGGGCCCGTTAAAACATGGTGTGAGAATGCAATGGTCCATTTACTGACACAGCTAAAGTGACGGAAGGCACAAATCCACACAACGGTATAGTTCAACGGGCAGATTTTGGACTTATCCATCCAGCAAAACGGCAGAGTTACCATATTGCTGCAAAAAGAACTCATCAACCATGAAGCAACGGAAGGTTACCTCACAAGGAACATAACAACCCAGTCCTTATAGAAAGAACTCGGGAATCTCATAAATAACCGGGACATCAGCAGAATAAAGAATGACAACCCAGAAGACAAGATTCTTTCCATTACAAATGACTTCAAAAGATATAAGATTACACATCTTACAAGACCCAACGAACTCGGAACTACGACAGGCAAGGTAGCAAAAAGAAACCCGGAAACAACTAGGCTCTGGAACGACTACGTGTTCCAAATTGCTACTCGGTAGAACAAATCGCACTCGGCGACACTATTTTCTTCAAAGGACGGATGCAGTGCATCCAAGGCAGAAATCAGCAGCACGGCGAGACAACACAGACCAGGGGAAGCCGGCAGGCATCTGTCTATCCAAGTCCGATGTGATACCGAATATGGTGTTGATCTGCCCCGGACAGTCTCAAGGCAGGCGGCGAAGATGAATCCCACATCACATGACTTCCTCCAACTACCGCCACGTACTTCCAAGTACAATGCCGCTGCGGGATTAGTCTACCTCTAATCCCTATCACAAGACTTCCTCCAGCTACAACAAGATGCACAAGAACTACAAGATACGCCCGGGGGCTGCTCTACTTCACAAACTATCATATTCATGACTACGGAAATTTCAGACCACGCAACAAAATGCTCGATGAATCAAAACATCACACCAGGAGGGTATTTATAGACCAAAGAAGCGGTGCATATGGACCAGGAGCATCAACAGAGCAAACCTAACAAAGGACACAGTGAAAAGACAGAATTCAATGAAAGAAAACTCAGGCGTGAAGGAGCAGTACTCAAGAACGAGCATATTCGAAAGAATATACCAACACTGTACAACCCATGAATCAACATCATTTACTCTCAACCACCACTATACAACTACATCTAACAACAGCAGACTACCAGAGAACATGCCAAGATCCTGTATCCGAGTTCTTTTCGAATAAAAGAACCCGGGTATATGATCAGAGGCTGCAATAGGAAAGGCTTTCAGTCCTTTGAACAACTCAGATTCAAGATGGGGCTGCAATAGAAGAGGTTCTCAGTAACTTGAACAACTCAGAATCAAGACCCCCAACTCTTTGTTCCAAATAACAAGAGGCTCGGGGGCTACACTCACATCACTCAGAAGACTTCCTAAGGACAGCAGTTTTCGAACAACTCAGATTCAAGACCCTCCAACTCTTTGTTCTAAATAGCAAGAGGCTCGGGGGCTACACTCAGTGAGTGCACTTTTTCTTCAAAAAAACGCACATCACTCAGAAGACTTCTTCAAGACAGAACCACTTCAAGGCCTCACGACAAAAAGAAGCCAGACCGAGCTATATCCGAGTTCTTTTTAAAGAACCCGGGTACATGCTCGGGAACCTTTCAACGAAGGATCCGAGTGATTTCAAGACAAGACCATCCAGCTCCTTGTACCAAATAGCAAGAGGCTTGGGGGCTACACCCAAATGGGGGTACTTTTTTCTTCAAAAAGGTACACACTACGCGAAGATCTCACGAAGCGCTACACGGTTTCGCTCAAGAAAGCACTCAGACGACGCTTGTTCCTGCTCGGCAAGACCTGAAGGAACAAGACGATGCTTCCAGAGCTCAACTATGAAGTGCTCGGGGGCTTGTCGATGCGGGACCCACGGAATACCCCGCAAGGAAGGGAGAAGATCTAGTCTAACTAGGATTCTTCCCATATAATCTTAGTAGTAGTAGTATTCTATAATCCTACTAGGAACTCTCATTGTAAACCGACTAGGATTCTGACCTCCTGACTATATAAAGGATGGCAGGGTTCCTAGAGAGGGGAGGATCATGACTTTTAACTTCAACAACAGACAAACAATCCAACGCAAGGCTAACGCCAACTGGACGTTGGGCTATTACTTGATCACGGTCGAGGGCCCGAACCAGGATAAATCGACTGTCTCTTGCGTTCACCGTCGAGTTCCGCATATGCTGAAGCCCGAACATACTGCCCCGGGGACCCCCGTGGCAGGCTATCGGTGGTCAAACATCGACAGGCTCCCCCAATAGTAGCCCCTTAGCTACTAGGTTATAGCCGGTACTATATGACTTAATTAGTAGATGCTCATATAAGAAGAGGTACAATACAACTCAAACCTTGATTGCAAGGATCGCCCTTCGCAACTTGCACGTGCACGGCTCACTAAAAACTCCATCCCAAAAACCCTGTGGGAAAAAGGACATGGAGAAAAGAGCACGCGCACGACTCTAACCTATACATGTTCCAATTTCGTTTTGAGGCTTCGATTCTGGCTCCAAGCGCCTCAATCTTTTGGACATCTTCATCTTTGGGCTTTAGCTCCTTCTCATGTGTCTGTAACATGGTTCATCAGCTTCGCTTGGCGTGCAAGTCTTCATCTCTAGGACCTTCTCGATGCGCAGACCTTCATTTTCGAGGCCTTCACCTTCCTTCTTGCATACCAAATTTCCCACATAGTTACCAACACCTGAATAAGATCGGCATGAGGCATTGTTTCAAATAGGTTCACCAACCAACCTCTTGAGTTTTTCTCCTGCATCTCGCTAAGGTGTTCGACGATTTCCTCACTCTCCAATGCCCATACACATCTTGCCATATTACATTCAAGCAAGGAATGTTTCCAAGAATCAGGGGCTCCACATAAAGCACATTGGCCATGATCAACCATATTTCTACGGTGAAGAACATATGCCGATGGCAATGAGTGCTTTGCGAGCCGCCAAATAAAAAATTTGTACCTTTGAAGGCACCATGACCTGCCACAAGGATGACCACTCCTTCTCTTCCTCGGTCCTATTAGACCTTGCTGCATTCTTCGACAAAGCACGCCGCATAATAAGCATTCTACATGTGAATCTCACTACAAAACTCCCGTCTTGTCATGATGACATGCCCGGAAATCCGGTTGACTCCGATGACATAGAGGGATGTTAAGAATCACATCAATATCACCTTGTGTGAACAATTCCTGAAGCTTTATTCGATCCTAAGCCACCGGTGTGCTGTTAATTAGCTCGCTCACAAGCTTTGGTGGGTGTGGGCGAGCGCCGGGTACTAGCCGCCACATACTATCAGTCGGTAGCCAGTCCATATTCTCCTCATCAGGCCGAGCTGAAGCACTTCCCTGCCATCCAAAATTGGTCACCAGATTTTAGAGGGGGCGGATCCAAGATTGTCCTCCAAAAAATCACCTTGTGCAAGATAAACTGCCTTTAAAATCTAGACGCTCAAAGATGCCACAAGGATCCGCCAAGCCTGCTTCGCAAGCAAAGCAAGATTGAATAGCTCAATATCTCGGAAACCTATTCTACCCAGAAACATGGACATAATCGTATCATCCCATGCCATCCAGCATGTCTTCCTCTCTCCCGCCAATGTACTGTACGTGCAACCTATCTACAATAGTGACAAATCTAAACCAAAAACCATACAAAGTATAATGTACATACATACATACATACATACATACATACATACATACATACATACATACATACATACATACATACATACATACATACATACATACCTGGTGGGGTCCTTTGGCGTGGAGCCGTGGAGGGCCTCGAGCGGCCGCCCCGCTCGCCCTGCCCCAGGGCCGGGTCTGACTCTGCACCGTGACCGAGTAGGACACCCCTCTCACAAACACGGCAGATTTCCCTTCCTATTCCTATATATATCGGATGGAGGCTTGGAGCAAGTCGTAGCAATCTCATCTTGGTAAACACCAACAGGAGGGGTACATGGAGCGCAGAGGCGACGCGAGCCGCAAGCGTCCGAGCACGGGCGACGAGGAACAGATCGCGCGCCCGTCAAGCAAGCGCCGCGGCGGCATCTACGTCCCTCCGTACCGGGCCATCACTGAAGACGACGACGCCGGCGAGTTTGGCAACGCCGAATACCAGCGCCGCAGCTGGAATGCGCTGAGCAAGAGCATCACCGGCCTCGTCAACAAGGCCACCGCTGCCAACGTCCGGCACGTGGCGCCGGAGCTGCTGGCCGAGAACCTGGTGCGCGGGCGCGGCCTCCTCTGCCGCGCCCTCCTCAGGTCCCAGGCGGCCTGCCCGGACTTCACGGACGTCTTCGCCGCGCTCGCGGCGGTCGTGAACGCCAGGCTCCCCTTCGTCGGCCGGCTGCTCCTCGTCCGCCTCGTGCTCCGCGTCAGGCGCGCCCACGCCAGCGGCAACAGGCACCAGCTGGCGGCCGCGTTCGTGGCGCACCTGGTGAACCAGGGCGTGGCGCACGACCTGCTGGCTTTCGAGCTCCTCGCACTGCTTCTCGACCGGCCGACGGACGGCACCGTGGAGGTCGCCGTGGGCTTCGCCAGGGAGTGCGGCGCTGCGCTCGGCGAGTCGTGCCCGCGAGGGCTCGACGCCGTGTTCGACAACCTGCGCGGCATCCTACACGACGGCGACATCGACAAACGCGTCCAGTTCATGATCGAGGATCTCTTTGCCATCCGGAAAGCGCGGTTCCGGGGTCACCCTCCCGTCCGGGCAGAGCTGGATCTCATCGAGGCAGACGACCAGGTGACTCATCAGGTGGAGCTCTCCTCGTCGCTCGAGCATGGTGATGAGCTCGATCCGGAGGTCCATCTTGACGTGTTTGAGCCCAGCCCTTCCTTCGCGCAAGACGAGGCAGCGTACGAGGACCTCAAGAGAACCATACTCGGATCAGCCGGAGACGAAAATCTGGATCTGGATCAGGATCAGGATCAGTGCAGCGACGACGACGACGAAGCATCAGGTGACGAGTCCGCCGAAACCGAGCTGACCATCCGCGATGACACCGACACCGATCTAATCAACCTCCGGCGGACCATATACCTCACACTCATGTCGAGCGTCGGGTCCGAGGAAGCCGGGCACAAGCTCCTGTCCGTCGTGCGACCCGGCCAGGAGCTGGAGCTCTGCACCATGCTCGTCGAGTGCTGCAAGAAGGAGAAGTCGTACACGAGCTACTACGGCCGCCTCGCCCAGCGGCTGTGCGCCATCGACCGCGCGTACCAGGCCGGCCGGCTTCGAGGCCTGCTTCGCCGGGCAATACTCGGCAGCGCACCGCATGGCGACCGACGAGCTGCGCGCCTCCGCCAGGCTCTACGCGCACCTGCTGGCGGCCGACGCGCTCCCGTGGCACGCCATCCTTGGGCGCGTCAGGGTCACGGAGGACGACACCACGTCGTCGTCACGCATCTTCATCAAGATGCTGTTCCAGGACCTCGCGGAGCAGCTCGGGATACGGGCGCTTAGCAACAAGATGAACGGCGAGGACACCGCGGTGCGAGACGCCCTCTTCCCCAGAGACTGCGCCAAGAACACGCGCTTTGCCATTAATTTCTTCACCGCAATCGGCCTGGGAGGGGTCACCGAAGCCGCCAGGAAGCTCATTGTGTAGTGGTCTAGTGGAGCACCTTTTACTACTTGTGGTCACTGTCTAATTCCAAATTCGTTGTGTAGAATATTCTGGTGGATCAAAGATTACGCCAAGAATTGACACGCTTTTCCAAATTGATGAATAAGATTAAGCCTTTGCATGCACTATCGAATTGCATCCAGTAGTGAGTCTCTTGAGTAATTTTCATATCTCGATCATTTGCAAGTGATATCATTTGTTTTGTCCTGCTGTAGTAAGATTTCTCTTAGGTCCCGTTTGCATCATTCATTTGGAGCAGAAACCATAGAACTGGAATTGATTCCACAATCATGTTTGGCTTGCCACCCTCTAGAACTGAAATAGGAGATTCCATCCTGAATCTAGGTGTGAGCTAGTCTCTCTTAGCCTATATTCATCTTTGTACTATGTCATTTTTCTGGAAGTGGAGCCCACTCCAACGCTATCGACCCTTGTCAAAGTCTTGGTAGGGATATAGATTTTCATAAAAACATTTTGGATCTAGATTCTTACAGGAAACGTTTATAACGGTGAACCAAAATCATTTCATAGAATCGTTTGGCTAGTAGGTTGGAATTTGATTAACGAAAAACTGTTTTTTTTCAAAAAAAATTAAGAACTTTTTGTGGGCAGAGACCAACTTAAATACAACCCCTTTAAGCTTCTTGCACTAAAAATGAATTGCCTAAAAAATATACGATTGCTAGTATACAGGAGAAGTAAGAAACAGAATCATGCAAAACCACTCCCTGGCCATTTCCCATGTGTAGGTAAAAAAAGAGAGAAACGTTTCAATTGTTTATGGACAGAAACCGTTTTGCTCTTTTTACCGTTTGAAAGTGATTCTAGTATTTCTAGATAGAATCTAAAACGTTTCGACCTTCCAAACGGCCCATGTTGCTCTCCTCGAGCTATGAGGTCTTCCATCTTTCCTCTTCTGTCCCTTACCGACCGTTGTGCTGTAGTCGGCAACCATCCTGTAATGTGAATCCATATAGAAAATGAGAATCCAATTTCTCCTATTTTTATTACTCTGTGATATAGAAATGGAAAAAAATCTAGTTCTTCAAATTCTTAGCATCCAAATAGGGCGTAAGAGCATCTCCAAGAGTACTCAATATTTTCTTCTTAAAAACATGAAGTTTTACAACTCTTAAAAAAATATCGGAAGGCATAAAGAAAGCCAATCTCCAAGAGTTTGTAATAATCCACTCCTAAAATATAGAAGATAATTTTACATAAAGATCATATACTATTTCTAAATTATCCTAACTACGTTTATATATTTTTTTCTCTTGTACATTTGTATCAGGAACCATTTCCTACTATTTATTCTTTCTACGACCTTCCACCTCTAGATTGGCCGACAAACACGTGCGGGAGAGAAGATATGCGCAGACTCGGAAGCGCGTAACTTTACACGGAACATGTTGACTTTTCCTAAGTTCTAGAAGATTAGGAGGATAGACTAGGAGTTATTGGTAAGGGGTTTTTTTCTCATCTTGCTAAAAACCAAGGATTATGAGATCCAAGAGTTTCCTAAATCCTTTCCTAATCCATGATTTTGAGAAAGATAAGAAAAAAATCTCTCTCCAACAACGCCTAATACTTCCTCCTAAAATTTACGCACTTGAAAAATCCACCCCCATTCCGCGTAACTTTGCGCGGCTCCTCCGTCACGCAGATACTGCTTTCCATGCGTATCAGTCGGTCAATCTAAAGGTGGAAGGATGTGAGAAAGAATAATGAGTAGAAAAGGGTTTCTGATGTAAATGTACGAGAGACAAAGAATATATAAAAGTGGTTACGATAATTTAGAAATATTGTAGGATTCCTGATGTAAAATTGTCTTTTATATTTTAGAAGTGGATTATTAGAAACTCTTGAGACGACCTTCTCTTTTTCTTCCAATATCTTTTTAGAAGTTAGCTGTAAACTTTAGCTCACATTATATTAGAGTTTTATATCTCAAAAGTCAAAACTGAGCTAAAGTGCTCTAAAGCTTTTAGAGCTCTAAAGTTTAGAGAAGGGATAAAAAGTCATGAAACAAGAGAACCATATGTTAGATAGATGCTTGAAATGCTTTATTTTGGTTTCTTAGAATATATTGTTTGATTTATCTTTGCGTTAGGAAAACATTTGAATGAGTTTCTGTAACTTTTTGGTTTTTTTTAAAAAAAAATGCTTTTTATTTCAGCTTCTGTTCAGCCTAGCTTTTCGGGCCGCGACCCTGAGTTCTTGGGCTTGCGCCTCCTGTTGTTTCTCGGAAAGGACCGTGGCCCATGACCTCGCGGAGCAGCTCGGGATACGGGCGCTTAGCAACAAGATGAACGACGAGGACACCAAGGTGCGAGACGCCCTCTTCCCCAGAGACTGCGCCAAGAACACGCGCTTTGCCATTAATTTCTTCACCGCAATCGGCCTGGGAGGGGTCACCGAAGCCGCCAGGGAGCTCATTGTGTAGTACTAGTAATTTTTACTCTTGCGTTCACTGTCCAATTCCTTTATTTACCTCAGGTTTTTATTGCCATTACAAACAACAACACAGGCACTCAAAATGCATGCAACACATGCACCCTCACACCTATAAACATCTTCGAAGACAAGGCCGGTAAATCTTCAAGTTTGACGAAGTCACCATAGACGTCTCGCTATTTACGGAAATGTCGCCTCGCTCCCACGGGAAGTCAAACCCAGGACATGAGATGTTACTAAGACTCTTATACACTAAGCTACAAGCTCTTTCGCTATCTTATGATTATGGCTGGTCATAATTTTATGCATGTAGCCCTACTCATAAATAAAGCCCTAACAAAGCATGTAGCAAGCTGGTGATATTTTTTTCACTAATCCTCTATCACGGGCGTCCGTTCCGTGTCGGTCCAGAGTTCGGACACGGCTACCTGGGCTGCGGACCAGCCCATAGGCCAGCTCCCCTCATGGACATACATGGTTTCTTTAAAAGATAAAAAAAAAGAGAGAGTGACATCTTATCTTTTCGATTCAGATCGGCTACACCGCATCGCCCGCCTTCTCGATCATGTACACACAAGCTTTGCTAGCGCCGCATCCACATGAGTGCCGCCGCCGTCCAGATAAGCACGAGCATCAAGCGCCACCGCTAGCTGCGCATTTAACGAAGCTCCATCGGGCGCGCTGCACCGCCCGCCTACCGGTGAGGGAGACTGCTGCCACCTCCACCACGGGGACGGATGCTCGCCGGGCGGCTAGGAAGACCTTCGCCTCAGTATGCCTAGCTTGCTGCGGCAGTGTGGAGCTCACCCACGTGCAGTTCACTGCAGCCCGGGCGGAGCCCGCCCACGCACACATCTCACGCCCGCCTATCCAGTTCGCCGTGGCCGGGGCGGAACTCACCCGCATGCAGCCCGCGACAGCCGGGATAGAGCTCCGTACGTCGACGAGGATCCATTCTGCCAAGCAGCAAGGAGAACTATTCCAAGTGTTTCAAATATTTCAAAGGTATGTTGTAAGTGTTTTATATCGATGTTGCATAAGTAGATCGGGATATTGCACATGTTGCAATGATGTTTTTAAGTGTATGTCCTAATTGTTTTATCTATTTCAGACGTATGTGCAAGTGCTTCATCTGGATGTTGCATATACATGCATATTGTAAGCATATATTTCAAGTATTTCAGATGTTTCATACTGTAAGGATCCTTGCTAAGCCTAGAGGGGGGGGGTGAATAGGCATATCTAAAAACTTAACACAACCTAAAACAAAATTTTCTTCCTTAGAATGTTCCTAGTGCTTAGTCAATCTTTCAAGAGAAGCCAGAAGACCTTGTGTTTTGGCTTACAGAAGCACTTCCACAACCATTTTTATACCTGGTGTACATGTCTGACCAATCAAGAAGTTATATGTCTTCGATGCTGAGAAGTCTCCCCATAGTGATGTCCATCTAGACTTTTCTGGCTGGTCAAGCAATCTTGGTACAACTTATAAACCACGCTAAAGGTATTTTCTTGGCCTATATAAACATGTAGGGTGCAACGCTTTTGTCCCTGGAAATCTCACAAGCGTATCAACACTAGACGAGCTCCAAGCCATCATGCATGTTTAAGAGGAATCCATGCTATTGACGTCGGAAGTGATCCGAATCACACACCAGCAGGGCCTTGGATGCTCGGGCTGCTACGGGCCAAAGAACGCAGCGAGGATATCACTCTTTTGTGGTGAAGAACGGAGCGGTTTACAAGCAAACCACCAAAGGATAATCAACGTGCTTACGTGACGAAGAACCGGCTAGTTTTCAGGCAAATTAGCAAAGAAACCGCCGAAGCTCTCGCCCGGGAGGAACTCCGTTAGGGCAAGGACGTCGTCGGGTTGCCCTAGGTCGGCTAGCAAGCTTAGAGCGCCATCCTTGGTCATCGGATCAAGGGATGAACAACATGAGGGTTGAGAATAGTTTAAAAGGATTGGAGTAGATGTAGTAGATTGATTTGTTTGTTGATTGGATAGATGGGAACTCAATCGGCCACGATCCTCTCATATATATAGAGGGGGTGGTCTTATCCCAGTAGAAAACCTCTCCAAGCCTTATTTTCCAAGTTTTTCACGAGTTTGGAACAGTTTGGATCGGAATCCAAAAGGCCAGATCCGAACAGGATTGTCTATTAGGTCTGTCGAAACTCCCAACGTCTGTCGGAAGTCTCGACTTGGGTCAGAACTCCCGACAACGGAGCACCTTTCCAAGGGCATAACTCCTTCATCCGGACACCAAATTAGACGTTCCATATATGTTTTTTAACCGTCTCGATGAGAGGAACGCAATGGTGAAGTCCATTCCACATTTTGACAACTTCAGAAAATGGACAATTTTGGTTGTCAACATATGCCCCCTGTTTTTAGGTGAATGATGCATGAACCTGAAAACACCTATCAAAACAAAACCAAACAGTGACGATACCCATCTCATCAGCTGCTCAGTCACTAAGGGTGATGTATACATCGGCCATTTTTGTTCTAAGGATGATATATGTATCGGCCATTGCTTGGAGAGCACTTAGGCTTCTTGCCAAACACTTGGAAAATACTTTTTCAAATACCTCCTATTGATTGCTCTTATGAGACGTTCACCTTGCAATGTCTCTAGCATATAAGAATTTCCAAATATGACTTTAATCACTTTGTAAAGACCCTTCTAATTTGGTGACCACTTGCCAAACTGATTGCTCTTCGATCCAATTGGTAGTATAGTTTTCCACACTAATTCTCCCACTTGGAAGAATTTGCTCTTGACTTTCTTGTTGTATGCTTTGGCGACTCTAGCTTTATCTTTCTCTATTTCCTTGAGAGCTTTTAATCTCACATCAGTTTTCTCATCGATGTTATCCATCATCAAATCATGATACACAGTAGCTGATAGATCATTTTGTTTAGCAAGCCTGTATGCATCCAAATTCACTTCGACAGGCAACACGACCTCTTGACCATGGGATTTTTTTAACTTTTTGCCATGGTTACGAATTCCACTCCTTTGTTTTCTAGCTTTGTGCGCGCTCCTGCACAATTGCCATCATAAACAGTAAACCGCATACATTTTTGCCATTTTCACTGATGTGGCACGACATCTCAGTGCGCAAGCATGGAAGTTGATGTCTCCGTTTGTCTACCTCCAACAGCGTCAACAGCCATCCGTCAGCACTCTCTCTCTATTGAATGGGGCCCAGCTGTCAGCATCTTGTCCAAGCTCCTGTCATGTGTAATGTTCATTTTCTTTGTTGAGACATGGTGGTGGCCCGCTGATTTTGGCCGGTGAGGTCTCCTTCGGCAGCGAGTAAGGGACTAGGGAGCATCTTGGGTGGGCAAAGCGTGCACTGGGCGCCACAAAGACGACTTGAGGTGGCTCACGGTGCCTTGGCCACGTCTTGTGGCGGCCACCATGGCGCGATGACACTGGTGGCGCGCGTCCTCCAAATGACGGACGAGGGGCATAGTAGGGGCTGCGTGTGTCAAACAGGGCCTACGGCGCACCTCTCTGGTGGTCATGATGGGGGCCTGCGGTGCCCAGAGAGGCCCATCGGCCTCGTGGCGCCGGTGGCTCGAGTTGAGTGGTGGGCGGTGGCCCCTAGCGATCTGCGATGCCATGGCAAAGCGAAAGCGAGAAGGATGGAGGGTTGGCTCGTGATGCTGCGGCGGCATGAAGGAGCTCGACGGAAGTCGCTCCATCTTCTACCGCAAGCGACGGTGGCGGGACTCCGCGACATCTGAGGCGGTGGTAGGTCTCGGAGAAGGAAGAGGCGGGGTCGTCAGACCTCAGCGCGTGCACGGGCTCCATGAGCATGCCCCGGAGCGCACCGACGCTGGACATCAGCGCGTGCACGGGCATGCTAACGGCATCGTTAAGGAAGGCGAGGAGGAGGCAGGTGAGCACGGAGCCGAGGAGTTGGGCAGCCATGTAGAGAGTAGACTGAAACAGCTCCCATGGCCATGGCAAGTGTTGGCATTCCTTAGCGTCACTACTAAGAATATAGTTTTAAATCTATCCCTAGCAACAGTGCTAGGAATGCTCTTGGTATTTATTAACGTGTCACTTGGTTGAAATACTTAGCCACCTATAATAAACCTATATCTCCTAGAATAACTAGGTTGTCATCCCTAGTATGAATGTAAGAGATATGTTTGGATACTACCTAGAATAATACTAAGCAGTTATTACTAATGCAAGTGACTAGAGAGAGAATATATATAAATATGAATATTAGGTATCTGCAAGCGCATAGATAATTATACCATTGTGGCATTTTACCTAAGAGTATTCTAGGGTTGTCAATTTATATTTTACCACTTTGGGAAGGGTGGCTTATATAGGAATATGATGATTCACTTGCACATGCAATGAAGAGTTAACCATGTATGATCCATTTACTCATATGAGGATAAGTCATAAGATAAATGATAATGAATGATAGATAACAAGTCATATATAATGTAATTCACTTAGAGCACTCCCCATCTAGGCATTAGCATGGACTAGGCAGAAATAGAGAAATATTCCTAAGTCATTCTAAATCATATGTCAAAGTATACTAAGATTAGTGCAACTACACCTAGCAATCATGGCAAGAATACTCTATATCTACACACAAGGGACATTACTAAGGAAGATCAGGAACAGAGTAAGTCTTCCTTCGTAACCGGGTCCTACTTTACCTATACTCGGGGAGTGGACTACAAAGAACTCAACGGGAGTGTCACTTCCACGATCTACCACATGACCCAGAATATAGGGTGCATTCGTAGGCAAACAACGTATAAGCACCACGCTTACACAATGTCGACCACTCTCCCATGAATTCAAAGAGTGAGCGCTATACGATCTTATGCTTGAATATAAAGGCATTCTAACTATACTAAGCATATAATCAAAGTAGACAATGAACAATATAATTGAGAACATAAACAATATATAGAGCAATGTCAAATCCATTGTAACTAGCAAATAAATACAGAAAGATACAAGAGAGCTTACAGAAGGCCTTGCCAAGCCACGCTCCCGACATGATCAGGAATCCAAGCGAAGCTTGCCTCCCTCTACTTCTAACCTATGTAGCTATGCCCTAGAATATGGTGGAGCTCTAAGGAAAACTAGGGTTTCTGGCTATGATAACTTGATCAAATGACTTCAATATGATGGGATGCCCTAATTCCAGGGGGTAGGGTTGTGCTTATATAGGCCAGTGGGATGAACCAGAGCCCTCGGATCAAACCGACCTTGATCAATGGTGAATATGCAAACCCTAAGGCGGTGGAAGAACCAACGTAGAAGACGGTAGCTAACAGGTGGGGCCTAGGGTTGGCCGACCTAGGGTGGGGTCGGTCGACCCACCTAACTACTAGGTGGGCCCTAGCTTCGGTGGCTCGCCTTCTCGTGTCTTCTAGATTCTTCTCAACTTGGTTTCGTGGTAGAATATGCTTTTTATCCTGACATCCTTGATATCTTTCCTCCTTTTCCTAATAAACCCCTGCAAAAACACAGATTCACCAAAACCTATGGAATTCTGTCAGTTTAAACCCTAATTCTATGTTGGAGATTGATTTATGCCCATTTTCATATTTGGGTGAAGGTTCAAAATGAACAATAACTACCGTCAACAACAAGGCAGCTCATGTTCCCGTGGAGCTCAAGCATGTGGTCGCGACGCTTGCTGCCGACACATCATCCATGGTTGCATCCTGGGCAGACATCGAGCTCAGTGGAGATGGAACCAAGGAAGAAGAAGGCGGCAGCGTTGATCTGGCAAACGGAGGCATCTGGGGACGTCAAGTTCCACGCTAGCACGCTGAGATGTCGTGCCACGTCAGCAAAAATGGCAAAAACATAGGTGATTTACTGTTTACGATGGCAGTTATGTAGGAGCGTGTATAAAGCTGGCAAACGAAGGAGTGGCATTCGTAACGATGGCAAAAAGTTAAAAATCCCATTGACCATATACTAACTCAAAATAAGTAACCTTTGTAGCACCATATCTTGAAATACGATGTGCCCATAGAGCCTCAGACAAAACTTCATACCACCTTCTTGGATTCTCCCCAATCTTCTTTTTGATGAACTTTATCAAAGTCTTATTACTAGACTTAGCTTGGCCATTGGCTTGAGCATAGTATGGAGATGAGTTGATCAACTTGATCTTATATAATTCGACAAATTCCCTCACCTCTTTGGACACAAAGATGTCCATTGATCTGTAGTTAATGTTTGAGGGATGTCGAATCTATGGATAATATGCTCAGTGATGAACTCAATTACCTCCTTATGTGTCATATTCTTCAAAGGAACTACTTCGGTTCACTTAGTAAAGTAATCCATAGCAACCAACACAAATCAGCGTCCCTTCGAAGATGGGGGATGTATTTGGCCAATAAAGTCTAACCCCAACCATGAAAAGGCCATGGTTTGATGATAGGATGAAGCATAGCAGTAGGCACAAGCTAAATATTTCCAAACTTCTGGCACTCTTTGCAACAATCGGCCACCATAGTAGGCCAATAGAAACTGGCTCTACGCAATAACCACTTCATCTTTGGAGCCGATTGATGCAAACCACAAATGCCTTCATGGACTTCTCTCATTGCCACTCTTGCCTGATCTGACCCCAAGCACTTCAGCAACAAGTCTTCGATGATTCTCCGATAGAGTTCATCATTATGCAATACATATTTGAAAGCGCTCCGCCGAACACTTTTATCAATTTTGGTACTTGGATCATGTAGATATCTCAACAGGGAGTCATCCAATCTTCTAAATCGGCCCCAACATCTCTAGAAGTTACATCAGGCCGATTTGATAGCTTCTCAAGTGAATTGATCAGACTGGTCATAGGTGAGTTGGCTGAGCCAACAGGGGCGGTCGGCTTAGCCAATTTTGCCACAACAGAAGAGTAGTCGGGTGAGCCGACTTGGCCAGTCAGCTTAGCCGACTGGTCTGTACCTACATAGGAAAATTTGAAATCTTCATGCATCGGTTGTTCTTGAATATGGAAGTTATGCCCACCGACATCATAGACTGATGCTTGTTGAGCTAACATGTTGGCCTTTTGATTTTCATGCCTCGGAATATGTCGAATTCCGAATTCGGCAAAATAGTCAAGAATATTAAAGCAAGCATTAATACAAGCTCTTAGTGATCCCTCTAAGCATTGAAATTCACCAGCAACTTGTTGCACCACTAGCAAAGAATCACCATAGGCTTCAACATGTTTTACCTCCATGGAACACAACATGGCCAAACCGAATAAGAAAACTTCACATTCGGCTTAAATGTTGGTGCAGATATAATTTTAATCGGCTTGGTATCTCCAATAGCACCATTGTGAGAAATAACGATTATACCAACACCTTGGCCTTATTTGCAAACCGATTAATCATATTGTCACATCAATGAAGTAAATCAAAATGCATATATCATGCCCCCTGATCCTTAAAGCCATCAAAGTTAATTCCATGGCGCTTTCTAATAGCACGATGGTTGCAAGCATTCATCGGCTATATTTCTATGCTAAGGGCGATATCAAAATATCGGCCATATGAATTCATCCACACGAGCATGTATAAATATTTCGGCTCTTGATCATCGATAATCAAAATAATTTGGCAACCCTCCATAACATAAAGGTCCACACCAAGGATCAAAATTAGGAGCTGAGGGATAACCATGCATACCAGGAGATAAATTCCACATAGGCATAGGCAGAGAGTATGGATGATGCCATGACCAATGACTTTGATAATTCGGCGCAAACCTCCAACTTGATAGTTGTTTCTTGAATCTCCTTCTTTCTTTTGCCTTTGTTGCACCACTTGCTTGAGCATCATCCTTCTGAGCTTGAATACTTCCTTTAGGAACCCATGCCAAGTCCTTTTCTTTCAGCTTCTCTGCACTAAGCTTCTATAATTTCTTTTCATGCCACTTTGGTAAACCGATTGAGCATATCAGTTTTATTTCTGTTTTGGACAGCAGCAGATCTTTCTTGATTTTGGGCACTCTCACCTTCTTTTGTTCAGATTTGGTACCTAGAGTATCAATAGATAATTTCCCCGTGTCTTTGCCATCAATAGCCTGATTTTTCAACAATGTAATCGGTATTCCATTAGTTGAATTTAAATCTGAATTTTTCTTCTTTCGGCCATCATACTTCACATAGTAAACTTGCTTGACCACTTTCTTCTTTGGTTGAGCTCCAGACTGATATTGATCAAAATGGTCTTTATAAGATGATGATCTCTCTAAATGTCTAGGAGCTGCATACTCTACATATTGTGGCTTAAAATATGGTGAAACATGTGCCTCTTGATCAAACCAGCCCCAAGATGAATAAGGATGAAAATATGTGGGCTTTGGTTCATATGACTTGGGAATTGGCTGCTCAAAAGGAGAATATGTCGCTGCTACGTGAGATCTACTCCCTTGCTAATTCCACTCTTGAGACTTGTGCTTTGGAGACAATTTTGATGATTGGACTTTCTTTGGCCAATTGGTGACATTTGCTTCTCCTATCTTCTCATATTTAGCTAAAAGTTCCTCGAAACTAAGCTTTGGCCTTCTACTTCTTTGTTTGCCATAGCCTTTACCTCCATCAACTTTATGAGCATCCTCCTTCTTCTCCCTATCTTGACATACATGCTCCAGAGGAGGATCCTTAGCCGATTCCCCTTGCTCAATGGAATCAATCAGCTTTTGCTTTAGTTGGAGAGATTTCACCTGGCCCCCAGTGTCTCCTGGAACTGTGGTAACTTTATCGTCCTCTGAAATATCTTCTATTTGCATTTCATGGACAACAACCTTGTCTTCACTTGAGGGCTCCACATCTCTCTATTGGGCATTCAAGCCTTGATCTTTGAGTGAATCGACTAATGCAAGCCGATCCAAAACCTATTTGCCATCACAACCAATTGAATCCAATTGGTCCATTTGTTGAGCTTTAGAAAATCTTAATCGTCCTTTATCAATGGCCGATTAGATCACTCGATGAAACATATTGCAATTAGAAGTATTATGATCAAAAGAATTATGCCACTTGCAATATGTAAGCTCTTCTAAATTTTGAACAGATGTCAAAGCATTGTGATCAATGATTCTAATAAAATTATTCTTGAGCAAGATATCAAAGACATGATCACAAAAACTAAAGTCAAAGGTGTACTTTGATTTCCTTAGCCAATTCTTTTGTGGAGTCAGCTTTAATGATAGGCAAACAAATGGATCAGATTTGACATCAATACATTCGGCCACACCTTTGCAATTGCTTCTGAAAAGCTTTAGCTTTGACGAACTACCACTATCGGCCTTGCCATATGGAACAATGTGTTGGCCGATAGAATCTGAATTTATTTTATCACCTACAAATAAAATGTCTTTCTTAATCGGTCTTTTACAACTATTAGCAAGGATATCTCTAGTAGATGTAAAAATTGAAATAGTATGACCGGATTGGAATTTGAGCAAAATATTTGTGTTCTCTACCTTGTTGATCATGTTGGAGAAGTTCACATCCTTGATTTGAATGATGTTACTCTTCATCTCCAGAGAACGATCAACAATAGGTGTCGAATCATCTGAAGATGCATCGGCGGCTGCCGAAACCAAGAAAGTCAACTTAGCCGACTGAAAGTCGGCTAGGTCGACTTGGGCACTAGCAGGGGCAGTCGGCCTAGCCAACTAGAAAGTCAGCCTAGCCGTCTTAGGGCAGGCGACAGAGGTAGTCGGCATGGTGAAAGGTCCTAAATGGTTAGAGGGGGGGTGAATAGCCTAACAAAAATTTCTACAACAACACTTAAAACAAATAGTTAGTCAATAAGAAGGTGGAGCAAATTTTGCGCTAGCACTAACTTGGGGTTTCAAGCAACCTACCCAATTCTACTTTCTATGATCGCTAGTATATCACACAAGTCTATATCACTAATAGAAACCTAGGTGATCAAACTAATGTAAGCAAGATAGATAAGCAATTAACTATCTAATCTTAACTACCACAAGCTCTAAGTATGTAAATACACAAGATGTACAAGAACGTGATTGAGAGGTATACCGATGAGGCAAGTGATCAATAAGCGAATACCATGAATACAAAGAGACAATTAAGACAATGATTTATCCCGAGGTTCACTTGCTTGCCGGCAAGCTAGTCCCCATTGTGGCGATACACTCACTTGGAGGTTCACGCGCTAATTGGCATCACACGCCAAACCCTCGATAGGGTGCCACACAACCAACACAAGATGACACAAGCCACAGGCAATCCACTAGAGTACCTTTTGGCTCTCCACTGGGGAAAGGCTAAGAATCCCTCATAATCACCACGATTGGAGCTGGAGATAATCACCTTCCTCTGCTTGACGATCCACCAAACATTGGGCTGTCTAGGTGTTGGCAAACACCAAGAGTAACAAGAACTCTACTAGCCCAAATCGCCCAACTAGTGCCACAAGATGCTAGAACACTAAGCAATGGCTCTCCAATCTCACTCAAGATGATGAAATCAAGTATGCAAGTGAGTGGAGTGATGTGCTCAGCTCTCAAAGGGTGTATGCAGCTGTTAGAAGTGCCAAGAGAGTGGCCAAGGCTGGCCACACCCTCTATTTATAGGCCCACAAGAAAATAGAGCCGTTACCCTTTGGAGCACCTTTCTGCGAGGTCACCAGACATGTCGGTGTGGCACCAGACATGGGGTGGCGGTGCCCCTTCAGCGATCATCACTAGTCGTTGGGGCACTAGACAAGCGGCGGCGGCACCGCCCTAGGGGTGGCGGTGCCCACCCTGGTTTTCCTTGCTCTTTGGAATAAAATGGTTGTGGCACCAGACACACATGGCAGTGCCAAGGGCGGTGCACCACCCTGCGCACGGCGGTGCACACCGGACGCAGCGGTGACTGCCTTCTTCATGGCTGCTCTTGGCCGAGTCCAGGTGGGCACTACCCTAGGGGTGACATAGTGGCGGTGCCCCCTCTAGAACACCTCCCTCTTGGTTGCCACTGCCGATCACTGCACAGGGTGGGGGTGCACCATCACCAGGGTGCCGGTGCCCTCGGGGTAGCAACACAAGTCCGGCTATGCCTCCTTTTCTTCACCATTCTCACCACCTTTGCAAATGTGCTAACACTTCAAGTGTTCCACCGTCACGTGCAAGTGTGTTAGCATTTTCATAAACATTTTTCAAAGGTTAATCACTTCTCATCAAATATGTACTAGGTCTAAAATGCAATGCAAGTTTTTCAACACTTAGTGGCACTAGATGATTGAGTTGTCCGATAAGAGCTCCCCTCTTAATAGTACGACTGTCGGTGCGAAAAGTGGCCAACAAGTAAATATTTGTAGTTTTGCCGTATGTTGTGATCGGATGTGGCCTAGCACTCAATGACACAGGGTTTATACTGGTTCTGGCAACGTGCCCTACATCTAGTATGAGTCGGTCGAAGACTTTATTCCTGAGCCCAGGTGCTCGAAGCTTGCTGTGGGGTTACAAACGAATGGGAATAAGATGGGGGTGCAAGAGGTCGGGTCAGACTCTGGACTGAAGGGCCAAGAGTGACGAGAGCTCCTACGTGCGCTAAGTATTGGAACATGTAGCTTTAGAGTTCTAGAGGAGCTGTTCGAGTGCTCTGAGTATCTAAAGCTAGTCGAGAGAGAGTCGGAATGAACCATCCTTGCTGAGAGAGAGCACATCCGCTTTTATAGATGAAGGGGATAGCCTTACAAGTTTTAAGAGAGAGAGAGAGAGAGAGTTTCTTAGTCTTGTTGCCCATGCCATCGGGTACAAGAAGGTCGTCGGCGCCAGCAACACTGTTTATGTCAGACATATGTGGCAAGCTTTACCGTGTTTGCCTGGTATGGCAAAGGACGGCGCCCACAACACTGTAGGGTAAACGTCGGTGCCCACAACATTGTTCAGGTTCTGACATGGCTGGAAGGTTGTAGAGCCGCCAGAAGACATGCCTGGAAGGTTGTAGAGCACCCTTCTCGCGGTACTGTCCTGTAGGTGTCCAGGGTACAGTCCTCGATTTGCCTTATCTACTCCGCCTGACTCTTGAGTCCCTACCGAGCGGGCGTCCCCGGTCGGTCGTTCCTAGTTGACTCCGACCACGCTGGTCGGAGAAGAGCCGTAAGCAGAGGTTCGGTGTATTACAGTCGAAGAAGAGGGTCGGAGTCGGAAACGAGCCAGGCCTTCCAGTCGGAGAAGCAGGTCAGAGTCGGAAGCGAGCCAGGCCTTCTGGTCAGAAGAAGCGGGTCAGAGTCGGGAGTCAGAAGTGAACGTCGCCCTCTCCTTGCCTAGGCCTCTGGGTCAGAGAAACCGGGTCGAAGTCAGAAGCGAGCGTCGTCCCCTCCTCGGCCAGGCCTCCCGGTCGGAGAACCGGGTCGGAGTCGGAAGTGAGCGTCGTTACCTCCTTGGCCAAGCCTTTCAGTCGGAGAGAGCGTGTCGCTCTTCCGGCCTATCGTTAGGTAGCTGGGCCGGCCCATGAGTTGTGCGTCATTTTCAATGCCATTCGCTGGGCCAGACTTTTGCTGGGAAGCGGGCCCATCGGGGACCCTGGGTTTATGAACCCGACAACGACCATCTATCATAAATGTGAACACACTCGCTAAGTGTCTTGATCACTAAAATAAAATAGTTCCTACCACTTATACCTTTGCCTTGAGCCTTTTGTTTTTCTCTTTCTTCTTTTCCAAGCCCGAGCATTTGATCACTTATGGTCACACCACCATCTTGATTATCTCTATCCTTGCTCATTACTTGGAATGTGCCACATATCTCATAATCACTTAGATAAACTAGGTTAGCACTTAGGGTTTCATCAATTCACCAAAACCAAACTAGAGCTTTCACCTAGCCGACTGGGAAGTCGACCTAGCTGAATCAGGGAAGGCAGCAATCAGCTCAGCCGATTTTAAAGTCGGCTTAGCCGATTCTGAGTAGGCAAGCAGCCCTCCTTTGTTGCTTGTAGGGGCTTGATCTCCATCATTGATGCGGTAATCACTAGATAAGTGTACAACCCCTTTAGCTTCTGAAAAATCAAGACTTGAGTCTAGCTATTTTATTGCGCTTCTCATGCTTTTCTGTAGCAAGACTTGTTTCTTGATATGTGGCTGATTCAGAAAGGATATTATGTTGTTCAGCTTTTGTAGTCGAACCTTTGCTTCTATCTGAATCAATTCTTTCTTTCATGCCCACTAGCAATTCTATTTTAGCCGATGACTCGATTGTGATTGACCTTTTCTCATTAGTCTTTCCAAAATATTCGTAGAATTGCTCCTCTAATTGAGACCATGAACCAATAGTACATCAGGGTAAAGATGTAAACCATGCAAAGGCAATACCGGTGAGGGATAAAGAAAAATTTCATACTCTCATATAGTCTTCTTTACCGGCAAAACACAGCTGTGAGAGATATATACTAATGTGTTCCATAGCGGTTTTATCATCTTCACCACTAAATTCATAAAAGTCCGGTACTCACCATCCATCAGGAGTTTTTAAGTAATCAATGCATAATGGGTACGGTATATGATACGCGGGCACCTTCCATTTAGAGGAGCCATATGGATTTCTAGTATGGGCTAAATCTTCATCGATTCGGCTAGATTTGATAGTATCATATAAAGCCAAATCATGATTGCATGTGCACACAATGCTGAATTTTCATTGATTCGGCTATAATTATTAGCAATATGTGGAGCTGAATCATGAGAATTAGGACTCGAATGTCTTGCTAAAATTTCACTAATTCGGCTGTGGTCATGAGCAAAATACGAAGCCAAATTGTGGGCATTGATCTTTGCATAAGGTGCTGAATTTTTATTAATTCGGCTATGATTACTAGTAACACGTGAAGCCCAATCATGACTATTAGCACTTAAATACCTTGCTGAATTTTCATTAATTCAGCTCGAGTTGGGAGTAATATGTGAAGCCGAATTATAAATATTAACATTGGCATATGGTGCTAAATTTTAAGAGCAATTGGCTAAATAATTAGCATTATCATAGACAATTCTCTCATTCATCGGCATGTCATGTGGTGGAACCACATATTGTGAACTTATAGCCAATGAATAAGGATTTACATGTTGTATGTTGCTAGTAGCATCAAAACTCAAAGAATTTATGATTGACATTGGCTCTTGACCATAATATTCATAATCATGATGTGTATTATGAGGAGAATTAACAAAAGTATTAGCCGATGTAATATATCTAGTATCATTACAGCTAGCAACACCAACATGAGAGCTCATAAAACTTGCAAAATAACTATTGGATTCATAAGATGCATTTGCAAGTTGTACCTTAGGATGATTGTAGTAATATTGTGATGCAACACCTTGGTACTTCATGGTTTATAACTTAACCGCATTGCTGAATTTTCCAATAAGCAGTGTAACTTATTGCAAAGTCGCAAACGAGATCACAAGGGGTCAAAACCAGATGCGATCGGCCTTTTGGGTCAGATGCAACGGTAATGACAAGCACAAAAAGATAGATCAACGAGGCGTAAGGCTAGGTCAGAGATATCAGCTATAAGAGATAGCCGAACCAATCTTCCCCAGCGGAGTCGCCAAAAAGTGTGTTGACATCGGAAGTGATCCGAATCACACACCAGCAGGGCCTTGGACGTCTGGGCCGCTATGGGCCAAAGAACGCAGTGAGGATGTCACTCTTTCGTGGTGAAGAACGGAGGGGTTTACAAGCAAACCACCAAAGGATGATCAATGTGCTTACGTGACGAAGAACCGGCTAGTTTCCAGACAAACTAGCAAAGAAACCGTCGAAGCTCTCGCCCAGAAGGGACCCCGTCAGGGCAAGGACGTCGCTAGGTTGCCCTAGGTCGGCTGGCAAGCCTAGGATGCCATTCTTGGTCGTTGGATCAAGGGATGAATAGCATGGGGTTGGAGAAGAGGATAAAAGGGCGAAAGGGCCTCCAACCTAGTGGTTAGAGCACCTCAATAGCATCCAGTAGGCCTGGGTTTGACTCCCCGTCGAAGCGAATTAAAAGGGTCTAGAATAAAAAAATTAAAAAATAGGTTGGGATTTCCTTTGCTGACTTCGGTCAAAAAAAATAAGAAGAGGGTAAAAGGGTTGGAGTAGAGGTATTAGATTGATTTGTTCGTCGATTGGATTGATGGGAACTCAATCGGCCATGATCCTCTCATATATATATATATAGAGGAGGTGGTCTGATTCCAGTAGAAAACATTTCCAAGACTTATTTTCCAAGTTTTCCACGAGTTTGGAACAGTTCGGATCGGAATCCGAAAGACCAGATCCGAACAGGATTTTCTGTTAGGTCTGTCGAAAGTCTTGTCCGGACTCCCGATAGTCAGAAGTCTCGACTTGGGTCGGAACTCCCGACAACAGAGTACCTTTCCGGAGGCATAACTCCTTCATCCGGACTTGGAATTAGACATTCTATATATGTTTTTGACCGTCTCGACGAGAAGAACGTAATGGTGAAGTCCGTTCCACGTTTTAACAACTTCACAAAATGACCAATTTTGCTTGTCAACACATGCTAAGTTATTCTACATCTTTATTGTATAAACTTGGGGTGCGTTTGTATCATATATTTTGCAATTTTCGGACCTCCAAGGACACCAAAAATGGAAGGCGGCTGGCCTACTCTGTACAGTTCTAGTCAGGAAGGAAAGGGTATTATGGTGTAATTTGTAAATGTGGCACAATAAGAAAACCCACAGCTTAAATGTTTACACACCAACGGTACCCTTAAGAAAATTGCTAGTGTAAATATACGATTTACATCGGCGGTCACTTAAGATAACAGTGTAAAATCAAATTTTTTTACACTGGCGGCAGTGCTAAAACAACAACCAGTATAAATAAATCATATATTTATACTAGCGGTTCACTTAACACTATTTAAAGAGACCCATGGGGATATAGACACAAACAACTCAACCTTGGAAGGCTTAACGGATTCATATTATTCTCGTCTGAGGAGCATCAGAAGTTCAGAACCGCTAACACAAATATATACTGTACTCGGTAACTCGCTCAGGGAGTTGTTTGTGTCTATATCCTCTGATGAAAAACTTTGCCATGTAACACTCAACTTTACTTCCGTAGCAAGCATTATATCATGTCACTCAAAGACAGATATTTCACCAGTCCAGCTACAAGAAGCAATCACATTTGGCATTACTGGGTGGTAAGCAACATCAGTGCATGCTTCTTTGAAGGCTTCTATTTTCCTTAAAAGCCTTGCGGACTTGTAATCATAAAAGTAAATACATCCATCGGATGAACCAGATGCAAGTTCTCTTCCGCTCAGGGAAAAGTTGCACTTTACAGGGAAACCCCACACTCCATGTCCTTCAAACCGCATATACTTGTTCAGCTTGAAGGGTGGCCTTGCTGAAAAAATAGCAATGTAGTTCCCATTGGATTGTGCAACAAAAGATGCTTCACGTGGGTGGTATCTTACACACGGGCATGTGAATGCTTCAGTGTAAACCTGTAATACACAAATGGTGAATTCTGTTAACTTCCATCCTGCTGGTAGGAGGCCAATCCCTGTTACTGAAAAATACACTCCCTGGACTAACGACGGAAGAAATGGACTACAGCGTGATGTTTATCTATAAAAAAAAAGTAAAAAAAAAAAAAAAAAAACAAGAAAAGGACCGAACATAGAAATTGAGCGTGATGTTTATCTATATAAAAAGTAAAGAAAAAGAAAGAAAAAAAGAAAAAAAAAACAAGAAAAGGACCAAACATAGAAACTCTTCGTGGTTTAATATTAGGGTAAGATAAAATTTTACATTTCAGTCTTCAAAACGTGACTTTGATTGTTACTTATTATCTGTAACTTTACAACATTGTGACTTATAAAATTTAGTTTAAAATTAAATTTAACAACAAATATAGTAATGGCATTTTCATACATCCAACTTTGACAATTTTAAATATGTTGATGTTCCGATAATGTTTGACCACAGAGATTTGCCAACTTTAAATAAAACTGAAAGGAGATAGTACTACAAAGGCACAGATATAATATGGAACTAACAGTAATAGACTAATCATGTTGGTAATTTGGGGTACCTACATCAGCAGATACAGCATGGGTTATGAAACAAAGAATTGTAAATTCATTTTTTTTGCAAGAATTGGCAGAACAGATATTCAACAATGAGCAACTTGTAAATCTATACAAACAAACTGCTAAATTAGAAGTTCAGTGCAACATACGGTCACAACTTATGATGGTTTCTAGAATATGCTCTGAAACAATGCTCCAGTCCCATTAGTGTTGCAGCATGATTAGACGGGTTTTACTTCTCTCATGAATATCCTGAAATACTATGTTCAACTTCTACATATCACAACAGATATATCCAAGTGGAAATTGTAAAAATATAATCTCTAACAGGGCTGATATAACAAAACAATAACCAGATTTCAAATTTTGACCTTTTTTTAAAGTGTTGTACCACATGTTGACTGCATGCAAATAGAAGCAACATGTGAATAAGGTACTAACAAAGATGGCATCAGAACCACATACACTTACTGACTAATATAGAGCTATACGCCTATTACCTGGTTAGATAAAGGAACTTGTCGCATGACATCCCAAACAATTATAGTGTTCTCACTAATATTGCTTCTGGTTGTGTCAGTTGAAGAGATAAATTGTCTCCCATCAGCACTGAAGTCAATGTCAAGGATGGTTCCAAGGTTTCTATGAAATTCTTTTGTTACCAGACCACATCGAATATCCCAGAGTCTAAGGGAACCCTTGGACCCACCAGATAGGAAGATATCGGGGTTGCTTGGATTGAACTTGATAACCTCCACAGCTTGATCCTCCTTGAATACTTTCATTACTTTTCCCTCAACAACATCGACTAGCTGTACGGAACAATCAAGCCCTCCAGAAAGTAAAAAGGGCCTATGAAGGGACCACCTTACATCCTTTACAGCAGCAGTGTGATGTTTCAAAACACGAGCAGTGGTATTCCCTTTGTCCCATACGTTCCATACATGAACCGTGTGATCCATTCCAGCAGAAGCAAGAAGATGCCCTGCAGATACTTTTCTTTGTGAATGTCTATTGAGTGAGACTAATTTAAATAAAAGCTATGCAAAATCATCATGGGTATTTTGTATTGTATGTCAAAAGCAATATCTCAATTAACCAACCAACAAAATTTGAAGCTGGTGATTCTATGAAACAACTCATCTCATGCATTGGTACTTCCTATCAAGTCAGACATGTGCACCATATTATTAATAGTGTTAGTTAAAAGTGAAGCACGAAGAATAACAAGGAAAATTCCATGAAGATATTGCCAATGTAATATTTCAAAAGCATCCCTATTTGACATCAAATTACCAAGAAACATGGATTGTAAGCATTTCCATAGAAGATTAGAAGTACAAAATCGAAGGTGAAGATAAGGGAACAGTGGAGGTGATATATCTTGGTTTGCATAAGATCAGAATTTCAGAATGTCAGTTCAGTCCTGATAGCCTTCTCTAAAGAGTTAATATAAACATTCAAAAGAAAAAAGGTGAAAATTCCCTACATGACAACCTTTTGTAGTTTTCTTATAGACTTACAATATTACCGTGTACCTCCATAGCATCATCATTCGTACTGTGAGTTTAGATGGCTCAGTGCTAATCTACTAGGGCCAGTAGCCAGATTGTTGAGAACATTGAGAATGCCAGAAGAACATGTCAAACATGTTAGTAGAGAAATCCATGTTTGTATGGTGGAAGGACAACCCAGTGCAACGTCTAAGATTGCCATTTTCTTGTGGAATAGGGGAAAAAACTTCTCATAGCCAAAATTTATAGATAATACTTTGCCAGTTTCAATTTTAATGTTGGTAACAACATCAATACCAGCACAGCACCGGGCACCCACTTTGTTTCCTGGTTACTATAAGAGAAGTAGAGAAACGTATCATGTTGAACCACCTTATTGTATCTCAAATTGCATACCCCAAATCCCCATGACGGCTGTAAAACCAATGCATTGTCTTGATTAGAAGAGGGAGAATTCTGCATTCTCTTAATATCCTAATGCACGACCCTAGAGAATGGCTAACTCATAAAGATCTAAGAACATTTGCTCATTAATAACATAAGTCAAACAGAATAGTAAAGATCATGGAAGCAGAACTATGTAAGAATAATTACTAACCATGACTTGGTGACCAATCTACACAGTTGATTGCCTTAGTGTGACCCTTCAAACAAACTGAGAGCTTCAAAGGGAAACTTGTGCTTGGTCCAGGCTTTGGTTGGCATCGCAAGGAATGCAAAATGTCAGCTCGTAGATTTGTATAGGTGATAGAGCCATCTGTAACAACATGTTCACTGTTACAGAAATACAGAAGGTAGAAAATGGGCTGCTCAAGCAACATATAAAAATACTACTAAAGTACAGATGTGTCACTCCCTAAACTAGTTCCTCGTGAAATCATCATGATAACAGAAAACAGGACCATTGAAACAAAGCACTTCGGTTTTCTCACACAACAATTGGATATTACGAAACAAGCTTTTTATCAGCCTTTATCCGAGACCCCTGAACATTGTTCTTCAAACAGTTTAAACCATTTCAGACATCTAATCATGGAAGATTAAATTCATCCTGGGATCCACTACACTATTACAAATCAATTTATCAGAACTAATCACATAAAACTATCCTGAACCCAGCCAGCAGTCTGGTGAAGCTGGTGTCTTCCCATGGGAGCAGCTAACCAGCAACCCGGGACGAATTTTATGTTAGGATAATCAGCATCTTTGAATCTGCTGCAATGGGGGCCCAAAAAGCTCACCTGCGCAATCAAACTCCGTACTCGTCAGCTGGGGCAGGGGTGATCCGGATTCTACATGTGCCTGTGATGAAGCCAGGAGAGCACGCTCCCTCTTGGAAATGTACCTGCCACTGGATGGAGATGCCAACGGCGTCGCTGCGTTGAGCAGGGGCTGTTGCGGGAAGGAGTGGGTTGGAGGGAGGTATTGGTGAGATTCCCACCGCGGCCGCTTCAGGGGAGGTGGAGCGAAGGAGGTGGACCCGGTGGCAACCGGCGCGGAGGAGGGTGGGCCAGTAGCATCCTCGTCATCAGAGGTAGCGCCGTACGCAGCGGAGAGGAGATCCATCTGCAGTCAGGGTTTTGAGTATTCCCTCTGTCCAAGACTGCGGGGGTGTTCGGCAAGCTAGCTGCAATAGCCAAGCTAGCAGCAGCTGCAACCAGCCACAGCAGACAGACAATGGCTTTTTTCACCTTCATCAATTTAAACGTGACAGGAACAAACGGTCAAATGGAGGCAATTCAATATTAGCAGACCAAAAGCAGATGATTCACAATGGCAGCAGAATTATTAATTTGTTGATATTGTAACTCGAGATGAAAGGTCCATGCATCAGGTCCTGCAATGATGGTTTCCAGTTATGGAAAATTTATGTACTCAAGGGTCGATGACCTCTTAGCGAGCAGGAAAGCTCATGTTATTTAAACAGAAGGTAATTCAATTCAGGTTTGTTAAATAGCAAAAGGGTTTATAAATTGAATAATGGATCTGAAATTATGGTAGGCAGTTTTAGCATAAGGTATCCACATTCGTAGTTTAACATACATTTTAAATCTCTCATACTTTGGTTTATTCAAATTTGTATCACCTTAGTTCTAGGCCATTTTTTAGCTTAAAAGTTACTACAAGCAACAAAATTAAACTGTAGGCAAGGAACAAGGCGCTGAGTTGTGTACAATAAGGACAGATAATAAAGCTAATCAGAGTTCACCTTAAGTATAAGTCTTTGATAGATGAAGTTTTCCGTATGTATATTCTACGGAATCAAAATGCTCAAGTTTTTCACGAGTCTATGATGCAGTGCACAATTAAATACTAGTCGATAGTAGTACATTTTCGCAGTTAGTAATAGACATAAAAGTATATTTCTATACCATATATGGGATTATTAGAGTAGACTAGCATGGTAGTGACAATAATCCTCCAGATAATTAATTGTTGTCACTGTACAAGCAAAACAAATTATAGAACGTAACATACTCTGATTTTGCGGTGACAGGGCTACTGGCACTGACTTTTTGGATAAGACCAGGATCAAACCTGATAATAGCGAATTGCCAATGAGTAGTTAGAAAAAAGGAACTGATGAGCATCACAAGCAATGTTTTCAAGTCGTCCAGTCGAACCTAGTCGCCATGGGACCGACCAGGCGATTAATCGTGATTAGTCGTTGACCAGGCCGATTAGTCGAGCAGACAAAGCAAAGATAGGAGGGAGGAGGCAGTGAGCAGAGGAGATAGGAGCAGGTAAGCAGGGGAGGGCAGACCTCCGG
This sequence comes from Miscanthus lutarioriparius, assembly GCA_904845875.1. Lineage (NCBI taxonomy): Eukaryota > Viridiplantae > Streptophyta > Magnoliopsida > Poales > Poaceae > Miscanthus > Miscanthus lutarioriparius. The sequence goes on from CAJGYO010000015.1 coordinate 50,188,381, forward strand.
TAGCAGCCGAGCAGGGGGCGTGCTTACCTGCAGGAGCAGCTGCCTGGCGGGGAGGGGAGCGGCCGGCGGGAACAGGCTTGCAGCTGCCCGGTGGGGAGGGAGACCGGCAGGGAGGAGGGAGACCGGCGGAGGCGGGCGCTGGGGTCCTTGGGGCGGACTGGGCCGTCTGGCCAGGCCCAATGGCCCATCACAGATCCATTTAGGAGGCCTTAGGGCAGGCAAGGCCAGGAGGCAGGGCACACATCCGCTCAGAGGCAACAGCGTGCGGGCTCGGCTTCGGGCGTTTGGCGGCATCCGGCACTCGACGGCTTGGCCGCTTGGGCGCGGTGGCCGGCGTGCGGGCTGCGGCGGGTGGTGGCTCTCCTCCGATCCTCCCAGATCCCGGCGGCCGGCGGGGTGGCAGCTGGCGGCTCTCATCTGGTCCTCCCAGATCCCGGCGGGCGGTGGGTAGCTATGCTGCACCGCGGACGGTAGCAGCAGACAGCAGCCACGGGCGGCACTCGCGGCGCGCCTACGGCGTGCCCCTCAGGCGGCGGCTCGCCCTACCTCCTTTCTTGAGCTGCGTCCACCAGTGGTACTTTTCTTCTGTGCGTCTTCTCGAGTATCTGCACGTGCTCTCCCTCTTATCCTTCCCGCGCGCTCTTCCTTCGTGCTTTTCGCGGACTGCGGCCCGCCTGCTCGCTCTTTGGCCGCCAAAAATCGGCAGGCTCGTGTTTTTTCCGCCCGCGCGTGTTTTTTTCGGTCGCCAAACTGGTTGTCCCTGTCCTGGTCGGACGACTAATCGTGACTAGTCATCGACTAATCGGACGACCAGCTTTCTGGTCGAGCTGATCGCCTCGGTGCCCCAAAACGGTCACTAGGGACCGATAGGGACGATTAGTCGCGATTAATCTATTCTTAGCAAAACATATGCAAAAGATAAATTATCTAAATGTCCAACTACGGTTTTTCTAGTGTGTTGCTATCTCTACCATAAAAGGAGTTATGCAAACAATGTAAATGCGGAAGCTAAAGAGTAAGGTAGAGATATGCTAACTCTCGTCGACGACTCCGGTATTTTTACCGAGGTATCGAGAAGCGCGCAAGCTTCTCCCTAGTTCTCGTTGGAGCCCCTCGCAAGGAATCTCTCGTAAGGGCCAAGCTCCCGGTCGGGTAACTCCGTGGATAGCCTCGGGACTTCCCCACGCGCAAGTGGGTCTCCGACGTGCCCTCTGGTAAGCCTCTCCCGGATGCTCCCCACCGTCTTCACTATCAAGCTTCCAGCCAAAACACTACGGGCCTTGTTCCCTCCGGTACACGGTGGCGGCCACACCACAAACATGGTTGGTGTGATATCGCAAGACTACAAGCCCCTCCGATGTACAACAATGGTGCGCGCAAGCACCGAGTGGTAAGAGGTATGCAAACCTCACTAAACACTAGGCCGAAACCTAGAGCAAGCACATGAGCGGTGGTCTAATCAACCTAAGCACTTCGCAAAGCACCTACGCTAATCACCTGATGAATCACTAAGCACTATGCAAGTGAAGATCACTAAAATGGTGTATCAACACCCTTGATATGTTTCCTCAGCTCCACTCTACTCAAATGGCCGGTTGGGGTTGTATTTATAAGCCCCACTGAGAAAGTAGTCGTTGGGGTCAAATTCCCGCGAAACTGCTACTGACCGGACACTGAATCGTCCTGACCGGACGCGTCCAGTCATCCTGACCATTGAGCCGGCAATATACTGATCGAACGCTGGCCAGCGTCCGGTCGCCTGCCACCATACGCGTTCGGTCGCAGATTTGCCGCTCTAGAACCTTACTGTACTCGATCGAATGCTGTTGTCCTACGTCCGGTCAGTTGCCGCCAGCGTCCGATCCAGTGTCCGGTCGCCTGTCTGTCGAGTCCTCTGCCCAGCGTCCGGTCGCTTGTCCAACGTCCGGTCACCTCAGTGAGCTCGTTTCTTCGCGATCTTGCGTACGGCTTGGTTCCAATCTTCGTGCTTAGACTTTGCTTGATATCTTGGTTCTTCTCTTGTGCTTCTAAGGTATTTCTTAAGATGTTGATCATCGGATCACCACGTCGCCTTCGTCCAAGTCACGTTTTGCACCCTATTGAACTACAAAATAAACAATTGCAAATTTGTTAGTCCAATTTGGTTGTGTTGGTCATCAAACACCAAAATCCAAAGTAAATGGGCCAAGGGTCCATTTTCCTTACAATCTTCTCCTTTTTGGTGATTGATGACAACACGATCAATGCAAGCAAATGATAAGAATTTGGAGATTAAAAACTACTTACTTGCTAGGATGCAATGCAAAGGGCAAGGTTATATGATACTAATTGATAGATACCAATTAAAACTTTACTTAAAAGCTTGTCTTGCCCTTGCAAATGTCCCCATGTGATATTATGGATTAAAGCCTAGCTTTCTAAAAAATTCTCCCATTACTTAGACTAATCCATAATTCACTTTTCTCCCTTTCTCGGACCATTACTACTTGTAACTAAATGCTTGTCTTTGGTCCTTCAAATTCTCCCCCTTTGGCATCAAACACCCAAAAAGGAATACATTAGTAGCACAAGGGAGGGTCAAACTTTGTGAACCAAAAACTTGACTATCACATTATATAGACTAAGCTCCCCCTAAATTTATGCATACATATGATAAAAAGCAAAGCATATGCATAATTAGCAATTTATTGCACAAGAGAGGTTAATCTATATAATGTATGGAGAAAGCAAATAAATATTAAAGTGAGATCAACATGGTGATATCAGTTTAGAAATACCACATGTGAAAATCAATTTGATTTCTACCAATTGAAGTATAATGCTTTCCTCCGGGACTCTATTTTCGTTGCAATGAGACTACTACACACAAGATAAGCTTGAAAAGGTGTTAGTCTCAAAGCATCCAACTTGTAGATTAAGCTCCCCCTAAATTTGTGCACACAAGTGTTGAATACTTGTAAAATTTGTGCACATTGATTTAAGTACCAAAATACCACTTGAAAGATGATATTTGGGAGAGATTATCTACAATTTGGACTTTGGCACATATTAGATAAATAATTGTAAAACAAGCTATGTGTCGTGCTCCTAAACAATTTTAAAACATGTAGGTTTGCTCCAAGGGTTGATAATGAAACCGAGCAAGCCTACCATATGATATGCCTATTGAATGCATGACAAAAGATTTAAGCATGTAAATGCAAACATAGGCATGAAAGATAACTAGATGCTTTAAGAGTATATCAATTGAAAAACAATACCAATTGAAATGAATACTAATTGAAAGTAATGACATCTAGTTACCTATCATGGGATGGGGAATTTGGGTCCATAGTATTCACTAACCTACTTGGCAATGATTTTGTCCATCATGATGCACCCCATGAAATGCACCCAAACTTTGCCAAGTCTCCAAATTCCCCGAAGTCCAACGGACTCCTCACTTCCCTTTCGGGATCCAAACCTTCTTGGTGCTCTTCATGTTTGAGATGATCTCCTTTGGCACCCAAAAGTGTTTGACCCTATTGTTGGCTTGCTTGTTCACCTTGATGGCCACCACCTTGTCATTTTTCTTTTTCTTTAAGAGATAAGGTGTGGAGGCCTTCTTGTCCACCTTGTTGGTGTAGGTGTTGGAGAACTTGCTTGTTTGCTTTTTCTCCTTCTTCTTTGCTCCTCCGCCATTCTTCACCTTGCACTCATAGGACTTATGACCTTCCTTGTGGCACATGTAGCAAACCATGGTTTGTCCTTCATCAAGCTTTTTCACTCCCTTGATGGTGTTATCTTAATGAAGTTGGGCTTGCTTCGCCTTGCCTTTCACTTGAGTCAAGTCCTTAGTGAGGCAAGCTACTTCTTGCTTGAGTTGCTCATTCTCCTTTGCAACCTCTTGTGTGCATGTATCTACAACAACTTTCTCAACACAAACTTGGTTGCACGAGGGTGAGTCTAAACATAAATCATTACAAGAAGTAGAGACATCCTTTTTAGATATGTTAAAGATAGAGCTTTTCCTTTTAGATGGCTTGGTGGGGGTTGTACTAATGGCTTCAAGATTAGCAACTTTATTAGTTAGCTAATCACAATGTTTGCACATGGTTTCTATTTTTGCAAGCAAACTTTTATAAGCATCTTGTGAGCTAGCTAACTTTTCTTTTAATTTTTCATTTTTCTTTACAAGTTGCTCATCATTTATTGTGCATTCATTTGTTGTTGCACTAGCCTTAAGTTGCTCAATTTTAGTAGATAGTTCAACATTTAGATTAGCAAAGTTCTCATATTGTCCAAGCAAAGTTTTGTATGCTTCTTGTGAACTATCTAGCTTTTCTTTTAAACTTTTGAGCTTTTTTTGTTGACTAGTGCAAACTTTAGCATATTTAACATTTTGTTGTACAATTGCATCATAAGAAGGCATATCATCATCACTATAACTCTCACTAGAGGATGAGCTTTCGTTACCTCGTGCCATAAGGCACACACGTGAAGTGTTTGATGATGAGTGCTTGCGGCCTCGCCTCTTGTGATGGTGTTCTTCTTCACTTGAAGAATCATCCCATGATCTTATTGAGGTGAGGGCTTGGTTCTTGCATGCCTTCTTCTTTGTCTTGGGTGTGGGCTTGTTTGGACAAACTTCCACAAAGTGCCCCAACTCGCCGCATCCATAGCATCCTCTCTTTCTTTGCTCATTTCTTTGAATTGTGAAAATGAGATCTTGAATTTGGATGGGCACATCCTTGACATTGAGCCTTTGGATCATCTTCTCCACCTTGTTGATTAATTTGATTGATTCTTCATCAAGGTTAGAGGTGGAGGAGGAAGATTGATCATCACTTGAATCTTCATCATCATCATCGTCCTCATCTTCATCTTCACTTGAGGAGCTTGAGCTTGACCTTGTCTCAACGTGCTTGTCCTTCATCTTCTTTTTCTTGCTACATGCGAGAGCTTTGCCTTTGCTTGCTTCTTCTTGACCCATCTTCCATGACATTTCAAATGCCACTAACTTGCCAATGACAATGCCCGGGGTCATGGTGCTCAAGTTCTCCATGTTGTGAAGGATGGTGATGATGCTTGCATATTTTTTTTGTGGTAGCACGGAGATGATCTTTCTCACGATGTCCGCATCATCTAGCTTTATTAATCCTATTGAATGGAGCTCATTGATAATTAGATTCAAACGAGAGTACATATCACGAACAAGCTCATCATCATTCATTGTAAGGGAATCATAATTTTGTTTAGCTAGACAATGCTTTTGCTCACGGACATTACTTGTGCCGTCATGGAGCTCTTGGAGTTTTAACCAAATTTCATGTGCCGTATTTAAAGTAAATACTTGGTTAAACACATCCATGCTAAATGATTCAAACAAGCAATTCTTAGCTCTAGCATTGAAATGCATTTCTTTTTCATCACTCTTTGTGGTTTTTTCGGGATTCTTGATGGGTTTCATCCCGTCACGAGTGACTCTCCATACACCCAAATCAACTGCCTCAAGGTGGCAAGTCATTCTAGCCTTATAATAAGGGAAGTTAGTGTCGTCAAAGTGCGGAGGCCTAGAGGTATCCATCCCAATCACTCTAAATGGCGTCGGCTCAACGGCGGTTAAGCCAAAGGTCCAAATTAAGCCAACCGGCTCTGATACTAATTGAAGGGACCGAGATGCCTAAGAGGGGGGGGGGGGGTGAATTAGGCAACTTAGAAATCTACTCCTAAACTATGGCCTGTTTTTCTACCCTTAGCAAAACCTATGCAAAAGATAAACTATCTAAATGTGCAACTACGGTTTTGCTAATGTGTTGCTATCTCTACCGCAAATGGAGTAATGTAATTAATGTAAATGCGGAAGCTAAAGAGCAAGGTAGAGATATGCAAACTCCCGTCGACGACTCCGGTATTTTTACCGAGGTATCGAGAAGCGCGCAAGCTTCCCCCTAGTCCTCGTTGGAGCCCCTTGTAAGGAATCCCTCACAAGGGCCAAGCTTCCGGTCGGGTAACTCCGTGGATAGCCTCAGGCCTTTCCCACGTGCAAGTGGGTCTCCGACGTGCCTTCCGGCAAGCCTCTCCCAGATGCTCCCCGCCGTCTTCACTATCAAGCTTTCGGCTGAAACACCACGGGCCTTGTTCCCTCCGGTACACGGTGGCGGCCACACCACAAATGCTATTGGTGTGATCTCACAAGACTACAAGCCCCTCCGATGTACAACAATGGTGTGCGCAAGCACCGAGTGGTAAGAGGTATGCAAACCTCACTAAACACTAGGCCTAAACCTAGAGCAAGCGCATGAGCGGTGGTCTAATCAACCTAAGCACTTCGTAAAGCACCTACGCTAATCACCTGATGAATCACTAAACACTATGCAAGTGGAGATCACTAAAATGGTATATCAACACCCTTGATATGTTTCTCAGCTCCACTCTACTCAAATGGCCGGTTGGGGGTTGTATTTATAAGCCCCACTGAGAAAGTAGCCGTTGGGGTCGAATTCCCGCGAAACTGCTACTGACCGGACGCTGAATCGTCTTGACCGGACGCGTCCGGTCGTCCCGGCCATTGAGCCGGCAATATACTGATTGGATGCTGGCCAGCGTCCGGTCGTCTGCCATCGGACGCGTCCGGTCGCAGATTTGCCGCTCTGGAACCTTACTGTACTCGATCGGACGCTGTTGTCCTGCGTCCGGTCGGTTGCCACCAGCATCCGGTCCAGTGTCTGGTCGCCTGTCTGCCGAGTCCTCTGCCTAGCGTTCGGTCGCTTGTCCAGTGCCCGGTCACCTCAGTGAGCTCGTTTCTTCGCGATCTTACGTACGGCTTGGTTCCAATCTTCGTGCTTGGACTTTGCTTGATATCTTGGTTCTTCTCTTGTGCTTCTAAGGTCTTTCTTAAGATGTTGATCATCGGATCACCACGTCGCCTTCGTCCAAGTCACGTCTTGCACCCTATTGAACTATAAAATAAACACTTGCAAATTCATTAGTCCAATTTGGTTGTGTTGATCATCAAACACCAAAATCCAAAGTAAATGGGCCAAGGGTCCATTTTCCTTACAGAGGCCCTAGACCGCGAATGGCCAGGTGACGGGGATGGTTCGAAGTTCCTGCGCCTATAAATGAGTTTGCTGAGCATAGAATTGGCATCCTTCACACCTGTGGACGACCTCCTCTGCATCTCATAGTGCGGTGGGCCAGTAATAACCTTGGCGAAAGGCTTTTTCGACCAGCGTGAAAGGATCAAGAATCCCAAGAGGGGGGTGAATTGGGCTAATTCTAAAATTCTTTATAATAATTAAATCCTACGGTTAGCCCACTTCACCTCTTGTGCCTAGAAAGTGTTTCTATTGTTCTATCGCATAAAAGTTTAGCAACCTATGTTCTAATCCTACTCTAGCATGACAATTCTATGAATGTAAAGACAATAATTGAATTGCTCAAAGTAAATGCTTAAAGTAAAGAGAGAAGGAGGAACGTGGCGATGTTTTGCCGAGGTATCGGAGAGTCACCACTCCCCACTAGTCCTCGTTGGAGCACCCGCGCAAGGGTGTAGCTCCCCCTTGATCCGCGCAAGGATCAAGTGCTCTCTACGGGTTGATTCTTTGGCACTCTCAAGGGTGTTTCTCAGCTATTGTAATGAGCAAAAGTGATCCCTTGAGTGAATAGAGGAAGTATTTATAACCCCTCATTCAAAATGAACCGTTATGTGCCACTGTGGGGTGACCGGACGCTTCGGTCAGTTCACCTGCCTTTGTGCAGTTTAAGTTGTGACCGGACACTGGCCAGCGTTCGGTCAGCACTAACCGGACGCGTTCGGTCACGAAAACTGTCCTCTAAAACCTTACTGATGTTGACCGGATGAAAGGTCCTAATGGCTAGAGGGGGGTGAATAGCCTAATAAAATTTCTACAACAACACTTAACAAAAGGATTAGACAATTATGAGGCGAAGCGAGTTTTGCGCTAGCCTACCAAAATGAAAGCCACCTACCACAATTCTAGTTTAGATGGAGTATATTCACACAATAGCTATATCACTACACTAAGTTAGTATGCTCTCAAAAGCTAACTAAAGACCCACACTAACCAAACTAACAAGCTCTGACAACTAGTTACACTAAAGAGCTTGACAACTAGTTTGCGGTAATGTAAAGAGTAGGCAAGAAGGTTATACCGCCGTGTAGATGTATGAACCAATCAATCACAAGTGTGGATAACAATGAAGACCAATCACCTCGGAATCAATGATGAACACAATGATTTTTTACCGAGGTTCACTTGCTTGCCGGCAAGCTAGTCCTCGTTGTGGCGATACACTCACTTGGAGGTTCACGCGCTAATTGGCTTCACACGCCAAACCCTCAAAAGGGTGCCGCACAACCAACACAAGATGAGGATCACACAAGCCATGAGCAATCCACTAGAGTACCTTTTGGCGCTCCACCGGAGAAAGGTCAAGAACCCCTCACAATCACCACGATCGGAGCCGGAGACAATCACCACCCTCCGCTCAACGATCCTCACTGCTCCAAGCCGTCTAGGTGGCGGCACCCACCAAGAGTAACAAGCGAATCCCGCAGCGAAACACGAACACCAAGTGCCTCTAGATGCAAACACTCAAGCAATGCACTTGGATTCTCTCCCAATCTCACAAAGATGATGAATCAATGATCGAGATGAGTGGGAGGGCTTTGGCTAAGCTCACAAGGTTGCTATATCAATGCAAAAGGCCAAGAGAGTGAGCTTGAGCCGGCCATGGGGCTTAAATAGAAGCCCCCACGAAAGAGAGCCGTTGTACCCCTTCACTGGGCACAGCGCGGGGTGACCGGATGCTCCGGTCATACTGACCGGACTCAGGACCCACCGTCCGGTCGCTCGATGTCAGCCATGTGTCACACTGCGTTCAACAGGAGTCGTCTGATCTCAATGGTCATTTGTTGACCGGACGCTTCGCTACAACTGACCGGACGCTCAGCCTCCAGCGTCCGGTCGTTTCCAGTAAGGTTCCAGAAGCGACTTTTGCCGACCGGACACGTCCGATCAAGCTTGACCGGACATAGTTAGCGTCCGATCACTGGTTGACTTCACACTCGCTGTTGGTCAACACGACCGGACACGTCCCGCCAGTGTCCGATCGCAGAGCGACCCAGCATCCGGTCGTTTGACCGACGCCAGCGTCTTCACTGTTACAACTGACCGGACACGCTGGTTCCACTGAGACCAGCGTCCGGTCACTTTGTGACCAGCGAGACCAACTCCTCTTCACGTCTATCTTCTTCACCCTTGCTCAAATGTGCCAACCACCAAGTGTATCACCTTGTGCACATGTGTTAGCATATTTTCACAAACATTTTCAAGGGTGTTAGCACTCCACTAGATCCTAAATGCATATGCAATGAGACAGAGCATCTAGTGGCACTTTGATAACCGCATTTTGATACAAGTTTCACCCCTCTTAATAGTATGGCTATCAATCCTAAATGTGATCACACTCTCTAAGTGTCTTGATCACCAAAACAAAATAGCTCCTACAAATTATACCTTTGCCTTGAGCTTTTTGTTTTTCTCTTTCTTCTTTCCAAGTCGAAGCACTTGATCATCACCATGCCATCATCTTTATCATGCTATGATCTTCATTTGCTTCACCACTTGGAGTGTGCTACCTATCTCATGATCACTTGATAAAGTAGGTTAGCACTTAGGGTTTCATCAATTCACCAAAACCAAACTAGAGCTTTCAATCTCGCCCTTTTTGGTAATTGATGACAACCCTTATACAAAGATATGAATTAAGATTCAATTTAATCCATGTTGCTTGTCCAAGCATATTTATCATTTGTAAAAGGATATGGACAAGTTTCATGAACCCTAAATGGTAGCAATTGCTCCCCCTACATATGTGCTAAGAGTTTGGATTGAAGCTTGCACATATGCTTAGATAGGAAATGTAGGAGACAATGTCTACCAAATGATGCTAAGGTATAAAAGATGGACCTTTGAAGCGTGATACCAATCGGAGTGCACCATTATACCATCCTTAGCACCATGGTTAGCTTAATACCACTTGGAAACACTTTGTAAATATTTAGAAATGATACCATTTGGTAATACTTGGAAATGAAAGTTCTCTAGTGATTTCATTTCATCATTCGATCTTACAACTTGCATACATCACACAAGCATGGATATTTTAAATTTAGAACTTGTGCCATGCAAGCAAACATATGAAATGCACATTCAAATGCATCATACAAGTTCATGAGCTTGCTCCCCCTACTTGTGTGCTCAAAATTTTAATTGAATCCTTTCCTTTGTCATATCTCTCCCCCTATGTCAAATTCTCTCCCCTTTGTTGTCTTTTCACTATCTTTGTACACTAATTTCTCCCCCTTTGTCATCAATCACCGCAAAGGTTTTTTTTAAAAGTAGGTAATACCATTTGTAAGGTTGAGATTATCAATGTCAATCAATGGGGTGAGGATTATTTTCCCAAATTTGGTTCAAACTAGAATATTTGCCAAAGATATTTAACTCGGTTTGATCCAAGGATAAGCTTCTTCACACCTCTAAATAAGGGTTATCTTGTACCATGTTGAGTTAAACACTTAGATCTCATTTTCTAGATTAAACACTAGGTTTACGAGCCCACAAACAAGTCATATGCTATCACTAGTTCAAGTCAAGCATAGAAGTAATAGTGATACCATATAAACATCAAGTTCATTTGATTTTCATGAATGAGCCTAATAAAATGGAGAGATGACTAGATGCACTAAACGTGTCCTTAGCAAGGATGTATGCTATACCAATCAACTTTTACCTTGGATTGCTCGAAGGAGAGGCATGTCATATAAGTGGGGGGAGGGTGCATCAACACATATTTGAGAAATCCAATATGTTCAACTCATTTCTTAGCTTGCAAAACCTTTTCTCATCTAATGGCTTGGTGAATATATCGGCAAGTTGATCTTCGGTGCCTACACTCTCAATACAAATGTCCCCTTTTTGTTGGTGATCTCTTATGAAATGGTGGTGGACATCAATGTGCTTTGTTCTTGCATGTTGAACCGGATTGTTGGTCAACTTGATTGCACTCTCATTATCACATAGTAATGGCACTCTCTTGAACTTGATTCCAAAGTCACTCAAAGTGGCCTTCATCCAAAGTACTTGTGCACAACAACTACCGGCGGATATGTATTCGGCTTCAGTGGTTGATAATGCAACACTATTTTGCTTCTTTGATGACCATGAAACAAGTGATCTTCCCAACAATTGAAATGTGCCCGAGGTGCTCTTCCTTTCAACCTTGCATCCCGCATAATCCGAGTCGGAGTAACCAACTAGCTCAAACTTTGCTCCTTTGGGATACCACAAACCAACATTTGGTGTATGCTTCAAGTACCTTAATATTCTCTTTGTAGCCTTCAAATGACTTTATCTTGGTGAGGCTTGAAATCTTGCACACATGCATACACTAAACATGACATCCGGCCTTGATGCGGTCACATAGAGTAGGCTTCCAATCATAGACCGATACAATTTTTGATCCACCATATTTCCACTTGCATCACTATCCAAGTTACTATTGGTTCCCATTGGTGTGCTAATGGCTTTGCTATTATTCATGCCAAACTTCTTGATCATGTCCTTGATGTACTTGCCTTGACTTACAAATGTACCATTCTTCAATTGCTTAATTTGAAGACCAAGAAAGTAACTTAACTCTCCAATCATGGACATTTCAAACTCATTTGCCATTATCTTTCCAAATTCATCACAAAAGTCTTGATTGGTTGATCCAAATATGATGTCATCAACATAGATTTGCAACACAAATAAATCTTTTCCAATCTTCTTGATGAAAAGAGTGGTGTCAACCTTGCCCATTGTGAACCCTTTAGAGAGTAGGAAGTCCCTCAATCTCTCATACCATGCTCTAGGTGCTTGCTTCAAGCCATACAATGCTTTCTTCAACTTGTACACATGATTGGGCTTCTTGTCATCTTCAAAACCAGGAGGTTGCTCAACATATACTTCTTCATTGATGTACCCATTGAGAAATACACTTTTGACATCCATTTGATAGAGTTTGATGTTGTGGGCACAAGCATAGGCTAGCAAGATTCTAATTGCTTCCAATCTAGCAACCGGGGCATATGTTTCTCCAAAGTCAAGACCTTCAACTTGTGTATAGCCTTATGCTATCAATCTTGCTTTGTTCCTTACTACTATCCCATCTTGATCTTGCTTGTTTCTAAAGACCCACTTGGTTCCAATCACATTGTGTCCCTTTGGTCTCTCTACTAATTCCCAAACTTGATTTCTTGTGAAGTTATTTAATTCTTCGTGCATAGCATTCACCCAATTAACATCCTTCAATGCTTCATCTATCTTCTTTGGTTCAATGGATGACACAAATGATAAATGCTCACAAAATGAAGCCAATCTTGATCTTGTTTGTACACCTCTAGAAATATCACCAATAATAGTGTCCAATGGATGATCCCTTGCAATATTGGTTGGTTAGAGGATTGAAACTTGATTGCTTGCACTTGCTTGATCATTGGGTTGAGATGATGTACTAGCCACTTGATCTTGTTCATTGTCATGAGAGCCACTTGTTCTAGCTTGATTTGTATCATCTTGCATATTTGAGTTGGAGAGCACTTGCACTTGATCATCTTCATCATCATTCACTTGCCTAGGCCTCAATTCACCAACATCCATGTTCTTCATGGCATTTGAAAGTTGAATGCCTCTAATATCTTCCAAGTTCTCATTCTCTACTTGTGAACCCTTGGTTTCATCAAATTCAATATCATGAACTTCCTCAAGAGTACCACTATCCAAATTCCAATCTCTATATGCTTTGCTTGTAGTGGAGTAGCCAAGTAGGAATCCTTCATCACATTTCTTGTCAAACTTTCCCAATCTAGTGCCTTTCTTCAAGATATAGCATTTGCAACCAAAGACCCGAAAATATGCAATGTTGGGCTTTCTACCATTCAAGAGCTCATATGGTGTGTTCTCTTTCAATCGGTGACAATAGAGGCGGTTGCTACAATAGCAAGCCGTGTTGATAGCTTTGGCCCAAAAGGATTGACTCACATTGTACTCACTAAGCATAGATCTTGCCATATCAATGAGTGTTCTATTCTTTCTCTCAACAAGGCCATTTGATTGTGGAGTGTACTTGGCCGAGAATTGATGTCTAATTCCAAATTCATCACATAACTCATCAATTCTAGTGTTCTTGAACTCACTACCTGTCGATGTTTTACCACTGATAGCCTATCACGGGGTTACCCTGGATAGTATGTTCGGGCTTCAGCGTATGCGGAACTCGACGGTGAATGCAAGAGACAGTCGATTTATCCTGGTTTAGGCCCTCGACTGTGGTCGAGTAATAACCCTATGTCCAGTCGGCGTTAGCCTTTGCGTTGTATTGATTGTGTGTTGTTGTGTTGTATCGTCCTTTCTCTAGGAACCCCGCCCTTCTTTATATAGTCAGGAGATCAGAGTCCTAGTCGGTTTATAATGAGAGTTCCTAGTAGGATTATAGGATAATACTACTACTAGGATTACATGGGAAGAATCCTAGTTGGACTAGATCTTCTCCCTTCCTGGCAGGGTATCCTATGGGTCCCGCATCGACAAGCCCCTAAGCACTTCATGGTTGAGTTCTGGAAGCTTCGTCTTGTTCCTTCAGGTCTTGCCAAGTAGAAACAAGCGTCGTTCGAGTGCTTTCTTGAGCAAAACTATGTAGCGCTTTGTGAGATCTTTGGTTGGTGTGTACCTTTTTGAAGAAAAAAATATTCCCATTTGGGTGTAGCCCCTGAGCCTCTTGCTTTTTGGCACAAGGAGCTGGAGGGTCTTCTCTTGAAATCACTCTGTTTCTTCGTCGAAGGGTTCCTGAGCATATGCCCGAGTTCTTTATCAAAAAAGAGCTCGGGTATAGCTAGGTCCGGGTTCTTTTTGTCTTGATGTCTTGAAGTGATCTATCTTGAAGAAGTATTCTTGGTGATGTGCGCTTTTTTGGAAAAAAAGTGCACTCACTGAGTGTAGCCCTCGAGCCTCTTGCTATTTAGAATAAAAAGTTGGAGGGTCCTGAATCTTATGTTGTTTTGCAACTCTTGTCTTGAAGAAGTCTTTTGAGTGATGTGCGCTTTTTTGAAGAAAAAGTGCACTCATTGAGTGTAGCCCCCGAGCCTCTTGCTATTTGGAACAAAGAGTTGGAGGGTCCTGAATCTGAGTTGTTCAAAGAACTAAAAACTTCCCCTGATGCAGCCCCCGAGCATTCTTCAAAAAGAACTCGGATACAGAATCTTAGCATATCCTCTGGTAGTCTGCTGTTGTCAGATGTAGAGTCTGCTGCTTTCAGTTGTAGAGTCTGCTGCTTTCAGAGGTAGAGTCTGCTATTGTCAGGTGTAGTTATGTGGTGGTGGTTGAGTGTAAATGCCTTTTGTTTATGGGTTGTACAGTGTTGGTATATTCTCCCGAATATGCTTGTTGTTGAGTATTGTTCCTTCACGCCTTAGTTCTCTTTCATTGAATTCTGTCTTTTCACCGTGTCCTTTGTTAGGTTTGTTCCGCTGGTGCTCCCGATCCATGTGCACCGCTTCTTTGGTCTATAAATATCCTCCTTGTGTGTTGCTTTGATTCATCGAGCACTTTGTTGTGTGGTTTGAAATCCCCGTAGTCATGAATATGATAGTTTGTGAAGTATAGCAGCCCCCGGGCATATTTTGTAGTTCCTGTGCATCTTGTCGTAGCTGGAGGAAGTCTTGTGATAGGGATTAGAGGTAGACTAATTCCGCAGCAGTTTCGTACTTGGAAGTACGTGGCGGTAGTTGGAGGAAGTCTTGTGATGTGGGATGCGTTCCTTCATCCAACAGTTCTGGGTTGATCCTCGACGCCTGTCTTGAGACTGTCCAGTGCAGATCAACACCATATCTGGTATCACATCGGACTTGGGTAGACAGATGCCTACCGACTTCCCCTGGTCTATGTTGTCTCGCCGTGCTGCTGATTTCCGCCTTGGATGCACTGTGCCCGTCCTTTGAAGAAAACAGTATAGCCGAGTGCGGTTTGTTCTACCGAGTAGCAATTTGGAGCACATAGTCATTCTAGAACCTAGTCGTCTCTGGGTTCCTTTTTGCTACCTTGCCTATCGTAGTACCGAGTTCGTTGGATCTTGTAAGATGTGTAATCTTGTATCTTTTGAAGTCATTTGTAATGGAATGAATCTTGTCTTCTGAGTTGTCACTCTTTATCCTGCTGATGTCCTATTTTTTTTAGATTCCCAAGTTCTTTCTATAAGGACCGGGTTGTTATGCTCCTTGTGAGATAACCTTTCGTTGCTTCATGGTTGATGAGTTCTTTTTGTAGCAATATGATAGCTCTGCCATTTTGTTGGATGGATAAGTCCAAAATCTGCCCGTTGAACTGTACCATTATGTGGATTTGTGCCTTCCATCATTTTAGCTGTGTCAGTAAATGGACCGTTGTGTTCTCACACCGTGTTTTAACGGGCTCGATAGGCCACATTTTACTGCTGTAAAATCTATTTAAAGGCCTTTCATCTTCTTCTTCTTTACTGCTCCGCTTTTGCCTTGAAACCCTAGCTTTCAGAAATCCATCGCCGCCATTGTCGCCGTCACCTGAGCGCCGCCATCTTAGCCTCATCTTTCCCTAGTGCCCTTTTGCTTCCGCTAGTACATGGGTAGGAAGAAAGCCGCGAGCAAGTCCCAGGCAGCCTTCATGGACGAGGAGTCATCACTTTCCGTGATCGAGAACCAAGAGTTCGTGGCCATGAGGGCTGCCTAGAAGGCTTGGCCGGCTCCGACGACGACTGAAGACCAGCTTCGTGATCTTATCAGCGATGGTCTGATCCAGAGCAAGGACATTGTTGAATGGAGAGCTCTAGGCGAGCATCGGGTCCCTGCTCCAGGTCCTAGTGAGATTATTCTTTTCGTCTCCTTTATCCGTGCTGGACTTTGCCTTCCGGCCTCCGCCTTCCTTTATCAATTTCTCGATTATTTTGGGGTTAGTTTGAACCATCTTACTCCCAATGCTATCCTCCATCTTTCTGTTTTTGTTCATCTTTGTGAAAGTTTCCTTGGAATTCCTCCTTCTCTTTCTCTCTTCCGTCACTTCTTTCGTCTGAAGCCTCAACCCCACCGTGAAGACACCAATGTTCTTGGCGACTGCGGGATTCAGTTTCGCTAGGGTCTTAAAAGCAAATTCTTTGACTATGACCTAGTTGATTCTGTGAGGGATTAGCGCGCTGACTGGTTCTATGCCACCAATTTGATTCCTTCTCTTGCCGTTCATTCTGGATCTGGTCCCTCGGTTAACGACTGGTGGGACCAGGCGATCTAGCCGTTCCTTGAGCAGATAAGCACTCTGAAGCAGCAGGGCTTGACCGGCTTCGAAATCATCTTGAGTTTTCTTCGCCGTCACGTTCAACCTCTGAAGGAGCGAGAGAACTTTGGCTTCGAGTACTCTAGGGCTGAGGATCCTTCACGCATGGTCCCTACCCTTGAGTTGACCGACGAGGAGGTACTCGAGCGTCTTCAGAAGATGCTGAAAGGAGCAAGCGTTGTCCTGCTTACCGTCTCTGAGTACTGTGCAAACAACCCGCCTCCAGCTGTAAGTTGTTTTCTCTTTGTGCGGATACTTTTTGTATTTCTTTTGCTGTATCTATTTTTGCTTAACCTTCCTTGTCTTGTTGTCTTGTTCTTTTCGTAGGAATTGGGGCGTAACTTTGTTGACCCGATTCCCCTTGATGTCCTCCCTGCCGTTGTTGGGGCTGGGGTAGTCTTGCTGGGGCTTCTTTAACCAGTAAGTCGCAAACTGTCGTAATGCTTCCTGGCGTTTCTTCTGTAAACCCTAATGTATATGTAGAGTATGTTCCTCGTTTAGTTCCTCGAGCTGCTCGTAGCGTCGACAAGAGGGGGCGAGTGGCTGGTTCTTCTTCTGGTGTGCCTGCTGCCAAGAAAGCTCACCAGTCGAGTACTTGTCCAGGTACTCAAGTTATAGCTAGCATGCTCTTAGGTGAGCACATTAATACGCTCTGTCCTTCTGTTGCTTGTTTTCGTCTTTAACCGAGTACTTTTGTCCTTTTTCAGCTGGTGCTATGGTGGCCTTGGTCGAGAATGAGGAAGAAGAGGATGATGATGCACCCCTTGTCACACGGTGGTGAGTTGTTTTCTTATTTTCCTACTGTTGAATCCCTCCTTTTTGTTTTGACTTTGGTCTTGCAAATCTATCAACCAATCAAGATTTTTGTGATGAGTTTGGAAAGATTATGGCTAATGAGTTTGAGATGTCCATGATTGGAGAGTTGAGTTACTTCCTTGGTCTTCAAATCAAGCAATTGAAGAATGGTACTTTTGTGAGTCAAGGCAAGTATATCAAGGACAAGATCAAAAAGTTTGGATTGAATGATAGTAAAGCCATTAGCACACCTATGGGAACCAATGGCAACTTGGATAGTGATGCAAGTGGAAATATGGTGGATCAAAAGTTGTATCGGTCTATGATTGGAAGCCTACTCTATGTGACTGCATCAAGGCCGGATGTCATGTTTAGTGTATGCATGTGTGCAAGATTTCAGTCCTCACCAAGAGAAAGTCATTTGAAGGCTACAAAGAGAATATTGAGATACTTGAAGCATACACAAAATGTTGGTTTGTGGTATCCCAAAGGAGCAAAGTTTGAAATAGTTGGTTACACCGACTCGGATTATGAGGGATGCAAGGTTGAAAGGAAGAGCACCTCGGGCACATGTCAATTGTTGGGAAGATCACTTGTTTCATGGTCATCAAAGAAACAAAATAGTGTTGCATTATCAACCGCCGAAGCCGAATACATATCCGCCGGTAGTTGTTGTGCACAAATACTTTGGATGAAGGCCACTTTGAGTGACTTTGGAATCAAGTTCAAGAAAGTGCCATTGCTATGTGACAACGAGAGTGCAATCAAGTTGACCAACAATCCGGTTCAACATGCAAGAACAAAGCACATTGATGTCCGCCACCATTTCATAAGAGATCACCAACAAAAAGGGGACATTTGCATTGAGAGTGTAGGCACCGAAGATCAACTTGCCGATATATTCACCAAGCCATTGGATGAGAAAAGGTTTTGCAAGCTAAGGAATGAGTTGAACATATTGGATTTCTCAAATATGTGTTGATGCACCCCCCACTTATATGACATGCCTCTCCTTCGAGCAATCCAAGGTAAAAGTTGATTGGCATGGCATACATCCTTGCTAAGGACATGTTTAGTGCATCTAGTCATCTCTCCATTTTATTAGGCTCATTCATAAAAATCAAATATATTTGATGTTTATATGGTATTACTATTGCTTCTATGCTTGACTTGATCTAGTGATAGCATATGACTTGTTTATGGGCTTGTAAACCTAGGGTTTGATCTAGAAAATACGCTCTAAGTGTTTAACTCAACATGGTACAAGATAACCCTTATTAGGAGGTGTGAAGAAGCTTGTCCTTGGATCAAACCGAGTTAAATATCTTTGGCAAATAATCTAGTTTGAACCAAATTTAAGAATATGATCCTCACCCCATTGATTGACATTGATAATCTCGACCCTACAAATGGTATTATCTACATTTTTGAACCTTTGTGGTCATTGATGACAAAGGGGGAGAGAATGGTGTACAAAGATAGTGAAAAGATAACAAAGGGGGAGAGTAATAAAGATATAAGTGATAGGGGGAGAACTTGAAATAAGGAAGAGATATAAGGAAATGGATCAATTAGAATCTTGAGCACACAAGTAGGGGGAGCAAGCTCATGAACTTGTATGGTGCATTTGAATGTGCATTTCATATGTTTGCTTGCATGGCACAAGTTTTAAATTTCAATATCCATGCTTGTGTGGTGTATGCTAGTTATAGGCTTGAATGATGGAATGAAAAACTAGCATGCATAGGGTATCTAATGATTTCATTTCCAAGTGTTGTTTCCAAGTGTTATCAAGCTAAACATGATGCTAAGGATGGTATATTGGTGCACTCCGATTGGTATCACGCTTCAAAGGTCTATCTTTTATACCTTAGCATCATTTGGTAGACATTGTCTCCTACATTTCCTATCTAAGCATATGTGCAAGCTTCAATCCAAACTCTTAGCACATATGTAGGGGGAGCAATTGCTACCATTTAGGATTCATGAAACCTGTCCATATCCTTTTACACATGGTAAATATGCTTGGACAAGCAACATGGATTCAATTGAATTTTAATTCATATGTTTGTATAAGGGTTGTCATCAATTACCAAAAAGGGGGAGATTGAAAGCTCTAGTTTGGTTTTGGTGAATTGATGTAACCCTAAGTGCTAACCTAGTTTATCAAGTGATCATGAGATAGGTAGCGCACTCCAAGTGGTGAAGCAAATGAAGATCATAGCATGATAAAGATGATGGCATGGTGATGATCAAGTGCTTCGACCTGGATAGAAGAAAGAGAAAAACAAAAAGCTCAAGGCAAAGGTATAATTTGTAAGAGCTATTTTGTTTTGGTGATCAAGACACTTAGAGAGTGTGATCACATTTAGGATTGATAGCCGTACTATTAAGAGGGGTGAAACTTGTATCTGAATGCGGTTATCAAAGTGCCACTAGATGCTCTAACTCATTGCATATGCATTTAGGATCTAGTGGAGTGCTAACACCTTTGAAAATGTTTGAGAAAATATGCTAACACATGTGCACAAGGTGATACACTTGGTGGTTGGCACATTTGAACAAGGGTGAAGAAGTTAGAGGTGAAATAGAGTTGGTCGCAATGATGTTGGCGTTGGTCTTCTGACCGGACGCTGGGTCACTCAGCGACCGGACGCTGAAAGGCTGCATCCGGTCGAGCTATCAGACGGCATAGTGATTAGGGTTAAGCACCGAACGCTGGGCTGTGTCCGATCAAGCGTGACCGGACGCGTCCGATCGGCAAAAATAGGATTTGGACCCTTACTGGAAACGACCGGGCACTGAGAGTCCAGCGTTCGGTGAACAGTGTCGGAGCGTCCGGTCAACATTTCGACCGTTGAGATCAAACGTTCACAGTTGAACGCAGGTGACACATGGCCACCATCAGGCGACCGGACGCTGAGGACCAGCATCCGGTCAATATGACCAGAGCGTTCAGTCGGCCCGTGTTCAGCCCAGTGAAGGGGTACAACGGCTCTATTTCATGGGGGCTTCTATTTAAGCCCCATGGCCGGCTCAAGCTCACCCTCTTGGCATAGCAACCTTGTGAGCTTAGCCAAAGCCCTCCCACTCATCTCCATCATTGATTCATCATCTTTGTGAGATTGGGAGAGAATCCAAGTGCATTGCTTGAGTGTTTGCATCTAGAGGCACTTGGTGTTCGTGTTTTGCTACGGGATTCGCTTGTTACTCTTGGTGGTTGCCGCCACCTAGACGGCTTGGAGCAGCGAGGATCGTTGGGAGGAGGGTGGTGATTGTCTCCAGCTCCGATCATGGTGATTGTGAGGGGTTCTTGACCTTTCCCCGGCGGGGCGCGAAAAGGTACTCTAGTGGATTGCTCGTGGCTTGTGTGATCCTCATCTTGTGTTGGTTGTGCGGCACCCTATGGAGGGTTTGGCGTGTGAAGCCAATTAGCGCGTGAACCTCCAAGTGAGTGAATCGCCACAATGAAGACTAGCTTGCCAGCAAGCAAGTGAACCTCGGTAAAAAAATCATTGTGTTCATCATTGATTCCGAGGTGATTGGTCTTCATTGTTATTTATCCTTGTGATTGATTGGTTCCTTCATCTACACGGCGGTATAACTTTCTTGATCACTCTCTTTACATTACCGCAAACTAGTTGTCAAGCTCTTTAGTGTAGTTAGTTGTGAGAGCTTGCTTGCTTGGTTTGTGTGGCTCTTTAGTTAGCTTTTGAGAGCACACTAACATAGGGTAGTGTTATAGCAATTGTGTGATTAGATACTATCAAAACTAGAATTGCGGTAGGCGGCTTGCATTTTAAGTAGGCTAGCGCAACACTTGCTTCGCCTCATAATTGTCTAACCATTTTGTTAAGTGTTGTTGTAGAAATTTTATTAGGCTATTCACCCCCCTCTAGCCATTAGGACCTTTTCAGGTGGCTGTGAGGAAAGCTGGGCACCCCGCTGCTGCTGACCCTGTGGCTCTAGAGGTGACTGTGGTCACAGCGGTGGGTACTTCTGAGGAGGTAGCCGGGGCTTCCTAGGATATAGCCCTGGCCTTGCCTTCTTTGCCTGCGCCTGCTTCTCCCTCAGCTCCCCTTGGTGCTGGTGCTTCGCGCTTGGATGATGATGTGTTGCATCAATTTGATGCTACTCATCGGTTGTCTGAGCTGACTGCAGCCTGGGGGAACTTGGCGTCCTCTACGACTTCTTTTGGGGAAAAGCTCCAGGTTAGTTTTTTTGAAGTTCTTTCTTCGGCTATTCGTCTTTTTCCTGTCCTTACGCCTCGTCTTTCTCTCTCTCTATTTTCTCAGTCTTTTTCTCATGATCATACCGACTTCTTTTTCTCCTCTAAAAACAAGAAAAAGTTGTCTTCCGAGGTAAGCGCTCTAAAAGCATAGCTTGATCTCTACCAAGCCGATATGGAGATTGAGCGCCAAAAGCACCAAGAGGAGGAGAAGGCTCTCCGCGTCTGGGTTGTTGAGGTAGAAAAGCAGAGGGATGCTGCAGTGGAGTCCCTAAAGAATGAGTGCAAAGGTATTGCTGGTTCTTTTTGTTTCCTTTTGTATTCTGACTTGTTTTTTCTTTTGTTCTCTGATTTTCTTTTCCGCTGACTTGTTTTTGTTGCCTGGTCTAGCTCTCCGAGTTGAAAAGCAGAAGCTCTCGGAGGGTCTTGAGGAGATGAAGACAACTGTCCGCAATAGTCACAACCGGGCTGAGGAGGTAATTACTTGTGCTGAAGAAGAACTCGCGCTCGCTAAGTTGATTAGGCGTGGAGCTGATAGAGATCTTGTGTAGGCCCAAAAGACTATTGAGGTCTTGACTGGCAAGTTGGCGATGGCCACTGAGAACTAGAATACTTTGTGGAAATCCTTCCGGTCAGTAGCCGTTCTTCTCTGGACTCCAGCAGATGACGGTCAACCTTGGGCTCAGTTCATTCCCCGAGTTCCAACCCGTTTCCAGGAGTTTGTGAAGAGGTGCGCCCGCTTATGTACCAGGAATGTTCTTGCCCGGTCTAGGTTCTTGCTTCGGAGTTCCCTTTGTCCAAGATTGCAGAGGAAACCGAGAGCCAAGAGTACGTGGATGCCGTTGAAAGGGCGGAACCTGAGGTCGAGGACTTAGCCAATAGGATCGTTGGTAATCTTAACATTGATATTTCTTCTCCTGACAACAACGCTTGATGTACTTGACCTCTGTACTCTAGTTCCCGTAATAGCAAACTATACTTCTTTTTTAATAGAGATTGAATGAAGATCCTTTATTTTAGTTGATGTCTTCTTTGCCTGAATGTCCTTGTCTTGTAAACAACTTGGAATATGTGGGTCGTTGTCTTGATAGACTTTCTTGATCTGTCGAGCGCTTTGTCTGGCTTGTCTGGCTTTTCATTTGTGACCTATAAACAACTCGGTATAGATCGTTGTTTCGGCAGACTTCGTGTTCTTGTTAGTACTGAAAAGACTTAGGACCGGCGATCTTGAGATTGATAAGTCTCTGAGCACTTCATGGTGGAGTTCTGGAAACTTCTTGTTCCTTTAGGTCTTGCCGAGCAGGAACAAGCGTTGCCCGAGTACTTTCCTGTGCGAAACCGTGTAGTGTTTCTTGGATCTATCCAAGTGTAGCCCCCGAGCCTCTTGCTATTTGGAACAAAGTGGAGGGTCTTGTCTTGAATTCGCTTCGATTTATGCTCGGGCTTAGTTTCACTGTCGTTTTGCTTTTTGGTCTGTGTGTTAGCTTGTTAGCTACCCTCATCGGCGAGGCTCAAACATCTTTTTTCACTATTTTGCTCTTCTACCGGTATGCTCAAAGCGATTTTCATCCATTTTGCTTTTGGTTCTGGGTGTTAGCTTATTAGCTACCCTCATCGGCGGGCTCAAGCATTTTTCAGCTATTTTGCTCTCTACGGGATGCTCAAAGCGTATTTTCACCATTTTGCTTTTTGTTTTGGTGTTAGCTTGTTAGCTACCCTCATCGGCGGGCTCAAGCATCTTTTTAGCTATTTTGCTCTCTACGGTATGCTCAAAGCGTATTTTCACCATTTTGCTTTTTTGTTTCGTGTTAGCTTGTTAGCTACCCTCATCGGCGGCTCAAGCATCTTTTCAAGCTATTTTGCTCTTCTACCGGATGCTCAAAGCGTATTTTCACCATTTTGCTTTTTGTTTGGTGTTAGCTTGTTAGCTACCCTCATCGGTGGGCTCAAGCATCTTTTCACTCTTTTGCTCTCGGCCGCGGTGTGCAGTGCAGCATGTTTCAAACCATTTTGCTTAGTGAAGACAACTTCAGAGAAAGTCATAACAAGACATAAAAGACCATCTTTATTGATCGTGAATCATTGATGAGCCATAATAATACATATCTTTGTCGATGAACATTATCTGTATTGATCATGGACGTTGATCCCTTGCGGCTTGAATATATATTCTTTCTTGAGTTGTTTTCACGCGTAGAATCTTCTTAGTTAGCTGATGTGCCATGTGTTGCTGACTTCTTTTCCATCCTCGGTTGTCAACTTGTATGTGCCTGGTCCGGTGACTGTTGTGACAATAAAAGGACCTTCCCATGGACTGAGTAGTTTATTGCGTCCTTCAGTTTTTTGTAATCTTCTTAGTACTAGATCTCCGATTTGGAGTGATCAAGGTTGGGTACTCTTGTTGTAGTGGCGTCTTAAACCTTGTAGATATCTAGCTGATTGGAGGGTAGCATTTACTCTGACTTCTTCTGAGCTGTCGAGTTCTAATCTTCTGGTGTGTTCTGCTTCTCCTTCGTCATACTGTTCTATCCTTGGTGATGTCCAGATCAAGTCGGCAGGTAGTACGGCTTCTGACCCATAAACTAGGAAGAAGGGTGAGTAACCGGTGGCTCTGCTTATTTGAGTTTGTAGCCCCCATACTACTTTGGGTAGTTCTTCAATCTATTTGGATCCGTAGTCTACCAGTTCTTCATACAGTCTTCGCTTTAATCCAGCTAGTATGAGTCCGTTAGCCCTTTCTACCTGTCCGTTGGCTTCTAGATGTGCGACTGACGCGTAATCTATGCTAAAGCCGTAGTCCTGTGCCCAACTTTTGAATTCTGTAGCTATGAAGGGAGAGCCCAAATATGTGATTATTCGATTGGGCATGCCGAATCTATGCATAATGTCTTGGATGAACTCTACTGCTTTGGCTGCGCTGTATTTTGCGAGTGGTTTGTATTCAATCCACTTGGTGAACTTGTCAATTGCTACGAAGATGTACTCGAAACCGCCCTTTGCTTTCTTGAGAGGTCCTACTTGATCCAGCCCCCAGCAGGAGAAAGGCCAAGCGGGTGGGATGCAGATAAGATTGTGAGCTGGTACATGAGCTTGTCTTGCGAACATTTGACAGCCTTTGCATTTTCTGACTAGTTCTTCTACGTCTTTCAGAGCTGTTGGCCAGTAGAATCCAGTGCGGAAAGCTTTGCCGACTAGTGTTCTTGAAGCGGCGTGATTTTCACTGCATCCTGAGTGTATTTCTTCTAAGATCTCTTTGCCTTCTTCAAACGAGACACATTTTAGGAGTACTCCTGATGATGCGGCTCTTCTGTACAGCTTGTCCCCTAATAGGATGTAGTTCTTGCTTCTACGAACAACTCGGGTAGCCTCTTCTTTTTCTGTTGGCAACTTATTCTCTTTGATATAATCAATAAAGATCTGGGTGCCTTTAGTTGGGAGTTCAGGGGTTATTTCACCGGGTTGTTTGATAGAGGGAGTTGATAACTCCTCTATAAATACACCGGGTGGGACCTTCGCCCTGTCTGACCCGAGCTTGGCGAGGACGTCTGCCGCAATATTAGAATCGCGCAGAACGTGTAGAATTTCTAATCCTTGAAAATGTTTTTCAAGCTTTCATATTTCATCACAGTAGGCACCCATGTTTTCTTTGGTGCAGTCCCAATCTTTGTTGACTTGGTTGATGACTGCTGCCGAATCTCCGTACACGAGCAATCGCTTGATTCTGAAGGTAATTGCCACTCGGAGCCCGTGGATGAGGGCTTCCTACACTGCTTCATTGTTTGTAGCTTGCCATAATATCTAAAGGACATAATTGAGTTGTTTTTCGTCTAGAGAAATTAAGAGAACGCCTGCTCTGGCTCCACCTAGCTTGAGCGATCCATCAAAGTACATCTTCCAATGGTCAAGGATGATGTTTGACATAGGTTGTTGAATTTCTATCCACTCAGCCACAAAATCTACAAGAGCTTGGGATTTAATCGCCTTCCGTGGGGTGAAATCGATATTGAGAGCTCCAAGTTCAACTGCCCACTTAGATATGCGCCCTGTTGCATCTCTGTTGTGTAGGATGTCTCCGAGTGGGAAATCTGTCACCACGGTAATCTTGTGGCTTTCAAAATAGTGGCGTAGCTTACGTGAAGTGATCAGGAGAGCGTAGAGTAGCTTTTGCACATGCGGGTACCGGATTTTTGATTCTGACAGAACCTCGCTGATGTAGTATATGGGGCGTTGTACTTTATATACGCGCCCTTCTTCTCTTTCCACGACTATCGTTGTGCTGATCACCGTAGAAGTAGCCGCAATATATA
The DNA here is from genome assembly GCA_904845875.1 of Miscanthus lutarioriparius. NCBI lineage: Eukaryota > Viridiplantae > Streptophyta > Magnoliopsida > Poales > Poaceae > Miscanthus > Miscanthus lutarioriparius. Next base: position 50,214,120 of record CAJGYO010000015.1, read on the forward strand.
GCATCATGTCTTCGTATTTCTTTGGTGGTGTGAGAACGGGCGATGATGTGAGGTATGCTTTGAGTCTTTTGAAAGCTTCGTTGGCTTCCTCTATCCACTCGAACTTGTCTGTCTTCTTTAGTAGTTTAAAGAAAGGTAACCCTTTTTCGCCGAGTCTTGATATGAAATGATTGAGGGCCACCATGCAGCCTGTTAGTGTTTGCACATCTTTGACGCTTCGAGGGGTCCCATCTCTGTTATGGCTCGAATTTGTTTGGCGCTGGCTTTGATTCTACGATGACTGACCAAGAATCCGAGTAGTTGTCCAGAAGGAACTCCGAATACACACTTGCTTGGGTTCAATTTCCACCTCCACCTTTTTAGGTTTTCGAAGGTTTGCTTTAAGTCTTCAATAAGTGTGTCCGGGTTCTTTGTTTTCACTACTACGTCATCCACGTATGCCTCCATGTTTTCGCCGATCTATTCACCAAGGCACGTCTGGATAGCTCTTTGGTAAGTGGCACCAGTATTCTTGAGTCCAAACGACATGGTCTTGTAGCAGTAGGCACCAAATGGAGTGATGAAAGATGTCTTGCTCTGGTCTTCTTCTTTTAAAGCAATTTGGTGATATCCTGAATAGCAATCAAGGAAGGATAATAGGGCATATCCTGCTGTTGAATCAACTATCTGATCAATGTGTGGTAGCCCAAATGGATCTTTCGGGCAGTGTTTGTTGAGATCTGTATAGTCGATGCACATGCGCCACTCGTCTGTATTCTTCTTTTGTACTAGAACTGGATTTGCTAGCCAATCCGGATGAAGGATTTCTCTGATGAATCCGACTGCCATTAGCTTTGTGATTTCTTTTTTAATTGCTGCCTTCTTGTCGGGTGAGAACCGTCTTAGTCGTTGCTTCACAGTCTTGGAGCCTTCGTTGATATCGATTCTGTGCTCAGCCAACTCTCTTGGGAGACTTGGCATGTCGGCTGGCTTCCAAGCAAAGATATCTTTGTTGTCCCGAAGAAAGTTGGTGAGTGCGAGTTCCTATTTTGCCGAGAGGTGAGCACTGATTGTTGCCGTTTTGGCGGGATCACCGTTCCCAGGTCGATTTGCTTGACGTCGGCTTCTTTTGGTGGTGCTAGGATGCTGGCCTTTTTAGCTGGTATCTCTAGTTCTTCTGGGCTCAGTTCCACGGCAATAGCAGCTATTTCTTTTCTACCATTGGTTGCTTGTGCTTTGGCTGCAATTTGAATTGCCTGAACATCGCAGTCAAAAGCGCGCTTCAAATCACTTCGAAGGGAGAGGACTCCGTTAGGCCCTGGCATCTTTAGCAATAGGTACAGGTAATATGGTATTGCCATGAATTTTGCCAGTGCTAGACGTCCGAGGATTGCGTGGTATGATGATTCAAAGTCTGCAACTTCAAACTTGATGAACTCTGTGCGGTAATTTGAGGGAGTTCCAAAAGTAACCGGTAGAGTGATTTGTCCAAGTGGCATGGCTGCCTTGCCGGGTACTATCCCATAAAAAGGTGTGCTCGTTGGTGTAATCATCCCGGTGAGTTGTAATCCCATCTTCCTTAGAGTTTCTGAAAAAATGATGTTGAGTCCAGCTCCTCCATCAATTAGTACCTTTGTGACAGTCATACCGGCGATAGTTGGATCTAAAACCAATGGGTAATGTCCTGCGTTTCCTATGCTAGTCCATTGGTCTTCTCTTGAAAACTGGATCGGATATTGTGACCAATTGAGATATCTTGGAGTAGCCGATTCTGCTGCCATGATGGCTCGGAGAGCTAGCTTTTCTTGATGTTTGCTTCTGGAATCTGGAGCCCTGGCGAAGATCACTGCTACTGTTCCCCTGAATTTTTGGAATCCCTGGTCTTCGTGGTTGTCTTCATCTTTTCTCTGATTGTCTTCTTTAGTGCTCCCCTTACTATCTTTTCTTGTGTATCGATCATTGAAGGTGTAGCAATTTCCGATGGTGTGCTTTCCATTAGGGTGCAATGGGCAATGCATGTTTTCAATGTCATCATACCTTCTGGGCTTGGAAAACTTCCTTGATTTGTCAGTTACCGCTACGGTGTTGTCTGGTCCACATTTTCTCTCTTGGTGTCTGTTGTTTTGATGATTTTGCTTATCCAGGTTGTCTCGGTTGCTTCTTTCTGAGAACCTTTCTCGTGTCTTCTCCTCCGCAGTAATCATTTTTTCTACTGTGCGTTTGAATTCTTCATTGTTTCTTGAGTTCTCTTTGCAGAAGTCCTGAAATTGCCACCTAGCCATGATTCCATGAGAGAAAGCTTCGATTACTTCTCATTCGGTAATGTCATGTACTTGGGCACGTAATTCGCCAAATGGTCGATAGTAATCTCTGAGACTTTCGCCCCCTTTCTGCTTGAGTCCCTTTAATTCTGCGTGGGTGATTGGGTGCGTAATGATACCTACAAAATTTTGACAAAAAACTCTTTGCAAGTCCTCCCAATTTCTGATTGATCCTAGGTTCAATTTGTCAAACCATTGGAGAGGCATGGTTTCTAGGGCCATCGGAAAGAACAAGGTCTTGATGTCGTCGTCTCCTCCAGCCAGTTCAATCGATTGTGAGTAGATTCTGAGCCACTGCCTTGGTTCAGTCTTGCCATCATATTTAGAGTGGTTGGACGGTTTGAACTTGTGCGGTAGTCGTATCGAAGCAAGTCTGCTTGCAAAATAGGGGAATCTATCATGCGTCCCGGCTTCTCTATACTCTGATTCAGCACCTCCTTCCAGCCAGCTGTCATTTTGATGAGAGTAGTTCTATGGGGCTGTCCGAATGGGTGCTTCGCTTCTGTTCTGTCTTGGTTGTTTGGCTCGGTAGTTTTGACTGTGGTCCCTTCTACTTTGTCTGTTGTGACTTCCACTTGGTCCAAGTCTCTCGAACGCGGACTTCCTTTGATTTTGATCTTCCTTCCTATGAGATGTTGACCTGGCGGGTAGTCTTGAACGAGTTCTTCCATCGTGTGTCTTTAGGGCTGCTGTCCGAAGAAGTTCCCGAAGCTGTTCCTGCTATTCACTGGGATGTGAGGTCGTTCCGAGTTCTTCAAGAGCTTCTCGGATCTTGTTGTAGGGTGTGTTCGCCACACGTCTTTCTTTGACTTCTTGTTCTGATTTTCTTCTGTTATATTCGGCCAGATCTGACTCATATTTGATCCAAGCTTCCTTGCGCTGCCTAGCACGTCACTGGCGTCCTTGTTTCCACTTGTTTCTTCTTTCTCTGGCTTGCCTTTGATTCTCGGTCTCACCATCGTAGCCTTGAGCAAAGGGTGATATGTTGGACTTAGATTCATCTGATGACCTGACGTCGGGTGCTTTTGGGGGGATCAATGGTGATCGAGGATGGCGAACCATGAGTACTTCCCGTGCGTGAACTGTTCTGTTATTGGCGTTGGTTTCCATACTGTCGGAGTTGCTGATAACTTTAGTAGAGGCTTCAAGGTCGCATATCAAGTCTCCTTCTTGGTAGGGTAGAATTGCTGTTGTCGTCGTGCCGACCCGTCGGGTACTGCTATCCTTAGGAATAGAGCCTGGCCAGTGGACGATGTAGTCTTGAGATGTTATGGTTAGTACGAGACCTTCCTGAGCTCCTTTTAGTGGCATTCCAAACACTGGGTCGAGGGATCCTTCGAGCTGTGCTTGGTAAGACCTTGCCATGTTGTGGAGTCCAAATGGGAAAAGATCCGACTTCTTGAAAAAATTCTGAGTGCACTCCGAGTTGTATTCTTGATATGCCGAGGCCGCGTTCTGTAGCCTTATTGGAAAAGAACTTGGATTCTCGAAAGAACCCGGGTCATACTCCATCTTGGATGCGGAGCCTGAGTTCGAGTTGGATACGTAAAGCCGTGAAACCTGAGTTGAATCGGACATCACGAGCTGCGCGAATCTTCTGGTGATTTGATCTGTCGTAGTCGCCAAAATAGGAAAGTTTTCATGGTGAACCGAATCTTCGAGAAGACGGCTTTGGAGCTTGCCATCATCGCCTACCTCATAGATCCACGAACCAAAGATGAAGGTTGATCCCGTTGAGAAGATCATGTTGTCGAGGTCCATCGAGCTCTCAGATGCAAATTCACCGAAAGCCCCTACCTGGTGCGCCATCTATCGATGTTTTACCACCGATAGCCTATCATGGGGTTACCCGCGACAGTATGTTCGGGCTTCAGCGTATGCGGAACTCGATGGTGAACGCAAGAGACAGTCGATTTATCCTGGTTCAGGCCCTCGACTGTGGTCGAGTAATAACCCTACGTCCAGTCAGCGTTAGCCTTTGCGTTGTATTGATTGTGTGTTGTTGTGTTGTATCATCCTTTCTCTAGGAACCCCGCCCTCCTTTATATAGTCAGGAGATCAGAGTCCTAGTTGGTTTACAATGAGAGTTTCTAGTAGGATTACAGGATAATACTACTACTAGGATTACATAGGAAGAATCCTAGTTGGACTAGATCTTCTCCCTTCATCTACTCCAAATATGCATTTGAATCCAAGATCACACAATTGAGCCACGGATAGCAAATTGAAATTCAAGCTCTCTACTAGCAACACATTGGAAATGCTCATGTCATTGGATATTGCAACCTTACCAAGCCCTTTGACCTTGCCTTTGCCATTATCACCAAAAGTAATACTATCATAACCATCATTGCCATTTGTGTTGATTGAGTTGAACATTCTTACATCACCGGTAATGTGTTGAGTGCACCCACTATCAAGAACCCAATGTCTTCCTCCAGCTTTGTAATTAACCTACAAATGAAAATTAATTCTTTTTAGGTACCCAAACTTGCTTGGGTCCTTGAAGGTTAGTCACTAAGCTCTTTGGTACCCAAATGGCTTTCTTCTTTGAGCCCATAAATGGTTTGACAATGAACTTAGCCTTCACACCATTTGTACCCTTAGTAAGCATATAGCATGAATCAAGCTTAAGGGAGGATACATTAGCATTTTTGCTCTTGTTAGTGCATTCATGCTCTTTATGACCCACTTGCTTGCAACTAATGCAAAACCGACCATTGTTCTTCACAAAACAAGTCTTGTGAGGAGCAAAGACCGCCTTGCCTTTCTTGGGGGTATAGCCCAATCCCTCTTTGTAGAGAGAAGCTCTTTGGCTAGCCAAGCACATAAGCAAGCGGTCCTCACCACCATACGCCTTAGCCAAAGTGTGAGTGAGCTTGTTAACCTCCTTCTTGAGATTCTCATTCTCAACCACTAGTGAGGCATCACAAGTGAGACCATCACCACTATATGAGGTGGAAGTGGAAGTACTACAAGAAGGGTTAGTAGAAGGAGCAATGATAGGCATAGATAGTGATTCATCAATTATGTCACAAGTTAAACCTACATCACAAGTATCAACATGCTTCTTTTTGTTTTGCTCATCAAGCAAAGAGGAATGAGCCTTTTCAAGCTTTTTGTGAGCTTTGCCAAGCTTCTCATTGGCTTCCTCTAGACTCTCATGAGATGCATTGAGCTCATCAAAGGCTTGCTTAAGGGCTTTTAGTTCCTTACGTAAGCTTTTGCATTCCCTTCTCTTGATGTCAAAGTGTTCTCTAGCATCTTCTAGCATGTCGAATAATTCATCCTTAGTAGGTTCATCATTATCACTATCACTATCATTTTCATTTTCATTTTCATTATCATCATCATGTTCTTCATCACTTTCATCATCACAAGTTTGTACCTTAGTGGCCTTAGCCATGAAGCATGATGAAGAGTCGAAGAGAGAAGGCTTTTCATTGATGGCAATGCTTGCTAGAACCTTCTTCTTGGTGGTCTTGTGATCATCACTATCATCATCATCATCACTATCCCAAGTGACCACATATGAACCACCCTTCTTCTTCTTGAAGGCCATCTTGTCCTTCTTCTCTTTCTTTTCCTTCTTGCACTTCTTCTTGTTCTTCTTGTTGTCATCATCATTGTCGCTATTGTATAGACATTGAGCAACAAGATGATCTTTGCTTCCACACTTGAAACACCTTCTTGACTCTTCCTTGTTCTTGGATGAAGACTTCTTTCTTCTAGCACGATAACCCTTCTTCACCATGAACTTGCCAAATCTCTTGACAAAGAGAGCCATCTTCTCATCATCATCATCATCCCATGAGTCATCATCTTCACTTGATATTTCTTGCTTAGCTTTGCCCTTGGATGATGTGGCCTTGAATGCCACGCTCTTTTTCTTGTCATCCTTCTTCTCATCTTTCTTCTCCTTCTTTTCTTCCTTCTCATCATCATCTCTATAAGCATCATCGGTCATGATATCTCCTAAGATTTGGTTTGGTGTCATTGTGTTCAAACCGGTCCTCACTAGCAAAGTGACCAACAATCCAAATCTTGCGGGTAAACATCTCAAGAACTTATTTAAGAAGTCCTTGTCCTCTATCTTCTCACCAAGTGCTTTGAGATCATTGACAATCACTTCCATTCGATGGAACATGTCTGGCACACTCTCATCTTCCTTTATCTTGAAGCTTGTAAACTTTTCTTTGAGAATATATGCCTTTGCACCCTTCACGGCTTGAGTGCCCTCAAATGACTCTTCCAACTTCTTCCATGCCTCATGAGCTCTCTCAATGTTCTTGATTTGCTCAAAGGTTCTCTCATCCAAAGCATCATGGATGGCACTAAGAGCTATGTCATTGTTTTGGAGAAGTATTTCTTCGGCGGCGGTGGGAGCCTCTTCATCTTCTATCTCAATCTTTGTTTCTACCACTTTCCAAATCTTCCTATTGATTGACTTGATATATGTTGTCATCTTAGCCTTCCAATAAGGATAATTTGAGCCATCAAATTAGGGTGGCTTCTTGGTGTTGTTGATTTGAGCCATTTTTACACCGAAGGTTGTTAAGCCTCAAATTACTATGACCTTGGCTCTGATACCACTTGAAAGGTCCTAATGGCTAGAGGGGGGTGAATAGCCTAATAAAATTTCTACAACAACACTTAACAAAAGGATTAGACAATTATGAGGCAAAGCGAGTTTTGCGCTAGCCTACTAAAATGCAAGCCACCTACCATAATTCTAGTTTAGATGGAGTATATTCACACAATAGCAATATCACTACACTAAGTTAGTATGCTCTCAAAAGCTAACTAAAGACCCACACTAACCAAACTAACAAGCTCTCACAACTAGTTACACTAAAGAGCTTGACAACTAGTTTGCGGTAATGTAAAGAGTAGGCAAGAAGGTTATACCACCGTGTAGATGTATGAACCAATCAATCACAAGTGTGGATAACAATGAAGACCAATCACCTCGGAATCAATGATGAACACAATGATTTTTTACCGAGGTTCACTTACTTGCCGGCAAGCTAGTCCTCATTGTGGCGATACACTCACTTGGAGGTTCACGCGCTATTTGGCTTCACACGCCAAACCCTCAATAGGGTGCTACACAACCAACACAAGATGAGAATCACACAAGCCACGAGCAATCCACTAGAGTACCTTTTGGCGCTCCGCCGGGGAAAGGTCAAGAACCCCTCACAATCACCACGATCGGAGCCAGAGACAATCACCACCCTCCGCTCAACGATCCTCGCTGCTCCAAGCCGTCTAGGTGGCTGCAACCACCAAGTGTAACAAGTGAATCCCGCAGTGAAACATGAACACCAAGTGCCTCTAGATGCAAACACTCAAGCAATGCACTTGGATTCTCTCCCAATCTCACAAAGATGATGAATCAATGATCGAGATGAGTGGGAGGGCTTTGGCTAAGCTCACAAGGTTGCTATATCAATGCAAAAGGCCAAGAGAGTGAGCTTGAGCCGGCCATGGGGCTTAAATAGAAGCCCCCATGAAATAGAGCTGTTGTACCCCTTCACTGGGCACAGCGCGGGGTGACTGGATGCTCCGGTCATACTGACTGGACTCAGGACCCAGCGTCCAGTCGCTCGATGTCAGCCACGTGTCACACTGCATTCAACAGGAGTCGTCTGATCTCAACGGTCATTTGTTGACCGAACGCTCCGCTACAACTGACCGGACGCTCAGCCTCCAGCATCTGGTCGTTTCCAGTAAGGTTCCAGAAGCGACTTTTGTCGACTAGACGCGTCCGGTCAAGCTTGACCAGACACAGTTAGCGTCCGATCACTGGTTGACTTCACACTGCGCTATTGGTCAACATGACCGGACACGTCCCACCAGCGTCCGGTCGTAGAGCGACCCAGTGTCCAGTCGTTTGACCGACGCCAGCGTCTTCGCTGTTACAACTGAACGGATGCGCTGGTTCCACTGAGACCAGTGTCCAGTCACTTTGTGACCAGCGAGACCAACTCCTCTTCACGTCTATCTTCTTCACCCTTGCTCAAATGTGCCAACCACCAAGTGTATCACCTTGTGCACATGTGTTAGCATAATTTCACAAACATTTTCAAGGGTGTTAGCACTCCACTAGATCCTAAATGCATATGCAATGAGTCAGAGCATCTAGTGGTACTTTGATAACCGCATTTCGATATGAGTTTCACCCCTCTAATAGTACGGCTATCAATCCTAAATGTGATCACACTCTCTAAGTGTCTTGATCACCAAAACAAAATAGCTCCTACAAATTATACCTTTGCCTTGAGATTTTTGTTTTTCTCTTTCTTCTTTCCAAGTCGAAGCACTTGATCATCACCATGCCATCATCTCTATCATGCTATGATCTTCATTTGCTTCACCACTTGGAGTGTGCTACCTATCTCATGATCACTTGATAAACTAGGTTAGCACTTAGGGTTTCATCAATTCACCAAAACCAAACTAGAGCTTTCACCGGACTCTGGCACCCAGCGTCCGGTCACTTTGCTACTCAGTGTCCGGTCAGTAGCCGGAACCTGACCAGCGTCCGGTCAACACTGACCGGACGCGTCCGATCAGCATTCTCCCTCTCTAGAACCTTACTGGAGTTGACCAGACTCTAGCACCCAGCGTCCGGTCACTCACCTCTTAGCGTCCGGTCGCATCTAGACGACTTCACCTTGATCAAATGAACTGACCAGACTCTGTGCCAGCGTCCGGTCACACCGGAACCAGCGTCCGGTCAGCATTTGACCCTCCATTCACTTCCAACTCGCAATCATATGTGAATGAAGCTTGCTCCAATTGATCTAAGGGCTTTTAGGAGCTACCTAGTGCTAGATTTGACAAGTGTGCACCACACCTAACCCACTAGACTCACCTAGGTCAAGCTACCCGTCCATACCCCCTTAATAGTATGGCCAAAGGAAAAACAAAGTCCTAAACTACTTTAAGTGTCTCTTCAACTCCAAACGACACTTAGAACTAGTCCATCCTTAACCTTGTCGTCCATCCTTTGAAAACCGAAACGATTTCCATCGTAGGGGCATGATCACCATGATTGCCTCTGCAGAACACATGTTAGTCACAGTAATCACGTATTGTCATTAATCACCGAAACTCAACTAGGGGCCTAGATGCTTTCAATCTCCACCTTTTTGGTGATTGATGACAATACAACCTCAAGTATGTAAAAGATATTAGGTTTTCAACATGCTTGGTTCATATAAGCTTTTGACAATAAGAACAAAAGAGTTAGGCAAGCTTATATGACCCAAGCCAACATGATGTACTCAATAGATATGAAATAAGCATGAGTATAAGTAATAAAGCTCATTTGCATCGGAGTAAAACGTGGAAGCAAAGCAAATGAGCATAACCAAGTGATATGACATATAAATAATTCAAAGTAGAGAGCACACATGTCACATATCACATAAATATCACATCATGTAGATATCACTATCACAAATATATAGTTCGATGCATGAAAGTAAACACATGAATGCATAAAAGTGTATCACACATAAAAAGCCAAATATAATAGATAAAATCCCCCTAAATAAATCACTCCCCCTAAGTCTAGCATACTCAATCCCTCTCCCCCTTTGGGGTCAAATACCAAAACCTAAGGGTTGGTCGACGGGGCTGCAGCAGATGAGTCGGGCGCTGAGGTGCGAGGAGTGAGCTGGAACTATGTGCCATCATCATCTGATCCTGAGCTCTGAGCTGTATGACCCTCTGTAGCTAGAAGCGACACTGAAGCGGTCTAGGTCGGATCAGGGACTAGCGCGACCTATGACTCTGCAGGTATGACTGTAGCAGGCGGCTCTGATGATGCAACTGATGATGGGAGCGTCTCTGTAGTCCCTGTAATAGGAACAACTGTGGAAGTACTAGGGACATGTAGATATGGTGGAGTAGGCTGCCCTATCAACTCACTGAAGGTAGCACCAAGGCTCCTAGAGACTGTAGTATCTGGCACAAGCAGCGAGGAAGTCTGAGCCGGTGTAAAGCCCATCTGTAGAGGTGTGAACTACGGGGCTGGCACTGGCGAGGCAAACCACTAGGACACCTACTCTGTAGGTGAAGGAAACTGTGCTGCTGGTTGTCCCTAACTCTGAAGCCCACTAGGCTGTAAAGCTAGAGTCATAGAAGTGGTGGCAGGCTAGGCTATCTAGGGTGAAGGCTGTGGCGGTGGAGCCCCAATAGCAGTAACTACATGCTGCATAAATCCAAGTAACTGCTGCTACATGAGAAGCTGCTACTGATGCATGGCCTGCTGCTGCTGCTACTATATAGCCTGCTGCTACTGCTGGATCGCCTACTGCTGTCGTTGAAACTCATCCTGTCTGGCCTGAAACTGTGCAAATGTAGCTACGGTCTCCTAGGCCTGGCGAGCCTAATCCTGCCTCATCCACTCAAGAATAGCAAGTAGAGCGGGGTCAGTCTATGGTGTAGGTGGAGCTGAGCTGGAGCTACCGGCCTCATGGTCATGATGTCGAGGAGGCATCTGAGGGATATCCTAATAGTCATCATCTGAACTATCACTGGGGTCGCTCTTGACCATCCTCTCCTGCTGAGCATCAAGCTCCTCCTCCACTGTAGCTACTATGCCCCTGATAGTCTCATCCTACTGGGTTGCAGTCTCTGGCACCTCTGGACGACGGCGCGGCTGGTTGAGTGTCCTCACTGCACTGTGGCAGAGCATCTAAGTCATGTTATATGTAGGGAACTCTGTAGTAGCACCACTATACTCTGCCAGCATCTCATGTGGCCTCACAGTAACTGCCCTGTGGATCAAGAATGTAATCCAGTGAGCATATGGCAGCTGCCTGTGACCTCTGAACCCCTCTGCAATAGTATCCTCCATCTCTGATAGTAAGAGATCCCAAATATCAAAAACAGTCTGCTGCATCAGAGAGTTCAGTAGCCATAACTGTATGCGAGTCAAGCCCTCATGATATCCCATCCTTGGAAGCATGGTCCTCCTCATGATAGCATCAAGCACTCTAGCTGTAGGAGTGAGGTCACTGGGTGTCCTGCTCGACCCCTCGCCGAATGGCTCTGTGAAGCAATGGCGGACCAGATCTGTAGGAGGCACAAGACCGCCATATGGATGTCTGGGAGGCACTGTCTGACCATAGCACACCTCATGTAGCCAGATGGGTTGCTCCTGAAGCCTGAGTATCTCCCTGACCCTAAAGCTCATCAGCCTGTAATCTCTGCCTCTGAATGCAAAGTGAATGAATCTGTGCTGCAGGTCAATCCAAAGTGTAGCATAGAACTCACGAACCCAAGATGGAACATATCTGCCTATTTGTCCGAGTAAGTCTATCAGCCCTGGCAAGTAAGATAGGTAAGGGCGAATCTGCTCTCTAGCTGCTGCTACAATGGCCTCAATAGAATAGACCCTCTGAGACCTGAATGTTGCCCCACTGTTGAGATATGCATTATAAAAATCCTCCTGCAGTGGTGTGTAGAAGCCCTCTAATGCACGCTCATCCCTCCTCTGCGGAAACCACTCCTCAAACTGCACGAACCTAAGCTGTTGCACCTGCTTGGCCGTGGTGGCCCTCAAATCTAGATGAGTCACTAGAGGCGAACCCTGTGGTCTAGGAGGCGGACGAGAACCCCTCCGTTGTGTCTCTAGCCTCGGTGTCACCTGGGTACGGGTACGACTAGAGCGGTGAAGCTGTGGTTCCTGCTCTGTCTCCTCGACCTGCTCCCCCTCTTGAGTCTGCTCTACAGGCTGTGGCTCTTCCTGAGGCTGAGGCTCCTACAAAGCAACACGGCGTCCCTCAAGCATGACAGTCCTAGCTGGACTACCATTACGACGCTCAACCTGCTCAATGGCTGCCCTCTGTGCAGGTGAAAGTTGATCTACAATCTAGACTCCACTCATAGCACCTCCTCTCTCTGCATGATCTACGACGGCTGCAACTGCTGCTGCTCTCTCTGTGTCAGCATCTGCATACTTCTGCTTCTTTGTCGCTAGCTTCTTCGTTGCCTTGCCTTTCACAATAGTAGGCAAGCAAGGCGGAGGCCTCGGATCCTCATCACCTGGACCACCTCCGGCATTCTTGACACGAGCCATCTGAAACGAACTGCTGCCTCTGACAAAGATCAACTACAAACTATCACTTCCGAGGCTTGGCCTCGATCCGTACTCACGAGCTTGGCCCCGAGTTGACTGACAACTGCCAATGAGACCTCAGAAACACCGACTCGCTGCACGTTAGAATAGATCAGATATATGAATAATTTCAATATATATCTAAAGATACGAAACCCTAAGAAAGCAAGCAATAGATACGAAATTGGAAAAGAGGGCTTGCTACCTGACGAACCGGTGAACCGAAGAACAAGGAACGGATCACAGAGAACCACCGGTCGGCACTATGAAGCTAGGGTTAGGGTTCCAGCGTAGTGTGGAGAGGATCAGGCGAAGAGATGCAGCTGGTGGCGGCACAGTAATGGCACGGCAAGGCAATGGCGCTAGGGCACGGGCGCGCGCTGGTGAGATGAGGCACGGCGGTGACGCGGAGCAGAGGCGGCTGGCGCGTTGGCGCTGCTTCTATGTGGGCACAGGAGGCGGCGTGGGATGCAGCGGTGAGCGGCGGCGCACGGGCGCTGGAGCAGGGTGGCTCGGGATGCGTCGGCGAGATGTGTGGCTAGGGCTTTGCTCGGCGATGTCGGCGCGGGCAAGATGAGTACAGGCGGCGGCGGATGCGGGATTATATGATGCCCCCCGTGACGAAAGAGATAAGGAAAGAAATAGAGTTCGGAACCCGCACGACATTAACTGACCGAACGCTCCAGTGGCAACGACCGGATGCTGCCACCTAGAGTCCGGTCGACTCCAGAGAGGTCCAAATTCCCTAGAGTCACGGCCAGACGCGTCCGATCCCAACTGACCGGACGCAGCCAGAGTCCGGTCGATCCTGTCTTCATCTTCTTTGCTTGACCGGACGTAGGATCACCTTCTGACCGGACGCAGGGAGAACACTGTTCCAGCGTCCAATCACTCATTCGCAGCAACGGCTCACCTCCTGTGAACTGACCGGACATAGGGGAGCAGAGTCCAGTCCAGCGTCGGGTCACTCTTTTTTGGCAATTCTTCAAAGTCCTTCGTGCTGCTTGTTCCCAATCAAATCCCAACTTCAATAAGACCCAAATAAACACCAATTGGGACTGATGTGAGTGACCTCTCTCAAGCCCTCAATTTTTTCAAAATATTTTGCCTTAGACTATAATTCTTTTTAAGAAAATAGGCAATAAAAGGGTGATTGAAGAGAAATGACAAAACAACATTCAAGCATATGCAATGCAATACTTGAAAGTAATTCAAGTTGCTTGTCAAGTTTGATCCAAGGTTAAGCTTCTTCACACGCTTTTCGATGGTTATCTTAACCATGTTAGACAAGCCCTATATGCATTACCAAACATTAAACATGTTGTATATTATAATGCAATGCATGGGACAACACAAGCTCATATTTTAGTGAAGTTGCTGAAATCAAGCACATTGAGCTCATTCCTCAACCGACAAAATGTTGCCTCATCTAGGGGTTTAGTGAAGATATCCGTCAATTGATCCTCGGTCTTTACACCTTCTAATGATATATCATTCTTTGCAACATGATCTCTAAGAAAGTGATGGTGGATATCTATGTGCTTGGTGGGAGAGTGTTGAACCGGATTATTAGCAAGTTTTACCGCACTCTCATTGTCACACAAAAGAGGTACTTTTTCTAGAACTACACCATAGTCTAGCAAAGTTTGCTTCATGTAAAGTATTTGTGCACAACAAGCACCCGCAGCAATGTATTCCGCTTCGGCGGTGGACAAAGCCACACTATTTTGTTTCTTAGAGGACCAAGACACAAGTGATCTACCAAGCAAATGGCACCCTCCGGATATGCTTTTTCTATCAACTTTGCAACCGGCATAATCCGAATCGGAATAGCTAGCTAATTCAAATCTAGCTCCTTCGGGATACCAAAGGCCAATGCTCGGTGTGTGCTTAAGATACCTAAGGATTCTTTTAATGGTAATCAAATGAGTTTCCTTAGGATTAGCTTGAAATCTAGCACACATACACACACTAAACATGATGTCGGGCCTAGATGCGGTTAAATATAATAAACTACCAATCATAGAGCAGTAGAGAGTTTGATTAACCGTGTTACCTCCCTCATCTAGGTTGAGATGTCCATTGGTTCGCATTGGTGTCTTGATTGGCTTACATTCATCCATTTTGAATCTCTTGAGAAGATCATTAGTATATTTCTCTTGAGAGATGAAAATCCCTTCTCTCATTTGCTTGACTTGAAAACCAAGAAAGAATGTAAGCTCTCCAATCATTGACATCTCGAACTCCTTCGACATCAATTCACCAAACTCTTTGCAAGAATCTTCATTTGATGATCCAAAGATGATATCATCAACATACACTTGATAAATAAAGATATGTCCATCAAGCTTCTTGATGAATAGTGTGGTGTCAACCTTCCCAATGGTGAAGCCCTTCTCAATGAGGAAATCTCGAAGGCGCTCATACTACCAAGCTCTTTGGGCTTGCTTGAGCCCATATAATGCCTTGGACAACCTATAAACATGATTAGAATATCTAGGGTCTTCAAACTCGGGAGGTTGATCAACATAGACTAGTTCATTTATAAAGCCATTTAAAAATTCACTTTTCACATCCATTTGATATAGTTTCATTTCATGATGTGATGCATATGCAAGGAGGATATGAATGGCTTCTAGTCTTGCAACCGATGCAAAGGTCTCTCCAAAATCCAACCCTTCAACTTGAGAGAACCCCTTTGCAACTAGTCTTGCATTGTTCCTCACAACAACACCTTGATCATCTTGCTTGTTGTGGAACACCCACTTTGTTCCAATGACTCTTGCACCTTGTGGTCGCTCTTCAAGAGTCCAAACTTCATTGCGGGTGAAGTTATTCAACTATTCATGCATGGCGTTTATCGAATCCGGATCTTGAAGAGCTTCGTCTATCTTAGTAGGCTCAAAGCAAGAGACAAAAGAGTGATGTTCAATAAATAAAGCAAGCTTTTGAGAGCGAGTCATTACTCCCTTTGATGGACTCTCTATGATAAGATCTTGTGGATGAGCTTGTAGTAGAGGTGAATTTCTTCTATCAACCACTTGAGGGGGAGGTTGTGGAGCATCAATATCTTGTGCTTGTACCACCATTTGCTCATGGGAGACATGAGTGTCTTCATTTTCTACTCTCCCATCTTTATCACTGTTTTGTGACACATTTGATGAAGAAGGTGGATTAATCACTTGTAGATCATCTTCATCATCTTGTGGCTTGATGTCTCCAACCGGAATATTCTTCATAGCCTCCCTCAATGGTTCATCACCTACATCATCAAGATTCTCATGTGCTCCTTGGGAGCCGTTAGATTCATCAAATCCCATATCATATCATATGTTTCTTCAACCGAGCCGGTGGCATGATTAAATACTCTATATGCTTTGGACTTTCATGAGTAACCAACATGAAAACCAATATCACAACGTCTTTGAAACTTCCCTAGGTGTTGCCGCTACTTATAGATGTAGCATTTGCAACCAAACACCCTAAAGAATGAGACGTTCGGCTTCTTCCCATTGAGCAACTCATAAGGTGTCTTGCCAAGAAACTTTTAAAGGAATAGGCGGTTGGATGCATAGCATGCGGTGTTGATAACTTCCGCCCATAGAGCTTCGGGAGTGTTGTACTCATCAAGCATTGTTCTTGCTAGTGTGATCAATGTCTGGTTCTTTCTCTCAACAACACCATTTTGTTGAGGAGTATATGTTGCGGAAACCTCATGCTTGATCCCAACTTCATCATAATAGGCTTCAATGTTTGTGTTGTCAAATTTTTTCCCATTGTCACTTCTAATCTTCCTGAGCTTCACATCAAACTCATTTTGTGCTCTCTTGGCAAACTTCTTGAAGCATGATGCAACTTCAGATTTGTCATGAAGGAAGAACACCCATGTGTATCTTGAGTAGTCATCAACAATCACAAGACAATAAAAATTTCCTCCCAAACTCTTGTATATTGTTGGTCCAAATAAGTCCATGTGAAGGAGCTCTAGCACTCTTGTGGTTGACATGAAAGCTTTTGTAGGATGAGTGTTTGCAACTTGTTTGCCGGCTTGACATGCACTACAAAGCTTGTCCTTCTCAAACTTCACATCCTTCAACCCTCTCACCAAATCATTATTCATTAGCTTCTTGAGTGAGCTCATCCCAACATGAGCAAGTCTTCTATGCCATAGCCACCCAAGTGTTGTTTTGGTGAATAGGCATGTCTTCAAGTTAGCATCTTCGGAGGTGAAGTCCACTAGATATAGGTTGTTGTATCTAAATCCCTTGAATATCACTTGATCATCATCTTTCTTGGATACAACCACTTCCTTCTCGATAAATAGGCATTGAAAGCCAAGATCACAAATTGTCCAACGGATAGCAAGTTGAAACTCAATAAAGCAACAAATAGCACATTTGAGATTGAATGATCATTTGATATTGCCACTTTGCCCAATCATTTAACCTTGCCCTATGAATTATCTCCAAATGTGATTCTTTCTTGTCCATCTACTTCTTCATCTAGTGAGGTGAACATACGAGGATCACCAGTTATATGTTGTGTTCAACCACTATCAATTACCCAATGACTTCCACCGGTCTTGTAGTTCACCTACACACAAGAGATCAAGCTTTAGGAACCCAAACTTGTTGAGGGCCCTTGATTTTCTCAACAAGTGACTTTGCAACCTAAATTTTGTTAGGCCTATTCTTGTTGGGAGGTCCTAAGAACATAACTTTCATCTTTCCACTAGAGTCCTTTCTAAGCATGTAATGAGCATTGAAAGCAAAGGGTCTAGCATGCTTGGGCAATGGTTGTGGTGATGGAGTTTGACACTCATGGGCAAAGTGGCTTTCTTGTTCACACTCAAAACACTTCTTTGGCTTTATCTTTTGTTGTTGTTGTTGAGCTTGAGCCTTCTTCCCTTTATTTGTCATGTACCCAATGCCACTTCTATCCATCTTTATGACGGTGTTCATTAGTAGCTCACTTTGAAGATGCTTGCCTCTTGTGTACTTGCTCAATCCAATCTTGAGATGCTCTTTCTCCAACTTGAACTTCTTGTTCTCTTCCTTGAGTGCATCATTATTTTTCTCTTCCTTGAGTTTCTTGTTCTCTTCTTTGAGCTTCTCATTTTCAAGAATCAAATCACCATCATGATCAAGAGTTTCTCGCACTATAGTGTTGGTGGTTTTGAGCTCTTCAAGATCTTTCTTGAGTTTTTCATTATCATGCTTGAGCTTGACATACTCATCATAGTTGTCAGTTTTAACCACTTGCTTGCCTTTGCTACAAGATCCTTGCTCAATGCTCTCAACAATTAAATCATCACATGATGTAGCTATATCAATCTTAACAACATTGTTAGTAGCATCATGTGGCTCATTGGATAAAAATTCTTGAGCAATAACAAGATTATCATAATTGATCTTGAGAGATGTGTATTCTTCTTTTAGCATATTATGGCTAGTGATGAGCTCATTATGTATCCTCTCAAGTTTATCATGTTTATCTTTAAGCTCTTTCTTAGAAGATTTGAGCTCCTTGAGTTTGGATGACATAGCATCATTTGCTTCTCTAAGCTCAACACTAGCCTTTTCAGCTATATCACATTTAGCTAAAAGAGAATCATTCTTAGCTTCTAACTTGTCATTCTTAGCTCTAGTCTTTCTAATAATCTTAGTATATTGATTTAGCAATTTAACAAAATCATCATATGAAGGTGATTCATATTCATCATCATCACTATCACTATCATCATTATTAGCATGATCGTCACCACTACTCTCATCATCATTTGATACCTTGCGTTCACCTTTGGCCATAAGGCATAGGTGTGTAGAGGATGGTGGAGGTGGTGTCGGTGAGGATGATGAAGAGTCAATCACAATGGCGGCCACCTTCTCATTATCACTATCATCATCGGATGAACAACTTGATGAATCAATATCCGTGAGCCAATTACCGATGATGTATGTCTTGCCATTCTTCTCTTTCTTGTGGAAGTCCTTCTTCTTGCCATCCTTCTTCTTGTATGGCTTGTTTTTCTTCTTCTCATCTTCTTCTTCATTACTTGAGTCATCTTTCTTGCCCTTGTACTTGTTCTTGTACTTGTCTTTCTTGGGCTTTGTGCATTGGTGTGCTAGATGACCAAGTTCTCCACAATTGTAGCAATCTATCTCCGAGATTGGCTTCCTTCTTGTGCTAGTGAAGAACTTCTTTTTCTTTCCATCGAACTTGATGCCACTCTTGTTGAGCTTCTTTAGCATCTTGGCGGTTCTTCTCACCATGAGAGCAAGACTTGCATCATCAACTTCATCATCACTTGAGCTGTCATACTCAATTCTTGCTTTGCCCTTCTCTTGGCTAGCCTTGAATGCTAAGTCTTTGTCTTTCTTCTTGGTAGAGGATGAGCCATCTTGTGGTGTGATGTGCATGTACATCTCATGAGCATTGATCTTTCCCAATATTTGAGTCGGTGTAGCGGTGGAAAGATCACCTTGATGAAGCACGGTCATAATATGCCCATATTTATCAATGGGGAGGACACTCAAGATTTTTCTTATGACATCGGATGGTTGCATTTGAGTGAGCCAAGCCCATTGACTTCCTCTATAAGAACATTCAAGTGTGAGTACATTTTATTAGCACTCTCTTTAGGAAACATCTCAAAAGAATTAAGCTTTTTCATAACGAGATGATAGCGTTCCTCACGCTCACTCTTAGTTCCCTCATGGAGTGCACAAATGTTCGACCATAGTGCATGGGCGTCCTTGTGGTTCCTCACCCGGTTAAACACATCTTTGCAAAGGCCTCTAAAGATGGTGTTTCTAGCCTTTGCATTCCATTTCTCGTAGTTTACTTCATCGCCTTGAAGGTGCATGGGATCCTGAGGTTTTGGGAATCCTTGTGAGGCGGCTCTAAGTATTCCAACATCTAGAGCTTCTAAATACGCCTCCATCCAGAGTTGGGTCATCCATAAGCTCCACCGGATGACCACCAAGCCATCTAGGTGATGACGATCACTAAGAGTAACAAGCACGAACTCTCACTTGACCACGACAAGCCTAATGAGAAGGGTGGATGCACACTTTGCTACTCTTGCTTTCACTAATGAGGGCTCTCTCTTGGATTCTCAAATCTCAATCACCTCACTAGGACCTTGCTCTTCTTGGCACTCTCAAGGGTGTTTCTCAGCTATTGGAATGAGCAAAAGTGATCCCTTGAGTGAATAGAGGAAGTATTTATAACCCCTCATTCAAAACGAACCGTTATATGCCACTACGGGGTGACTGGACGCTCCGATCAAGGTGACCGGACGCTCCAGTCAGTTCACCCACCTTTGTGTAGTTTAAGTTGTGATCGGATACTGGCCAGCGTCCGGTCAGCACTGACCGGACGCGTCCAGTCACAAAAACTGCCCTCTAGAACCTTACTGATGTTGACCGGACTCTGGCACCCAGCGTCCGGTCACTTTGCTGCTCAGCGTCCGGTCAGTAGCCGGAACCTGACCAGCATCCGGTCAACACTGACCGGACGCGTCCGATCAAGATTCTCCCTCTCTGGAACCTTACTGGAGTTGACCGGACTCTGGCACCCAGCGTCTGGTCACTCACCTCTCAGCGTTCGGTCGCATCCAGACGACTTCACCTTGATCAAATGAACTGACCGGACTCTATGCCAGCGTCCAGTCACACTGGAACCAGCGTTCGGTTAGCATTTGACCCTCCATTCACTTCCAACTCGCAATCATATGTGAATGAAGTTTGCTCCAATTGATCTAAGGGCTTTTTAGGAGCTACCTAGTGCTAGATTTGACAAGTGTGCACCACACCTAACCCACTAGACTCACCTAGGTCAAGCTACCCATCCATACCCCCCTTAATAGTACGGCCAAAGGAAAAACAAAGTCCTAAACTACTCTAAGTGTCTCTTCAACTCCAAACGACACTTAGAACTAGTTCATCCTTAACCTTGTCATCCATCCTTTGAAAACCAAAATGATTTCTATCGTAGGGGCATGACCACCATGATTGCCCAATCAATTTCCATTACCGTGACCTAACTTAATTGCCTCTACAAAATACACATTAGTCACAGTAATCACGTATTGTCATTAATCACCGAAATCTAACTAGGGGCCTAGATGCTTTCACAGCGACCACGGGGCCGTGTGATGTCCGCAGATCCTGGCATGGACCTCGAGGAGGAGCCGCTTCCCCTGGTTGGTCGGGATGCACTTCATGAGTACCCCCGATGGACTCCGTTTGTAGAATTCATCACCGAGCGCGACGAAGGTCTTGGCACGTCGAGCGATCCGTCGGGCTTCAGTCCTTTCGGGTAGAAGAACCTCCTCGAGGAGGTAGGCGAGTAGCGGTGCTCGCCAGTCGGTTTGATCGAGTGCCAATATGGCAACGTCAGTAGGTGACGTCGTCATAGAGGCACTGGGGTCGGAGCCCCCGAGCGCCGGCTGGGTGTCATGGTCGGAGCCCCCGAGCATCGTCTTATCGTTGGGGTGTGTCTGGATCGGACCTTCTAGGACGCGGGCGGACGGCTCGTGGAGATTGTTGATGAAGACCCCACTTGGGGACGGATCCCGCTTGGTGGCCAATTTTGCGAGAAAATCAGCGGCATCGTTGTCCTTTCGAGAGATGTGATGTAGCTCGATTCCCTAGAATTTGTTCTCAAGCTTGCGCACCTCTTAGCAGTATGCCGCCATGAGGGGGCTTTTGCAGGAGGACTCCTTCATGACCTTATCGACGACAAGCTTTGAGTCGCCACGAACATAGAGTCATGTAGCACCAAGTTTGATGGCGATGCGCAGTCCGTTGATGAGGGCCTCGTACTCTGTGATGTTGTTTGAGGCTAAAAAGTGGAGGCGGATGGCATAGCGGAGACTACTCTCGTCTAGGGAGATCAGAACCACTCCAGCCCCCGATCCGGGCACCATGACGGACCCATCGAAGTACATTGTCCAATACTCGTGGGTGACGTCTGGGGTCGGTAGCTAGACCACCGTCCATTCGGCAACAAAATCCGTGAGAGCTTGAGACTTAATGGTGGCACAGGGGATATACCTAATGCCATGGCCCATGAGTTCTAGTGCCCACTTGGAGATCCATCCCATGGCATCGCAGTTGCGGACGATGTCTCCGAGTGGGTATGAAGTGACGACCGCGACTTCGTGGTCGGCGAAGTAGTGCAGGAGCTTCCGGGTTACCATCAGTACGTTGTATAGGAGCTTCTTCACCTGGGGGTACCGGACCTTAGGGTCAGTGAGTACCTCCCCGATGAAGTATATGGGCCGCTAGACCTTAAGGTGGTGTCCCTGTTCCTCCCTTTCGATGACCAGGGCGGCGCTTACCACATGGTTGCTGGCCGTGACGTAGAGGAGGAGGGGTTCTCCTCGTTCAGGAGCGATGAGGATTGGGGCCGACATTAGTGATGCTTTGAGGCTCTCCAGAGCCTACTAAGCTTCCTCAGTGCAGACGAAGGCATCCGTCTTTTTGAGGAGCTTGTAGAGTGGCATCCCTCATTCACCGAGCCGAGAGATGAACCGGCTTAGAGCGACCAGACAGCCGGTGAGCCTCTGCATGCCCTTGACGTTGCGTTTGGGGCCCATGTTAGAAATGGCCATGATTTTTTTGGGGTTGGCCTCGATGCCGCGCTCGGACACAATGTATCAAAGCAGCTTCCCCTTTGGAACCCCGAAAACACATTTCTCAGGATTCAATCTGATGTTAAACCTTCAGAGGTTTGTGAACGTTGTGGCCAAGTTTACGATTAGGTCACAAGCTTGAGTTGTTTTGACCACTATGTCATCAACATAGATGGTGATCGTTGGTCTAGGCCGCTCGGCTTGATCAGGCTGATCGAGCGGGTCGATTTGGTCGGCGAAGCATTGCTGCATGCACCTTTGGTAGGTGGCACCAACATTTTTAGGCCGAAAGTCATGGTTACGTAGCAGTACGAACCATACGGGGTGATGAATGAGGTTGCGAGCTGATCGGACTCTTTCATCGTAATCTGGTGATAGCCCGAGTAGGCATCCAGAAAGGAGAGGATTTTGCAACCCGAGGTGGAGTCAACTATCTGCTCTATGCGCGGCAAAGGAAAGTGGTCCTTTGGACACGCTTTGTTGAGGCTAGTATAATCAACGCACATTCTCCATTTCTCGGTCTTCTTTTTAACAAGAAATGGATTGCAAGCCAGTCGGAGTGTAATACCTCTCTGATAAATCTGGCTGCCAGGAGCTTGGTGATTTCTTCGCATATGGCCCTGCGCCTTTCATCATTGAAACGGCGCAGGCATTTAGTGGGCTTTGAGCCTAGGATGAGGCGCAGCGCGTGCTCGGTGACGTCCCACGGTATGCCTGGCATGTCGGATGGCTTCCATGCGAAGACATCACGATTGGCGTGCAGGAAATCAACGAGCTCGCATTCCTATTTGGCCGAGAGCTGGGTCCCGATCCACACCGTTTTGGTTGGGTCAGTGGGGTCGATTCCCACCGCCTTGGTTTCCTCAAGTGAGCGAAAGGCCATCGAGGAGTTTGGTTTGTTGAAGTCTGGGACTGCTGGGGTTGATGACTCTTTGAGCCGCGGAAGCTCGGATGAGTTGACGACTGTGGTGGCAAGCTCGAAATGCTCGTAGTCGCACGTGAAGGCGTGCGAAAAGGCGCTGCTCATGGTGATGACGCCGTTCGGTCCCGGCATCTTTAGCTTGAGGTAGGTGTAGTTGGGGATTGCCATGAATTTGGCGTAGCATGGCCACCCCAAGATGGCATGGTAGGACCCTAGAAAGTCCACCACTTCGAAGGTGAGGACCTCCGAGCGGAAGTTGGCTCGGTTGCCAAACGTGACGGGCAGGTCGATCTGCCCGAGCGGGTATGCCTGCATTCCTAGGATCACCCCGTAGAAGGGAGAGCCCGTGAGGCAGAGTTCCGATTGGGGGATGCACATGGCGTCAAGGGTGTCGACGTAGAGGATGTTGAGGCCGCTGCCTCCGTCCATTAGCACCTTGGTGAGGCGCTTCTTGCGGACGATGGGGTCGACGACGAGCAGGTAACGTCCTGTGTAATAGAACCGACCAATTTATAAGAGTACAAGTACGAAAGCAATCACTGGAGTGATCAAACCGTCATACTTGAACCCATATAAACCCGGTAGTCAACTGAAACCACGAAGGATTTCAAACCAACTTGCATACAACCAAGATCATAGTAATTCAACATAACAAGCCACATGTTACATCCATTTCACAAGTAGTTTGTAAGTACCTCATACATCAGAGTACACATAGTTATTACAAAATGAGTTCACAAATAGCGGAAGCAAAGTAGTTTGAGACCATCACACACACTTAGTTCAAATACAAGCGAGCACCATAGTCATATCCAGCAAAAGCAGTAAGATAAGATAACATAGATGATCATGCCCATGATCTAGTCTTCATCCCCAGTAGGGTGGAGACAATACTTGTAGTAGCCGTTATAGAGCACGTCATCTGCAACAAGAGGGAATAAACCCTAAGTACGATAATGTACTCAGCTATACTTACCCATCATAAACCAAAATAAATGACACCAAGGAGTATGCAAGGCTTTATCAGTGGATCTTGCTGGACAACCTTTTTGCATAAAAGCTTGAGTAACCATTAGCATTATTCACCTGTACTAGCAGTGAATTTTAGCCATTTCCTACCATCTATATTAGCACATGTACTAATCAATCATTTGATTTAGTTGCAAACAATAATAACCATATCAGGTATTTCATGGCTCATCACTATCATCCTCCTCATGATCATAATCATTTAACCATATCTTTACATTTAGTGAATCTACGTTGCCGCTGCTCAGTCAAGTTCTCACTATCCGGGAGAGACGGCGATTCGAATCGATTCCTATCCAGCTGGAGGGATATTCCTAACACAAATCCAGGCATACCGCGCGAAGGCAGCCTTAGGTCACCTTTGGTACATCTCAGGAATCGTGGCTCCGAGCAGCGCCGCACCCTCAGGGAGTCCACTCTGCCAGGTGGTCAATCTCACCTCGGACTTATGCCAATAGCACCCCGCACATCCTTACTACCGCCAAGGTGCGCACTTTCACTTCTCGGTCTTCCGGCCTAAGTTGAGCTACTCGGCTTCGTGGTCGGAATGAGTTATCCGGCCAACTAAGTGATAGGCATGCGTTCAACATGACATGAGGACGTACAGCGAATTGGTCCTTAAACGACACAGACGGGGATAGATTCACACCTAAGACCTCCATGCCTTGTTGCTGCACTACCGTCATCCTATCCGGTCTCTTTTCAATATTAACACATGGTTCTTTTTCATGATAGCAATTATAGCCAACCGTGACCAGAGCTCATCCTACATCTCGCAGGTGACAGGAAATCACCCGACTTCTACCGGTCTAAGCATAGCTAAGCATCATTCGATCCTACACTTAATTAGGATTCATAGGATTTTATCTGGACAAGGTAAGGATATAATGCAACAATTGGTTCCAACCAATTCCTATACTTAATGCATCATCAACAATAAAAGATACTCAAGATATTTGTAAAAACATGGGAGACTTAGAATGCTCCGGGGCTTGCCTTTTAGAAAAGAGGAAGGTTGGTGATCGGGGCACTCAAGAACTTCTTCGCTGGCTCCTTCTTCGGGTGTCTGCACCTCCGGCTCCTGAGCTTGCTGCTGCTCCTCCGGATGTACTGGCTCGAATTTCAGAAGCGTGACTCCCTCCGAAACACCTATTGCATGCATATGCATAGTATAAGAATCATGCTTGCACAAGAGATGGAAGGTGATGATGAAATGTACAGCCATGTATGAATGGACGCATGAAAGACACAATGATACAAGATTAACATCGACTTTTACCGAGTAGGTGCATATCTCTTTTAGAAAACAAGAACGACACACTCACCAAGTTCTAATAACCTAAGATAAAGTTGTTCATCTTCAGTAAGAGGTCTAGCACCTGCAACTAACAATTTATCTTAATTAGCCTAGCATCTAAATCATCACATCAACTCATATAAAGCAAACAAGTCATTCACTGCACTCAACAGTTTTGCAGGCTGCAACAGCAGCAACAAGTTTGACCCATAACTGGAGTTCTAAAGATCCAAATACCCTAATTTAAGACTTTCTGGAAAGCTCATAAAATTACCTACAACTTTCGTTTAATCACCAAAGTCTAATTCAAACTCGAACTAGGTCAAACAGACTGATCTTGCAAAACTATCCGTTGATTCCAGAGAGCAGGCAGTTGGAAGTGCTGTCTTCCAACTGACATAACTCTCAAACTACTAGGCCAAATGCCTTGAAATTTTAACACAAGCTAGATAAACAAGTTTCATACAACTTTGTTATTGACCACTTTCCCAAAAACCCAATTTATCATGGTGAACTTTATAAAGTTCCCAGAATTGTCCAGAAAGACACAACATAAGAAATAATTATTAACTTACGTTGTAAACATACAAACGGATAAGTCCAACTTTCCTAACTCATCATACATGTTGAAAGAACACCAGGAAACATAGTGTCCATTCCTAAATAAATTCTTTTTATGCCTTTATTAATTTATTTAGATAATGAGGTTAAATAATAAACACATGTCCGAAGTGTACAGAAAATTCCACAAAAATTACAGTGGCTTATACATGTCCCCAATAGACTACTGTATAAATTTCACATCATTTCAACAAACATAACATCCTACACAAAAATGACAAAACCGTATGGCTTAAAATAGCATAAATAGAAAACCCTAGTGAAAAGTGTCAAGCAACAGATTTTATATTTTTCTTAGGTTCATCATAACACCATAACACTGTACAAAAAGTTTCATGCTCACTAGATACATATTTTTACCATGAAAAATAGCACAAGAATCTCCTAATAACTCAAAAACTATTCATGAAATGACTCTAAAATTTTTACCAGAGCTTATAATCATCAAGAATAGCTCACCATACAAATTTCATAATTTTTGGAGCACTACAACTCTAGATATGAGTTAAACAAGTTTGCATTCATTTAAAAACACATTTTAAGTTGCAATTTAATTCTTTCAGAAACTTTACTACAAGTGCTAATGTTATATTTTTCCTAAATACTACACTTCACCAAGATCCTATCAAAATTGGAACCACCCAATTTGGATCTACCAAACTCGAGATATAAATTTTACAAAACATCATCAAAATCAGCACAAATGATCTAGCTTTCTGGATCTAAGTCACCGACACGCGGGACCCACGGGGTCAACGGTCCCACCGGCCAGAGGTAGTAGAATAGAGGAGCGACGGTTGACCCGCGCTTGCTCACCGACGGCGAGGATTCCGGTGAGGCCAAGGGCACCGGTGTGCTCGCCTCGACGAGACGCACCTAAAGGTTCCTAAGGATCAACCCCTACCGAAGCCTAACTAGGGCGGCAACGGCAATGGCGGACGGTGGCGAGGACCCGGCGGTGCTCCGATGATGGCGAGCCCCCATTGCCCCACCCAAGCTCGGTACGAGCTTCACTGTGCCACTATGGAGCTAGAGAGGTAGGAAACGGAGGGTGAGAAGACTCCTAGCTAGCACGACCACTGCGGCTTCGAGCTCCGGCGAGGGTGCGACGGCGCGGGAACGCCGAATGCGGCCTCACCTGAGGTCAATTGACTGCACAGAGACAACGACGAGCAAGAGGAGGTCGCGGCGGAGCTTTGAGCTGGCTGGAGGCAGCGTTTTTGCAGCGGCGAGTGAGCTGAGCGACGGCGTGCTCTCGGCGGCAATGGCGGAGCAGCGCTGTGCTCGGTTCTGCGTGGACTGACGAGGCGAGAAGGCACGGGCGAAGCAAATAGGCTAGCCAACGGGCGCGTGGCGTCGTCGTGGCCGCGATGGCCTGACCCACGGGGGCAACGTTGGCGTATGGCCACCACCTGGCGCACGCGGCCTGAGCTCGGTCAGCCATGACTAACCGGACGAAGCACTGTAGACGCAATTCAGTGAAAAATCGATGGAGTCTGACAGCGAGTTTTCGACGATCAATAATTCTTAAACTGTTTCGATCTAGCTCTAGGTTAAGTTGACAAAGTTGGAGATTGAAGTGAGAACTACAACTTTTCCAATTGGCACTCGAGCTGATTCGGTCAGGTTAGGGAGATACAAGGCTCCAAACAATGGTACAAGAAACTGAAATTCAGCTCTTGAACTTAGAAAAATTCTAAGTGTAGAATTCAACCCCAAATCTAACTTGTGGGCCATGTTTGAGACTGTTCCACACATTTTCATGAGTTGGTCATAAAATAACTTTTGTTCCTTATAAAATTTGCTACAACTTTGCTTTAGGTTGCTCAGACATGCAAACACTCTAAGTTGTACTTTTTAAATAGTCAAAGATAAGAGCTCTAGGGTCAACACAAGTCAAGCTATTACTTGGAAGTGTAATTTAGGCAATATGGTCAACATGAACATTGTTGCTAATGACATTCTAAGTGTAGCTAAGTTATTTAAGAGGACATTTGACACACATTTGCATAGACCACACATGAGCACACATAATTGCTAGCATAAAACCAAGCAGTTCAAATAGAAACACACATGAAATGATAACATTCATAATGGTATGATGCTTATGAATGAGATGATGATGCTCATGCTCATGTGATGCAAGTGTTTTAGTGCAACCATAACACTGGGGTGTTACAGCCCTCCCCCCTTATAAAAATCTCGCCCTGAGATTTGAAAAGCATACCATTTTGAATAAAAGGTAGGGTATACATCCTTCAAATAATCTTCCCGTTCCCACGTTGCATCGCTCTCACTACCTTGGTTACTCCACATAACTTTGTAGAACTTAACCACATGGTTCCGTGTTAGTCTTTCTCTTGTGTCGATAACCCGCACTGGCCTTTCTTCATAGGATAGATCTAATTTCAACTTGATATTTCTAAGTGAAACTCTTTCTTCGGGAACACGAAGACACTTCTTCAATTGAGAGACATGAAAAACATTGAAGATAGCTCTCATCTCGTAAGGTAACTCTATCGTGTAAGCTACATTTCCACTCTTTTCTATGATCGGATATGGGCCTACATACCTAGGTGCAAGCTTCCTCTTTACTCCGAATCGCTGCACACCTTTCATCGGTGACACTTTCAGATAAACGTGATCACCTACTTCAAACTCAATAGGCTTCCTTCTCTTATCCGCATAGCTTTTCTGCCTAGCTTGAGCTGCTTTCATATGTTTCTGGATAGTATGGACTTGTTGTTCTGCCGCTTCGACGAAATCAATGCCGTAGTATCTCCTTTCTCCAGATTCAACCCAGTTCAAAGGAGTTCTACACTTGCGACCATACAATGCTTCAAACGGGGCCATCTTGATACTTTCTTGGTAACTATTATTATAGGAAAATTCAGCCAAGGGTAACCACTTATCCCATGAACCTTTGGATGATATGACGCAAGCTCTCAACATGTCTTCCAATATCTGATTCACTCGCTCCGTCTGTCCGGAGGTTTGTGGATGATAAGCAGAACTTCTAACTAAGTTGGTCCCTATCATCTTGTGCAACTGTTCCCAAAAACGAGCCGTGAACTGAGGTCCTCTATTAGATACAATGGTTCTAGGAACACCATGGAGACGTACTATCTGATTAAAGTATAATTCAGCATAGTCACTTGGTCGATAGTCAACTCTAACTGGTAAGAAATGAGCAGACTTTGTTAAATGATCCACTATTACCCATATGGAATTAAAATTCTTTTGGGTAGGGGGAAGTCCAACAATAAAATCCATACTAATCTCTTCCCATTTCCATCCTGGTATAGACAATGGTTAGAGAAGTCCAGCAGGCTTCATGTGAATTGCTTTGACTCTACAACAATTGTCACACCTTGCAACATAGGCTGCGATTTCTTTCTTCATCTTGGTCCACCAAAATCGAGATTTCAAATCTTGATACATTTTGCTACTTCCCGAGTGGATAGATAACTTGGAGGAGTGAGCTTCTTCTAAGATTTGGTTTCTAAGCTCTTTGTCCTTCGATACTACAAGTCTGGCCTTAAACCAGAGAACACCCTTCTCATCAATGCGAAAGTGTTTTGTCTCATGTTCCTTCATCTTTCTTTTGATGTGGAACACACCCACATCGGTTTTCTGAAGCTCGATGATTTTACTTTCTAGAGAGCAACTAAGGGTAATACTGTGCAACACAGCAGGATGTAACAGATGCGCCAAATGATAATCTGCTTCTAAGAGAGAATTACAGTGAGATTTCCTACTCAAAGCATCAGCAACAACATTTGCTTTACCCGGATGATAATGAACTTCTAAGTTATAATCTTTAATCAACTCTAGCCATCTTCTCTGTCTCATGTTCAATTCTGGTTGAGGGAAGATATACTTGAGACTTTTATGATCGGTATAGATATGACACACGTTACCGAGCAGGTAATGCCTCCAAATCTTCAAAGCATGAACAATCGTAGCTAACTCAAGATCATGAGTTGGATAATTAGCTTCGTGCTTCCTTAGCTGACATGAGGCATAGGTGATAACTCGACCTTCCTGCATAAGGACACATCCTAAACCGGTACCTGATGCATCACAAAACACATCAAAAGGTTTCTCGATATCCGGTTGTGCCAACATAGGAGCTGATGTCAACAAGGTCCTCAAAGTGCAAAAAGCAGTCTCACACTCTGGATTCCAAACAAACTTTACATCTTTTTGAAGTAACCTGGTCATGGGCTTGGCTACCTTAGAGAAATCTGGGATGAATCGGCGATAATATCTAGCCAAACCAAGGAAACTTCTAACCTCATGCACTGAAGTTGGTGCCTTCCAATCCATAACTTCTTGCACCTTAGATGGATCAACCGAAATCCCTTCATTGGACAACACATGACCCAAGAAAGGTACTTTCTTAAGCCAAAACTCACATTTACTGAACTTGGCATAAAGCTTATGTTCCCGTAGCCTAGATAAAACAACTCTCAGATGCTCGGCATGTTCTTCAGCATTTACGGAAAAGATCAAGATGTCATCAATGAAGACAACTACAAATTTGTCCAGTTCCTCCATGAATACCAAATTCATCAGATATACGAAGTATGCAGGAGCATTGGTCAAACCGAAAGGCATAACCAGATACTCATACAACCCATATCTGGTGGAGAAAGCGGTCTTAGGCACAACCTCCGGTCTAATCTTTATCTGATGATAACCAGATCTCAAATCAATTTTGGAGAATACCTTTGCCTTAGACAATTGATCAAACAAAATATCAATATGGGGCAGTGGATACTTGTTCTTGATTGTGACAGCATTGAGTGGACGATAATCCACACACATGCGCAATGACTTGTCATTCTTCTTCACAAATATAGCAGGACAACTCCAGGGAGAAGCACTAGGTCGGATAAGACCTTTCTCTAACAGATCTTGTAACTGCACTTTAAGCTCTGCTAACTCATTAGGCGGCATCCTATAAGGCCTTCTAGAAATAGGTGCAGTGCCCGGCACTAACTCGATCTTGAATTCTATATCTCGATCCGGCGGTAAACTAGGTAGATCATCAGGAAATACATCTGGAAATTCACACACTACTGGGACGTCCTCAATTCTCGGGGTCTAGATAGCATTAGTAGTGTTGTGGAGTTCTAGCTCTCTGGGAAGTGGCACAAGGAAGGCTTCCTTGCTGATAGGATCCCTCAACATAACGACCCTAGTGGAAGTATCAATGAGCACTCCATGACCGCTCATCCACTTCATTCCCAAGATTACATCTATCCCTAATCCCGGTAGAACTACCACATCGGCCATAAACACTCGTCCCTCTATTTCGATACTCACCCCCAGCACTATTTGATTGGTCGAAATATTACTTCCAGCTGCACTAATGCAATAACTACCCGTGGATACTGTAATTACCTTCTGATTGTATTTTGATGCAAAAGCTGGACTCATAAATGAATGCGAAGCACCAGAATCAAATAGTACAACTGCCGGATGGTGATTCACAAGAAACTTATCCGCAGTAACCACCTCTCCTGAGGGTATCCCTATCACATTGGTGTAGTTAACATGCCCTTGACGAGCACCAGAATTCCCCTGCTTCTGATTGTTCTTCTGAGGGTAAGGACAATTCTTGGACCAATGACCTGTCCTACCACAATTCTAGCATGGCCTATTTGCTGGTGGAACAAAAGAATTCCCTGGCCCGGTGGTGCCCTTTGGAAGGGGTACAATAAATGCTTTCTTGAAACCAGTCTTTGCCTGATTCTTCTGCTGTGGCGGCCGATACCTAATGGCTGTAGTCGGTGGGCGAAACTAAGTCTTCGCTACTGGAGCTTTAGCCTGAGAGGCACTTGCTTCAAAGGCCCTCTTGCGATTTTTGGAAGCAGCATAGACATTATTATTATTCTCTTGGGTAAGAGCATCACTTACGAACTCATTGAAAGTGGCACTCTTATTGTTCCCCATGGACTTCATCAGTTTGGGACTAAGCCCTCTCTTAAAGCTAGCAATCCTCTTTGCTTCGGAATCAACAAACTCTGGAGCATACCTTGCCAGATGATTGAATGCATGAAGATATTCAGTGAGTGTTTTGGTGCCTTACACCAGCTTCATAAACTCATTGTGCTTTATGGCCATCAATCCGGGAGGAATATAATGACTCTTGAAAGCCTCCTAGAATTGGTTCCACATGATCTGAGCATTCTCCGGTAAGGTGGACCTATAATGACGCCACCAAATACCTGCTGGTCCTTGTAACTGATGCGAAGCATACTCCGCCTTCATCTGTTCCGTCACCCTGAGCAAACGAAACTTGTGCTCAAGCGTGTTTAGCCACTCTTCTGCTTGGAGCGGCTCTTCAGCTTCCTTGAAGATGGGCGGCTTGGTATCTTGGAATTCCTTGAAATCACTAAACTGGTTGGGATCTGGTCCCTGTCATTGACGGTAGCCATGTGCTTGATGCTGGGCCAGGGTACACATAGCATCGCCCAACGCACGCTGACCTTCCACGAGCATGGCCAATAGATCAGACGGTGTGGGCGATGGTGGCAGTGGAAGATCATCATCACCACTACCCCCAGCACGGCCTGAACACAGATTGCGCGACATCTGCAGAAGTGCATTTGTGAGTAATGATGGACGATGTCAGATACATTGCAGATGAATTGTAGAATTATGCCAAACTAAGCTGATTGGAGAGATTAATTTCATACAATAAACAGAGGCACAATAATTCATCCTCATAACATCGCCATAACTTTACTCCACACATTCATGCGATGCATACGCTCACATGCCAAATTTTTGGTCAACTTCAAAGCTGGACTTCTATTTAAAGCTCACATCCAAATGGAGCCAACATGCAAGTTTCAGGGATTACATCCAAGTATAACGAGGTGGCTCTGCATATCCCACTAAATGTAGCACCCTCCACAACAGGGTTGGGGTGCCAAACACATGTAGGAATGTGCTACTCCTGGGTGGTAGTGCTGATGCAGCCATTTGTAGTAGCATTGCAATTTGGGTGTGAGAGGATTATCTTACAGGATGAGAATATATAATGGAATAATTAAGATAAGGGAGGGAGTGATGCAAAAATGTAATGGCATGAGTGAACATGATGCATGCACGTTCCGTACGTCCTCACGAATCTTAAGAAAATTTTAGAATTCTAGCGACATAGACGGTGGCATACATATGTTCCCTCATATACGTATCTAGTCGAGCTACACGTTGCGTTGTTAGTGTACCTGCAGACAAATTCATTGCAGCCCATCCCACAAGAGATAAATAAGCATACAATGAAAGCAGTAAACTAAGATACGCTCCATATATACATCCCATATGTACATACTTTGGTATCCAAAGCTACCCGATAGATGTACCCACAATTAAGTACCTTCATATATACATGTGCGTAACATGTAAATATTCCAGTAACCACAACTAACTCTCCCCTAGACCAACAGTTGGACGGTCATGCTCTCACAACTCACACTTACCTGGGCGTAGAGGCAATTGATCCATACATTACCACCCAAGCGGATGGCATCCATACAATAGCACGCCGTATGGACGACGAAATAAAATGCAAGCAATTACCCCCCAAGAGTCATTACTTAATTAAGCCACCTAAAAGTCCTTATTTGGGCATAGAGGATATGACAACTGGCACACTTAAGTAAAATTTCAGATTTGAACACACCTATATATAAGTAGCTATAAGTTGTAAAAACTGATTTTCGCAAACAAAAACCTTTGTGTTTAAATACACATATGACATCTTTAATGTTGAATCTAGCTCTGATGCCAGCTGTAACAGAACCGACCAATTTATAAGAGTACAAGTACGAAAGCAATCACTGGAGTGATCAAACCGTCATACTTGAACCCATATAAACCCGGTACTCAACTGAAACCACGAAGGATTTCAAACCAACTTGCATACAACCAAGATCACAGTAATTCAACATAACAAGCCACATGTTACAACCATTTCACAAGTAGTTTGTAAGTACCTCATACATCAGAGTACACATAGTTATTACAAAATGAGTTCACAAATAGCGAAAGCAAAGTAGTTTGAGACCATCACACACACTTAGTTCAAATACAAGCCAGCACCATAGTCATATCCAGCAAAAGCAGTAAGATAAGATAACATAGATGATCATGCCCATGATCTAGTCTTCATCCCCAGTAGGGTGGAGACAATACTTGCAGTAGCCGTTATAGAGCACGTCATCTGCAACAAGAGGGAATAAACCCTAAGTACGATAATGTACTCAGCTAGACTTACCCGTCATAAACCAAAATAAATGACACCAAGGAGTATGCAAGGCTTTATCAGTGGATCTTGCTGGACAACCTTTTTGCATAAAAGCTTGAGTAACCATTAGCATTATTCACCTGTACTAGCAGTGACTTTTAGCCATTTCCTACCATCTATATTAGCACCTGTACTAATCAATCATTTGATTTAGTTGCAAACAATAATAACCATATCAGGTATTTCATGGCTCGTCATTATCATCCTCCTCATGATCATCATCATTTAACCATATCTTTACATTTAGTGAATCTACGTTGCCGCTGCTCATTCAAGTTCTCACTATCCGGGAGAGACGGCGATTCGAATCGATTCCTATCTAGTTGGAGGGGTATTCCTAACACAAACCCAGGCATATCGCGCGAAGGCAGCCTTAGGTCACCTTTGGTACATCTCAGGAATCGTGGCTCCGAGCAGCGCCGCACCCTTAGGGAGTCCACTCTGCCAGGTGGTCAATCTCACCTCGAACTTACGCCAATAGCTCCCCGCACATCCTTACTACCTCCAGGGTGCGCACTTTCACTTCTCGGTCTTCCGGCCTGAGTTGAGCTACTCGGCTTCGTGGTCGGAATGAGTTATCCGGCCAACTAAGTGATAGGCATGCGTTCAACATGACATAAGGACGTACAGCAAATCGGTCCTTAAACGACACAGACGGGGATAGATTCACACCCAAGACCTCCATGCCTTGTTGCTGCACTACCGTCATCCCGTCCGGTCTCTTTTCAATATTAACACATGGTTCTTTTTCATGATAGCAATTATAGCCAACCGTGACCAGAGCTCATCCTACATCTCACAGGTGACAGGAAATCATCCGACTTCTACCGGTCTAAGCATAGCTAAGCATCATTCGATCCTACACTTAATTAGGATTCATAGGATTTTATCTGGACAATGTAAGGATATAATGCAACAATTGGTTCCAACCAATTCCTATACTTAATGCATCATCAACAATAAAAGATACTCAAGATATTTGTAAAAACATGGGAGACTTAGAATGCTCCGGGGCTTGCCTTTCAGAAAAGAGGAAGGTTGGTGATCGGGGCACTCAAGAACTTCTTCGCTGGCTCCTTCTTCGGGTGTCTGCACCTCCGGCTCCTGAGCTTGCTGCTGCTCCTCCGGATGTACTGGCTCGAATTCCAGAAGCGTGACTCCCTCCGGAACACCTATTGCATGCATATGCATAGTATAAGAATCATGCATGCACAAGATATGGAAGGTGATGATGAAATCTACAGCCATGTATGAATGGACGCATGAAAGACACAATGATACAAGATTAACATCGACTTTTACCGAGTAGGTTCATATCTCTTTTAGAAAACAAGAACGGCACACTCACCAAGTTCTAATAACCTAAGATAAAGTTGTTCATCTTCAGTAAGAGGTCTAGCACCTGTAACTAACAATTTATCTTAATTAGCCTAGCATCTAAATCATCACATCAACTCATATAAAGCAAACAAGTCATTCACTGCACTCAACAGTTTTGTAGGCTGCAACAGCAGCAACAAGTTTGACCCATAACTGGAGTTCGACAGATCCAAATACCCTAATTTAAGACTTTCTGGAAAGCTTATAAAATTACCTACAACTTTCGTTTAATCACCAAAGTCTAATTCAAACTCGAACTAGGTCAAACAGACTGATCTTGCAAAACTGTCCGTTGATTCCAGAGAGCAGGCAGTTGGAAGTGCTGTCTTCGAACTGACATAACTCTCAAACTACTAGGCCAAATGCCTTGAAATTTTAATACAAGCTAGATAAACAAGTTTCATACAACTTTGTTATTGACCACTTTCCCAGAAACCCAATTTATCATGGTGAACATTATAAAGTTTCCAGAATTGTCCAGAAAGACACAACGTAAGAAATAATTATTAACTTACGTTGTAAACATACAAATGGACAAGACCAACTTTCCTAACTCATCATACATATTGAAAGAACACCAGGAAACATAGTGTCCATTCCTAAATAAATTCTTTTTATGCCTTTATTAATTTATTTATATAATGAGGTTAATTAATAAACACATGTCCAAAGTGTACAGAAAATTCCACAAAAATTACAGTGGCTTATACATGTCCCCAATAGACTACTATATAAATTTCACATCATTTCAACAAACATAACATCCTACACAAAAATGACAAAACAGTATGACTTAAAATAGCATAAATAGAAAACCCTAGTGAAAAGTGCCAAGCAACAGATTTTATATTTTTCTTAGGTTCATCATAACACCATAACACTGTACAAAAAGTTTCATGCTCACTGGATACATATTTTTACCATGAAAAATAGCACAAGAATCTCCTAATTATAAAAGGGAAATTAATAACTCAAAAACTATCCATGCAATGACTCTAAAATATTTACCAGAGCTTATAATCATCAAGAATAGCTCACCATACAAATTTCATAATTTTTGGAGCACTGCACCTCTAGATATGAGTTAAACAAGTTTGTATTCATTTAAAAACACATTTTAAGTTGCAATTTAATTCTTCCAGAAACTTTACAAGTGCTAATGTTATATTTTTCCTAAATACTACACTTCACCAAGATCCTATCAAAATTAGAACCACCCAATTTGGATCTACCAAACTCGAGATATAAATTTTACAAAACATCATCAAAATCAGCACAAATGAGCTAGCTTTATGGATCTAAGTCACCGACACGCGGGACCCGCGGGGTCAACGGTCCCACCTGCCAGAGGTAGCAGAATAGAGGAGCGACGGTTGACCCGCGCTTGCTCGCTGGCGGCGAGGATTCCAGCGAGGCCAAGGGCACCGGTGTGCTCGCCTCGACGAGACGCACCTAGAGGTTCCTAAGGATCAACCCCTAACGAAGCCTAACTAGGGCGACGACGGCAATGGCGGACGGTGGCGAGGACCCGGCGGCGCTCCGGCGACGACGAGCCCCCATTGCCCCACCCAAGCTCGGTACGAGCTTCACGGTGCCACTACGGAGCTAGAGAGGTAGGAAACGGAGGGTGAGAAGACTCCTAGCTAGCACGACCACGGCGGCTTCGAGCTCCGGCGAGGGTGCGACGGCGCGGGAACGTCGAATGCGGCCTCACCTGAGGTCGATTGACTGCGCAGAGACGATGACGAGCAAGAGGAGGTCGCGGCGGAGCTTTGAGCTGGCTGGAGGCAGCATTTTTGCGGCGGCGAGCGAGCTAAGCGACGACGTGCTCTCGGCGGCAATGGCGGAGCGGCGCTGCGCTCGGTTCTGCGTGGACTGACGAGGCGAGAAGGCACGGGCGAAGCAAATAGGCTAGCCAACGGGCGCGTGGCGTCGTCGTGGCCGCGATGGCCTGACCCACGGGGGCAACGTCGGCGTATGGCCACCACCTGGCGCACGCGGCCTGAGCTCGGTCAGCCATGACTAACCGGACGAAGCACTGTAGACGCAATTCAGTGAAAAATCGATGGAGTCTGACAGCGAGTTTTCGACGATCAATAATTCTTAAACTGTGCCGATCTAGCTCTAGGTTAAGTTGACAAAGTTGGAGATTGAAGTGAGAACTACAACTTTTCCAATTGGCACTCGAGCTGATTCGGTCAGGTTAGGGAGATACAAGGCTCCAAACAATGGTACAAGAAACTGAAATTCAGCTCTTGAACTTAGAAAAATTCTAAGTGTAGAATTCAACCCCAAATCTGACTTGTGGGCCATGTTTGAGACTGTTCCACACATTTTCATGAGTTGGTCATAAAATAACTTTTGTTCCTTATAAAATTTGCTACAACTTTGCTTTAGGTTGCTCAGACATGCAAACACTCTAAGTTGTACTTTTTAAATAGTCAAAGATAAGAGCTCTAGGGTCAACACAAGTCAAGCTATTACTTGGAAGTGTAATTTAGGCAATATGGTCAACATGAACATTGTTGCTAATGACATTCTAAGTGTAGCTAAGTTGTTTAAGAGGACATTTGACACACATTTGCATAGACCACACATGAGCACACATAATTGCTAGCATAAAACCAAGCAGTTCAAATAGAAACACACATGAAATGATAACATTCATAATGGTATGATGCTTATGAATGAGATGATGATGTTCATGCTCATGTGATGCAAGTGTTTTAGTGCAACCATAACACTGGGGTGTTACATCCTGGTCTCGCGACATGGGAGGGATGGTCCCACTGATCGAAGGTGATCTGAGATTTCGACCAGCTGAGGAAGGAGGGGATGGCCATCTCGACGGCGCATGCCTCCCTATAGCGCACCTTGTGCTGGCGCTTGGACTAGATGGCATCAGATCTGCCGAAGATCATGATGCAATCCTCAGGGTCAGGGAAGCCATATCCATCCTTGCCCGCTGCGCCTCCTTTCTTGGCCGCTGCCTCTTTGTCGTCTCCTTCTTTCAGCCCGCTGGCCTGTCGTAGGAAACGTTTAAGGAGCTCGTAGTAGGCGTGGTTGGTGCACGGGCTATCCATGAGCTTGTTGAATTAGTTAGGAAGTCCCTGTTGGGGCTGCTTGCCCGTGCGATCAGCCGCGGTGACCAACGTGGTATTGTCCGATCGGCGCCGATCCTTTTTGTTCTTCTTGCCCCTCTGTGTGGAGGGGCCCTCGTCTTGGTCCATACGCTTGGCCTTGCCTTTGTCCTAGCCTCCATTGAAGACCGCTCCAACCACCTCCTCGCCGGAGGCGTGGTTAGTGGCGACATCGAGCAGGTCGTGGGTGGTATGGGGCTTCAGGCAGCCAAGCTTGTGGATCAGGGACTCACAGGTCGTCCCGGAGAGGAATGCGCTGATGACATCCACGTCAACGACATCAGGGAGAGAGTTGCATCGTTGGGAGAACCTATGGATGTAATCCCGTAGAGACTTGCTGGGCTCTTGCTGGCAGCTCTTAAGGTCCCAGGAGTTTCCAGGGCGGACATACATCCCCTAGAAATATCCGACGAAGACCCTATTGAGGTCCGCCTAGTCGCGGATGCTATCGTGCGGGAGGAATTCAAGCCATGCCCGAACATGTTCCCCCACGCAGATGGGTAGATACTGAATTATGAAATAGTCATCATCCACCCCTCCGGCTCGGCAGGCGAGCCAAAAATCTTTGAGCCAAATACTAGGGTTTGTCTCCACAGTGTATTTGGTGATGTAGGTGGGTCGTCGGAAGCGCTGTGAGAACGGCGCTCTCCGGATACGCCGATCAAAGGCCCATGGTCCCGGGTCCTTAGGGCTAGGACTCCGGTTGTCTGGCCGATGACCATGCCTGGGGCGCGTTTCACCGCTCCCCTCGATGGTTCGGCCGAGAGCCACGTCGCCTACCCTTACCGCCGCCCAGTGGATGTCATCATCATGTCGGGCCTGATGCCGATTGCTGATCATGCTGCGAGCATCTTAGTGCGGACCGAGCCATTCGTGTACTGGCGGTCGTTGTAGAGGAGGCACCAGGTCAGACCATGGTGCGACCGCTGCCTCCCGAGCCGCACTAGGCGGCTATAGTGGCGAGCGGATGGAGCGATCCGTCTGGCGCGTCTCTACTCCCCCGGTGGGGAGAGAGGGCGCGTGTCGGAGTCACGATGTGGAGCTTTCCTCTGTTGAACGACGGTGGCTTCTACCAGCACCCGGAGGTTCTGGTAGACCGCCCGCTCCTGGGGGTCGGCGGGCTCGACAGTACCGCGCAGAAGCATCGCCGCAGCAGCGATGTTCTGGCTAGCCCGAACGAATTGTGGGGGATTGTTCCCCTCGTTCATGATGTCGTGTTGTACCTGGCGGGCGCGACCCCAGGCGCTGCCTACCGGGTTATGCGCATGGGGCGCAACGTGCTACACCGAGCATGCCGGCGCAGGCGGCGACTGGTTCTGCTGCCGTTGTCATAGTTCCTCGGCGTGCACTTACACAAATGTGAGGGCCCCCGCACGTGGGTCTAGAGGGGTATGAGTCTGTACAGACTCTACAACGATCGGCGGCTGTCCCGGTGCATCCGCCATCGCGCACTCCTGGGACGGACAGTGGCTAGGTGCCACATCACCGATGCTGGAGCCGTCGCTCACACCCTCGTCATCCGGGAGTTCGCGGAAAGTGGTAGGAGCATAGCTCGCCATTCACATGAATTCGGATGTGAGAGGGGATGGCTGCAGCATCCTTCAAAGCCCTGAGCGCATGCGTCCACGAGGGACGCGAGGCCATAGGGGAACCGATCGTACGGTGTCCGCGGTGCGGTCAATACGGTCCCTCCGGATAATCGGCGAGAGATAGTAAATAACAGTATGTATATTACTCACAGCGGGGTTTGAGCAGAGAGTTTGCTCGGAATGAAGCGTAGATGCCTTGTCGTTGAAGTCATCGCGCGTCCCGGAGCCAATGGAGGACGCCCTTCCGATAGGCGTCGGAACGAGTGTCTCCTCGCGGAGGTGTAGTACGCCGAGCCAGTCGGCGATGAAGTCCAGGCTTTCAAAGAGGAAGACCTGGGACGGCTCGAAGATGGGTGGAACCCACATCCCAACCGGTGAGAGTGCGGGAAACTCCAGTGAGCCAAAGCGAGTCGTATCGCTTGAGCCCGCCATGGTGAAGGTGGCGGAAAACTGGGCCATCCGATGACCAAAAAGTGTTGAACGTACAACATCTTCCCCACGGACGGCGCCAACTGTCGGTGCAGAAAGTGACCAACAAGTAAGTATTTGTAGTTTTGCCGTACGTTGTGATCAAAGGTGGCGCTTATAGAGGCGACGGCGCAGCGGGAGGGAGGGGCCACCAGCCGCTAGACCCGAATCCTACGGAGTCGACGGGATTGAGCGTACCCTTTTTATAAGTGAGAACCATTACAAAAGATCACAATTCCTCGTGAGCCACTCAAAAAGTTCGACGGACTTTAGCACCACTACTTTAAAAAAATTGTCCTTCATGCTGCTACCATTAGTGCATATGTGAAAAGTCAAAAATACCCTTAGATCTAAATATGCCATCAATTTTTTTAACATCTTAACGACTTCAAATAAAAAAACTCAAACTACAAAGTTGTAGGCCTCGTCGAGATCTACAATTTTTATATAAAAATTATCTTTACTTAATACCGTAAAAAATATATGATTGTTCTATGATATATTAATCATATCAATTCATTTTTTTGCAAAATTATATTATCGGTGCAGAAAGTGACCAATAAGTAAATATTTGTAGTTTTGTCGTACGTTGTGATCGGAGGTGGCCTAGCACTCAATGACACAGGGTTTATACTAGTTCAGGCACGTGCCCTACGTTTAGTTTGAGTCGGTCGGTGACTTTATTCCTGAGCCCAGGTGCTCGAAGTTTGCAGTGAGGTTACAAACGAGAAGGAGAAAGATGGAGGGTACAAGAGATCCGGTCGGACTCCGGTCGGAAGGGCCGAGAGTGACGGGAGCCCCGCTATGAGCTAAGTGTTCAAGCGTGTACTTATGGTTCAAACCTGACAGTTCTGTGGTTGTGTACTAGTGAACTTGATCGATCTGAATCTATCTATCTGTTGGAAAAGAGTGTATCCCCTTTTATAGATGAAGGAGATAAAGGGAATAGCCTTACAAGTGAGAGGAAAGGAGTACGTTTGCTGCTAAGTCTTGCTTCCCACGCCGGTGGGTATAAGACGATGGTAGGCGCCCACAACACTGTTGGATGTCAGATGCACGTGGGAGGTTGTGTTGTCTTCTTCGAGTATGGCAAACGTCGGCGCCTGCCACACTGTTGATACATGGAGGCTTGCAAGGGGTTTTACCATGTTCGCCTGGTACGGTAAATGTCGGCGCCCACAACACTGTCGATGTCCAAAGACATATGGGGGAGCCTAATCGTATGGAAGTTAATAACGCCCACAATACTGTAAGGGAAAATGTCGGCGCCTACAACACTGCTTGGGTTCTGTCGTCCTAGGGAGGTCGCAGAGTACTGCCTGGCAGGTACGTAGGGTACGATCCCTGGTATTGTGGTTTGACTTGTGCGTCCTGCCTTACTTTCTCCGTCTGTGCCCTGGTCCTTACCGATTGGGCGTCCTCAAAATTTTTGATTTTGGGTTGTGCATAGACAACACTAAATAAAATGAATTATTTTAATATTTAGTTAAAATTTACCAAGTTTAGTTTGAGCTGGCACAAATTTAGTTATAGGAAAAATATGAATTTTCAAAGTTTTTGAATTTTGAAGGGCGTTTGGATGATGTGATGTTTGATTGTTGCTTCTTTATGTGTTGAGAGTGAGCGAAGTCTTTAAACTGCGTTAGTAGGTCGTTTTTCCTTCTCTGGCACGCCTTTATTTTTTTACAATCAAATTCTTTGTTTCTTGGCTTAAGTTTTCATTGTGAGCTTCCTAAAATCTTTTCTTTGTAACGCAAACCACTCATTTTAGTTCCTCGTCCATCAATCAATCTCTACAAACTTCTCGGGAATTTTTTCAACTTTTTATGGAACTTGTTCCAACTTGTTCGTGAGCATAATTTAATTTTTAGATGCTCCAAATTATCTTATCATGGGCTCCAAATACTTCATTTGGGTTCCTCATGTTCCATAATGTCTCTGGAAAAAAATTTCGAATTTTTAGAGCTTTCGGAGTATTTTTTGCGACTTAAATAATAATTCTAGACTTTTTTGGAATTATTTTATCCACGAAATTAATTAATTTCGATAATAATAAATCTTTTATTTTTCCCTATGCACAAAGCCCATGTGCAATAATCCTAATAAATCTCAAAGGCACATGTCTTTATTTTCTAATGGACTTTAATGTTTATTTAGGCCTGTTAGTGTGGGTGAAAGGTGCAACGTCAATTAGTACTGTATCGCTAATTAATGTAGAGGTGGGGAGTTTTTCTCCCGACGGCCCGACGCTGCTCTTCCGCCGCCACCGCCACCGTTGCCTGCTAGCGTTAAGAGGGACGACCCTGAGAGAAACGACCAAGAGATAAGGGGTAAGTTTGTCTTTTCACATGGCTTTTGTTAATTTTTAATTGCTTTGATCCAGATGTAGATAACTGAGTTAAGAATTAAGGTAAATGGAGCCTTCGTTTTGAAAAAGTAGGGGTAAAAACACAAAGTGGAAGAAAGTGGGGGTAAAATCACAATTGTGGTTTGAAATAGGGGCAAAAACACAATATTTGGAAGGACAAACTTGTCATCTGCCAATTTTT
Source organism: Miscanthus lutarioriparius (assembly GCA_904845875.1). Lineage (NCBI taxonomy): Eukaryota > Viridiplantae > Streptophyta > Magnoliopsida > Poales > Poaceae > Miscanthus > Miscanthus lutarioriparius. The sequence goes on from CAJGYO010000015.1 coordinate 50,257,513, forward strand.
TTAACACCGTTACGTGTTGTTCACGGAGTAGGTGTAAACTGAACCTTCGTTTTGGAAAAGCAGGGGTAAAAACACAAAGTGGAAGAAAATGAGGATAAAATCACAATTGGGGTTCAAAATAGAGGCAAGAACGCAATAGCCCCTTAAATATTAATTTGATTAGTGTGCATGCTACCAGTTTTCTAAATGATCTTTCAAACAGTTTTAATATGGTTTATTCCTAATAAAAATATGTTTTTAATTGTAAATTTGCTTAGCTCAAACATACATCACATATAATCTAAACAGATGTTTAGTGCTCTTTTATCTTTGCAAATTTAAAGTTTAACTTGCTTAATTTATACGGCAATATTTATAAATAAAACATGATTACTTTTAACTCGGCTTGAACCAAAATATAATTTAACTAATCTGAGTTAATAACCATCGTATGTTTTATTTAATTAAAATAAATCAAGCACGTAGTCTTTATTTTCCTTTTATAATGTAAACTTTTCGATAGCCGTTCTTTCTAACAGAAGCATCGTTTTTTTGGTGTTTCTTGTGATCTTGTGACCGTAGCACCTACCTTTCTTTTAGTATGTTATTTTGTCTCGTGTGGTGTACTGCTCTTAGTTATCTCTATTTGTTTGCTCGTATGTTTGTTGGTGTGCTACGATCTGCGAGTAGAAGAGCCGTCCGTAAGCGCCGGAGACCGAAAGGACAGAAGATCGAAGGTTCTACGAGGAGTTGACCATTAGTTGTAAAGCAAGTGAAAGGCAAGTATAGCATGGGACTATCCATGTTATTTATTCACCTTTAATCATTTAATTCATATTGCATATGTCTATCTTGACAACCACTAAGGATATCCTAGTCTTTTGTACTTGTACCTTGACTCCTACGGGGTATTGCATTGGGTAGTATGATGCTAGTACTCAACTACAACCATGATCTTGTAACTTGACTAATGGATTATGCAATAAACATTAAAAGATGTTTTTTAGCAATATGGAACAAGGGGGCTAGAGCATTGGGCTGTTTATGGTGTTCTAGATTTCTCTTCCTAAGGACTTATCTATAAGTGATCATCCAGGACTTACAGTATAGCTATGAGGGCTATATGGCTCTGGCTTTAGCTCAGTATGAGGACATTTACTAGCTTGTTAGAGGTTACCTTTATGACACAAGAGGGGTGTGTTCCGGGTTGGATATAGTGCGGCCTCTGTCCGTCAGTGTATAGGCTGCGCGTTATTGTGCCTGTCGGAAGGAGAGCTCTACATTCATAGGCCACAGAAACCTAGCGGCCCTAACTTGTTAGACGAACCTGTGAAAGGCTTCATAGTGAATCCTACTGACCTTCGTTGGTAGTGGGTCAAGAGACTGATCACCTCGGACGAAAGGGTAAATCACGACTCACAGTGAAAGTGTATAACCTCTGCAGAGTGTAAAACTGGTATATCAGTCGTGCTCACGGTCACGAGCGGCCTTGGAACCCTTACGGAATAGATGATGAACACTGATGATACTGATAAGAAAGATGCTCACTAATGATTACTGTTTATGCTGTTCATTATTCATGTTTACCTGATCATGTGTTTACATGAGCTGGTGATAAACTTGTTGCTACTCAATTGCTAAAATTGTGATAATTAAAAGCTAATTGCAGTTAAACCAGTGTCAGCCTTTTGAGCCTCATGAACCCCATGTTATATTTGCTGAGTACGACATGTGCTCACCCTTGCTATTTCCCCACACCCCCAGACTCTAGTAAAAGTTACTCAGAAGGTTGGTGAAGACAACGAAGGAGTTCTCAGGATACTATCAGAAGTGTTGGGCATACGTAGCCCTAACCAGCCGTCCCTGCGAAGAATGGAGCCTAAAGATTAGCTACCGTTCCGCGATACTCTGATGTAAGTATTACATATGAGTATGTTTTGTTATATAATAAAGTATTGTATCTTGATACTATTGTAATTTGTCGTTATATGTGTGATTTGACTTCCTGGACACACATATAGTCAGTACTCAGTTTTGTCTTTAGAACTGGGTGTGACACCTGTCGGCTCTGAATACGCTAGTTGGAGAAGAGCAGTGAGCAGGAGTCTGGTGCATCCCCAGTCGGAGATGCGAGTCAGAGTCGGAAGTAGTGCTTTGGCCAGGTCTTCCGGTCGGAGAGGCCGCCCGGAGGCAGGCTGGAGACCGAAGCGAGCGCTCCGGTCGGAGAGGTGGGCCGGAGTCGGAAACGGGCGTCGTTCCTCCTCGGTCAGGCCTTCCGGTCGGTGATTGGATCGCCCTTCTAGCCAATTGTTTAGGTACTTGGACCGGTCCATGAGTTGTGCATTGTTTGCAACGTTGCCTGCTGGGCTGAGTCTCTGTTGGGAAGCCGGTCCGCGAGGGACCCCGGGTTTATGAACCCAACATATATGAAGATAATTTTTATATAAAAATTGTATATCTCGACGAGGCCTTCAACTTTATAGTTTTGAGTTTTTTTATTTGAAGTTGTTATGATGCTTAAAAAACTGACGACGTGTTTATATCTAAGGGTATTTTTGACTTTTCGCACCTACAATTTGATACCATTAGAGCCTAATCTAACGGTAGTGGTATGGAGGACAAAAAAAAATTTAAAGCAGTGATGCTAAAGTCCGTCGAACTTTTTTTATGACTCATAAGTAATTACGATCTTTTGCGATGGCTTAGAATTCTCTCTTTTTATAATGGCACTAGGTAGCGTGCCCGTGAGTTGCTATGGGATAACTAACAATTTATACTAAAAATATACGGATCGCACGAGAAGATAACAATACTGTTAAATTAAATACCAACGTTAAAGTGATATTTAATCCAAAAACCAAAGTTTATGAATTTAACACAGTCACGGAGTGCGCGGCGTTGCAGGCTCATAAACTCTAGAGCTTTCAGATATTGGGTCGAATCCAACTTATAGCCTCGGAATCCTACATCTTTTTCTGGACGGGCTTCACTTCGGATGCGCCGGTAGCAATATCAACGATCTCCAGTCGATGGACTAAGTCGTATGGATCCCCATACAATGGCTCAGACATATAGATTTTATTCTCCTTGTAGTTGGATACACTTGTTCCACTGAAGTTTTTATTGAAATGTTTAGACACGAACAGTGTCTAATCACCGATGTCCCTCACCCTGGACCACTCTGGCATACGGTCGTGGAGGTTGCACTTATAGATCACGCTGCTATAGGTGAAGCTCTGTGTCTCGTGAAACGTGCTCACCATGTAACCCACAATGTGTAGCTCACCGTTTGATTCCAAGTAGCTGCGGTGGTAGAGCCTCGCAGGTGACGACAGCGATGGCAACAACGTCGCGGTTGGAGTAGCGCCGGTGGCGTTGCTGCTGCAGACGGAGATTTCTTCAGTGCAGTCGATCGCTAAGAACTTGTCTTGGTAATGGACGATGGACCCCACAGAGAACTCCAGTTTAGTGTCGAGCAGTGTCCATGCGTTGTCGACTCTAACCCGACATAACGCGACCTCCGTGGAGCATCCAAGCATGGCCATGGCCACGCACTCGCGGCCGGCGGTGTCAGGTGGCGCTGAGAGCACGATCTCACGGAAGAACACGTCCCTCATGTCTTCCAACTTAATGGCTCTGCCTGCGGCATCCGCGTCCACGTAGTCGTTAGTGGGATGGAGGACCCACCGGTCGTGGACCCTAGACACGCGTTCCGATGAGGACACCGTCGTGACGTGTTTGCCTGCTGGCGGGCTTAACGCGGGGGGCATGGGCAACGGTGAATGGATTCAGCAGCGTCACGGACGCCGCCTCGTCCATGAGTGCCAGCCACCCACACGAGGAGCCGCACGCCACCTTGCCGCGCATGTCGGGCAGCGTCTTGGACAAGACCTTCTTCTACGGGACGCAGTAGAAGCCGATGTGGTCCGAGTCGGAGTCGAACGGGAGCAGCAGGAGTGGCCCGAAGGTCACGAACGGGACGGCGGCGCGCCATGGGGAGCAAGTGGATTGGAAGGACGCCGCGTCGTGGTCTGACGCGAGACGCTGCCCGATGGACTCGAGGAGATCCTCTGGCAGGCTGGATCTCTAGTTAGAAAGAGGTAGGAACCTTCTCTTGGAATTGGGAGGCTGAGCCATGAAAGACAGATGGCATCAACTATGGTTCACGCAAGAAACAACAAGCGAGGACGATGAAACACGTGAGCGTGAAACCAAATGAAAGAAGAAAAATGTTGTCCATTTTGCAAATGTAAAGAGAAGAAGTAAATAAATATAGACAGATTTGGTAATGTTCTCAGAAATGCAAAGATATTCTTTTTGTTTTAATTCTCTTTCCTTCTATGTTAATTCTTTTTTCTTTTGCTCGTTGCCACGTATGCTGGTGCATGCAAACATGCAATGTGTATATGGATAGCATAATAATTTTCTACTTTCTATTTTGTCGTGATTCCTCTATCATATGATAGACAATATTCAATTAAGAAGAATGACACGATCAATCAATAATTAAGATGTCGTGAAATCGCAGGTATGAACAGACGAACGAACTAAAATAAATGTAGAAAAAAAAATCCATTTTTTAGTTGTATGTCGTGGAGTATTAGAGAGAGTGACAGGAATTAGAGTCGGGCCATTCGTTCCGCTTCGCCGCGGCCGCCGCCTCCGTGTCGCCTCCGCCCCGCAGAACCCTGAACCCTGAACCCTAAAGGCCGCCGCCACCATGCGCCGCCTCCCGCCCGTCCCCCGCTCCGCCGCCGCCGCCGTCGCCTCCACATCCACCCCGGACATCGTTGCGGAGCTCGGCCGCGTCATCTCCACGCGCCGCTGGAACAAGGGCCGCGCCTACAAGCGGCTGGCCCCCTCCGTGACGGCCGCGCACGTGGCCGACCTCTTCCGCGCCCCGGTGACCCCCCTCGACCCGGCCACCGCTCTGGCCTTCTTCGAGTGGGTCGCGCGCCGCCCCGGGTTCCGCCACACCACCGCCTCCCACGCCGCGCTGCTCCAGCTCCTCGCCCGCCGCCGCGCGCCCGCCAACTACGACAAGCTCGTCGTCTCCATGATCAGCTGCTCCGGCACCGCAGAGGACATGCGCGAGGCCGTCGACGCAATTCAGGCAATCCGTCGAGTGGGTGGTAAGCGACTCGTGCTGTCCCCAAAGTGCTACAACTTGGCGCTCAGATCGTTGCTTCGATTCGACATGACGGAGTATATGGGGAAGTTGTACTCGCACCTCGTGCAGGAGGGATTGTTGCCAGACACAGTGACTTACAACACTATGATCATGGCATACTGCAAGAAGGGCAGTCTCGCCATAGCACACCGGTATTTCCGTCTGTTGAGGGAGTCTGGGATGGAGATGGATACATACACATGTAATGCATTGTTGCTGGGGTACTGCCGAACAGGTGACTTGAGAAAGGCTTGCTGGCTACTTATGATGATGCCGCTGATGGGTTGCAGGAGGAACGAGTACTCCTACACCATTCTGATTCAGGGGCTCTGTGAAGCACGGTGTGTAAGGGAGGCACTTGTGCTTCTGGTCATGATGGTACAAGATGGGTGCTCCCTGAATCTGCACACATATACACTCTTGATCAAAGGTCTTTGTAAGGAGGGTAGGATTCATGATGCCAGGAGGTTGCTTGATGAAATGCCTCTGAGAGGGGTGGTTCCAAGTGTTTGGACGTATAATGCAATGATTGATGGGTACTGTAAGTCAGGAAGGATGAAGGATGCATTGGGGATTAAGGCACTGATGGAACGAAATGGGTGTAATCCAGATGACTGGACATACAACACTCTGATTTATGGCCTATGTGGTGGGAAGCCTGACGAAGCTGAAGAATTGCTGAATGGCGCTATTGCGAGGGGCTTCACGCCTACAGTTATCACATTCACTAACATTATTAATGGGTATTGCAAGGTTGAAAGGATTGATGATGCACTCAGGGTAAAGAGTAGCATGATATCAAGCAATTGCAAACTTGATTTACAGGCATATGGAGTGTTGATCAATGTCCTCATCAAGAAGCATAGATTAAAAGAAACTAAAGAGACGCTGAACGAGATGTTTGCAAATGGTTTAGCTCCTAATGTTGTCATCTACACCTCTATAATTGATGGGTATTGCAAGGTTGGGAAGGTTGGTGCTGCACTAGAGGTCTTCAAATTGATGGAACATGAAGGTTGCCATCCAAATGTCTGGACTTACAGTTCTTTGATGTATGGGTTAATTCAGGATCAAAAGCTTCATAAGGCAATGGCTTTAATAACTAAAATGCAAGAGGATGGGATAACTCCTGGTGTTATCACTTATACTACTCTGATTCAAGGCCAGTGCAAAAAACATGAATTTGATAATGCTTTCAGGTTATTTGAAATGATGGAGCAGAATGGCGTGACACCTGATGAGCAAGCATACAATGTCCTAACTGATGCACTATGCAAGTCTGGAAGAGCTGAAGAAGCTTATTCATTTCTTGTCAGGAAGGGAGTCGTCCTCACAAAGGTAATATATACATCCTTAGTTGATGGTTTTAGCAAGGCAGGCAATACTGACTTTGCTGCCGTCCTTATAGAGAAGATGGTCAATGAGGGTTGTAAGGCAGATTCGTACACATATAGTGTACTGTTGCAGGCTTTATGTAAACAAAAGAAGTTGAATGAAGCTTTGTCTATACTGGATCAGATGACCCTAAGTGGAGTCAAGTGTAACATTGTTGCTTATACAATAATCATCAGTGAAATGATCAAAGAAGGGAAGCATGACCATGCTAAGAGCTTGTTCAATGAAATGATTTCATCAGGACATAAGCCTAGTGCAATCACATATACTGTATTCATTAACTCGTACTGCAAGATAGGTCGAATAGAGGAGGCTGAGCATCTAATTGGGGAAATGGAAAGAGACGGTGTCGCACCTGATGTGGTAACCTATAATGTATTCATTAATGGTTGTGGGCATATGGGATATATGGATCGGGCATTTTCTACTCTGAAGCGCATGATAGATGCATCATGTGAGCCAAATTACTGGACTTATTGGCTTTTGCTCAAGCATTTTCTAAACATGAATTTGGTTAATGCTCATTATGTAGACACATCTGGCATGTGGAACTGGATTGAGCTGGACACAGTTTGGCAGCTTCTTGAAAGGATGGTGAAGCATGGCTTAAATCCTACAGCAGTGACATACAGTTCTATCATTGCAGGATTCTGCAAAGCAACACGTCTAGAAGAAGCATGTGTGCTTCTTGATCATATGCGTGGAAAAGATATATCTCCCAATGAAGAGATATACACAATGCTTATCAAGTGTTGTTGTGATATCAAGCTCTTTGAAAAGGCTGTGTCATTTGTTTCCGACATGATAGAATTTGGGTTTCAGCCTCATCTCGAGTCCTACCACTATCTTATTATAGGGCTCTGTGATGAGGGGGACTATGACCAGGCTAAATCACTGTTCTGTGACTTACTAGGAATGGACTATAATCATAATGAAGTTGCATGGAAAATTTTGAATGATGGTTTGCTCAAAGCTGGCCATGTGGATTTTTGTTCACAGTTGCTGTCTGCTATGGAGAATAGACATTGTCGGATTGACTCTGAGACATATTCAATGGTGACTGATAACATTCATGAGGCTTCTGGCAGTGTGGTTAATGAACTCAGAGGAGAAGCTGCCTGACCGATGGTAAATTTCATTTTCTATTCTTTCCCACGGTGTGCAACTGTTTTCTGTGTGCCAGGCTCAACATTTTGAAATCATCCATTTCATCTGGGTCATCTGATATAATGGTTAGTGGTCCCACAGATCATGTGGAGTATGCTGTTCGTACCATATTTTTATCAAAATGCGTGTTGCCTCAAAACTGGAACAACATAGCTTCTTTCATCCATTTTGTTCATGATTCCATTGAAGCTCAAGCTTGGGAATATTCCAATTCTTATTGGTCTGTATATCAATCGATAATTCAACCTTAGGTAATGTTTTGCTTGGCTGTTAGTCTTGTAAAAGTGTATGCAAAAGCCTTCGGTGGACAACTAGTCTGAGTAGATTATTCCTTCTCTATGGTTGTGTCATTCTAGTGCAAGTGGTAATCAGATACTGAAATTCTACTGCTTACGATTTGATGTTTACTAAGCTTTATCATATTCATGTTGATTTGATAAACAACCAGGTGGTGAATAGTTTTGATGACATAACTTGTAATTCTAGGCAATCATGTTCTTCTTTCCCTGACAATCCCTCCAGCGTGTAATGTCTACTTCAGTAAAAAAAAATTTAAAAAACAAACTTCCTGTTTAGTGCTTATGTTTGTAGTTTTGCACGGTTCTTTTATACGCTGATGGATCTAACAAGAAGTGTTTCGCTCTGTAGCTGTGTCCTGATAGATTGTGCCTAAGTTCTTGTTTGCTAGTAATTGTGCACGTGTCTTGCAGATGAAGCTAAAACAAAGAGTAGTATTCCATGTCATGAAATGATTTTAGATACTGTCGAATACTTTAAGTTTAAATACTCCTCATTAATATTTATGGCACACAGCTGAACCAAACAGACCCATAGTATGCTTCCTGACATGAAGTTAGGCTTTACCATTTAATCTGGGTGACATTTCTCTCTCTTGTAGCTACAATGCTCAATATTTATAGCAGTTCTATTCTCTTTTTTTTTCAACAGGTCACGACTGAATAAGCTATCATTTGCCAATTTTCATTACTGTGTACAGCCTGTATAAAATGATAGCTAATGTGTGATACTTAGGCTCTGTTTATTTCAGCCAGTTTCTGCCTTTTGCCTAAGCAGCAAGCTGAAGCAAACAGCTAGCTTTTGAAATCGGCTTTTGGGAAGCAACACTTTGTTTTTATTAGAAATTTAGAAGCTAGAAGGTGGTCTGTAGGAACTTATGTTGACTTCTAAGTTCTAAGGGATTATAATCTGAGGGGTATTACATATATTATACATTTCAAGAAACAGGTTTTCTAGAAGCAGTGACATCATTTAAAAGCCAGTTTTTGAAAAGCATCAGCACAAACCAACATGACCTTAGATATGGTGCTATTGTTTATTAGTGTGCCAGTGCTAACTGTGATGTACCGTTTTGATATACTTGCTTTAGAAGTTTCTTGGTAGTGTTGGGCATGGCAGCCTGCCTTTTCTGTTTCTTTTTTCTTTTTAAAAAAACTTGGGAGTCGAGCATCTGATTATCCCTTTTTGAAGATTAAACTACTCCAGAGCAATGAAGCCTCAGTTTCATTAATTTTATAGACTTGTTGATTCCTCAGGTATTTATGAACAGGGGCATTGCTTAGGAGTGAAAGTAAGAACTTACCACTGCTACAATTCAATCAGGACAGGAGGAAGCCATTTCATCAATTGATCATCATTTTCCAGGAAATGACAATGCTAATAAGGGTGATTTAGTTCAAAATGACTTTCATAGATGTCCTGATCCTGATCTAAATCAGATTTCTGGCCGGCATTTTCTCAAGTATGCCTACCCCCAATCCTGATGTCTCTCTCGCACCTCTCTCCCCCTCCCCCTTCCTTTCCCCTCTTCCTCTCTCCATTACAGGCATGTGTGTACACAGGCTTTAGTTACTTTGATACACTGGGACCTTCTCACACATTATTACAGGCAGTGTTTCATTTGAATGGATAAATAACTTAATCCTGCTTTTTTTCCCATGTAGCATGGATGGTTACTGCTGCTATATTTATCCTGTCATTGAGAAATTGTTGCAAGGTTTGTGGAGTAATAACTTGGAGCAAACTAATACAGAAAAATGGTTATCATGGTAAATTCCTGCTGCTTCCTTCATGTCAATTAAACAGAATCCATTGCCAGTTTCTTTTTTTCGCATCTAAAAATCAACTTTATTTTCTCCCAATTTGAGTAGGAGAGTTATCTTGCTCTCTTCATGATGAGGACCTTGGTGGTTCGTCAGCAAAACTTGGGAATTAGCAGACAAAGCTGCCCTGGATCAAGTCTGTAAAGCAAAATCATCAGATACTCTCAAGCATTCACCTGATGATGAAATAGAAGGGGATAGTTTATTTACAATCCAGGCTACTCGACAGTATTATTTCTATGAAGCAGGGACATGGTAAGTTTTCATTTGTCATGTACATTATTATTCCTTATGCAGCCATACAAGATGGTTTTGGTTGTTGCCCGCTTTATTAATTCCCTTGCTGCTGCAGTACTATTTTAATAATTAGTCTTCACAGTGCTAAAATGAACTGGTTAGATGTGTTTATATTTCTTCAGCTTTCTGAATCGAAATTTCAGTCCGTCTTATATCTTGTGGAAGATTTGATACTCAAGGTTGTCCGGAATATTTCTTATGAGTTGGATTCTTTCAACAAAAAAAGAAAATGGGATCATATCATTGTGAATCAGTTTCTTCATGATCTGAGGGAAGCTAAGAAGCGCGAAACTCAGAGAGGAGACACAAGGAAGCTCTAGCTATCCTGGCTGCAACTGCACCTTCTGTTGTACCGATCTCACGAAATGCAACAGCGAGGAAAGAGACAGAAAACAATGTGACATCTGCTAAACGAGAGGTTATCACTGTGCTTTGATTGTTCAGTTGTTTCTTGTTTTTTTATTGACTTCTGTTTCTTTCCAGAATATGCTAGAAGCAATGCTGGATCCTCAAGAGTTGGCCAACTATCTTCATCACCACGAGCAAAGGATTTATCATTTTCCAATAGCAAATTCTCAGAAGAAATTAACTTTGGCATCTTCGATCTGGCTAAATTCTCCTAGAAAAGTGTTCTTCCCTGTGATATATGCATGTGATGTGAGTATTGAACCGTATTTTTGTCTGCTCCGCCTGCAAGGTGATTTGCAAGTACCTTGCTCACCGGGCTGTGCTTGCCGCCCACTCGCCGGTCTTCAAGGCGCAACTCCTGGGCTCCATGGCGGAAGCGGACATGTCATCCATCATCTTGCATGACATTGCGCCGGCAACGTTCAAAGTCATGCTTCGGTTCATGTACACTGATGCTTGTCCTGCCGATGACGAGATCGGGGACTCCCTGGGCCCCGGAGGATGGCATGTTTTGGCACTTCTAGCTGCAGCAGACCGATTCGCATTGGATTGCCTCGAGATTTTGTGTGCTGTAAAGCTGTGGGATAATATATCAGTGCACACAGTTGCTGCCACTTGGATCTGTGCTGAAACATAGAACTGCCGGCGGCTGAAAAAGAAGTGCATTGACTTTATTGCGAGATTCTTGATGAGTTGAGGGAGAAGGTTGGAGCATAGAGGCCGGCAGCATGCCGGCATATATACACGCATGCTATCTAAATATTGAAAAGTGCTTGAATTTTCGGTTTGTAAGAGTCGCTACTATTACGTTACTACTATCATGCAGACTTTTTATTATCCAATCAACAATTTTGGTAGTGAAGTCATTATTGTACTATCTTATTCGTATTGGGTGTCTTGCATATTAGTATCACAATGCAAGTCCGCATGTATGTGTCGTATGTTTTTCTTAAATTTGTAAACTCACTCTACACGACAGAAAGGTTTGAGCTGTGTTGATAGAAACATCTGAAGAAACGTATGAGATTGTAGGTCTTCTAGGAGTAATGTTTTCAACCATGCTCAAGTACATCTGGAATGTTACCTCTATTCTAAGGAGTAGTACCACAATACCCATTGCACTATAGTTATCCCATTGTAGTAGGGTCGGCGCATGCTATGTATGGCCTACGGTCCATGATACATAGAACTTTATTATTGTAAGAGTAAGTGTGTTTTCGTTATCAATAAATCTCAAAAGTTTTTTTTATCAGTATGTGTATATTTGGAATCGATTCCGAGAGCCCGACAGATTCTTTGGTGGTTGTAAACCAATGCGACTTGAACTTCTTTTTAAACTTGCAACATGCATGACTATAAAAAATTAGGTGATGGATGGTTTCTTTGTTGATGCAAAAGCAACAGTTTGAATCCAATATGAGAGGTAAAATAGACCTTTTCCACCATTTTATATACACAATAAATTGGGCCTCAATTAGTTTGAGGCCAAATATGAAGTCTAACTTGAGTCCAAACTGAATCCAATTTATTGCCTCTTTGGCATATTTCCAGCAATCTCCATTTCGCCCAGTTTTGATATGAACATATCAAGACATACTTCCGTGTCAACTACTTGACTGTTCGGAAAAGAGCAGCTATTCTAGTCAATAAAAAGCTATTTTTAATGTACATGGGAACGGAGAAGCAATGAAGTGCAGAATTACAAGGTGGCAGCTTTATGGGGGATCAGGAGCTGCCATGGGCAAGTATATACATTGCAGAAAGGACGGGGAGCAAGACGATACTTCCCTCCGACAGGAAGCAGGCATTACAGTTTCTTGAGGCTGTTTTGCACACTGCGATCGTGGTTTTACGATGAGATTACGCAGTTGCTGCAGCTGCGGCTTCCTCGGCCACCTGGGACGCCTGTTGCAGCGTGCAGATGAGGTTGCGGTCCCCGTAGACGTTGTCCACCCGACCTGGCAAGAGCGCAACAGGGGAAGCAGAGATTAGATTAGCCTCGCTCGAAGTGTTAAGAGGCGAGAAGGCTCGCCCTGGAGACGACGGTTGAGCTATTCGTACCTGTTGTTGGCCAGAACTTGGCGCCCCGGAGCCATGCCGCGGGGAACGCAGCGTACTCCCTGGAATACGGCTTGCTCCATGTGTCACCCATCAAGAGTTGCGGTGGGTGAGGAGCGCCCTGCACAATCAAAGCAAAAGCACAAAACACCTGTGATCCTCTCTCTGTAAACATGCAAGAGGTGTCCTGGCTGTGTGCAAAACCATCTCATTGTGCAAACCTTATAGTAGCATGCTAAATGACACGTACTCTTTATAGTTAGTGATGACTTCTTTCTTTAAAGTTATTGAGACCCAATAGGCAAGGAATATGATTCAGAAGGGCCTAGGAAGCGCTGACTATGTAGAGATATGGCTTGATATGGTGAACAATTGCTACCTGACTGATACCATTTTTTGACACTAATGATATATTACCTTCAGGACATTGTTGAGCACATCTGCTTTGCCATTTTCTATCTCTGCAATCTCTTCCCTGATGGAGATAAGAGCATCACAGAACCTGTCCAGCTCGGCCTGCCAAGACAAAATGTTATGAATATCATAAGCTAATGTGAAATCAACTAACTGATATAATGGGAAGCAAAAGAGTGCCCAAAGCTACATATGCTTACCTTGCTCTCACTTTCAGTTGGTTCAATCATAAGTGTGCCAGGAACAGGCCATGACATAGTTGGTGAGTGAAACCCGTAGTCCATCAGGCGCTTTGCCACGTCCTCTGGCTCTATACCAGCAGTCGTCTGACAAAGTTCCAGGAGCCGGTTAGAGACTGCAATGCATCGCTGCATGGTTCAATTGCTAATATGATTCAGATATAAGTACCTTAAATCCTCTTAAGTCAATGATGAATTCATGGGCAACTGTTCCGTTGACTCCACGGAACAGAACTGGGTAGTGTTTCTGCAAAAAGATCATTACCAAGTAAATTTTATAAACTAATTTGATGAATATAACAAATGTCACTAAGGTATGCTATCATGAATGAAAAAGTACCTCTAGACGTTTTGCCATGTAGTTTGCATTCAAGATCGCGATCTTTGAAGCATCAGTGAGTCCCTGTGAACCCATCATGGCTATATATGCATAGGAAATTGGCAGAATCAAGGCAGATCCCCATGGAGCACCAGAAATGGTACCAAGAGGGTCGGTTTTCTCAGGGAGAGGAAAGCCACCAGTGGGAATCTGATAATAACCGGATTAATCAGATGATGTGGTTGTATTTTCTTTTGGATGAAATGATGGAAGCATGCAGAAATTATGAATATTTTTTCTGGTTCACTGCTCTGCATTTATAGAACGGTATGATTTGTTAACACATCACCACTAAATAGTACTTACAGTAGTATCGCCTGCAATGCTTTCAACATGAAAGAAAATGCTGCAAACACTTTCTTGCTTCACTAGTTTAGGACAGGACATGAAAATAAGTCCTTAGGTTGCAGAATACGATAGGACAACAAGGGTTCTAGTCTTGAAAGAATAATGTAAGATTGGTCGTAGCATAGAGAAACACTTGGGGAATCTATCTTAATCTTCAATTTGAACATCTTAGGAAACTGTTCTTGGAAGTTAAACATGGTTATAGTAATCTGTTTTGTGTTGTATGAACATGGAACTTTACAAGCTCGTAAAATTAGAGTGCAAGGCCGTGACACTTTCTATAATACTAAACTTGTGTCACAAATCAAGTTAAGCGCTGAATAATGGGCAGTACTAATATGCCTCAAATCTGAATATATGCCTCAGATTGGAATATGAATTTTTACGGATTGACCAACGAGAAGATAAAGAATTAAGGGAACCTACCACTGGGTGAGATGGTAAAAACGGTGCCAAATGCTTCTTAACCCCAATAGGACCCATGCCGGGACCACCTCCACCATGTGGAATGCAAAATGTCTTGTGAAGGTTAAGGTGACAAACATCAGCTCCAATAAAACCAGGGCTTGTTAACCCAACCTGTAAAAAGAAAACTTTTGTAAGCTCAAGGAAATTTCTAGTGAACCGATTATTTTGGCAATAGCTATCCAATAAGGGGCATTTAAGTCCTGTACTAGGTTCAGGTGAACTAGGAGAAAATACTTTTGTTATAGAACAAAAAGGAGTTAGGAACATACAGTTTGATAGATTATACACAAAATCTAATCACTAAATATTTTCAAGAGAACCACAGAATTACTTATCTTGCTAATGCTAAGTACTGAACTCTAATAGATTTGTCTCGTAAGTTCACTACACAAGTATTTTATTTTCAAAATGAGAAGAATCAACTTCATCGCATTGTTGGAATGCCATCTACACATAGCAATATAAATGTGTCCCATAATTTTTTAGAATAATAATTTCTTGAAGAGATTGCTTGCATAATGAACAAAGTACAGAAGATGGAATAGCAAACTGTGAAACAGTAACCTGAGCATTCATGTTAGCCCCGTCCATGTAGACCTGTCCGCCATTTTCATGAATGATCCTGCAGATCTCATCAACGCCTTCTTCATAGACTCCGTGAGTTGAAGGGTAGGTAACCTGAAAATAAGTCAATATTGTAATACTCTGTTATTCTCGGCATACAGCAAAAAGAATTTCAAAAGTTTCTTTTGAAAACAACAAATTCCATCCTAATTGAATTTTTCATTTTCCTTAAAAAAATCCTAATTGAATTTTCACATTTCCATGGTTCAACAATATTCACTCTAATCCACCAATTATCTGTACATCAATAAACGAAGTGGTGGGCACCTCTTTCTATTCCTCCTATTGTATATGTTATGTATGACAAGTACCATTAGATGAAGTATTATGAGGCAGATGTGATTGCAAAAGTCATCTAACTTACACCATAACACTAAATAAAGCAAGAAGGCTACACAGTGATAATCTTTCTAAATAGCATAAAAATGAACTACATAAAGGTGAGCTTTTTTTTTCAAAAAGCCAAGGGCGAGAGAATCGCCAGGCATATATTAATAGAGATGAAAGAGTAAATGTCCAATGTAAATCTAAATATTAAAAGAGCATAACAAGAGCAAGAGTACCATCAGAGCAGCCAAGTTGTCCTTGTTTGCTTCTGCAGCTTTCCTCAATTCCTCGATGTTTATGTTACCCTTGGAATCAGTTCCAACAGCAACAATCTTCATTCCAACCATAGCAGCACTTGCAGGATTTGTGCCGTGTGCTGAGACAGGAATGATGCAGACATCACGGTGGTGGTCTCCTCTTGACTGCATTTTATCAGCATAATTATTTAACAAAGATTACTAGAAAAGCAAGAGAGGAAAAGGCTAGGCCACATAGATCATGACATACGTTGTGGTATGCACGGATAACCATCAATCCAGCATACTCTCCTGCAGCACCAGCATTTGGTTGCAAAGAGAAAGAATCAAAACCAGTAATCGTGCATAACAGGTTGCCCAGGTCGTCAAACATTTCCTATGACAGAAAACAAGTTACTTCAGATGTTTGGAAATTCATGCTGCGGATACTTTGCCATTAGGATAGAAACTGAATCATGGTCCTTACATGGTACCCTGCAGCCTGATCAGTAGGGGCAAATGGGTGCAGGTTCGCGAAGTTGGGATATGTAACAGGCATCATCTCAACGGTAGCGTTTAGCTTCATTGTGCAAGAACCAAGAGGGATCATACTGTGGCACAGTGAGAGATCCTTGGACTGCAACTTATGCAGGTAACGAAGAAGCTCATGCTCTGTGTGGTACCTGCAAGTCCACGGCAGCATGGCAAATCAGGAACGTTCCAACAAAACAAATTAGTGGAGCAGACGTGCAAGCATTTAGCAGAGCCATGTACATGTTGAAGACTGGATGCGTTAGGTAGGGGCTCTCGCGAGCAAGGCTGCTAGGAATTGAGCTTGAGACCTCTGGTGCGAGCGATTCAGCTGTGAAGCTGGCCTGAAAGTGTTTGCAACGGCACACTATTTAATTTTAATATTTGTGTCTAATTTCACATCATCACTTAATAAAAACTCAATCCGCGGTGGCTAGACAGCTCCGGGTATTCCGGCTTAAGAAGAAGATCTTCTCACACATATCGAGAAAACCCTAATCCTTGCCTCACCCATACATAGCGGCACCGCAACTCTGTGAGATGAGCTAGCCACAGACCTGTGCTTTGGATACGGGGAACACACGCACATTATATTTTTGCAGTAACTGAATGGGTACTTACTGATTTGCCATTGTTGAACACCTTAAACAGCTTGTCAACATCCTCCAGTGTGGAGGTCTCATCAAATGCTACGGTTATCTATAGGAATGCATCACAATTAGTAGTTAATAAATGCTCAGCTCTGAAAATCATCGCGACGAGCTGGAATGAAATAGGAACATATATAGTGATCAATCAAATAAAATCGCACCGTGTTGGCGTCGACAACCCGGAGGTTCATCTCGTTTTTGACAGCTTCCTTGGCAATTGCACGTGCATCAGAGCACGTGACCTTGACCGTGTCGAAGAAGGGCAGGTCCTGCACGGTCACTGTCCCGAGCTTCTTGAGGCCGTGGGCGAAGGTGCCAGCCAGGCCATGAACCCGGTCAGCGATCGCCTTCAGCCCCGCTGGACCATGGTAGACAGCGTACATGGCAGCCATGTTGGCGAGCAAGGCCTGTCAACCAGAAGTGTCCTTGTCACTAATTACTACTCTATCACTAACACACTAGTGTACGATCGATCGGGTCACTGTCAGGCAATTTGGTGAGCGGGGGGGGTGGGTGGAGTGCGCTGCGCCGAGAGGTACCTGTGCAGTGCAGATGTTGCTGGTGGCCTTGTCCCGGCGGATGTGCTGCTCCCGGGTCTGCATCGCCATGCGGAGAGCGGGCTTGCCGGTGGAATCGACGCTAACTCCGATGATCCGGCCGGGCATGAGTCGCTTGTACTCCTGGGACGTGGCGAGGAACGCGGCGTGCGGGCCACCGTAGCCCATGGGCACGCCGAAGCGCTGCGCGGAGCCGACGGCGATGTCGGCACCGATCTCGCCGGGCGGACGCAGCGTGGTGAGCGCGAGCAGGTCGGTGGCCATGACGACCTTGACGCCGTGGGCGTGCGCGTCCTTGACGAACTGGGCGTAGTCGAGCACCTCGCCCTCGGTCCCCGGGTACTGCACGAGCACGCCGCAGACGTCGCCGCTGCCGTAGTCGAAGTCCTTGGCGTCGGCGACGACGACCCTGATGTCGAAGCCGTCGGCGCGCGTCCGGCACACGTCGATGGTCTGCGGGTGGCAGTTGGAGGCGATGAGGAACGTCTTCTTCTTTCCCCTGAGGATGCCGTTGCACATGGCCATGGCCTCGGCGGCGGCGGTGGCCTCGTCGAGCAGGGAGGCGTTGGACATGGGCAGGCCGGTGAGGTCGGCGACCATGGTCTGGTAGTTGAGCAGCGACTCGAGGCGGCCCTGCGCGATCTCCGCCTGGTACGGGGTGTACTGGGTGTACCACGCCGGGTTCTCCATGAGGTTGCGCAGCACCACGCCGGGGACGTGCGTGCCGTAGTACCCCGTCCCGATGAAGGACTTGTAGGCCTTGTTCATGGACGCCAGGCGCTGCATGTGGTCCAGCATCTGCGACTCGGTGAACCCGGCGTCGAACCTGCCGGAGAACCGCATCGGCGGGGCGCGGATGGCGGCCGGCACCGTCACGTCGATCAGCGCGTCGAGGCCGTCGAACCCGCAGACGGACGCCATGGCCGCCTGCTCGGCGGGCGTGGCCGAGTTGTGCCGCCGCGGGAACGTGTCGCTCGGCTGCAGCGCCGACACCGACACCGGCCGCCCCTGCGCGTGCTGGTGGGGAGGAGGCCGGGGTGGGCGGCGCTGCTGTCTCCCGCAGGCGCCGCCGGCGACAGGGTGGAGATGCCGCGGGCCGACGTGGCTGGGGACGACGTGGTGGGCGAGGCCGCGGCCGCCGCGAGCAGGCGGCGCAGCAGCGCGCGGCTGGCGTGGCGGCGTGCGCGCTCCATCTGGTTGTTGGGTGGGGAGGGGGGCGGCGACGCGAGGCAGGCGCAGGAATGGGAAGTGGCCCGCCCCGCGGTGGGAGAGGACTCGGCTTCCGCTCCTGCCGAGAAGAGCGGGCGGCGGCTGGGGTGCTGCCTGCCTGGCTTGGCTAGTAATGCATGCAGGAGAGCAGCTGTCAGCCTGCCTGGCTGCGCCAAGCTGCTGCTAGTATAGTGGAGGTGGAGTCAGCACGCACGCGACTGATCGGCAACGGGAGGCGGAGCGCGCGGATGGCGTTTGGATGGACGTGGAGCGTGGCAGGTAGCGGAGGCCCAGCCACAGAAATCGGCGATCCACGGCTGGCACGACGGCCCTCCGCTCCGGCGGCTGCAGAAGATTTTGGCCGAGCGCCTTGGCGTTGTGTAATTTTTGCGGCGCCCGCTGCCTCGTCGCTGATGGCGACCGCGACGGGACGGGGATCTGGGGGCCGGATTCTAGCCCCCGGCGCAGCACGTTGGGTGGCGGCAGCGGCAGGTGGACGGATTCGGTGATGGGCCCCGCGGATTGGGTACGTTGTGTGTCAGAGTGTCTTTAACGAGGAATCTATATGATATCTAAACTCAAAATAGATACCAAGAGAATAAAATCAGTCTTCAACATAGTACATATATAAGAGACATATTTTGGGTGAGAGACACGACCTAAATATGAGCATCATCTCTTCTAGAAACTCATTTGCAGAAATGATTCTCTTTTGAGTTTTGTTGTTAAAAAAGATGTCGAATAAATATTGAACCTTTTATTTGTAGTGCTATTCAAAGGATAAATAAGTCCTTTTATTTTAGGTGGTGTCCTTGGAGACGGCCTGAGTCGGTCAGTGGTTTCCGGTGGGGACAGGATTTTTTTGGGATCCATCACCTACCGCCAAAAATCTGTGGGAACCCGTGGGGGTCGTTGGAGGAGCGGGACGGATGTCTCCTTGTTCCACCAACCGCGTAGAGCAGTTTAGCACACCTCGTTCCAACAATGTCAGCTCCCCGCTCGAGATCGGAACACAAGGAGTATATGTTCACGAGAACCAAAAAAAAATATGTGTGGTGTTTTGATTTTTCCACATATATATAGTTTTTTTATATACTCCTAGATATACGCTACGTCTAAATACAAATAAGAATTCAAATGAGGCTGCTAATAATTAGCTCATTAGTTAGTGGAAGGGTAATAATAGTTCATACACGTCAACTTTGTCAATCTCTGAGAATTACTGGCTTAGTCTTCGAATATGCTCACAGGGATAGGGTTTGCATGTGTGTGTTTATAGGGGTGAGTGTGCGTGCGTTGTCAATGTCTCCATTATACTGTGTAATCGCAAAAAAAACTAAGGTCCCGTTTAATTCACTAAATTAATTATTCGTGGTATTAACTAAAAACAGTCGGCTAATAGCTAGTTGTTAGCTAGGTGCCAGGTAAGACCTTAGGTGACTTAGTTCCTGTTTAGTTCCACCCCCTAAAGTTTACTCCCTATCACGTCGGATGTTTGACATATGCATGGAGTATTAAATATAAACTCAAAAAAATAATTAATTACACAGATTACGATTAATTTACGAGATGAATTTTTTAAGCCTAATTAGTCCATGATTTGACAATGTGGTGCTACAGTAAACATGTGCTAATGGCGAATTAATTAGGCTTAATAAATTCGTCTCGCGGATTACTGAGTACTTCTGTAATTTGTTTTATTATTACTATTCGAACACTCTCATGTGACATCCCGATGTGACATCCGATGTGACATCCCTAAACTTTACTATCTGGATTTAAACGCCACCTTATTAGCTCAGGATCCAAATATAACCTTGGACAATGTTAGCATCTACTTATATTAGTTACGTGCGATTCAATACCCTAATTATCCAACCACCTAGGAGGTGCATTCAAACGGACCCCAGCTATTCAACCACCTAGTTCGTAGCTATTAGCGGCTAACTATTAGTTATTAGTTAACTATTTGTGAAGCTCCTCAAGGATGCTAAAAAACACTAGTTCCAGTTTCTAATCGTCATAGAGTTAGAAACAAACTACCCGACACTCAATAATTACACATGCCATATTTCGTTACACCAATTTAGGTCTTCAGGCCTTCAACTCTCTCCTTGTTCGACAACGACATCATTCCTAGTGCCGACTCCTTTCAATATAGCCGCCAAGGGCTCTTCACCAATGAGGTGACCACTGGGATGGATTGAACTGGTGATCCTCCATCGGTCAACACCGTTTTTCTATCCACAACGCTTTTGTTGTAGTTCCTCCCAACACCCAAAGGGCCTTCACACAAGGCCGACATTGATTGCTTTATTCTCCCATCGCACTGCCACCAAATATTGGGCTTGCTCAGCCAAGCCATGACCACTAGTTGCCAGCTCAGGCTTGATCATTGCCTCTATCGCCCCAGCTAGCTAGCCTCGACTAGGGGCTACCCTGTGTCCAGGGTCGGTCACAGCCACCCAGTCCACTACTAGGCAAGCCTTTGCCAACTAAGGGCCATTAGTGATCTTTAGCAATAGGGATCATAGTGATTCGTAAGGATTCTCTTAAATATCTAGAAAGTTAAATTTTCTCTCAAGAGCATGTGCGTCCTCCTGTAGTGCACACATTCCATATATATCTAATGGTGGCGTACAATGAGCACATGCCCTTGAGAGAAAAAAACTATGCTCCTAAAGCCTTTAGCAAGTTGTCTGTATGCAGTATGCTTGTTCATCAGACAACATCAGTTCAGCCAAATGTAATACACTATGGGCTCATTTGTATGAAGCACTGGATAGAAATTGCCTAGTTAAAGAGGTGCCTAGTATGCCTATGCATCGTTTGGTTGGAACCCTATTTTGTTGCCTGCAGAGGCATGTTGTTGAGGCCCAGGCATATTAAATCGGCTGCCTGGTGGAGCCATATAGCACCCCTTGTACTCTAATAGAGCTTTAATGGTGTGTTTTCAACCAAACAATATTTGTCCATGCTTGCTTAACCAGGCAATATTTACCAAGTTCTCAGAGGCTGTAGTTTTACTTAGACAACTAATCCAAGTCTTGAACCAAACAAGTCATCTATGCATGTATATACCAAATTATATACAATACAAAGGAAGTGCCTAAATCAAATTTTGTTTGCTAATGCTGCATGTACATATCACAAGACAATTACCTATAATATTATACAATATCAGGGGAGTCTGCGATTCATGACTAGTTTAGTTCTTACTTATAGAAAAAGGCAGTCCAACAGATATCTGCAAAGAGCATAATATGTTTAGTTCTTGGAGATCAAATTATTTAGCATGTTTTTATGTTGTAATCATAATGTTTGGGGACCAAATTATTTGACATGTTTTTCATATTGTATTTGGAGGCCAAATTATTTGGCATGTTTTCATATTGTAATTGTAATTCCATGCAAGAACATATATATTTGACTTGCTCAGTGTTGCGTGTTTCTTGGAATAATTAAGTAATCATAGCTCCAACATATTTATATCCTTGTTCAAGAGAGCCTTTTACGTCCATTGCATAATGTGTTCATGTTGACATTAAAGTTATCAATTTTAGAGACCTTTTTGTCATAATACCATAAGTGTTTTTTGACCAAAATATATGCATATTGCAAAGAATTTGTTTTCATTTACATTACAACTTTTACATTTAATTTATAAACACATGCTACAAATGCCAAACAACCACCATACATCATTGTAGGCCCATATGATGTTATTTGCATGAAAAGCTCTCGTTCTTAGAGCTCAAGGTATGTTGTAACCGAACAAGTGGACCTACTTTAGCGTGAAGCCACAACTTCAATATATAGGCCATGTTCGCTTCTCTTATAATCCGTACTTTTCAGCTTGTTTTTTCAGCCGGAACAGTGTTTTCTCTCTCACAACAAATCAGCCGAAACAGTGTTTCGGCTTGTTTTTTTTTCCAGTGAAGCGAACGGGGCCATATAGTGGATATGCCCCCATGATGTAGTTGGTGGAGTGGAACTAGTTTCTGTAGGGTGAAAACTAATAAATAAAATGTTAACCTTTGGTTATTGCTAATCTTGATAGGCCAGAGATGAAAATGAAAAATATACTATGCTCAGCTGCAAAAAGTCGATCTTTGCAACATGTCAACAATATATACTCATAGGTGGAAGCAATCAAGAGCCTTTCATCTTAAAGTGAAAAATAGCGCACTATGAATGGATTATCGTAATCCCATGTTTTCAATAATTTTGCCATTGTTGAATATAATAATGTGCCCATACAAATGTGCCGGTGTTTATAGTATGCTTTTCAATCTAACATTTCATCTTAAAGTGAAAAATAGCGCACTATGAATGGATTCTCGCAATCCCATGTTTTCAATAATTTTGCCATGGTTGAATATAATAATGTGCCCATACAAAATGTGCCAATGTTTATAGTATGCTTTTCAATCTAACATGCCACCAATATAGTTAGCAAGTACTAATACAACAATAAATTGTTAGATGCCCCAAGTTTTTTGAGCAAAATATATGTTTAGGCCTCTTGTTTTCAGAAAATAGCAGAATACAAAAAGAACCGTGCAATCTCTTTGTTTTCATATCATATTTACTAGTATTGATCGTATCATTTCACAAAATCATGTCAATGTTTTTTTTCACTAGTGCGATGTCAATGAGAAACTTTAACATACTTAGACATGTACAGTTGCGGAGCTTGGCCATGAATGGAGAGTGGGGCAATATGATATAAAATACAAGAAGAGGAGGATATATTAACATTTCATTAGTAATTAAAGTAGTAAAGCTAAGAGCCTAAGACCTTCATTAAGAATTGGTCAAGCTTAGGGGGCTATGGCCCACTATGGCCCTCACTAAGCTTGGTGGACATGTACAAACATCATACTGAGGTATGATTCTAGCAAATTGATGGCAACTTTAAGGCCATTTTTTCTAAATATTCCATGTTAATGGTCTGTTATATAATGTTGTATAATATACTGTTAAAATGTAACAAGCCACCTTGTTAGGTCGCACGCATAAAGATCAAACTAAAAAAACAACCACGTGTTGTGGCACACTTAAAAGATATCCAAGTGTTTTTTTCTCTACAGATCCAACTAATATGTTTGGTTGAATGCTTACCAACTACCAAGTGTTGCTACCCGCCATAATCGTGATATGTGGACATAGTACGTTCCTTTGTTTTTGGAGGAAGCCAACAAATAACATGCATGGTCTCAGTTGTGTATCTAGTGGACCAAGGGTATCACACAAAGCTTGTCTCTGGAACAAACAGACAAACCAACTCTTGATAGTGGCGCACTGCATGCAGTGGTGTCACAAAGTGACCCGCATCACAAAAACCAAAATAATAGTCGCTATAAAGAACAGAAGTTCGCAGCGCCACGCAAAAACCAAGTGGAGTGATATCATTCTCAATATAAACGTGTAGAGAAAAAAAAAAGACTGTAACTGATCATGGAAAAACATGAGAGAGCTAATTGAAAAGAACATGTATGGTAATCAAATTTCGTGGGAGGATTTTTTTTTTCTTTGAAGGGCTGCAAAGATTTTTCAGGTTTAGTATATACTCACTCAGTACTGAATACAAGGTACGGAAGGTTCAAATTTTATCTCAGATTATTAGGTAGTTTAGAGCATCTCCAAGAGTTTCCACAACCCACTCCCAATCTTGAGTTTTTGGCGAGATTGAAAAGAACTGCTCCCCAACAACTCCTAGTCTTTTCTGCACTTGGGAAAATCCACCCAGTCCCGCAGAAATATATGTGCGCGTATTGATAGCGGTTAGGATGATTTAGAAATAGTCCAGGATTTCTAATGCAAAATTATCTTCCATATTTTAGGAATGGGGTTTTAGACACAGTTGGAGGGGCTTAACAAATATACTCCCAACTTTTTTTAGCCACTCAGAAACTCATTGATTTAGCAATTCATTTTTTGGAAGCTATTTGGAGATGCTCACATTGCTTAACTCCATCCATACGTGTCTGCCGTTTAAACCTCATCCATGCATACATTCATGTATGTCTTGTAAACATAAATGACTCATGTAATCGTAGCCGAAATCAATGACATGCATACATGTCTTTTTAAACTATGTCTTAATAGAAAATTAAGCAAGTTAACAACCCAACTAATTAATTAGTGATGGGCAAATTAGTCTTTTGCTAGACTCCTTATTTGGTCCTAAAATTGTTTACGTAACTTGTATTTTAAGATCGAGGAATATATATAGTTAATTTGCAAAATACACTAAAAAATACTCTCCACATTTGACTTTGTATACTGTCTTTGATGTATATATTTTTTTAATCACAATACTGACACAAACGCTCACAGTTCTAGATATAAGAAAGTAAAATAAATATGCATAAGTAGAAAGCCCAAGGGTTACACGTAAAAACATCATAAATCTGCAGTATCCAGATAGTATAGGACCTATTCTGCAAGAATAATAGATGTATATGTAGATTTTGTAAGGACACATAGAAGAGTTGTACTTTTTTCTCGAACATATATATGCACGAGTGCACTCGTCGTTTGCGAGTTGCGACTAGTACGCGTGGCATACCAAACTCGTCCTCGTTGCTACCAAGAGCTCGGTCGCCGCAGCTGACTACCTGTGCACTAGCCGACTAGCGACGCCGGCGAGTTGGAGCGCGAGCGCGTGTGCAGGCACTGGCGGCAGCAGCGTATGGGCCGTGCCGTGTTGATGTACACATCGCAGAATGAGAACGAAACAAGGGCGCGCCGCGCAACAAACCTGGGCCGCCGCTATCGGACTGGACTGGATCGATGATGGACCGGGCTAAATCGCGTCGCAGGAACCGAGCATGCTTCCATTGCCACGTTTGATTAGCACGGTTGTCCGACAATAAATCTTCGGTAACGTTAGGATTAGGGCGTCCATGCTTCACGTCATTCACAAATATCTGATACTCCAAGCTGTCTTCAAAATAAATAAAAAATCTCTCACTCCACAAGCTGCTAGCCGTAAGCCGCACACACGTTCTGCTCCAGATCCAGTCCATGGCCTTCGCCGCCCCACACCGTTGTGACCACAGCATCCGCTGCCACGAGGCCGCTCTCCAAGCTCCCCCAAGCCCGTGATGTTGCTCATATCCTCGGATGGCTTCCGCTATGGGTATCAGTACAAGGTCCCTCTCCCGTACATCCGTCGCCTCATCGCGGCCGCCGGCACCGGCGTCCACCTCATCACCTCCTCCTGTGGCTAGAGACGGCAAGGGTGTCGTGGCCGTGCCGTACTTCGCGACCGCATCAAGGCTCGCCAGACATGGTGGTCGCTGTCCACTAGAGTGTCGTGTTTGACATATTGCAAGCGTATGTTTCAAGTGTTCTAGGGGTTTCATATGCATGTCGCAAATGTTTCATGTGGATGTTGCAAAAGTAGATGTGGATGTTGCATATATATGTTGCAATGGCTATGCACGTATGTTGCCAGCGTCTGTTCCAAAATTTTCATCTGTTTTTTCAGGCGTACGTTGCATATGTTTCAGACATTGCAAGTATTTTATCTTGATGTTGCATATGCTTTGCAATAGCTTTTCAAGTGTTTCAGGTTCTTCTGCAAGTGTTTCAGACGCATGTTATAAGTGTTTCATCTTTCTTTAGATGTATATTGCAAATATTTCATCTGCATGTTTCAAAAGTAGACCGGGTGTTGCATCCCCCTCCTCGCCTTCTCTGCCTCACCTCGGTGTCTCCTCCTCCTTCTGGCGTCGGCTGGGCATCCGCTGCACCCCCCCTCTTCTCGATGCTCGAAATGTTTTAGCTGTTTCAGACGCATGTCTCATGTATTTCATTTAGATGTTGCAATAACTATACAGGTATGTTTCAAGAGTATACTTGCATATGTAACGGTTGGACAGATGTTGCAGAAGAGATGAGTCGTTAGGACGGAGGAAGGGGCGTGGCTGAGACAGAGCGTGGCAGATGATGGGGCGCGGCGGGGGGGGGGGCAGGTTGTATGGGATCGAGTCGCGGGTGGCTGGACGCGATCACTGGTGCAAGATGCGCCGCGGGCGGCCGGACGTGATTCGTTAGCGCTGCATCTGATGCGAGCGTAGGGGCGTCCGATGCGACGCTGGTGCAGGTGTCGGAGGCTAACGTCTGGATATCCGAGAGCTAGCCACGCCGTTAAATCTTTAACCACCAAACTATTAATATCGGACAAATACAACCACGTAGCTCATTTCAATGGCCAACGATCCCTTTTTTTCCTAATCGTGCGATGAGATTCCGCTGAACTATACCCTCCGTTTTCACGAGATCAGCTGGAAAGGTCACATGTCTAATTTTTAAGTCCCGTTGATTTGAATATATAAAGTTTGAAAATTTTGAACCAGCTCAGCATGCTCACAAACGACAAAGTCCATTTTCATATGGGCCGGGCTGCACACGCCCACAATGCCCATACTTATTATTGCTATAGGTGCAATGGGTTTTATTCCCCGTATGAAATATTGATAGAAGATTGAATCAACTTAAATGGGTAAATCTTTTATGCACCTATTGTGAGGTCGAAAGAGGTAGAAGGCGAGACAAAACAACATTCAAAACACAAGTGCTTAATTGGTTTATCTTTATGATATGACAAAAGCAACATATTCCGATACCTTGCCAATTGATGTGTTTGGCTAAGTTATCTTTTTATGAGCACTACTCCTCTGCTATGATACCATAAAAGAACCTTGATTCTTAATAGGGCCTTTTTACTTTACGCTAGGGTCTGTTTAGATTTGGGATATCTATTACATATTAGTGCTTGGTAGTGAGGTTTAATTGTCCATTTGGATTAAAGTTCCAGCAAAACTCATTTGGGTCTTGATCCAAAGCAATAATAGCTGTGCATGGTAACATATTGTTTCATGACGAGGCATATTGTTACTTCTGAAGTGACACAAAGCCTTGTTGATTCTTTCCAAGCTCAGGATGCCTAGACCACCGAACTGAACTGGCTTGGCTACAAAGGTCCATCCCACTTTGCACTTGACACCAGAAATTTCGTTGTCCGTAGCCCAAAGAAAACAGCGGCGAGCCTTGTCTAGGTCCTCGAGCAGTTGCTTCGCGGAGCCTTGAGGGAGGTCAGAAAGTAAATTGGAATTGGAATTGGAATGGCCGACGACGACGAGGGATTGATCGAGTCAGGATGCTGGCTGCTTTCAAGTGAGAGTAAGGTGAATGGCGGCGGCGGCGACAGAGGTGGTGTCTCCTGAATCACTGGAGAGGGTTCTTGTTCGATCCTTGTTGCAGTCCTTCACCGATTCCTTGATCGAATGCTTGAGAGTGCCCGGTGCCCGCACCCCGGCACGACTGGCGACCTGGACCAAGGACACGCCGGAGCTGAAACTCAACCTGTCGCTGGTAGCGGAGGCGTTCCTGCAGCTGCGAGCGCACTGCTCGCGTCGAGGCTCGGTGCGCTCGCCCTCGTCTGGGCCACCGTCGTCCTGCTGGGCGGCTTCTCCACCATGCTCGGGACAATGGATTTCTGGTTCACTACGGCCGTCGTCTTCGTAGAAACAGCCAGGACGTAGTATAAATTAGCGTGATTTCTTTTCTTTATTACGCTCAACCATAGTGCCCACACAAACTAAACTCGATCGATCCATCCATCTCGGGCAGAATCGTGGGCTACAACTCGGCATCTGAGGCCAGATTCTTCGTCGACGTTTCGGCACCTCTCTACCAAGAGGAAATTACTGGAGCTGGGGTAAGCAAGTTTGTATGGCTACTCACCATGGGGCCAGCATGGATTGCTCTAGCTCCCGTCTTCTTAGCAACAGCCTGCGTGTCGTTATCAACCATTCGCCTGCTTGGCATTGCTGCTAGTGCTAGGCATTCCACTTCCAGCAGTAGTGGCGGCATTGCTGACGCCAGCAGCAACGTCGTTAACGGTAACATGAAGCCAGCGCACTGTTCCTCCTCTGTTTCGCGGTCGCGGTGATCCGTTCGCTGCTGGCTGCACAGCTCAATTTCCTCTACCACCTCAAGTTGCCACACCAAAGAAGAAAACAATTGATGATTGATAGATATGTTAGCATCATAGCGGACACGTGCATTGAAAAAGGCGTGGCTGCCACCATCAATACCAATCTGGTACCCTTCGCAGCAGAGTTGTTGTTGTTGCAATCTCAATCTCAATCTCAACACCCAGACGACGACCGCACGGATGCGGTTCTGGCGCTGCACTCGCTGGTGATCGAAAGCCAAGACCGTTCAAACGGAGCGGTTGAGCAGATCTGTTCTTCGGGAAACCTGCCGCTGCTGGTTTGCGGGCTGCTTCGGATGCTACGCTGCTCAAGCAAAAGGAACGACGACGACGACCTTGTTGTTGTTGGCCCAGATATCAAGGCACGCATCACAGAAATTGTCGCCAAGCTTGCCTGCAAGCTGCGCCTAGCAGACATACCGGGAGCAGCCCACTGCATATCATCATCCCTACTTGATCCTCATCTCATGAAAACCACAGCAGAAACATGCCTTTTTCTTCGTGGGCTTGTGATTCTTGGCGAGCTTGCCGCGGACCCGGAGAACTGCACAGAGATGTACAGCACCATGGATCTTGTGCCCAAGATCTTAGCGCCTGTCAGCAATGGACTACATCATATGTTGGTCAGCAAGAGTGACGCAACAGCAGGTGAGATTGTCAGGGAATCCTTGCGCGTGGTGGCCAAGCTTACAAGCGGGACAGCAGGTGAGAGCGGTAGGAAATTATGCCGCGAATTAACAACAGCAGCAAAATATGGCAGGACAGCTGAAAACCTACTTTGGATCTTGAGCAACAGTAGCGACCAAGAAATGAGAATGCTAGCTGTCGAGATCCTCTCAAGGCTA
Source organism: Miscanthus lutarioriparius (assembly GCA_904845875.1). Lineage (NCBI taxonomy): Eukaryota > Viridiplantae > Streptophyta > Magnoliopsida > Poales > Poaceae > Miscanthus > Miscanthus lutarioriparius. The sequence goes on from CAJGYO010000015.1 coordinate 50,286,946, forward strand.
ACTTTGGATGAACCAATCATGCTCAGGTTTTTTGCCGACCTGCAACGCCTGCTCATTGATCCTCAGGACGACAGCCCACTGAGAAGTGAGGCAGGGAAAGCACTCATCGCCCTTGTAGCATCCACATCCCATGGGGACGTGTTCCCAAACATTCAGCAGATGGTCAGAATCATGAGTTGTGATGCATGCAGTAAGGAGTACAGGGCGGTGGCTGCAGAAATTTTGGCACCAATGTGTGCCCGGTCCCGAGCAGATCATCAGGATAGGGTCAATCGCCTCAGCTCAGTAGCCAACGCACTGTCCACTGTACGTACGTGCATATAAATTTTGTTTTCACAGAATATTAAGATACGAGAAATTCATGCTCGCCTTTACTGTTGCAGGTTCTTAAAGCGATAGTGACTGAAACTACAAACATTACCGAGCTTGACAAGAGGAACAGCAACTTTCTCGCGTTGTTCTTAGGCCTCGCAGTGCAGATACGTGAGAAGCTTGCGACAGCAGAGGCTTTTGCGGATGCGGGCACAGGGCTTCCAATGGCGACCAACATTATTTTTGCAGAGACGCTGAAGAGGGTCATAGAGATGACGAACGACAGTAAGAGCGAGGATGAAGCCTGCCTGGCGATCATGAAGTCTGCGACTAAGCTGGTCATGTGGATGACGGAGCTCGACACCATCAGCCCCGGCTATTACTTCCGGCAGGAGAACATTGTCAAGGAACTGGAGTACGCCGTGAGGAACATGCAGCGTTTCGCTTTTTCGCTCGTATCTGGCTTATAATCCACGGCTTGAATAGTGTTTTTCTCTCACACCAAACCAACCAGCAGTACTTTCAGCCATGGCTTATAAGCCAATTCAGCCGAAACGAACAGACTGATGGTTCGCCTCGAAAGGTACGTGATTATGCAGCCTGTTCACTTGCTCGTATATGATCATGGATTATAAGGATTATAAGCTAGAATAGTATTTTTCTCTCACACCAAACCAGTCAGCAGTAAATGTGGTGCTGACGAGAATGAAGGCTATGTGACGCTTCATACGCTTGTGGAAACAGCCAAGAACAAGTTGGTTTCACAGCAGCAGCAGCATGCAAACCAAACCTATGGGTGCCGGTGTGTGGCGCAAGTTTAACTCGATTTATAGAAAATACGTGTAATATTCGTATTTTCAAACAAATTTATTAAAATACTAGATTTAAGTATCTTTTCAATAATATTAATTCCATACCATAGATATTAATATTTTAATATATATTTAGTCAAAGTTGTTTCTCGAGAGGCGAAAACGATAGATATTTAGGGACAGAGGGAGTAGTCATGTCGTTGTTCAGCTCCCTTGTGTGGTTTTCTTGAGATCAGTGTATTGGATAACTTATATCAACAAACATTGTGGTTTTGTCTTATGAAACTTGGCGGAGTCCAGAGTATGTAATAATTGTGGTTAATTTGGTTTATGTTGTTATTAGAGAGGATTCAAGCGAGCAGAGCTACTTCTATTATGTAAACATAATAAACCTTAGTGAAAGAAATATGTTCCTTATGAGACAGACTACAGTGCACGGTCACCGTAAAGTCAGCTGCATTGTACATGAGGTTTCAATACAATACCACATTTTTTTAAGAAAGGACGGCAAAAGCTTTGCCGTGATTTCTATTAAACGAAGAAAGAAAAAAGGCAAATGACAACCCAGTTTTTTGAATGAAAACTGAGCCAGAAAAACCATACAACTGAGGAGAGTGTCACACTCATCCTGCACAACTTTGGTATAACTGTCACAACTCACGCCACTACTTACAACTTGGTCGAATCAACCCAACTAACAACAACTAAACAACTAATAGCAGGAAACGGCCCAACTAAAATACCTCAACTAAGCACTGAGCATCACCACCCTCGGAGCTCAGAGCACCACCGCCCATGGAGGAGCGTCATGGCAGACGACAGGAGATCAACAGCGGGAAACTGGATAGCCTAGCAGAGCCTTCAAGAAGGAAACGCCAAGAGCATCGACAAGCTAGCCCGACAAGGTAAGGTTTTCACCTATAAAATCCAGCACAGTAGAAGGAGAGGTAGAAAAGGACGCCTTCAAGAAGGGAAACGGCGTCCACAGACGTCGTCGTCCAAGCTTTCGCTCCGACCTCATGCAACCTCCACACCACCGCCACTGGAGACCCATAAACGCAATTGTCCTCTATATTTTCTTGAAACCCAAATTTTCTTATTGTACTATCAAACTTCAAATACCACTGTCTTAAAGCTTGCTTTAATCCATAAATAGGTTTCTTCAGGAGGCATCCCATGCGTTCTTTTCCTTCCACAACAAAACCTTTCGGTTGTGCCATATAAACGTTTTCCTCCAAATCCCCGTTTAGGAATGCCTCTTTACATCCATCTGATGTAATTCTAAGTCGTAATGAGCTACAAGCGCCATTATGATTCTAAAAGAATCCTTACATGAGACTGGAGAAAATATCTCATTGTAATCTTTGTCTTCTCTTTGCGTGAAACCTTTCTATATTTCCTTTGGAGTCATGTTTAGTTTTATAGATCCATTTACAGCCTACTGTCTTGGCTCATTTAGGAATTGTTTCTAAGTTCCAAACTATGTTGGTTTTCATTGATTTCATTTCATCTTCCATGGCTTTATTTCATTTCATCTTCCATGGCTTCAAGCCACTTGGATGAGTGAGAGCTTCTCATAGCTTTTTCAAATGAGATGCGATCACCCTCCATTTGAAATTCCTCATATTCATAAACTTCATAATCATCAGGAATGACTGATCTCCTGACTCTTTGAGACCTTCTAGGGGCCTCGTTAGATGACGCTTGTTCTATATGAGACTGTTGTTGCTCTTCCTCATGTGTGACAATGGGTTTTATGGGATCCTGAAGGACATGTTCCTCATGTTCATTCATTGTTGCCACAGTAGGTGTTGTTACTACAGTGTCTTGCATTATTGGTACAACAACAATAGGTAGCGTGAAGAATGGCTTCTGAACCATAGGAGTGGGCACGTATACCCGCTTCTCTTCAAAACTAATTTTATGCGCTACCATGCTCCCCCTTATCATATCATCCTCCAAGAAGACAACATGTCTTGTTTCTATAAACTTCGTTTGTCTGTCAGGACAATAGAAGTGATAACCTTTTGACTTTTCTAGATAGCCAATGAAATGGCAGCTGACTGTCTTAGATTCCAGCTTCTCTATGTTTGGGTTAAATAGTTTTGCCTCAGCTAGACAACCCACATACGTAAATAGTTTAGTGATGGTTTCTTTCCTGTCCACAACTCATACAGTGTCTTGGGCACCGACTTACTTGGCACTCGATTAAGAATATGAATGGCGGTTTTTAACGCCTCCATCCATAAACTTATCGGTAAGGTAGAGTAACTTATCATACTTCTCACCATATCCATTAAGGTACGATTACGTCTTTCAGCTACTCCATTCTGTTGAGGCTCGCCCGGTGTATAATACTAGGCTACTATGCTATTTTCCTGTAAGAACCTTGCAAATGGTCCAGAAACTTGGTCATATGGGATGTGTCGACCGTAGTACTCTCCCCCACGGTCAGACCTTACTACTTTAATCTTTAAGTTGTGCTGATTCTCTACTTTAGCCTTGAATATTTTAAATTTATCCAATGCTTCCGATCTTTCTTTAATTGGATAAATATAGCCAAAACAAGAATAGTCATCTGTGAATGTTATAAATAAATCATAACCATCCACACTCTTCATAGGAAAAGGACCACAGATGTCTGTGTGGATTATTTCTAAAATTCATGTGCTTCATTTGACATCTTTCTTTATTTTCTTAACATAATTTCCTTTTATGCAATCTATGCATTGTTCTAAATCTGAAAATTCTAAAGGCGGAAGAATTGATTTCTTAATCAATCGTTCTATTCTCCCCCTCGAAATATGGCCTAAACAACAGTGCCATAATTTTGAAGATACATCATGCACTCTCTTCCGCTTATTTGTTGCATTCATAGACGAGGAAGCATTCTCATTCTCAGTACTTACATCATTCACATTCTCAGAAAGTGATAATAAATAAAGCTTGTCTTGTCGAAAGGCAAGACCAACACATTTATTATTATAAACAATCTGATATTTGCCATTACCAAAATGGCAATCATATCTATCATCACCTAAACGTGAAACACTTATTAAGTTTCTTCACAAAGAGGGTATAGATAGAACATCTGAAAGCTTAAATAGAAAACCATCAACTAATTCTAGAGAGAGATCTCCAATGGCTTCAACTTGAGCTTCAACTCCATTTGCTACTTTAATTCTTATTTCTCCTCTTTGCAGGGTCCTCCTCGTACGAAATCCCTGTAATGAATTTGCAACATGAACAGTTGCACCTGAATCAATCCACCAAGTAGATTTTGCATAACTTAAATACAAGGATTCATCTATGTATATAATGAAATCCCCACCTCTCTTCAGCAGGTTCTTCAGAAAGTCTGGACAGTCCCTCTGGTAATGTACATGCTTCTTCCACCATTTGCACTGATCTTTTTCAACTTGAGTGTTGTTGTTCTTCGGATGGTGCTCAGTCTGAGGGGCTTTTCCTTGAGGTTTGGCATTCTTATTGAAGTTCTTTTTCTTGTCCTTCACAAGGTTAACAGAGTCACCCTGTAAGGACTTTAGCATTTCCTCTTCTTAAACACACATTGCGATAAGCTTCTCTATGTCTCTCTTATTGGGCTACATGTTGTAGTTAACAACAAAGGTTTCATATTCCTTTGACAAGGAAGCAAAAACTAAATGAATCAGGAACTCATCCTTGAGCACCAAATCCATTAGCTTCAGCTTCGAAGCCATGTTGCTCATCTTCAAAATGTGCTCTCTGATACCGCCACCAGTATATTTTTCATTGAATAAATCCTTGATCAATGTACTAGCATAAGCCTTTGAAAAGCCAGTGAACTGACTCTTCACCTTCTTTAGGTACTCCGTGGCGGTATCACAGTCTGTGATAGACCCCCTTATAGCATCTAAAATTGTGGACTTAGCCACCATCAAACACTTGCGGTTTGATATGTCCTATTTCTTGCGTTCGAGATCATACTTCATCCGCACTTCTGTATGATCTCGCTGCTGAGCAGTGAAATCAGCATCAGACTCATTTTATTCCCTCATCAGGTCCACTGGCTCAGTAGGACACGGGGAGGTTAGTGCTAAGTCATTCTCGGACAGCGCAAGTACGAGCTCATACTTCTCTCGCCATACTCTGTAATTACCCCCTTCTAGAGGTGGTATGTGCGAGATGAATGCCATTAGGTTGAGTCCTGAAAAACATCGTTAAAGATAGTGAGAAAATATATCATTATAATTGCATGTTTTAATTTAACGTTGGTCAAAATTAAAACATACAATTTTTTTATACACTAATTCTACATTACCGTTGGGCAAAAATAGAATTAATGCATGGAAAACTTATGAATAAACATTATTTGTTATTATCAACATTGGTCAGAAAAATAATAATATTATAATTTATTGACTAAAAAGACTACTCTTCAAATTAAATTCTTCCGTTGGTTCGAATTTAATTATAAGATAATAAATTATTACATTACAGCGGAAAAATAAACTCAATTTCGTGAATTGTACCCACAGGAAAATTCACATTTCTACTATTTTCTTTGAGCCATTTTTCATTTTCCAGAAATAAACATTTACTGGAAAACAGAAAAAAGGAAAAAACTGGGCTTAATCTTGACTGGTTCTCGGCCTAAAACGTCAAAAGCCGCCCGGCCCAGCTCCCTTGCACGCGCGCTGCCCGCACCCAGGCCGCAACCTGGGCCTGGGTCGGCAAAGCCGCGCGGCCGCGCTCGCCCGCCTAGGCCAATTGTTGGCCCGATAGATCTGCGCCGTCCGTTCTAATCCGACGGTTGAGTGTGCTTCTCGTGGGAACAAAACTGGCGCGCTGCAGCCTCCCCAGAACCCTACGCCATTTCTCTTCTCCCCTTCTCTCTCTTAGCCCGCAGCGACTGAGAACGAGAGCGCAGTGGAGCATGGCGCCGTCGAGGGGCCTAGCCGCGGCGCCCTTGGCCAGACCCCGTGCAAGACCGACGAGTAGCTACCCCGCTCAGCCTTCTTCTCGCGTGCCGGCGAGGTGGCAGTGCGGTGCACGGCGAGGTAGGCCTCTTCCCCCTTTCCCCTTCTTCTCTGCCTGGATCTTGCTTCGTTCTTCTCGGATTTTTCCGATTTGGGGATTAGGATTTGGTTAGGGTTAGGGTTTCGGTCACTGTTCTTCTTCCCCGCGTCTGATTCGCGGGTTAGGGTTTGGCTTTGAGTTGCTTTTCAAAACCCGAGGCCCTTCTCACTCCTTTTCTTCTCCAATTTTGGGTTTAGGGTTCGATGAACCCTCTGTTTAGATCCGAAAACAAATCTATCACCTCCTTCTAGCTGCTACTCGGTTTTCTTATCCGATAGGCTAGATCTACACCTAGTTAGTCGTCTGATACTATTGATAGACCTAAAACATGATCACTAGCCATAGATCTAGAGTGTCTACTTGCTTTTGATTTAAACAGTGAGTCCTAGAACATCTACTAGTACAGGATAAGAGATAGAGGGGTGAAGGGGTTGCAAACCATCGGCCGCCTTGGAGGAAGACGGGCTCGCCATCGCGGTGCTTGGTGAAGGCCCGGTGGCGGTGCAGTGGCGGCGTTGGCTGGTGGCGGCGCTTCCCGTCGCTGGCAGCGCCCCCTCTGTGATCGGTTAGGGTTTAGGATTGTAGGTGGAGTGATAGGCGGCTCAGGTGAACCTTATGCTTGACGACCTGGCCCCCACCTCCTATTTATGGCGCTGTGCGACGGTGGCCTACCAACCATATTAGGGTTAGGCGTCCCCGATCAGGGTGCGGATCAAAGAGCCCAATTGGCCGGTAGAGATCAACTAACAGTGTTGACATAGTAAGTTCTTTTGTTTTTGGAGGAAGCCAACAAATAACATGCATGGTCAGTTGTGTATCTAGTGGACCAAGGGTATCACACAAAGCTTGTCTCTGGAACAAACAGACAAACCAACTCTTGATAGTGGCGCACTGCATGCAGTGGTGTCACAAAGTGACCCGCATCACAAAAACCAAAATAATAATCGCTATAAAGAACAGAAGTTCGCAGCGCCACGCAAAAACCAAGTGGAGTGATATCATTCTCAATATAAACGTGTAGAGAAAAAAAAAGACTACCTGATCATGGGAAAACATGAGACAGCTAATTGAAAAGAACATGTATGGTAATCAAATTTCGTGGGAGGATTTTTTTTTTCTTTGAAGGGCTGCAAAGATTTTTCAGGTTTAGTATATACTCACTCAGTACTGAATACAAGGTACGGAAGGTTCAAATTTTATCTCAGATTATTAGGTAGTTTAGAGCATCTCCAAGAGTTTCCACAATCCACTCCCAATCTTGAGTTTTTGACGAGATTGAAAAGAACTGCTCCCCAACAACTCCCAGTCTTTTCTGCACTTGGGAAAATCCACCCAGTCCCGTGGAAATATATGTGCGCGTATTGATAGCGGTTACGATGATTTAGAAATAGTCCAAGATTTCTAATGCAAAATTATCTTCCATATTTTAGGAATGGGGTTTTAGACACTGTTGGAGGGGCTTAACAAATATACTCCCAACTTATTTTAGCCACTCAGAAACTCATTGATTTAGCAATTCATTTTTTGGAAACTATTTGGAGATGCTCACATTGCTTAACTCCATCCATACGTGTCTGCCGTTTAAACCTCATCCATGCATACGTTCATGTATGTCTTGTAAACATAAATGACTCATGTAATCGTAGCCGAAATCAATGACACGCGTACATGTCTTTTTAAACTATGTCTTAATAGAAAATTAAGCGAGTTAACAACCCAACTAATTAAGTAGTGATGGGCAAATTAGTTTTTTTGCTAGACTCCTTATTTGGTCATTTGGCTGATAAGCCATGGCTGAAAGTACTGTTGGCTGATTTGTTTTGAGAGAAAAATACTGTTCGTTGGTTGAAAAAGTACGGCTTATAAGCCAAGCGAACAGGGCGAAAATTGTTTACGTAACTTGTATTTTAAGATCGAGGAATATATATAGTTAATTTATAAAATACACTAAAAGAATACTCTCCACATTTGACTTTGTATACTGTCTTTGATGTATATATTTTTTAATCACAATACTGACACAAACGCTCACAGTTCTAGATATAAGAAAGTAAAATACATATGCATAAGTAGGAAGTCCAAGGGTTACACGTAAAAACATCATAAATCTGCAGTATCCAGCCTGTTCGCTTGTTGGTTTCGGCCAGGGCTTATCAGTCAGCTAACAGTGTTTTTCTCTCACAACAAATCAGCATCAGCCGGACTTATCAGTCTAGAAACCAACCAGCGAACAGACCGAGTATATATATGACCTATTCTGTAAGAATAATAGATGTATATGTAGATTTTGTAAGGACACATAGAAGAGTTATACTTTGAACATATATATGCACGAGTGCACTCGGCGTTTGCGAGTTGCGACTAGTACGTGTGGCATACCAAACTCGTCCTCGTTGCTACCAAGAGCTCGGTCGCCGCAGCTGACTACCTGTGCACTAGCCGACTAGCGACGCCGGCGAGTTGGAGCGCGAGCGCGTGTGCAGGCACTGGCGGCAGCAGCGTATGGGCCGTGCCGTGTTGATGTACACATCGCAGAATGAGAACGAAACAAGGGCGCGCCGCGCAACAAACCTGGGCCGCCGCTATCGGACTGGACTGGATCGATGATGGACCGGGCTAAATCGCGTCGCAGGAACCGAGCATGCTTCCATTGCCACGTTTGATTAGCACGGTTGTCCGACAATAAATCTTCGGTAACGTTAGGATTAGGGCGTCCATGCTTCACGTCATTCACAAATATCTGATACTCCAAGCTGTCTTCAAAATAAATAAAAAATCTCTCACTCCACAAGCTGCTAGCCGTAAGCCGCACACACGTTCTGCTCCAGATCCAGTCCATGGCCTTCGCCGCCCCGCACCGTTGTGACCACAGCGTCTGCTGCCACGAGGCCGCTCTCCAAGCTCCCCCAAACCCGTGATGTTGCTCATATCCTCGGATGGCTTCCGCTACAGGTACCAGTACAAGGTCCCTCTCCTGTACATCCGTCGCCTCATCGCCGCTGCCGGCACCGGTGTCCACCTCATCACCTCCTCCTGTGGCTAGAGACGGCAAGGGTGTCGTGGCCGTGCCGTACTTCGCGACCGCATCGAGGCTCGCCAGACATGGTGGTCGCTGTCCACTAGAGTGTCGCGTTTGACATGTTGTAAGCGTATGTTTCAAGCGTTCCAGGAGTTTAATATGCATGTCGCAAATGTTTCATGTGGATGTTGCAAAAGTAGACGCTCCAGCTCCTCTCGCGCGCCGCCAAAGACGAATCAGTCCAGCGGGATCAAGATTTGCCAGCAGAGGGGCTAGATCTGAGCCTGCCAGCCACCGCCGTGAGGAGGCCCGACGACCGCACAGAGCCCCATCGGGAGATGGAGGGAGAGAGAGGATGGAGAAAAATGCTCGGCCGCCACCTTCCTCGCCCTCCACTAGCTCACCGGCGACGAACTCCGGCAGCGGCCGAATCGAGGAGGCCGAGGGGAGGGACCCAGAGGTGGGAGAGATGGTGCCGCTCGAGTCGCCCTGAAAGGAGAGCGACGCGGGGGCCTGAGGAGTCTTGTCCTAATCCATTGCCACGTGAGCAGCGGTGCTTCAGCATCTTCAGAATTCAGATGCAGCATGGGCCTACATTCAATAAACTACAACATCTGAACTTGAATACAAAAAATTTGGGAAGAAGAACGTGGGAACTCGAAGCTTCCAGGATTATGTCATCAAGGAATCGATTAGATGTGAATCGGTATCAGCTGATTTAGATGCGATGTTAGAATCGGCTATTTTATAGATGACATCAGTAGACGACGTTAATGGGCATGCTTGAATGGTGCCAGGAAGATGTGTCGGACTCTACAAATAAGAAAAATTAGGGTCCAAGTTATTATTAAGTTAGGAAGTTTTCTTTTATTTCAAGAATTGTAATGAGTCGTATTTGAGTATGATTCATATTTAGGTTTCGGGTATAAATATTAGACCCTGGTTATTATACAAAAAAATGAACACTCAATCAACTCAATCAATACAATCTTTCCGGCTTTCGTCATCGCATTAGGAGTAGTAGTACTGTAGATCACGGTGAGTTCTTCGGCAAACAGGGTTGCATCGACTGATCGACCTTCAACTTGCTTGTGAGTACCGTCACGACTTGTATTGTGTTTGTAAAGCTGCATCAGCTGATTGATCTTTTATGAGCCATATTATAAGTTAGTTATCGATCTGTATCGTAGTTTGTAAGGCTGCATCAGCTAATTGATCTCTTACGAATCATAATATAGATCAAAGTTATCGATCTTGTGTTAAATAACTTGTTGTTTAATACAATATCACCAGTTATCGAATCTGCTAAGATTAGTAAGATTTTTCTTTCTGTTTTTTTGTTGATTCACTCGTTATCGATTTTATTATAATTAATGTTTTATTAATTATAATAAATCATCCGGTTGAGATAGAGATAGATCGATATCATATCATCTTAATTAGTCGTCCTTTGATCTCGTCACGCTTTAAATCCTATGATTGATGGCTTAATTCCGCTAGATCGGCTGTTTTATCTCTATTTCAATTAAACATAGTATGCATCCAAAGACATTTTTAATCTTGAATAAACTCAATAGTTAATGAGATCTAATCTAATGACATTACCATAGCTGCATCGATCCGGTCGAACCTCACTGGTAAAACTTTAGATTAGAAATTATCGATTAGTGGTCTTGTTCATGATCAAGATATGTACTCTATTTATTTGCTATGACTGTATCGGCTATTTTAGCCGATTTACCTATACTCTAACGCATATAGCATATTTTCATGAATCTGTCAACATATAGATGATTTTGTAGAGTCTTTGGCTTTAGTTTGTTATCATTATCATAGTTGTATCGATCCGATCGAACCTCACTGTTAATGATAATAGATTAGATTCAAACTGTTTGTAGATTCATTTATATTAGACAGTCGATTTTTTCGCATGTTATACTCTTTTCATCAAACTTATTGGCTCGATGCTTCATATCAATCATGTTCCATTTAGCCGATGATGCTTTCTGATGATCCATGAGCATCGGTTATTTTGATTCATATCATTATCATTTAATTTTAGCTGATAATCCTTGATTTAAAGATCTTCATTTCATGGATGCGTCGGATATCGACTATTTAGTCGATAGCCTTATTGAATCGGCTATCTAGCCGTATATTTGGAACTGTCTGGTGCAACACCGATATGTTCCACTTTAAATTACTGATAAGATTTTTTCTCCTTGTTAATTGCAGGTCAAATTGACTGGCACGTCGTTGGGTTTTTAGAATCGGCTGGTTCTGTGTTGAAGCCAAACAGACCTATGGTCTTGTTCCACTCAGATTATCCGGCTTGCTGTGTGTTGATCATATCGCCATATTTTTGTGTCAACACAACTTAACTGCCATCTAACAAATAAATAATATTCTATTTATGTATCAATTGAAGCTTCCATGTCAGCTTTCTCCAACACGGCATAGAGTTACTTCTGAAGTGAAGGATTTGCCTCCTGATGCTGGCATATTGTTGTTGTGCACAATTCCAAGAACGTAACAGGCTATTGTACTTGGATGCACATTAGCTAGCTAGTCGGATGGCACCGTGTGAGCGACTTGTTTTTTTTGGAAGCAGGCGGCAAATACATGACGACGCAGAGGCAGAGAGACGTTCTAACGACGGCAGGTATTGCATTGCACTGCATGGACATGCAAAAACAACGTAGTAGACAGCAGACTTCTGTAATTGACATCGACATCACAGCTTGATTTTTGTTTCCTCGCCAGCTAAGGGATGGTTTAGTTGGCGAATTTTTTTTTGGAAATGGTACTGTAGCACATTCGTTGTTATTTGGCAATTAGTGTTCAATCATAGTCTAATTAGGCTTAAAAGATTCGTCTCGTGAATTTCGTCTAAATTGTGTAATTAGTTTTATTTTTTATTTATATTTAATGCTTCATACATGCGTCTAAAGATTCGATGTGACGGGGAATCTTGAAAAATTTTGCAAAATTTTAGGAACTAAACATGGCCTAAGGGCTTGGTTAGATCCAGTGAGTAAAGTTTTCGATGTGATGGGGTATTCGGATACTAATAAAAAAACAAATTACAGAAAACCACGAGACGAATTTACTAAGCATAATTAATCCATCATTAGCACATGTGTTACTGTAGCACTTTATTGTCAAATTATAGACTAATTAGGCTTAAAAAATTCGTCTCGTAAATTAGTCGTAAACTGTGTAATTAGTTATTTTTTAATCTATATTTAATATTCCATACATATATACAAACATTTGATGTGACAGGGTGTAAAATTTTAGGGTAGGACTAAACAAGGGCTAAGTAGCCGCCCTCAAAGTTTGGCAACTCTCTCGCTTACTCCTACAGAATACTAGACTGCAGTTTATTGTTCGGTAGTAAACTGAACTACTCCATTAAAAGATCCATCTATATTTGGTGAACTTTCTACTAGACGGCAGTTTATCATTTACTGTACATAACAAGACTTTCTTGTATGATGATTTCAGAACAGCTTCCAGCAGATGCTACAGTAGTTAGTGCTATATATGGGTTGGGTATGTGACGCATACTCTCTCAGTCCTAACATATCCTATTTTTCACGAAGCCAACTATTTTTATGTTTGATCAAAATATATATAAAAATATACCGATATATGTGCGATGCATAATTAATATCATTAGATTAATGAGATGTATTTCTTATAATAATTATATTAGAAGATATAACTATTGATAATATATTTTGTAAATCTGGTTAGACTTTGAAAAATGTGAAGTTATTTTGAGGCGGAAGAAGTGGAACATTGTCCATTGCTCAACATCTGCTACTACCTAGCTGTATGCCCTTGTGCTTCTTCCACGCAAAGAGAAGTCGTCTGCGCCTACTAGCTCCTATCTGGCTGGCTGGCTGGCCAAATAAACAAATTGTTAACTGTCAGTAATGGCATCGTGCCATCGCACAATCCAAGTATCGAACCTTTAGCATTGACGACGCTAGCGAGCAACTTTTCATTCTTGTGAAAGCAGTTTACAACACAAACTCGGTCAGAAAAGAAAATTATCACTAGTCTTTCTAGTGACTTGCCCATCGTTCGTCGTTTTACATATTAAGGACCCTTTGGCACGGCTCTGCCTTCTTACAGCTCTTCCTGTGGAGTTATGCCAAGCGACTATTTTAAAGTAGCTTATTATAAGAAGTTTGGAGGTGGAAGTTATTTTTTTTTCCAAGAAGTCAAAGTCGCGAAACAACTGCTGTACAAGAGAAATTGCTGTACAAGAGAAACAGGATCCTTGCCAAACTAGAGGGTGTTCGGCTGGCTGGTGGCTGGCTGGCTGGCCAGCCCATTCACGAAAGCACTGTTTACGTGAACAGTGTTTTCAGACAGAATAGTATTTTTCTCTCACAACAATCAGCCGGAACAGTATTTTAACTTATTTTTCAGTCCTGCCGAACAGGCTCCTCATAGCTAGCATCTTATTATTAGCATCTTCTTGCACTGAACTTACATTGTACATTTTAAAATCCAAACGGAGCTTCTAATATAAATCTCCATTGCTGTAACTCCAGCATTTACAACACAATAGTATGTTACGAGTCAGTTTGGTTCCTAGGCAAGTTTTGCTTTGCCAGTAAGAGTAAACTAGCCTTTGTCTGTCTTGGCAAGCTAGATATTGACTCTCATGTCATTGTCAGGCCAAGTGTTAGACATTGATTTGGTCACGCACCTAGAGTGCTAGATCGCACATGCCGGGCAACGCCTAGTGTTGAGTGTTGACGTTGGTTTGGTGCTAGTGGTGGTGGAGCAGGAGCTTCGGTATAATTGTAATCAAGTCGAAGTACTAGTATTGTAATTGTATGCACTATGCAGAGGTGGAAGAACCATTGCTGGCTCTTTTGCCGACGTGCTCCACCAGGAAGGCCGGTCCTCTCACGAGAGCCCGCATGTGCACATGAAGATATCCCACTCACATGTTCTCCGGGCACTACCGGAGACGGCTTCTTTGTCGAGTGTCCCAGACTTTGCCGAGTGTTTTTTATCGGGCACTTGACAAAGAGGTGGTTTGCCGGCAAAGAATAATACTCGGCAAAGACAAGGTTTGCCGAGTGTCACACAATAACACTCGGCAAAGGGCCCGTGCAGAGCCGTTGGTGTTATCCAATCGAGAGATGTCTAAAGGTTCTTCAAAAGAAATGTAGAAATAAATGCAAAATCGAGGCTTCCATTGCAGAGGCATACATTCTGGAGGAGGTGGCGAAGTTCACAACAGCATACTATGGTGACAACTTCCCTAGCGTGCATAATCCACCCTCTCGTTACAATGCTGGCGAAAATAAATCGAACCTCAGCCTTTTCCGAGGACAACTTGGAAGCGCAAGTGCATCGACCCCCAAGACCTTGAATCATGAAGAGTGGCGCCATATCATGCTATACGTGTTGACCAACCTTGACGAAGTGGCGCCGTACATGCAGTAAGTTCTCAACGAACTTATTAAATACGCCGTCACTATTCTGCATCTAACCCCCTTGTTTCTCGTTGGTACAGGGAATTTCTTTATGAATTCTGGCGTCAATCAAGGGATCCTACCCCGCATCAGGTAGATACCCTTCTTAGACAGGGTGTGAAAAATGGAATGCCCGATTTCATTTCTTGGTTCAAACGGAAGGTACCGTCCAATTTAGCTCGTACTTAGTTTGACATTCCAAGTTACTCGTACGTGCGAATAATATAACGATGTATCCTGCTTGAGCTTGCAGGGCCAGAGGGATGCGTCTATGCGTGCCGAGTTGAGACAGGTTGTCGATGGCTTTGCCTATAGGGTCAGGTCATTTTCCGGTTATGACGTGAATGGATATCGCTTTCGCACAACAAGCTACGAGCAGAGTCGGCCCAATCGAAGAACCACAAGTTCTGGAGTTTTTATGCCCGACGTTGATGAGGTCGAGTATTATGAAAGAATTGAAGAAATATACGAACTCAAGTTTCATGGTTCCAAACCTTTTAATCTCGTCATATTCAAATGCCATTGGTTTGATCCTGAAGTAACGAGACGGACATATTCTAATCTTGGGCTAGTCGAAATTCGATAGGATTCTGTCTTACCAGGAGACGATGTCTATATTGTGGTCCAACATGCCACGCAAGTTTATTATCTCCCATATGCGTGTCAAACCAAAAGTCATCTTAAGGGTTGGGATATTGTGCACAGGGTATTGCCACACGGTAAAGTGCATGTCCTAAACGATGAAGATTACAACTTAGACCCAAACACATATGCCGGAGAGTTCTTTCAAGAAGAGGGACTAGAAGGGAGGTTTGAGATAGACTTAACCGAAGCGATCGGGATGAAAGTAGATAATAAAACGGTTATTGAAGAGGACGCTGGAGATGAGGTGCAAAATGTGAAGAACTTACAAATGCTTGAGCGATTACATTTAGACAATGACAATGGCAACATTGCTCATTCGGATAGTGTTGATTATTTCAACGTGATTGATAGTGATGATGAGACTTATGATCTAGCTAATCCTGATCATGAAGATTATTTCTAATCCATGTAATACTATGTTATTTTGTAATTACGTTTTGTTTATTTTGCATCTCTTTCTAAGTACTTCTTGTTTATCTGTGCATATTGGTTTACTCTTTTTAATTGCAGGTGATTGAACAAAGGTGGTGGGTGGTGGGATGAGGAAGCTAGGTGATGATACTTGTGGTTGTTAATGGTACTTCTATTTGTAATTGTGGTTGTAGATGATGGAGCACTTGGATTACCTGTGAACTTATTTGTGATATATTGTGAGACATGTGACGTTTGTGATATATATGTTGTGTTGGATATCTGTGATGTTGATGATATATATGTGATGTTGGTTATATGTATCTTCTGTTTGGATGGATGGAATGTAAAAAACAAATAAAAAAGGTTGTTTTCAATCACTTTGCCGAGTGCAATGGCCATGACACTCGGCAAAGTGACGACCCGAGAACATGCCTGGGAATATGCTTTGCCAAGTGCTCAGGCCATTGCACTCGGCAAACATCACAGATTTGCCGAGTGCCACGGCCAGGCACTCGGCAAACATCACGTCTTTGCCGAGTGTCTTGCCTGCGGCACTCGGCAAAGTTGCCACCTTTGCCGAGTGTCAAAGTCAACGACACTCGACAAAGCGAGGACCTTTGCCGAGTGCTGCAGGCAAGACACTCGGCAAAGCCGCCGTCACGGTGGCGCTCGCCTTCACGGCCACTTTTTTTTGCCGAGTGCCCGATAAAGTGCACTCGGCAAAGAGGTCTTTGCCGATAAACTGTTTACCGAACGCCCTTTGCCGAGTGTATATCGGCCTTTGCCGAGTGCTTGAGACACTCGGCAAAGAAGCCGCCTCCAGTAGTGGGCAGACCTAGGTTATATGGAGTGAGGGCACATGCCCCCACTCAAATTTTGTTGGTAGTGGTACATGCTTATTTTTCACCATGAGTGCCTCCACACAAATGAATCACAAGGCTCTCACACACTATTACGAAGATCTGAAGCTCTGGGCAGCGCTTGATGAGATTGACAGAGAGGAAGCTAAGAAGAAGAAGGCCAGCACATGATATGATGATGAACAATTGATTAGATTTGTTGTAGACTAAATTTGCCTCAAACATGATTCTGTTCCTAATTATGCTGCAGCTGTGAAATTGTGTTGAAATGAAAGTGGTTATGGCTCTATGAAAACCGTTTTGAAAGTGGTTTCTAGGTCTATGCAGCATTTTGGTGTGGTCTCATAAACTTGAGTCAGAGAGTCCAAAAATAACAAACAATTTGGAGGCCATTTGGGTTTTGCATTGATTGAATTGTATAACCCTGTATCAAAATTCCAAATTGTGGATCTGAAAATAGGGGTAAAAACACAGATATCAAACTAAAACAGGGGTAAAAACATATGGACAAAGTTGTCCTTTGGTCTAAAAGTTAACACCGTTAGGTGTACTTGACAGAATAGGGGTAAAATCTCACTTTGTTTTAAAATCGTAGGGGTAAAATCACAAAGTTAAAAAAAACGAGGGCAAAATCACCATTTCGCTTCAAAACAGGAGTAGAAATGCTTAAGCCCCCTAAATATAAAACTAACTTGATGCTGTACAAAATGTAGGATGGAAGAAAGTAAATAATTTAGTCACCCGGTCATCGATCCCACCAATGTGGAGTCTTCTCCTCCTCTCAGCTTGCATCGCCTCAGTTCCATGGCGATGAGCTCGGGCAGCAGCACTAGCAGCGAGAGGCAGCGGAGACCCAGAGCACCAACTCCCTCCTCTAGGTCATTGCTCAGCGTCCCGCTCCAGTTGGCTCCATTGATGGTAGTGGCGGCTGGCGGGTGGGGCGCTAATGCTCAACTTCTATGTTTGATTAAATATATACAAAAAATATACTAATATATGTATGATGCGTAATAAATAGTTCTAAGTGAAGTTGTCTTATATAGATATATCATATATGGGCCATCATAAGTAGGGTTAGGAGCAAATCTACATATGAAGAAGTGGGTGCAGATGCCCCAATCCTCCATTGCAAAATATAAATAAATTAGTAATGAAGTCCAAAATTTCATCATTCATGCATTCTCTATGGCCCAAGTCCATACACCCATGAGACAATCACACCTTTCTCTCTACTAATTTGCTCTAACTTCACCACTAATCATAACCAAGTTCTTCATTACTGTACTAGCACTCGCTGCCATATCTTTTCGCTCTGGAGTCTTGACTACTCACTAACCGCCCTACTAAGGAGCTAGTACTACCTACTACGGTAGGATACGGCAGAATGTTGTTTCAGCTTAATTGACACGCATGTGTATTGCCTTGGCAAGGATTAAATGCATGGAGACTTAAATTATATTAGCTGGCACCTAATTAGTCAAATAATTTGGCATACCTAAAGTTTAATAATTCATCAGCTCTTGTTGGCTGTACGTTAGGTCTTAAATTCCTCCAGATATATGCTAGCAGTTCTGAGTTCTGACTTGTGAGCCCAATACTGAGTACCGAAAAAAGAGCACATGCCCATCGTCGGTCTGTTCTGTTTGGTTTGGTCGATTTGACTTTATAAGCCACTGAACTTTATCACCAACGAATAATATTTTTTTCTCTCACACCAAAAACAGCCAACAAGATCTTTTCTACCATGACTTATAAGCCAAATCAACCCAAACGAACAGGGCGCATGTGATCAGCAGAGGAATCCTATACTCCAATTCATGTCTACTGTAATGCTCTAGCAGATCTTGTCTCTGACACCTGAAGAAAGATGATGAATGGCATGGCATGTGACATCTTTCTCCTTGCACAAACCACAAACAAATGGATAATGGTCCAGATGAAAAACAACAACAAAAAATGCATTTCCAGCTTTACGGAGTATAGTAGTAATTAAGTTGATGAGCCGCTGGGACAAAAGGTTTCTGCCGGTATAGTACAGCGTTCCTCATGGTAGACAACTCTGAGGACATGTCAATTAACACACATCAGTAAAAGTTTCTGGTACAAATTGAAACATGACGGAGCTGGTATTTGATTACTCTTATCAGCTATTTTTTGCTGTACCATTAACCTTTTGTCCGTAGCTGCCAAATTGGACATTTTTCTTTAGTTGAACCAAATTACGACTTCTTTTTTTATGGACCAAATTACGACTTTTGGTATGATGCAAATGAACCACAAAGACAAAATGGACACTACAATGAATACCTTCCGCTTCACAGTTTTGACACCGTTTGGAAGAGAGAACCCTCATTTTGGTTCTTTTTTAGTCGTTAGTTTGAGTTTGAGCACAAATTTTCTTCATGATATTGGTAGAAGTATTTACGCCTCCTAGTCCCGGTTAGCCTCTTGTTTATTTTATATATATAATATGCATGTTCGCTTATAATGAAATTTGACTTATGCTGATGCTTATGCTGAAATATTGTGAGAGAAAAACAATGTTTCATGGCTGAAAAGCAGTTCTGAATAAGTTCAAACGAACAGGACGAATATATATAATAACAACAGTGTACTGCAAAACCTGAAAATAAAAATGGGGGTGGTTACAAGGAAAAGGCAGAAGCTGGAAACCCGTAGGGTCCAAAAGGAGACAAGAACACCTAACAGCAGTTAAAACACTCAAGTACTCTGAAAGCCATGATATATTTTACAGTTAATCCATCACATAAACTTCCGGTGACGTAGGCAATTCGAGACAGTTACAAAAGGCTAGCATCCGCATCCGCATGCGCATGAGCTTAAACAGTGAAGAAACGCACGCGTGAACGAGAAGCGAGGAGAGCATGCGCATGAGCTAGACGAATGATGGTGCCATCAGCTCCAGCTCAAGCCCTCCCTTCAATCCAACTCCACCTCCACAAAAATCCTATCCATTCTCCACCAAACGGCCCACGGGAGTTCATCATCTCCTGCTAAAAGTTGCGTCTTTTTCTGCCTAAAGATTCCTTACTGGAGTTAAAAAAATCCCCTTTGTTGTCCATTTCTCGACGCGGCAATTGTTTTTGTTGCGATTTGAGTTCGTGGATTTGGACCACGCGCACCACCACAACCAATCCTCCTCCCTTCCAGTCCCATCCTGCCCCAACAATTCCAATCTCCGGAAGAAAGCAAGCATCAAGAAATCCTAAATAGGGGCGCACCAAGAACTCCACCGAGAATCCCAATCATTTCTTGGTGCATTTGCGCCCCCCCACCCCCACCCCAGCGAAATTCCCAAGAAAGCTCATCCTGAATCGCCCCCCCAAAATCGGTCGGTCCTACACCGCACCAGATCACAGCTCATAATTCCAGTGAGAATTCGAAAAGGAGGAAGCAATGACGGAGGTGGCGCTCCTCCGGGGCCCGACCAACCTCGCTTCCACCGCAAGCCGCGCCTCCGCCTCCTCCTCAGCGCTGCGCTATTTAGCCAATGCCGACAGCGACGTGCTCCCAGGAAGCGGCAGCCCGGAGCGCACCGCGGGATCTGCAGGGAACCGACGACTCCTTGAACTGCGCGGGCAAGAGGCGGCGGAGGAGGAAGAGGAGCGGTGGTCGTTCTTGGCGCTGCTCTTTGAACTGCTGCGGAAGTCGCTGCTCGGGTGCAGGACGGTGGGCGGCGGCGGCGGCGAAGGCGAACACGGCGGCTGCGGGATGGAGATTGGGTTGCCCACGGACGTGCAGCACGTCGCGCACGTCACGTTCGATAGGTTCCATGGATTCCTGGGGCTGCCCGTTGAATTCGAGCCCGAAGTACCCCGCCGTGCTCCCAGTGCGAGGTATGTCTCGTTGTGTCCTCATCAAATTGGTATTGAGTTCACGCTTCCAGAAATCTGACTTTATATTCAAATAACATGGAACTTTTTTAGCTCCAAATTGAATTTTAGAGGGTGTTTGCATTCCCCCCCCCCCCGCCCCCTCTTTTAAGTTCCAAATATATGTGGTGCTTTGATATGAACAGTTGAAGACAATAAGTATTAGATTCTGTTCTGTTAGAAAGTTGTAAAATGTAAATGATGTTTGCTTGACACGGGTTCGTTAATAGTTCACCACTCTTTAGCATTTTGATGGCATGGTTGTTTCCGTACTATAGTTTTGATCCTTGAAAAGGTGGTCCCTTTTGTTTGTGTTACAGCCTCCATGCTGCTTTGATCTGAAAAATATTATTGAAAAAGGCAAAACTTTAAGTGGAGTTTGAATTCCATTTGAATCATGTTATAAAGTATGAACTTGGTTTTTGTGTTGGCGGCCTTAGCAGGATTTGAACTATGGTTGATGAAATGGGCATGTCTTCTGATAGTGGATGTGCTTTGGACCACAACTGTGCATAGAAATAATTTCTGCGTGTTTTCCCCATGTTCCATTAAATAATTGGTCAATCATTTTTCTGATGCACTCTTATAGCATCCATGATTTTGCTGTACTTGCTTACCTCATCTAAGAATTATTTCGACTGAACTAGGTACATAAAGTTGGTTGTTACATCATCTGTCATTAGTGAGATCGAAAAGTTGCCAGGGATTCCACGATTTATGTATGGCCTATTTTGTCTTGATTAGATAATTCACTATTCTTTTCACTAGACTTGCAAATTACTTTGGTTTTTAACTTTTTTGTTATCCTTCATCTATTGTTTGTATAGTAGACCTTGGCTTCAAATACTTGGTATATTATTTTTTTGTGCTTTGCTATACTATCTAACTTATTATAGGAACAGGGCACAAAGTATAAGAAAAGTACATAGGTGTCTTGTATCTTGTTTCTTATTGGGAGTTCCAAGATGTCGGTTTTCAGCATTAAGCTAAAAAGAATAAAGTTCTGCTTTATAGAAGGATGGGAGCCTAGTGCTCCAAAAGAAGATAAAGTGGCACAAACACCTAACACCTAATCTTCATACTCAGGGATTGCTAGTATATGATCAATAAAAAATCACTTGATAATTGGAAATATTATTGTCACCATAAACATTTACAATTTGATTATTTAAAAGATGCCTTGGCATCAAGGATGGTGCTCGTGTTCATGTGGACATATCCTGAACCTTGCAAGTCACATCTATTTTGCTCGTTTTTCAGTGCTAATATGCATTTTCTGAAAACATAAATTGTTACTTCCATTGCAAGTTTACTTTTGCTAATCCTGTTCATTGGCTGATTAAAACCTGATATGCAGTGCAAGTGTCTTCGGAGTTTCAACAGAATCAATGCAGTGTTCCTATGATTCCAGAGGAAACAGTGTCCCAACAATCCTCTTGATGATGCAGAGACGCCTTTATGAACAGGGTGGTCTTCAGGTGCGTGTTTTTGGATCTCCTATGATTCTTTAGTCTGTTGCCCTCAGTGTTTGGAAGCTTTGTTCTGATCAAATAAGTGTTTCCTTATTTTGTATTTCAGGCAGAAGGTATCTTCCGCATAAATGCAGAGAACAGCCAGGAGGAGTTTGTGAGAGACCAATTAAATAGTGGAATTGTTCCGGATGGCATTGATGTCCACTGTTTGGCAGGTCTAATCAAAGTAAGCTAATTTCTTTTTCATGTTACTTATACAATCATAATCATTCTATTGGCAGCATCTTATTCTTAATCACCTGTCTAGTAAGTAGAGAGTTATTAAGGATCATGGTGGAATTTCAAGTCAACGCCTGCCAGAGAATCCAAACTTCACTTTCTTGACCATCTCTTTTTTCTTGTGCAATGATATTACCTTTTCTTCCCAATGCATACAAAGTTGTGATTGTGGATCTGTGATCGTGCCATTTAGCAATATTCCTTTGTAGTATGATCTTGCTTTTGGAGAAGGCAAGGAGTTTGGTCAACTTATTTGACATTAACTGTTTATTATGCTCACGAGCTAGTCACTTTACTCGGCAAGACAAAAGCATGTTCTCAACTTCTCATCCAATTTAACATTTCATCTCTTTTCAGGCCTGGTTTAGAGAAATGCCGAGGGGGGTTCTGGACTCTATCCCACCTGAACAGGTGATGCAATGCCAATCTGAAGAGGACTGTGCTCGGGTAGCGAAATGCCTTCCACCAGCTGAAGCAGCTTTGCTTGACTGGGCTGTTAATCTGATGGCTGATGTAGTCCAAGAAGAACAGATAAACAAGATGAATGATCGCAATATTGCTATGGTTTTTGCACCAAATATGACTCAGGTATTGCATTGTGTTAATATAATAGCAATTAACAAATTAGCAATATACCTCACCCCGAGCAATGAAATGGTTAGGCATGCTAACTGTAGCACACTTACAATGCAGATGGCAGATCCTTTGACTGCACTTATGTATGCAGTCCAAGTGATGAATTTTCTCAAGATGCTGGTACAAAAGACTCTCAAGGATAGAGAGGAGTCCACTCCAGAGGATGTTTTGCTGCCCCAGAAGGACCCATCTGATGAAAATGGGCATCAGAAACCCAGCGTGACACTTGATTCTCTCCTTGAGGAAGGATCTAGGCGCCCTTCTTTTGCCAAGGAAGAGCCCCTTCTGAACAGTCCTGCCCACAGCACTGATGATAAGTCTAATGAAACTAATACCACTTTAGGAGTCACTGCTGCTTTCACTGCCCAGACAAGTGAAGTAGTAACGAGTGTGGAGGACTCCACTAGTGGCTCACAACCTGCAACTGCTGGCCCAGTTGCTATTGCTGATGCTTCCAGCACGACAGCTACACATTCTCTTCAAGGCAAGGGGAGCCGAAGCCTGAATCGGAGGAGGACTAGAAAGGGCAAAGGCCAGGGCCAGTCTGGTACACGCACCGCACCTGCAGCTGAGAAATCAAGAGGTGCGAGCATCGTGAGCCGGATAAACTCGAAGGTTGAGCGGATCGAAGCATGGAGATGAAATCAAAAGCCATTTCATTTCCATTGTTGTTGTGTACTAGATGACTGACCCAGTGTTTCCTGAAAATAGCACCCCGAACTACTTGCTTGCATATTTTGCATTTTCTATGAGCTTATCATTTCTTGCTGTATCATGGTCATGGTATTTTGAGATTCGATCTTCGCGTCTTTACTAACTTCTGTATCTTTCTTATGGTTACTTCTGTGAGTCAATGAAAGATGCTGGTGCTTTCTTTTGTACATTAATCTCTTTGATGCCTAATTTATCAAGTGCCTGAAAGTTCAAGTAGATCTGCTTTGTGCTGGCCTTACTGCACCTCCTGCATGTTTCCTCTTCATGAATATGGTCCACTCCTTGCGCTGGCCTTACTGCCTGTACCTCCTGCATGTTTCCCCTTCATGAATATGGATTGATCCACTCACATTGATCTTTCTCGTTTCATTTTTTTGGAAATAAGATTTTGGCCCCATGTTCCAATGCTTTCATTTTTTTTTTTATCTTTATACACACTTACACAGTATGATTTTCCTATGCTGAATTGCCTGTAACTCACCATGTTGCTTTATTGTGCCTTCTCTCCATCCTTCTTCGTTTACAGGTTCGCGCAATCCAGGCAATTTTTTGTTTTCTTCTGACTTGCCAAGAAACAATGTGAACAGGCCAGCCACCCGCCAATTGCCAATTTTGATTTGCAAGGTTTAGACATTTTTCTTAAAGAAAAGTTCAGAGTTCAAGCAATATAGGATGAAACGGGTCACTACCTTTGATTTCTGCCTTTTCAGCTACGAATAGGGAGAATTACTGCTCTTTGTTGTGTCTGTCATATCCTTTATTCCCTGTCGGTGCTTCAGAGCTCCATATTCCAACACACTGCATTATTGTCTGTGAGAAGTACACTGCCGGTCGGAGAAAATCGTGTATCTTTATGTTAAGAAGCAATTAGATACACAATTGTACTTGAGTCGTTCTGAAATAGCTGTACACGAAACGTTTCCGGTCTGATTCGGGCAGACTTATTGGTTTGCTGACCACATCTGAATTTCAATCCTGAGCTGTATGGTTTGCGTCGGGCAGACAAATGCCACTGCATGCATGATCACCACCATGAGGATGGAGGACAAGTCAACTTCTGTATCAGAATACTGAAGCAATGGCTCATCTGTGCCCACTGCCCAGTACAAAGAGACCACTTCGAGCTGCATTATTGCTCAAATTCCCATTCATAACCTATAGGTCATGCAAGCCAGTACTGCTTTCTGAAACACCCATTACTCTGTGCTGGCTGGCTGGAGTGACCGATCATAAAAGTACGGAATGATTTATTCTGTCTTCTCTCAAGTCCTTTTCTCTTAGATACAGGTTTATTGGCGCTAAGGGGCTGTTTGGATCCCTTCATTTTGAAGGAATTGCAATCTACGTAATGGATTGGACTATTTAGCTTGGAATTTGACATTCCATAACTTTCCTAAGCTCACAAATAAGCCTATCATAAATTCATAAGGTGGGAGATGAAAATAGATTCTATAGATCAGCCTGCTATAATTCTATTCTCCAACTTATAGCACACTCTTCAACTCACTTCCCTACAATAGAAATGCAACATATAAGTATGTCCCTCGTATGCCTAACAATAAATATATAAATATACAACTATATTAGCTTAATTAATCTATGCCTAAATTGTAATTATTAGAATGAATTTAATTCAAGGATCCAAACGGCCCAGATTTCCTAGCCTTTCACAAAGACCACACATGTAAACATGCACGATGCAACCGATTGGCATTTCGTTCAGATTCAGACAATGAGGCAATGCTTCAGAGTTCATAAAAGAAACTTCAGACAGAAAAGACCTTATTCCCTCTTCATGATGATATAACATCAGTGTTATACTGTTATTTAGTGACAAGTACACTACTGGTCGGCGAAAATTGCCAAGCTGCCATCGCTATGTTCTAAGTTTCTTGGCGCCACTCGAGATCAGAATCGAATTTGAGCAGACAGATGTATGTGCTGAACCTATCTTGAGCTTAAATACTTTGCTCGGGCCAGACAAGTGCCAGTGCAAGATAACCCATCATGAAGAGATGCCTCTTTGAGTTGCAATGTCGCCCTGGAAACTTCCATTCCCAAACGTATATGTCACGCGATCTAGAACTGATATGCTGGTCTTATCTGAATTCCCATCCTGGTGAATATAATCTTCTCAAGCCAGACACATGCAACTGCATGCTCACTATCATGATTCATGAGGACAGATCAATTCGAGCTTACAGATCATAGCACTGAAGCAGCCTATCATTGTTGCTGGAGAGTGGGTGAGCGCTGATCTGCTGTAAAAAAAAAAAGGCAAGCTGTCATTGACCTGCTCTGCAAATCGGTGCCCAAAGACACCTGCATTGTTTCACTGCAAATTCGCATTCCTAGTGTATGTATCCTGCATGCAAGGACTGATTTGCTGTTTTCTGAACACTCAAACCTGTGCTTGTTACAGTGACTGTAATAGATAAATGGAGGCTCTCTTACATTGTAGTGACAGTCATATTCTCAAGTTGCGGTGGCAGCTCCACTCGTGTCTTGTGAAATGAAATATTCCAATTCCACAGCCACAGAAAGTCTGCGTCTTTCTCCACCTCTACTTTTCTTCTAGTCTATACGCTTCTCAACACAAGTCAGAAGGACACAAATATTACAGTCTAGCTGACAGTCACACACTTTCAAGCTGTCCTGCAAATCCTTCACCGCTGACATCATACCCGAATCGATTGCATTGCAGTTACAGGTGAATAAAGTGACACATCTCCATATACAATACACCCACACGTATACAATTGTATTCTGAAGAGCACAGCCAGAAAAACTGAAACTTTTGTTCACTTGTATTGAGTCTTCGCAGTGCATGTATACAATTGTATTCTGAAGAGCACAGCCAGAAAACAAAACTTTTGTTCGCTTGTACAGTATTGAGTCTTCACAGTGCATGTTATCGAGAGAGAAGCAGTTGATGGCTGCCCGCCTGGGCCGATGGCCGCAGACGGCGGGCTGAGCCGGCTGTTCGAGAAGCCGCTGCCGGAGAACCCGACACTGCTGGAGGCGCTGTCTGCGTGGAACCACCGCAACGTTCACCCAAACAAGCCCATCGACCCGGCGTCCTTCACCGAGATCTTCGGCGAGCTTCACTTCCAAGAGAAGCAGAGCGTCCTCCCGTCGCCGGCTCCTCGTCCTCCTCCACGCGCTGCGTCGTGGCTCGCGCTTGACGCCGCCGACAACTCGTCGCTGGACGCGCTCCTGAGGCCGAAACCGGCGAGCACCGGCGTGTCCACCGTGAAGAGGAGCGCGAGCTTCTGCACGAGGAAGAGCTCCGCGTAGCTGCTGCTCTCCACCGAGGGGCTCGGCTCCGAGAGCACCGTGGACGCCGACGACATGCTCAAGGACTGCGACGCTGAGGCCGAGGCCGCCGCCGCGCGCATCGAGGACATGGCGGAGACGACGGAGGACGCTGAGAGGGGAGGTGGCGCTGGCGTAGAGGAAGCGGAAGAGGAGAATGCTGGGGTTTAGTCCCACTACAGATACTGATGGTGGACATATAAGGTGGGGGCAGTCCAACCTGACTAGTCTTTTGGCGCATAGCGGGTCGTGTGGGCCTCGACAAGGAGTTCCCCGCGGAGAGCTAAGCGATGTCCTCAATGACGCACAACGATGGTGGTGTATAGGAAAGCTGGTGATGATGGCATAAGCTTACGAGAAGAATCAGCTGCTTGAAAGTGATGAAAGCCAGTATATATGCTCGTCTTATTCAGTCAGAAATTCAGATTCCACTGACTTAGCACAACGTCAATGCATCGTCTTCACCCTTGAAATCTTTTTAGTGATTTGTACGTCACAACAGTTCAACTATTCATTGTGCTCGACAACGAGGCAGTGGAGCATATCTTTGTGCATGGTGCTGCTTCCCAGTGTAATTCCAGCGTAGATTCCAGCGTTAGGCCTTATTCGTTTCTACCCAAAACAAGGGGTTGAAGGGGATTAAGAGGGATTTAATCCTCTACAAGTCAAAATCCCTTTCAATCTCCTCTAATCCTCTCCAATCGCCTTGGTTGGGTTTGGGTAGAAACGAAGGGCCACTTGCAGGAATAGGAAAGCTGGTGAGGGAATAAGCTCACAAGAAGAATCGGCTGCTTGAAAGCGATGAAAACCAGTATAGACGCTCGTCTGGCATAAGCTCACGAGAAGAATCGGCTGCTTGAAAGTGATGAAAACCAGTATAGACGCTCGTCTTATTCAGTTAAATTCAGATCCCACTGACTTAGCACAATTAATATCAATGCATCGTTTTGACCCTTGCGATCTTTAGTGATTTGTACGTCACAGCTGATAGAACACTTCAACTATTCATTGTGCTCAACAACAAGGCAGCGGAGAATCTTTGAGCTTTGGTGGGTTGGCCCTCCTTGGCTTTGTTGCTTTGGGCCTCTATGCATCCCTCTGATTTGGGCCGGTTTGGAGTGGATTTGGCCTTTGTCTCCTTTACGTGCGACGGTGCGAGCATGGTTGATTGGCCGAGGTGTTCCTAATCCAATAAGAAATGAAATCATCCTTGTACAAATATTTATAACAGTGACGTCGTGTTTTTTGTCGTCACGCACTGTCAGTCTGCAGGTCGGTCTGTTTTGAGATGTGATTTGGGGATTCGAGCTGCGTGAGGGGAAATTTCAGTCTTACTCTCTCTGTATCTAAATAAATCAATTCCTAAAGTTATGTTATTTATTCAAACTTTTTATTTTTAACTGAATTTATAGAAAAATGTACAAATATTTGTGACACCAAATGAGTATATTGTAAAAATATAGTTTATGGTGGATGTAATACTAATTTAGTGTCATAGATCTTGTTACTATTTTTACTAGTATATTGTCCGTGCTAACGCTACGGTGATATCTAGAAAAAAAAGTCATAAAACTAAAATAAATAGCCTTTTTAGGCTCTTTTGATTCCCTATGACTTGTAAAACATCTTTACCCTTTGGTTGTCAAGACTATCTACTTTAGAAATTGATTTATTTAGAAATCGAGGGAGTATTATAATTCTTGAAACTATGTTAGGCGAGCGAGCAATAAAGTCGACCTTTCTAATGGGCTCACGCCCAAGAAGCAAATGGCCTCATTGGACACTTGGTCCCGTTTGAATCATTTGGATAAAAAAATAGTTGGCTACCAAAATGTGCCATGCTCAAGTTTTGGCAAGAAAAAGTTGTCAAAATTTGGACAAAAATATTTGCCATGGATTTGGCGTGCCAATTGTAAGGTATTGATAAATTTTAGTACCAAACTAAATGGCTGCCAAAATTTTGGCTTGCCTAAGTTTTGACAACCAACCAATTAGACTCCTAATATCTAATCCAAACAGTCTAGATTTTAACTCTAAATTCTTAGAATCTTAAAATCTAACAAAAAAAAATGTTATGATTTTTTTATCCAGATTCTCCGAATCTGGTGGGTTTCAAAGGGCACCTTCGTCCACTTCTAAGATCGTCGTAAGGTTTGCAGGACGATTGACATGCCCGGAGGTGTTAGCTGGCAGGCTCGTGGATCCTGAAGCCCAAAGGTAGCCAGACTGACCGTTGACGAAGGTTCCACCAGAGGAGCGCAACTCAATGGGAGAGACAGCGACAAGCCGAGGAGCATAATTACGGTAATGGTTATCCTAGCGCCGGATGTCCGGGCGTGTCGATGCATCCAGACACCGCTCCCCATCCCAAATGCTGCTCCCCTCAACGCGAATAGAAAATCAGATCGGCACCGCATCCACGCTCCTCCATTCCCCCCACCGCGCCCCTGTCCCCATTCCCCAAAGCACCCCATTTCACCGCCCCCCCTGTCCCAAGAGCACGAAACACTTCAAGAGCAACATCGAAACATATGAAAACAATGTAGTGTAACATTTGAATATAAATACTTTTGCAACATCAGAGAATTATGTAGTGCAATATCAAAAAACATGTACTGCAACATAAAAAATTATGTACTGCAACATCACAAAAATATGTAGTGCAACATCAAAAACACATGTACTACAACATAAAAAAACATGTACTGCAACATAAAAAAATATGTACTACAACATCGAAAAATATGTACTGCAACATCTCAAACAGTAGTATTGCAACATCGCAAGAATCAACCATGAAACATGGAAATTGAAACATTCAAAAATCATCTGTTGCAACAACCCAAAAATTCCATTGCAACATTCTAAAATCATATGTTGCAACCTCAAAAAAACCCATTGCAACACGGAAAAACAGCAAATGACGTACAAACAGCAAGGGGATGGGTTCGAGGTGCATGCTGCTCCAGCCCTAGCCCATCACTTTCGAGCTCGCCGGAGGGAGGAGGGAATAGGACCCCCGAGCTCGCCGAAACCCTAGCCACCGTAGCGTCTCTCAGATCCATAGGAGGAGGAGGAGGAGGAGGAGGAGAAGAAGGAGAGCTCGGATCTAGAGGAGGAACGACCTACCTCAATGGAGCCGCCGCCACCATAGAGTGGGGGGAGGGGATGCCATGGAGGCCGCCGGACTTGAAGGAAGATGCGGTGGCTGGATCCATGGAGGGGAGGTGAGGAGGCTTGCTCGAGCCGCCATGGAGTGTGTGTGTGGGGGGGAGGGAGCGGCCGCCATGGAGTGGGAGAGAGAGGGTCTCAACACAGCGGTGGAGAAGAAGCGGTGTGCGGTGGAGGAGCTCGCAGCAGTGATGCGAATGAGGAACGACGTCGCCCGCTATTTTATTCATTGATGAGGAACTCTATATGTGGGCCGGTGGCTCGGCCCAGCTAGCCGTGTCTGAAACGGGACGACGGACGCCCGCTAATAAGCATTATCGTTACAGTAACGCCGCTTGCTCAACAAAAAATACCTAACGAACAGCCTAAAATGCCCACGAATATTCCTATCCTATAATATATACTCCATCCCTCCCATAAAGAATACAATTCTAACAAATGTCATGTTCTAGTATCTTGAGTTTGACCAGTTATAAATAAAAAAAAATATATCAAATAAATATTATTAGATTAGTTATGAAATATAATTTCATAATAAATTGATTTGGAGTCATAAATGTGAATATCACTAAAAACTTGGTTAAATATGAACCACTTTAACTGGCACTTAACGCGTAGTTGCATTTTTTTAGACAGAGGTAGTAGTTGTTGAACCATCCCACCATGGGTTGCCATCACCATCCGGTGGGGACGTGGGGACGAAGACCAAGGGGGAGAACATGACCACAGCGTGTTACCCAACACCCTCACCACGCAAGCCAAAGTAGGCCCGTTCTTCGTCAATTTGTCGTGAGGGTTTCTAGGATACTTAAATATATGTGTGCTTGCTAGAATATTGAAATTTTATTCTCTTCATTCTAAATTATTGACAGCAATATAGTTATCAAATACGCAGCTGCAGCCGGTGTGGTTGGTGCATTTTGCATGATAACATCGCAATTCCCATGGGCCAATCTGCTGATCTGGCAGAGCAGCTGGGCCGGGGCCAGCTTGTCCAAAGCCAAAAAGATCAAAAGGTCCCCCCGGCAGTGACGGAGCCAGCGGTGGGGCTGGGGGCTCTAGCCCCCCTACCGATCCTGGGCACGTGGAGCCCCCCTAAACCCTCTCTTAAATTTTTATACATATATGTATTAGGTAGGAGACGCTAAGGTTAAGAGAAGATAAAAAATGCTCTATTCTTTTGTTCAGCCCCTCCTAAATTTTTTTCTGGCTTCGTCCCTGCCCCCCGGTGGAAAGTCATCTGGCCCCGGAGCAGGGTCCTCATCCTGCGGCAGACCACCCAACAGGTGCCCCTGCAAGACTTCACACTAAGCAGTCCATGATTCCCCGAAAACCTTCCCCTCGGTGATCACCGTAAAGCGTGGAATGGATTCATAGTCGATAACCTAGGCCCTCACTAGAATCCTTGACAAGTGACGAGCATCATCGACCCAGGATATGACCCTACCAAACGAGCTGATGGTATTGACCACAAAATCATCCTCCCTATAATCTGGTGGGTAGCCTAGCAGCAGCATCCAGCATTCTCTATTGAATTTAACAGCACGCCAATTGAGACCCTTATTATGTTCAACAAAACTGACAAAAACTGTTAGATATCTAGGCATTTTCATTATCAGTTTAATCCAGAAATATAACATCAGCAGGTTTGTGACGGCATATATGTGCATATGTATATTTCTTATGAACGCTACATCATGCATAGATGACATACAGATCGATACAGTATAAATACAAAATACAGTAATCACAGAGATTAGACTGTACCCAGCGGAGGGTCCCATGCCGAGGGCATCGGAGGCTCCATTCGCACTAGTCGACATAGTGCGTTGCTCGAAGTCGCAGACCACAGTCGTTGCAGGAAGATGTTCACAGTGCAGTCCCACGAACGGATCACCAGGAAGAAGACGCCTTGTCGTTTCAGGGAGAAGACGGATCCAAGAGCAATCTCCAGTAGGAAGAAGATGGATGAGCAGTCACGGATCGCTCCCCAAAAACCTAATCGCCGCGTACCCCGTGCAAGGTTCTCTAGCAGACGAGGGTTCCGGAGGCACCTGCTCTCCCGCTACTCCATGCGCGCAGAGGAACGGGACGGGGAAGACTGAGGGCTGCGGAAGTGTGGATCTCTCAGAACGGTTGCGGAAGACAGGATCTGAACAGACGGAGGACGGGATATATGGCTGTGACCGGAGAAGGAGACGAAGATAGCATAGAATCCCAAGAGACGGGAAGCGGAAGCGGAAAGGACGGTAACTGACGCAGTCAATTCGCCTCCACCATCAAGGAGCAAAACTCCCGTGATAATGTGGATTTAAGTGGCAAAAGACTGGCCACGCCCGCCCGCTCGCCGCCCGCCTGCCTCGCCACGCCCACGGCCACGGCCACGCCTACGGCCCGGCCCCGGCCGGCGGCAGCGGCGGCGGCGCGCGCGTGTGGCACGCCTTTATCTTTTTCTCAGCTTCTCAATTTAGATGAATAATTTCCAACCATATAAGCTGAGTCAGCGTTCAGTCAAAATCCCGTATGATATTAAGCCATACAACACTTAATGTTACGTACCATAGAGTTTTATTTGATTTATTAAATATTATATAGGCCAAACCCATATTATATCAACAATCCCCACCAAACTCTAGGGTTTGTAACAAAGTAGTTTTAGAGCCACATTTCTTTTATATACCAGTGTTTCGATGGAGACTGTTAAGTTAAACATCCATCTAGAATAATAGTTTTACTCAGTCATAACTGAACAATAGACTAAGCCTTGAATTGACAGTTTTGTGTGAGGTGAATGTC
The DNA here is from genome assembly GCA_904845875.1 of Miscanthus lutarioriparius. Taxonomy (NCBI): domain Eukaryota; kingdom Viridiplantae; phylum Streptophyta; class Magnoliopsida; order Poales; family Poaceae; genus Miscanthus; species Miscanthus lutarioriparius. The sequence continues at coordinate 50,319,846 of CAJGYO010000015.1, forward strand.
ACTAAAGTCCTTAGCTGATACTGGGCAGCAAAAGACATCTCCTCTATTTGAAGCATATAAGTCATACTTCAGTGCCTTTCATGAGTATTTAGAGATCACCCAAATCTCATAGACTGTGACCAGCGGTCTGACTCATATAAGTGTGTTCCTCAAAAGATGTTCTGTAGGACAACATCTTTGCTTTGACAAGCCACTTGGAACACATTAAGGCAAAAGCCAGCATGCCTTACATAAAGGAAAGATAGGCATCAGAAATGAGTCTTACTAAGGATCTTTTCTCATAATTTACTACTAGTTTGTTTCACCGTCCTACTTCACGGGATCTCCGATCACATAGAACAGGTTACCGCTATAGTAAATTTCAAGTGGGTCTCAAACCCATCTCTCTTGATGCACTTTCTATCACGTTGCGTGATAGACCCTTAGTGAATTGATCTGCCAGATTGTTAGACGTGTGAACATAGTCCAACGCTATTACTCTAGAGTTTCTCAATTTTCTGACAGATTTTAGTCGTCTCTTAATATGCCTTGTGGACTCCATGTTATCCTTAGAACTGTTGACCTTTGTAATCACAGTCTAGTTATCGTAGTTCATAGAAATATACGGTATAGGTTTTTCAACAACCGGTAAGTCTATAAGGAGATCACGAAACCACTCAGCCTCAGATCCAGCAGTGTCTAATGCTGTGAGTTCTGCTTCCATTGTAGACTTTGTTAAGATAGTCTGCTTGCAACACTTATAGGAAACAACACCACCTCCAAGCGAAAACACATATCCACTTGTGGCATAAAGCTCATCAGCATCAGAAATCCAGTTGGCATCACAGTAGCCTTGTAGCACTTTTGGATGTCCAGTATAACAAATACCATAGCTCATGGTCCCTTTCAGGTAGCGCATCACTCTCTCAAGAGCATGCCAGTGATCATCTCTTGGGTTTGACACAAACCGACTCAGCTTGCACACAGCAAATGAGAGGTCAGGCCTTGTTGCACTAGCAAGATACATGAGCGAACCAATGATCTGGGAATATCTCAACTGATCCCTTGCTATTCTCTGATTTTTCCTCAATAGCACACTAGGGTCATAAGGTGTAAGAGCAGGTGTACAGTCACTAAACCCAAAGCGACTCAGCACCTTTTCCACATAGTGGGTTTGTAACAGAGTTACCCCACCATCACCTTCTCTTTGAAGCTTGGTATTAAGAATAACATCAGCCTCTCCCAAATCTTTCATCTCAAAATTATTAGTTAAAAATCCCTTCACTTCTTCGATCACTTTGAGGCTAGATCCAAAGATCAGTATGTCATCAACATATAAGCACAAAATGACTCCTTCACCCCACCATATCGATAGTACACACATTTGTCAGCTTCATTCACAACAAAGCCAGCAAATGTTAAAGTTCTGTCGAACTTCTCATGCCACTGATTAGGAGCTTGTTTCAGGCCATATAATGACTTTAATAACTTACACACCTTGCCTTCCTGATCATTTGCTACAAACCTATCAGGCTGATCCATATAGATCTCCTCCTCCAACTCTCCATTTAGGAAAGTTGTCTTAACATCCATTTGATGAACGATAAGACCATAAGAGGCTGTCAGGGAAAGCAAAACTCGAATTGTGGTCAACCGGGCAACCGGTGAATAAGTATCAAAGAAATTCTCACCTTCCTTTTGAGTATAGCCCTTGGCCACAAGCCTTGCCTTGTACCTCTCAATAGTACCATCAGGCCTAAGCTTTTTCTTGAACACCCATTTGCACCCTATAGGCTTGCACCCATAGGAATAATCAACAATTTCCCAAGTTCCATTAGACATAACAGAATCCATCTCACTTCGTACTGCTTCCTTCCATAAGTCAGCATCAGGAGAGGAATATGCCTCTTCAATGGTCGTTGGTGTGTCATCCACAAGGTACACAATATAGTCATCACCAAAAGACTTTGCAACCCTCTGTCTCTTGCTTTTCCTGGTGACTATAGTGTCATCCTTCTCAGGATTTTGCACATAGGGTTCCTCAATTTATTCTTTCGGAATAAAATTTTCATGCTCATGGGGAAATATAAATTTATGACTAGTTGTGCTAGGTGCATTTTTCATGGGAAACTCATTCTCAAAAAATGTTGTGTCTCTAGATTTCATGATTGTATCAATAGCCATCTCAGGAACACTAGAGTTTATAATTAAAAATATATAACTCACGCTGTGAATAGCATAACCAAGAAAGACACCATCAACAGTTTTTGGTCTAAGCTTTAGCTTTTTGTTTATTGGCACATTCACCTTTGCCAAACAACCCCAAGTTCGCAGGTAAGAGAGATTTAATCTCTTCTTCTCCCATTCCTCGAATGGTGTAATTTCTTTGTTCTTTGTGGGCACTCTATTCAGGACATGACATGCTGTCAAAATAGCCTCACCCCACCATTCCTTAGATAGTCCCGCAGCCTTCAACATGGCATTAACCAAATCAGTTACAGTGCGGTTCTTTCTCTCTGCAATCCCATTGGACTGTGGTGAGTATGGTGGCGTCCTCTCATGAATAATTCCATGCACCGCGCAAAACTCAGAAAATTCATTTGAGAAATATTCTCTCCCGCGATCGAACCGCAAACGCTTGATTTTCTTCTCAAGTTGATTTTCTACCTCAGCTTTATAGACTTTAAAATAATGCAACGCTTCATCTTTTGTTTTTAATAAATACACGTAGCAAAATCTAGTGCAATCATCTATAAATGTTATGAAGTATCGTCTACCACCTTTAGTCAATTCGTCATTCATTTCGCATATATCGAAATGAACGAGTTCTAACGGTGCCAAGTTCCTTGCCTCAGCAGCCTTGTGGGGCTTGCGTGGTTGCTTTGATTGCACACACATCTGGCACTTAAAATCTTTGACTAAGTTAAATTTCGGGATTAAATTCAGATTTGCAAGCCGCATGAGACAGTCAAAATTAATATGATAAAGTCGTGAATGCCAAATATTCGACTCATCCGAAATATTAACATTGTTCACCACTTTATTACACATATCATCAAGCAAAGATAAGCGGAACAAGCCTCCACAATCATAATATTTTCCAACAAATGTTCCATGTCTCGATACAACACATTTATTGGACTCAAGCACAATTTTAAAGCCATCGCAACACATCTGAGAAGCGCTAACAAGGTTCTTTTTGATGGAGGGGACATGCTGCACGTTCTTCAATAGCACCGTCTTTCCTGAAGTAAACTTCAGAACGAGTGTACCAGCACCAAGAACACACGCATACGAACTGTTTCCCATCAGGAAGGCTCTAGTTCTGCCGGCCTGATAGAAAATAAACAAAGAAACATCAGCACACACATGAATATTAGCACCACTGTCCATCCACCACTCAGGTGAAAGACAAACTGAAAGAACAAAGGGTAAAGAATTACCATACTCATATGTTCCTCCTCCAATCTCACTAATTATCATGTTTGCTGATTTTTTTTCTTGCTTATATTTGCGGCCTGGGCACGCACTTGCCCAATGCTCATCACTCCCGCAAACAAAGCATCCTCCACCTTTCTTGTTGTTTTTCTTCTTGAACTATGCAGTCTGCTTAGGCTTTGCATTGTTGTTCTCTTGCATGTTCTTCTTCTTTTTATTATGAGATGCAAATGAGTTTTTTCTTCTACACCATATTGGCAGCGGAAGACTCAACTCTTTTTCCACGGTTGTCTTTTGCTCTCGCCCTCTCCTCAACATCAAGAGATCCAATAAGCTCAGCCACGCTAAACTCTTGTCTCTTGTATTTTAGAGAAGTAGCAAAATCCCTCCAAGAAGGTGGCAGCTTAGCGATTATACCGCCGGCCATAAACTTGTCAGGCAATAAACATGGAAAATGTTCTAGTTCCTTCGCTAGCGCTTGTATCTCATGAGCCTGTTCGACCACAAAACGGTTTTCAACCATTTTATAGTCATACAGCTACTCCATTAGGTACAACTCACTGTCAGCATCAGAAACCCCAAACTTTGCCTCAAGAGCATCCCATAATTCTTTGTCTGATGTGCAAGATATGTAGTTTTTCTCATACTTGGGATGAAATGCACTAATAACGGCGCCTCGAAACAGGTTATCGGCAGCCAAGAACTTTCGCTCCTCCTCAGGAGTAAACTGTTCAGGCTTCCCCTGTGCGGCGTAATTGCAGTTCATCGCAGTCAACCACAACACCATCTTTGCACGTCATATCATAAAATTATTGCCATCAAAATTATTCGGCTTCAAAGCGGCAACAAATCCACTGACAGAAAATTACCTATTATTAGGTTTTTAGATTGTTAGATATTTAGACATTTTCATTATCAGTTTAATCCAGAAATATAACATCAGCAGGTTTGTGACGGCATATATGTGCATGTGTATATTTCTTATGAACGCTACAGCATGCATAGATGACATACAGATCGATACAGTATAAATACAAAATACAGTAATCACAGAGATTAGACTGTACCCAGTGGAGGGTCCCATGCTGAGGGCATCGGAGGCTCCATTCGCACTAGTCGACATAGTGCGTTGCTCGAAGTCGCGGACCACAGTCGATGCAGGAAGATGTTCATAGTGTAGTCCCATGAATGGATCACCAGGAAGAAGACGCCTTGTCGTTTCAGGGAGAAGACGGATCCAAGAGCAATCTCCAGCAGGAAGAAGATGGACGAGCAGTCACGGATTGCTCCCCAAAAACCTAATCACCGCGCACCCCGTGCAAGGTTCTCCAGTGGACGAGGGTTCCGGAGGCACCTGCTCTCCCGCTACTCCGTGCGCGCAGAGGAACGGGACAGAAAGACCGAGGGCTGCGGAAGTGTGGATCTCGAGCAGTTCTGCGGAAGACAAGATGCGGACCGACGGAGGACGGATATATGGCTGCGTCCGGGAAGGAGACGAAGACAACGGAGAATCCCGGAGGAGACGGAAGCGGAAGCGGAAGGGACGATAATCGACGCAGTAATTCGCCTCCACCATCAAGGAGCGAAACTCCTGTGATAATGTGGATTTAAGTGACAAAAAAGGCGGCCACGCCCCCCGCCGCCACGGCCTCGGCGCCCGCGCACGCCACGCGGTCCGGGCGCGCCGCCGGCGGCGGCGGGCGGCAAGGCGTGTACACGACTTTATCTTTTCTCGGCTTCTCAATTTAGATGAATAATTTCCAACCATATAAGCTGAGTCAACGTTCAGTAAAAATCCCGTATGGTCTATACAACACTTAACATTACGTAACATAGAGTTTTATTTGATTTATTAAATACTATATGGGTCAAGCCCATATTATATCCAACAGAAACATCCCCAAACTGAAAAGGACTCATCTCGATCAACCGATCTCTGTCATACACATTCTTGAACCTAACGAAAGCTTGCCCAAGGTGTGTTGGCTGCATGTCGGTGAACTCCACATGCTAACCATTTGTCAAGAAATCTGCCACAACATCGCTAATATTGTGAAAGGTTACCTGATGCGGCGGCATCGGGCGAATGGTGGCGATAGCCAGATCATGATTCTTGGCTCTTGGATGCATCAACACCACTCGCTCCATCGGCTTACGAGCTTGAACCTCAATGCAGTTGAGGCCACGGGGGATGAAGGGAGTAGGGTCGGCGCGGAGATAGTCCATCTGCGACCCCGCAACACCGAGCTCTGCAGGTTGAGGGAGAGGAGAATTGGGGTTTTCTGGGAGAACAGTGCAGTGCTCAGTCACCCGCGGTGAATTGTGGAGACTCCAATGTATATTGTGTATAGCATGAGAAGCTGAAGAGCCAGCGTAGGAATCAAGAAAGCCTGAGAACCGCGGTGGGCTTGAAGGGCCCGCTGTCATTCTCGCTGGGTTGAACCAGTTAGCGCAATCGAAGCAGGCATGGCCTCACCCAAAGCATTTGTCACATTTAATAGGGGCTCTGCGTGCACTCCTTGGGTGGGAAGAGGAATGACAACGCCAGCATAGCACAGTAGCCGAAGGGGCCAAGTCAGTGGGAATCCCAGAGTCATTATGAGCCAGCCCCAAATTCAAATCTAAATTCCAACCACCAGAATGAGAATCCTGCCGTTGAGTTGAGGGATGAACTGGAGGAAGAATAGAGTTACTCAGCATCTCAGTAGCTGCACTTTGATGAACACTGAAAACCGGCTTGACAGAGCTCGAATTCTTCACAGATTTGCCTGAATCCCAGCTCAGCCGATCAAAAACCGATCGCCTTGGGAACTGGATACGATCAAACACAGACTTGCGATGAACTTTAGAGACTTGCTTCTGCTTGGAGGATGACCGGGAACGCAATGGAATTTTGTTAGCACCCGAGAGGGGCGGCTTCTGAACAGCTCAGCATATGAAGGTTTCTTGCCAACTTCTTCCCAAGGAAAAACCAGTGAACAGCTAATATGGGACCAAGAAAAGAGAGACCAGAATCGTTGAAAAGCTGGAAGAACAGCTCAAACTCCACACATTTGAAGGCCCTCAGCTTGTAAATTTCGAAGCCAGTCTCTTTGCAAGAAACAGAGAAGAGAAAAATCCTCTCTTCCACCAAGCACACATTGAAGGAGTCCACAGGTCCTCCGAGGATAGCACTGAGGGACTGCGCAACAAATGACTCCTCAAGGCGGAAGCGGCATCTACCGAAAGCCACCAAAAGGGAGAAAGCACCATGTACCGGAGATGAAGAAGAGACCGGCCGGACAAACGAGCGGAGGACAAAGGCGGCGAACCTCTCGCCCTGAGCCGCCTCAGAAAGGGAAAGCAGCCCAGTGGAGACAGCCATTGCAGGGACAGAAGGAGCAGGGGGAGCAGGGAGAGGAGGAGGGGCTCACCAGACGGGCGCGGAAGGGGGTGGGGGCGGGCGCGGAGTTCCGGCGAGGGGGTCACCGGGGTAGGGGCGCCGCCGCGGCCGCCCCAGAAGGGGGGAGAGGGGACTCACGAGTTCCTTTCATCTCCTTTCACAATTAAATTAGTTAATCTCCGTATCCGATCGACATCGATCACTCACCGAGAAAGTACCTTGGAATATGAATGTAACTGTATCATTTTTTTTTGAGAAAACCTATATATTATTGGACAAAGGCCCACTTGTTAATCTTGATGGAGATGTTGTTGGCATGAACTTCTACGATACGAGAATAGGAACCCCTTATCTAGCATGGGAGGACATTTTGACAATTCGAAGTTGGTTTGATACAAAAAGGTATCCAAGTGCACATCACATATGTTGTTTTCCTGTCACATTTAAAGAAACTTGCTGAAGCAGGTCGAGTGAACTATAATCTTTTTATTGCTATGTCTGACAGTAAACCTGGTGAGGTTGGCTATAGGCATCCCTCTGGTGTCTGGTGCACCTTTCTGGGAGGTAGTTGGAGATGAGAAAACTGTGTTAAACAGGTAGGTATTCACATGCATGTTGAAAATAATACTAAGATGGAGTTAAGTTCTGGACATATAAACTATTTTATTCGATTGAACTACAGGTGGCCTGTGCCTATGCCACACTGGCGCCATCCTGACTTTGTGGACGAGGATAAATCTGATGATGAGTTCATCTCTGAACCCAAATCTCGCCGCAGGAGGAAATACACTTACACGATGGGAGTTAAAGAAATGCTTTATTAGTCTTACGATCTCCATATCATTGCTAGTTTGAGATGGCTGAAGTAACCTGTACTACGCGGCTTGCCGAAGCCTAGTGATATGTGCTGCGTTTGTAGCTTGAATTAATTATCTGGTTCCATTTTGACTTGTTGAGTGGCAGCATGCACGGGTAGTTTAAGTTTATTACACTATCGTACTCGTTAAGAACAACTAATTAGCTGCCTGGGGTGTTATGTTTTGAATACTGTTTTGGGCACAAATCAATGTTCCGTGTGTTATATGCGTGCCTTATGGCTGGTTCCTGTTATGTTTTATGCCCTGTGAATGATATGATTCAAAGTACTAGTGGGCATTCCTCCTTGTCGGCATCAGCATCGGACAATGGCATCAGTTCGGTCATTGATCTGTCAGAATCAGCCTGCTGCAAGAATTTTTGGGTCACATGCTCAGTATTCAGTCAAATTTCTCGAGCTAACTAGTCAGGATTTCCTCTCCGTTCCTCGCTTCGATCCATGGATTTTTGTTACTTGTGATAACCTTGCACGCATAGATGGCCATGCAGCCTGAGCCCGTCGACCCAGCCCGAAGGAGCATGCCGTGCCTAGGCCTTACCCCAGGCACGTGGGCCGGCATGGCACGGCCTGCTACAGAACAGCCGGCCCGCTAGCGGCCCGGCCTACCGCCTCCCCCCGCGCCCGGCATATATAAGCGGCTCGTCCCTGTCGCCACGCCTCGCCCGCTCCGCAGTCTAGTCGCCTCGCCCCTCGCCCGCTCCGCTCCGCTCTCAACCCTAACCCTAATCCCCACTCGCTCGCCGCGGCGTAGCCGATCCCCGCTCGCCCAGTCGCCTCGCCGGCGGCCGGCTCCGCAGTCCGCTCCCAACCCTAACCCTAATCCACACTCGCTCGTCGGCTCGCCGCGACGCAATCTCTATTCTCTCTCTCTTTCTCTCGCCCGCATCGGTCGCATCCACGATCTGACGAATCTGAGCTCTCTCTTGTGATCTACTGATCTCGTCCGTTGTCCTCGACTCCGGTGACCTCGATCCGCCTATCTGACCCTGTCTCCACTCTCCTCCCTTCTCCCTCTCTCGCTCTCTCGCTCTAGGTGAACTATGTGAGTTCGTGACCGTGTTCCCGTCCGCCCCTCCTCCGCCGTTCGCCATCGTTTCTAATCGGTCTCTCTCCTCTAAGTGGGCCCTCGTCATCTCCGGCAGACGGGCTCCGGTTCGCGTAGGTACTCCACTAACCCTAACCTTAACTCTAACCCTAACCCTAGATCTGCTCGCTCCACTTCTTGTATCTCTTCCATCGAACGCATCGTGGATCTGTGCCTCTATCTCTCTTACTCTCTGTTTTTTCTCCTCCGTGCGTGTCGGTTGTCGATGCCTCGTTGTCCTCTTCCCGTGGCATATAGACCGGGCACATGGGTCGCAAGACCGTTGAGGAGCGGTCTTTGGAGATCACCGTCATGATCCAAGGTCGCCATGGCGGATGACGACGATGTCGTCTATCCACTCACCGCAACGATGACCGATCGCGCGTGGTCGCTGCTCCTGTGAGGAGGACGACGACGACATCCGTGACAACGCCGCCGCATTGTTGGGTATCGATGTCGGTAGCGGCTCGCTCCGCTCGATCCGGACGGTGGCGACGGTGGTGGAGGGCGGAGCCGGGCGCTTCGGCGACGGCGCACGCAGCGAGGGACGCCGGTCGGCTCCAACAAAGCACAGATGGCACCTCATGCCTTGGTAAGCGTAAATCTGGTGTCTGGGTTGATTTTATGAGATCTATGAGACTGTGAATGGTCAAAAGATTTGAACTGCCGCTATCTGTAAAATGTGTAAGAGTAAATTGTCTGCTAGATCTTCTGCTGGCACTGGCCATTTGATTAGGCATCAGAGATCTTGTAGGAAAAAGGTCGATCATGTCGCTACGGTTCGCCTAGGCTTTCTTTCAATCTCGATGGATCTCGTGCATAATCGGGACTACAATCCTCATTGTTGTTTCGCTCCCGAGTTGTGTAGGTTGATTGCTAGGCTTGACCTTCCATTAAGTATAGACGAGTCACATGCATGGGAGGATTACATTGTTCTTGCTCATAACCCTAGGTTTGCCAAGGTTTCTAGATAGACCACCACTAGAGATCTTGGTAAGCTATTTACTGAACGCCGTGATAAGCTTAAGAATTTTATATTGCCTGCTGCTTCTTTTGTTGCTTTGACTTCAGACATTTGGTCTGGTAAGGATAAGGAGGACTATATTAGTGTTGTTACTCACTATGTGAATGCTGATTGGGAGTTACAGAAAATGGTTATTGGTCTTAGGCTGATTGAGGTTAAACATTCTGGTGAAAACATTGCTGAAAGAATTGTCATTTGGTGGTTGAGGAGTATTGTCTGATTGACAAGATTTTCTCTATCACTCTAGACAATGCTTCTTCTAATACTAAGGCTATGAACACTTTGACACCTCTATTTACTTGTTACTTGGGTCTTGATCCTTCACCGATCTTTTGGATCCTAGTAACCGTAAGTCTGATCTTGTACATCAACGTTGTGCTTGTCATATCATTAATATCATTGTAAAATCTGGATTAAAGAGATCGAAACCTTACACAGAAAATTTTAGAACTGCAATTAACTTCTTAAATTTCTCTAATCAAAGAATTGCATTGTTCAAGGAATACTGTAATGCTAAGGATGTTAGACCTAGAAAGTTTGGCTTGGATATGGATGTGAGATGAAATTCTACTTACCTGATGCTTAAACACTTGGTTCCATACAAGAACGTCTTTTCTGTGTTTATTAATTTCCATTATGGTTCACAATTGTTGACTACAAATCATTGGTATTTTGCTGAGAAGTTACTAGAGTTCCTGAAACTCTTCTATGACTCCACTGTTGTTCTGTCTGGTGTTTATTATCCTACAAGTCCACTTGTTCTGCACCATATCCTAGAGATCGCTTCTCATTTGCATGCATGTGAAAAAGATCATAATCTGAGAGCTATTGTATATCATATGAAGCTTAAATTCCTTAAATATTGATAGGACATACCTCTATTATATTTATATGCATTCATTCTTGATCCTAGAGCTAAGATGAGAGGTTTCTTTAATGTGCTGCAATTACTTGGTGAATACACTGGTTCTGAGTACAGTTCATACTATGCTGATGTCAAAATTGAATTGTATAAACTGTTTAACAAATATGAGAGCAAGTTTGGTACAGCTAGGTCTTAAATGGTTGCACAACCATCACATCATACAGGTAAGAAAAAGCAAGCATGGGGAAAAAATTTTGGCCGTGGATCAGGTGTTGTTGGTCCTTCCCCTCTCCCTCCCTGCTACTTCATCTTCATCTACTTCTGTTGTTTGTGAGCTCTCAGCTTACTTAGACAGTAACAATGTTATTTCTTATGAGGATGATTTTGACCTACTTCTGTGGTGGCGTGACCACAAGCTAATCTTTCCAATCCTGTCTATAATGGCTAGAGATATCATATCAGTTCTTGTATCTACTGTCTCTTGGGAGTCTTGTTTCAGTTTAACAGGTAGGATAATTGAGGAACGGCGGCGGCGCTTGTCACCAGAGACTGTGGAGATGCTGAACTGCTTAAAGGATTGGGAGTTAGGAGAAAAAAGTGAACAACATGCTGTTGACAACCAAAAGCTTGAAGACTCATTCCAGAACTTGTACCTTGATGAAGATGGACCTGCTGGTGGTGCTCCTGGTACTTAGTGAGGTACTGAGGTTGAGACTTGACTCCTGAGGGTGTGTGTGATCTGTGACTGTGAAAGGGTGTGTGTGACTGTGAAAGACTTGTCTATCATTTGAACAATAGTTAATTAAGAGCTGGCTGCACTCTTTTTTTCTTTCTAGGATTTCTCACAAGGGTGAATTTTACCTAAAAATGTTTTTAATGAGACAACATTGCACTTAACAGTTTATTTTGGTTATTTCTGTTATTTGTCGGCTTTGGAGTTTGGAGTTTGATATCTCTATTGGACTGTGAATGTATCGGTCTATCGAACATTTGGACTTTGATTCTGTGAATGTATGAAACTGTGATCTATGAATGTATCGGACATTTGGACTTCGATTCTGTTGAATGTATGGAACTGTGAATGTATCGGGCATTTGAAGTTTTGGGCTTTGATTCTGTGAATGTATGAAACTATGATCTGTGAATGTATGAATTATGAAACTTTGATTCTGTGAATGTATGAAACTGTGATATGTGAATGTATTGGACATTCTATGAATGTGAAACTGTGATCTGTTTGTCAATGCAAAGGGTAACGAGCCGTGGGCTGGCACGGCCCGTGATTCTGGTCGTGCTTTGCGGGCCGGCCCGGCACGGAAATCGGCCCATAGGGCCGTGCCTGGGCCGAAGGCTAGGCCCGTGGCCCTGTGAGGCACGGCGTGCCGTGCCGGCCCGTTGGCTATCGGGCCGTGCTGGCACGGGGCCGGGCCGGGCCGGGCCATTGGCCATCTATACTTGCACGGGCCGAGACAGCTACATGCCTCTCATCATTGTCCTGGTTGAATAGCAATCTGGATCTCATAGCAGAGTACTAGCAAGCAGCAGCTATGGTCCAAGTAAGCTCAGTTCCACGGCAGGAGCAGCACTTCCATAAACTAAATAACTAATCCGAACCGAATGTGGAAGAGGTTCTGCTTCTAGCTACTCTTAAAGGACAGGATATACACGAAATGAATGCTTCGACCAAGAAGCTTTGCTCCTTGATTCTTACACTTGTGAAATGTGTATGTGGTAGAGGGAAGAAACGGTTTGTCATTTGTGTATGCCACCTAGCTAGAGTTGTGGTTTTGCTCGCTTGCCATCTGGAAATTGCTATCTGTGTGTGCGCGCGCGGCGTGCTGTGCTCGGCTCCGAACGCCTCACTGCCAGCGCCACCGCCTCGCAGCCGTGCCCATGTTGGCTGCCTCGCTGTCGGCACCACCGCGCAGGCAGCCGCCCTGCTCGGCCGCGCCTCCGCGCTCACGCCCGGCAACGCCACTATGCCTTGCTGCCAGCCACGCGCGCGTTGCTGGCCCAGCCACGCGAGAGGGGCGGCGGTGCTTAGAGACGGAGAGAGAGAGAGAGGAGAGATTTGTTTAAAGAGCCAGGCTCTATTTCCTTCTTGAGTTGGAATAGTTATAATGACCCTATATTTATAGTTCATAGCGGACTTACACGCCAAGCAATCTAGCAAGGAGTTGTTATAGGTTTGGATTCTCCTTTCCTAAAAACAAACTCTCTCTTTTTCTAACAAATTTTGACTCTTCTTTCCTAAACAATTATTTATCTACTTTTTCTAAACATCTTTATTTTTCTAAATTGCCAAAAACTCGGGATAACGCAGGGGAGGTGGGGCGCCGCCCCTTGGTCACGCCCTCTACTAACGCGCTGGGGGCGCCGTCGGCCGGGTCTACTGTCCCGTCCTGGGCCCTGGTCAGTCCGCCTGGCCCGCTGGGGAGAGCCCTCTTCGGGACCATGGCACGTACATATATGAAATCACCATAAAAGGAACTTCAGATGTCACGCTAGATTATTCAATTGATGCTTGCCTTTCATATATCAAGGCATAAAAAAGTATAAATGTAGCATTTGCTATGCAACCTAGCTAATATACGGAGGTGGGTCAGTAACATATTCATCACCTTCATTGTCAATGTCATAGGTGATACAAACACGTACAACTCCTTCTTAGAGTGGAGATGGCGCCTCGCTCACAGCTAGTGTACATAGTTGTGTTATAGCTGGCTGCTCTGTACAGATAATGTCAAATGCCTCTTCAAGCGTCCTGTTTGTTTGGGCTTGTTTGGCTTATAAGCCATATTTTTTCAGCCAACGAACAATATTTTTCTCTCACACCAAATCAGCCAACAGTACTTTTAACCATGATTTATCAGCCAAACAAGCCCAAACAAATGGGACGAAGGTCCTCGCCAAGCAATTCGAGCCACCGTTATACATCGGCTAGATATAACATATGTATAGCGACGATAGGTGAAGTCTCTTCGGAGACATTGTTGGATAGAAAGAAGTCAGGTGAAGTAGTCATACGTGTGTGGCCCATCTGGCTAGCCCACCCCTGGGTCCGCTTACATGTTTCTCTCTCACAAAACCAGTCAGTTTCAGCTAAATTTCAGACCAGTGAACGGGGCCGACATTGGTAGCCCATCTCTCTCTCTCTCTCTTGGCAAACAACGGCAGGGCGTGAGGGTGATCCTGCTAGGGTTTGCCGAGCCGCGCCGCCCTGAGCCACGCACAGCCGTCGTTGGTCTTTCTCAGGTGGCCTTTTTACGGCCAGCCACGCGCGACGCCGGCGGCCAGCTAGCCAGCCACTCGCCGACTTGCGGACGCGCCCACCAGGCGATCGCGACCTGCAGCCACCAAGCGCCGATCCAGGCAGCCAGGTATGTGCGCCTGCAGCCTGCTGCTGTGAATAGGCGGGCAGTGTACGTGCCGACGTGTGCGCCGCGTTTTATAGACCTATATATGCTCCAAGATAATGTCATACATGTATGTTTTGGGGAGCAAATTAGCACTTCAAATACTGTTCGACACAACTTAATTAAGGAATAGGCTAGCTGCAGTTACATATATACTTATTTTGAGAATCAGTTTGTAGCATATATATTTGTTAATCTTGTTCCGTTACAGGCAGGGCACACTGCACAGGCCTATATATTCATGTGAGCACTCCATGCTATAGTTGACGATATATATAGCTTATAGTTGAGCTAAGAATGGTGCTATTTCACCACCTTTTTAGGGACCACGATCAACCAAAATTATCAACGTTGGTTTTAGCAGGCATATGTCAAAGGACCGGCAGCCTGACCTGATGAGGCCATTATTAGCATTCCTGATTATTGGTTGCTCGGTTATAATTCTAATATTACAGATCCGCTAGAATTCAGTCGTCTGAGATCTCAGGCGATGGGTTCATGCATTGTCTACCGCTTTTTGCTGTGTTGAGGTTGAGCCAACGTAAGCAACAAGAGAAACATGATCGATGGCCAGCAACGTTTCCTGATCATTTGAAGAAAAAAAAAGGCACATGCATGTATAATAGCAATCCCCTTAATATTATTATGACCCAACATTTTGCCCCTTTGTTTTATTTGTAAAAGGAAGTTCTGCTTTAGTCTTGAAAAAGATACGGAAAACTAAGAGAGGTGGTGATGATCTCACTAGAAGCATTCATAAGAACGGAAGAGCTTGCAAAACTGAGTGCGTCTCAGGTCAGCGCTACATCTTCATTCCTCCTCTTTTCTGCTAGCAACCTCCCCCTCCCCACATACACAGAGACACCACAACGATCATGCCCCCCCCTTCCCCACCCACCCACACACATTTCTACTGCTTTATTTGATTATTCACAGTTTCCTTTTTTTCCCCCTTCTAGTATAGGTCGCTTCCCTGTCTACACAAGATGTTTGGGCTGGGCTCAGTGCTGGGCAAAAATCATATTTGTCCAAAAGCGTCGCCTCAATTGCTTTGTGCAAAGGTGGTTATTATATATGCTGCTAGTGTTATCAGTTTTCCAAAAAAAATATTTATTGAAACACAACCAATTATAAATGATTTGAATTGCAATCTTTTGTAGGACACACAATCTTATTTTCATGCTCGGGCATAGCTATGGAACGCCAGTGGCATGCTACTAGGTTTCTGACTTCTGCAACTTTGGGCAAAGAACTGTATCGTGGAAACAGAGACCGCCATGAACTAAAGGTTGGCGCTGACAATCATCATCCCGTAATCATTTGTTTACTTCTGATCATTGTGTGCCCATTTCTTGCCTTATTGTTTTGTAGATTGAAGTGCGCCATGAAAGCAACAATAAAGTATACAAGGGGCATATGGATGAATATGATTTAGATGGCAACTTTGCTGTTGTCTCTGTCTCTTGCTACCTTGACGTTCGGGTTGGACCTTTTCAACGTGCACTGGAAATTCTGCCCCATGGTGAGGTATTAATAGCTGTAGGGCGTGGCGTCTCTGGTGAAATAATGGCCAAGAGTGTGGAATTGAACGGTGATTACATATCAAAGCAGGAGAGGAGGGGGGGTGTTACATGTCAAAGATAGCACTCCATCGACTAACCAAAGCTATGTCCCGTTTCGGTATCCAGCAACTCCATGTGCGCCCAGCTTCCCTACAAGTGGCAATGAGGCGATCCATGCTTGGTTCCATGTGTCTGAAGATGACCTCATTGCGGTGCTTCCAGATCTCCCAGCAGTGGAGCAGGATGAGGGGATGTGCGATGCTTGGGTGCACATTCGGAGGAGTCTTGGTGAGCCAGAGCTCATCATCCTTGGCAATGTCTTCGGGTGCCCATCCGATCTGGTTCCAGAAGGAGCGTACGAAGTTGCAGCCGGACATGATGTGATCTGCTGTTTCATCCTCAAGCCCACATATCTCGCAGCTAGCATCATCCACAATGTGTTTGCGCACCAAGGATGACCGGCATTGTATCCTGTTCTGTGTCAATAACCAGCCGAAAAACTTGACCCGGGGTGGGGCAAAGTTTGCCCACACAAACTTGTAAGACGGGCACACATGGTCACCGCTTGTCGGGGTTCTGTAGATGACTCTGGACAGGAGTTTGTGTTCCTCGTCCTCAAAGAAACTGGAGCGTTGGTCAGGGCTTTCGTCAAGGTTGACCTCTTGGAGCAGTCCTTCGAGGTGTTCGAGCTCCGTGGTGACCTGAGCGGTAAGCCTGCGCTGGAGAAGGTTGCGCAGGCCCGCGGTCACCACATCGCGGACTGACGTCGCCCGCCCAGCATAGTGGCTATGGAGGGCCGGCATCTTCTCGGCAAGCGGCCCATCCAGGAGCCAGGTGTCGTCCCAGAAGGAGGTGTTCCTGCCGTCGCCTATGGAGACCGTCGTGATGCGCTGGTAGGCGGGGAGGAGGTCACGCAGGGCAGACCAGTACGCTCCGGCCATGTCGCCTCCAAGGTCTGGCAATCTGACCTGATCGGCGACCCAGTGTGCCCAGGCCGAATCCCCGGGATGATGGAGGCGGTGTAGCAGCTTCAGGAGGAGGCACGCATTCTGGGCATCCAGTTGCTTGATCCCGAGTCCCCCGTCTTCTTTAGCTCGACATACATTGGTCCAGGCCACCAGGCATTGAGCACCGGATGCGCTGTCTGACCCCGTCCAGAGGAAGGCTCGACGTCGCGCGTCTATGGCGGTCACCACTCCGGGAGGCAGCCATGGGACACAATTCTCAAGCATCTGGAGCATTGCTGGACATCCCAGCAAATGTCGAAGGTTTCCAGGTATGTCTATCGATGTATGCCTTGATTAGTTTACTCACCTTCTCTACTCTACCTTAGCTCTTCTCGTAAGAGCTTATGTGTGTGCCAGACTCATTGTTTACTTTCAATATTAACTTGTTTCTTTGCCACTTGAACCAAAACATTTACCGGCCTTTGGCGTGCGTGTATCACAGATTCACAGTTGTCTTGTACTAGATTATTAGTCACATTTCTTGTGCAAATGTTGAAAACTCTATGTTTGTCTTATTATTTGAATGTGCACACTAGAGAGCGTTATGATAATGCTTTAATGAAAGATTTTCCACTGGACTTCAGGTCCTCATTTCTCTATTTTGTTCCTTCCCTGTGATTCTGCCCATGTATGTTTTCAGGTCCTCATTTCTCTATTTTGTTCCTTCCCTATGATTCTGCCCATGTATATTTTGGCACCATTATTATTGCACTGGTTTAATCCAATCTCACTTTTGGGTAATTAGTAACTAGTCATTTTTTTTTGTTCCTCTGCAGGTTTGGAGCAAGACCCATGGGTGAGAAATCTATCACCTATCCGCACACAGGTACTCCTTGAGACTGCTTAACATTGTGGTATCATGCTAATTGTTGCAGTTTGTAATGGTACCTTTTCAAAGCTGTGCAAATTTACGATTGACATTTTTATTTTAACTAGTCTACGCCTTTCACTTGTACTCATATTGTTAGTGATTATTATCAGTTAACATATGTACACTACATTCACACTGACTTAATTGTTGCTCAAGCTGTTATCTAAATATTCCTAATGTTACGTGCTGGTCATTATGAGCAGAATTTACTTTTGATGCATAGTATTAGTATATGTCGGTGCTGACCACTTGACTTTGTTGCACCAGGACAAGGATATTATTTCAAGAAGGACCTGTTAGATCTGAACTTCATGGGTTACCCTAAGTTACCATCAGCCATGTTAGGAAGTGAGTCAGTGCTTCTGTTTACACCAAAATTTGGAGAAAAAAACGCAGAAACTCAAAGCTTTTAAAATTATGTCCATCAAGGAATCGATTGCATAAGGATCGATATCAGCTGATTCAGATACGACTCTGGAATCGAATCGCTTTGGATGACGTCAGCAGATAGCGATGATGAGCTACGGTTGGTGCCAGGAATCTACATATCGGACTTTACAAAAAAGGAAAGATTAGGGTCCAAGTTATCTTAAATTAGGAATGTTTTCTTATATGCCGAAGATTGTAATGAGTCGTGCTCGAGTAGGATTCATGTTTAGGCTCCGGGTATAAATATCGGACCCCGGTTATTGTAAGAGGACACACAATCAATCAAATACAAGTTACTTATTTTTTTCGGCTTCGGCCACCCCTTAGGAGTAGGAGTAGAGTAGATCTCGGCGAGTTCTTCAGCGAGCAGGGCTGCATCGGTCCGGCCGACCTCCGGCTTATCTGTAAGTACGGTCATGACTTATACTTCTGTTCGTACGGCTGCATCGATCTGGTCGACCTCCACTGCGACTTTGGTATAAGCTAGTTATCGACTCTTGTTTAGTTCAAGTACGGCTGCATCGATCCGGTCGACCTCCACTGCTCGAACTAGATTAAGGTCAAGTTATCGACTCTATCTAAGGGTGGCGTCCTTCGGATAGATTCATTAAGTTACCGATATTGCTTATTACTTTCATTATTTATTTAATTACAGCAATATCACTTCACCCGATTGGGATTGATCTAGATCGGCCGTATATCCTGTTTAACCCATCGTTTATTAATCTAAACCGATCTAATCTGCGTCTTAAACGATGAGTTATGTTTTATCGGCTGTTTTATGTCGATCTTGAATCGTGCATAGAGTGCGGTTAAGGCATGTCTGGTCTTGAATAGATCTATTGGCTAACGAAAACCATTCCATGGTCCGTTATCACGGCCTGTGTGATTCTGCCTCACACCCCACTGTTAGCACCGTGGAGTGGGGATCGTTACTTGGTAGATCTGTCCCTGATAGGGTATGACATTAATTGTACGCTATGCCTGAATCGACTGTTTTAGCCAATATCGAGTGCTTTCACATATGCAGTTCGCGTTACGAGACCGTTGAAGTAAAGATATGTTGAAAAATGTGTTAGCCCCATGATCTTATTATTGTATTATGGCCTGCATGATTCTGCCTCATACCCCACTGATATTAGTAATAAGTTAGGGTCATCAAATCTATTGTTGTTTCTATGGCCTGTATGATTCTGCCTCATGCCCCACTGGTCATAGCGATAGATGAGATCTAATATGTTCATTAGATTTATCTTTATTAAATGGTTAAATGATGATGAGCTGCTTCTTTTATATAAAAAGGGATTCGGTTACTTGCAATCACTGGCTTAGTATAAATTGATCATTGTCGACATCCTATTGCCATTGACTAATATTTGTCTAAATAACGATATTCATCCTGAATGATAACCGATTTTTTCTTCCAAAACCCCATGAGCTTAACTGATTTATTCTTACAAGTATGCTGGAATCGACTATTTAGTCGATTTTCTTCCACATCGGCTCTCAGAGCCGCACATTCGGGACTGTCTGGCAATACCGGCATGTTCTACCTTAAATTACTGATTAGCTTTCTCTCATTATCAATTGCAGTGTCAAATTAACTGGCACGTCTAGAGATGAGTGCGCATGATCGATAATTCCTGCGTTGAAGCTAGGTGGATCTCCAGCTCCATCGAGCGGACCCTTCTGGCTTGCTCGTGTGCCTTCGGCATGGGACGAAATTTCGTGCCGACACAGTTTCTGGCACGCCTGGTGGGACACCACAATCGTTATGGCGGTTTACAACAACAACGACATCCTCATGGTACATTACAAAGACCTACCTGATGGAGATAAAGATGTCATCGACAAAGCTATAGAAGAATTTCAGAACAAGTGTTTGTTGTCCTACACCAAAACACGTGACAATACAATTGTTCAGAAATATTCACTACCCAGAGTTCTGTTGCATGGGCAGACAGATGCAGATGAGACTGAAGACAAGCCTTTCTTCACGGAAGCTATAAACAAGTCTGTTCATGATGCCATATCAAACCATAATAAAATTTTCTTGAACACATTCCATAACACCATGAAAGAGGTGTTTCATGGGTTTCCAGTTGATCAGGTTGGGCCGACTTATTACAATATTCCACATCCATCGACCCAAGGGACTAATCAAGTCGGTACCAGCCGTCAAGACGCATCACCAGCTGGTAATGATGATGTCTAGGCAGTTCAGAGTTCATCTGAATAAGCCCAATGTGTTACTATAAATCAGATACAGTATAATCCTAGATTGTCAGTGCATCATGTGCAACAGTCGGCGGGGCAAGGTCAGAACTAGGTGATTAATTTTGGCATATCAGGCCACATACCGTCGTCGGCTCAAAAAATAGCACCATTAATTCAAAGGATCCGTAGAGATATAGATCCTAATGTCTATAACCAGAGACTTCAAGCAACAAACTAGTAAAGGACCCAGCAGATAGAGATTCCACAGGGGTATCATTATGGCACAGATTATAACACCCTTCACATGATCTCGAATCCAGGGTATCAAGGCACACGAGATTTCAATCCACAGATGGGTCAGCAAGTGCAGAGAAATCCAAATTCACATGCTGACGAGTTGTTGCTGAAGGTGACCGAGATGATGAAGAATCAGTTTGGTCTGAAGCCAAAAGGGTTGACCTTCTTGTACAAATGCCCATATCCAGAATGGTATGATTTGGTCGCTCTTCCTACAAATTACAGGCTCCTAGAGTTTGCTAAGTTCACTGGCCAAGACAACACAAGCACAATAGAATATGTCAGTCGGTATCTTACACAGTTGGGCGAAGCATCCGTTGAAGATGCCCATCGAGTTCGTTTCTTCACCTTGTCTCTGTCAGGGCCAGCCTTCACTTGGTTTTCATCACTGCCAGTCAACTCCATTGTCAATTGGGTTGACCTGGAAAAGAAATTCCATACATATATTTATTCTAGGATTAGAGAAAAGAAGATTACCGATTTGACAACTATAAGGCAGAAAACTAACGAATCGGACTATGAGTTTCTTCAGAGGTTATGAGAGACTAGGAATTTGTGTTTCTCATTAAATTTGGCTGATGATCAGCTAGCCTCTTGGTCGTTCAAGGGATGCTGCCAACATGGAAAGAAAAACTACTGGGACAAGAATTTAGCAACTTGGGTCAATTGGCTCAACGAGTGGCAGCGCTCAATAGCCAATTTCAGAGATACCCGATTCCAGAAGAGTACCACAATGGTCGAAGCTTATAATCCATATTCAGTCGATGATGGCTATGAAGATGAAGAAGAAAAGGTTGCCGCGGCTGAATGGAATTGGGCAAAAAGACAGTAATGGTGCCAAATCCTTAGGGAAGAGGAGTCGAGGAGAGCTATGACTTTGATGTCACAAAATCAGACAAGCTCTCTGATTTCTTACTTGAGAAGGGACAGATCAAGTTCCCCAATAATCATGTTATGTTGCCCCCTGATCAGTTGAAGAATAAGAAGTTCTGCAAGTTTCATAACGCTACTTCTCATTCCACTAATGAATGCAGAATTTTCCGACAGCATATACAGAGGGCTATTCAGCAAGGAAGACTCAAATTTGATACGCCTCGAAAAATGAAAGTTGATGATAATCCTTTCCCAGGAGATAAAAACATAGTTGATGCTAGGCTGCTCAAAGGAAAGACCAAGGTCCTGACATCAACCAAATCGAGAGAAGCTGGGACAGTCGATCCCGAGATGCAAATATCGGCTAACGAATACAGAGAAATTAGAAGACATCGCGATAAGCAAAAGAGCCGATATGAGTAGGGACAAACATCAAAAGAAGGGGCGACAAAGCCGCGGGTTACATCTCGAATTCTGTTGAATAAATGGCAGCGACAGAAGGAAAAGGATTATCAGCATTGGTTAGAAGAACAAGAATACCAGCGTCAATAGGAAAAAGAGAGGTATGAAAGAAAATAAGCTGAATCACATTGGAATTGTCCTTTCTTCAGACATTATTGGAATGAAGGTTTGAAGTTGCCTACCAGGAATAACTGTCCAGAGTGCAGCGATCAATATTGGAAGTTTAGGCAATCTCAAGCCAACCGCCAGTCTATCCATGCTCAAGATGCATGTCATCATAATAACATGGATTGGTGCTTAAAAATGGAAGCGTTCATAATCGGCTTGGAAAAAGAGTTGTTGATCAAAACTGGACTGATTATGAAGAAGAAAGTAACGAGAGAGAATATGTTTGGTAAGAAGGCCAATGGTGTCCAGGGGGTTTGACAAGAAGCCAGAAGATAAAGGTGCAACGCCTAAGGAATAGAGAGTTGGAACAGGCTCAGGCGTCCGATAAACCTCAAGTATGGCGTGCTAAGCAAACAGCCGATAGAAGGCAACCATCGGCTAATATTCAAATGGTTTTTCTGTTGCCATCAGAGTTCAGAGCTTCGGCAGATCAAGAAGTTTATTCGGATTTCGATGAATCGGAGTATGAGGAGATAGTTGCCAAGTTGACTGCTATACAGCAAGCAATATTTGATAAACCAGTCAAGCATCGACATTTAAAAGCTTTATATGTGAAAGGTTTTGTCGATGGGAAGCCAATGAATAAGATGTTGGTGGACGGAGGTACTTCTGTCAATCTCATGCCTTACACCACTTTTTGTAAATTTGGCAAAGGACCGGGAGATCTGATTAAGACCGACATGATGCTTAAGGACTTTGGAGGTAATACGTCTAAGACCTGGGGGTAATGAATGTCGAACTGACAATCAGGAGTAAGACTTTGCTCACCACATTCTTCGTCATTGATGGAAAAGGGTCGTACAGTTTGCTCCTTGGTCGTGATTAGATTCATGCAAACTATTGTGTACCATCGACCATGCATCAGTGTTTGATTCAATGGCATGGAGATGATGTCGAGCTGGTTCGCGCTGATGAGTTTGTGAGTATCACAACAGCCGATCTAGTCTTTTGGGAACTAAGAGACTTCGAATGCTTTTCTAGCAAGATATGGGAAGGAGACTTCATTAAAATCAGTAATGAAGGCCAACAGCCGATCCAAGCAATCAACTCTGAGAGTTTGTTTTAGTAAATAGTCACTGTTTCGCGTTGGCCATTGGGTTAAGGAAGAATAAGCATTGGTCCTAGAGATAGGCTTAGGCCAACATGTGTGAACGCTAAGTCGAATCATAAGTGCAATTCAGAGTTAACAAATCTATTAAAGGAAGTTTTGTTTCGCCTAATGAGATGCTTGGCCTAGATTGATCGATCGTTCAACCGTTGGTTTGAAAAATGCTGATGCAACCTATCAATAGTGATCGATGAAGAATATTTGAAGGAACATTATCCTAACATTTGATCAACACTTGATAGATGATTCATTAAGTCATCGGCTCTAATAGCCAGTACCAGAAGGGTATCGCCTCTAGTTCAAAAAATAAGCCTGAAGATGTGAAAAAGCTGAGACGATATGTATCGCCTATAGAGCAAAAACAAAACAAAGACATTCATGACACATATAGGGGCATTGCACTGAGACACATTCATGGAAGAACAGAGGGTTTCATTCATTATTTTGTCCTAGATACAGGCTAATCGAAGACCTTGTTCACCACATCTTGAGCAGATGTGATGTCCACAATGGCCTCCACCGCGACGACAAACTCCTCAAGCAAATCCTCATGCTCATCGGGTCCGTCGCCCATCGGGAAGCCGGTCAACATGGCGTGGAGCTCATACTCGGTCTGGACTTGCGCTGCGGTCAGCGCCATCGACGCGCCATGATGAACGCCATGGAGGGCGATCTCCTGAACGTGGGCCAGAATGTCTTGGAGGCGAGCGTTGATGAGGGGACCCCGAGCATTAACAGCGTCCGCGGCCGCGTTCACCGCCAGTTGGAGGGACTCCAACTGCACTGTCAGGGCTGACGATCATAGAAAACAGAAAAACTATCAAGATAAAGGCAGTGGAAATCAGAATAGAACTGTTCATGGAGCTCATCTTACCCGCCACCGTGGCGTCAGACTTAGCCAGACGCGCTCGAACGGCACCAGCCTCCACCTCGGCTGCATGAAGGGCCGCTTGGAAGACCCCGAGACGGATCTCAAGCTGGCCATTTTTTGAGTCGCCTTGGAATAGCGGTCCTGGGCCGTCCTCCACTCTCAGAAGAAGCGCCGGGCATCGTCGCCGTTGTACGAGTCGGAAGAATTCGACGACGAGGCTGGCGCGGAAGATGCAGCGTCGGAGGGCTCGCCGCCCCTGGGAAGAGGACGGAGACTGTCATTCAAAACAAATCTATAGACAAATCAGAATAGTTCATCGTCACAAGCAGAAGATGTCGATCTCACCTCATGCATCGGAGGCGCTGATTCACCGGCATGTTCCCCTCTGAAACCTCCTCCGCCGCACGCTTGCCACAGTTCTCCTCCCTAGCCATGAAGTTGATCAAATCTACAGGAGGGGAGGAAGGCCGCTACAGAGTTCTGCGAGGGTGGAGAAGTGCAAAGGAACAAGAGCGGTTGCGAGTGCGGATGTGTTCGAGGACGGAGCCCTCGGCTGGTATTTGAAGCCTTGGAGCGAAGAGGTGGACGCCTCGGGACGTGCAAAAGGCAACCGCAATTAATAGGAGGTGAAGCACCACCTCGCTAATACCGAAGAGAATACAGCGCTAGGCGACTAAGGACAGAAGATCAAAGGGTTCTCTTAATAAAGGCCATGTTTTCAGACCTACATGGGATTAAGATTAGGAGTCTGGAATCGACTATTTTCAAATCGGCTCTTTAGCCGAAACAAGAAGTATAATGAGACAACAGAGGATGTGGCTGTCATTGATTCTACACAAGATATATGATACACGAGTTACAAATTTATAACATACTGGATTGCTTTCAGTACTTCTAGCCGGATAGCATCAGTTTTTGTGATCTGTTGCTTATCTCCTTCGGCTGACCCAGGAATGTTCTCGAGGCTACTTCGGATGGCCCTGCCTTCTCTGACTTCGGCCAATAGTTCCTGTTTGTTTTGCTTGATGGCATCGGGTATTTGAGCAAGGGTGGACTTATGACGATCAATGGCAGCCTTCACGTTTTCTAGCTCCTTCTCAAGTTCTGCACGCCTGGCTTCCAGTTGAGACAATTCTGGGTCAATACTGAGAGAGGAATTCTTCAAATGATCAATCAACTATGTCAGCTCTTTAGCCTCTTGCCTGTTAGAGTTCCCCTTGGCCAATAAAGTTTCACGATCAAATAGATTCCTTTGAGCCTGTTTTACCTTCAGGACCTGATCTTTAAAGATAGATAAAGGAGACAAGACTCTGGAGAGAGCTGGGGATGGATTGCCCTTAATGGCTAAGGAAACTCTATGTATTGGATCAGTGTCTTGGACTAAATTGGCTATATTCTTTTTAAACATTGGCACAACATCTCTTAGCTGATTCTTGGTCTCTTCTAGCAAGGTTTTCTTGGAAGAGGTGGCTAACGAACTGATCTCATCTTCATCAAGATACTCCTCAAGATTGAAAGAGTAACTCAGGGCTAGAAGATTGAGTGCCTGTGTATAAGGAAATCTTGATTAGGAGGTTCAAATCAGTTTATAACAAATGGATGGCAAAGAGGATATAGTACCTTCTCTACAGCTGATGATGCACCAATAGCACCTGGTTGAATCGGCTCTGAGCTTTCAACATTGGTATCTGCAATGTCAAATTTTAGTTCATAATTATTGTAGAAGAATAAAGGGGACATATAACTTCCTTACCATCAGTTGCATGCTGAGCTAGGGAATCAACAGGATCACCTTCGACACCGACAGGATCATTAAGTGGACTGTCAGGCTCCTGCTCTTGCGTGGGTGTTTCCTCAGGAAGTATCTGGCACGATAAGAAGCTAGATGAAGAATGGAAGCCGAGTAGATCAAAAGTTAAAGAAAATGCTCTGATAAGCATCAAGGATAAAACTCACATTTTCTGCTGTTATGGAAGCATCGGTTATTTCAACCAAAATCGACTCCTTTTAAGGATCAACCGATGGGGGTTCAGTTGGTGCTGAGTCAAACGCCTGGGATAGCAGTCCCGCACCTAGAGCAGGTTGGGACACAATGCTCGATAGCTATGAAAGAACGAGATCAGCAGTTGAATAACATTTTTGAGAAGGAGATAGATTATTTACCTGAGCAACTGATGGTCTCGTTCTGCGGAGTCTCTTCCTAGTTGTGGTTTTCTGGGTTGTCCCTTGAGCTACCTTGCGCTTTGAAGATTGATATGTCACGATGGTGGAGGCAGCATGAGTTTTCATCAACTTCTTTAGTAAAGGTGCGGCCAATCCCATTCTTGAAACTGGGCATGGTGGCTGGTAATCTATGGGATGCCCCTTCCTATCCAAGCTCGGAGGATCCAATTCAGCATCCTGAAAAGGTCGATTAGAACAGTTGGCAGAGGAATTCGTCAAGCAGTTTTCTTGAAAAGAAATGGCAAGTTACCTCTCTGTCATAAGTAAATTCCCCATCCAGAGCTATACACAAAGGGTTAACCAACCCATAAAAAAGATGAGAGTGCCATTCTTGCCACCAGGAGTCAAAGAGAGTGGAAGAGAAGCTAACTCTGACCCAGTTATGCAAGCAGAGGGAAGGAAGATCTGACCCCAGCTGGAAAACTCTGGAGACTTCTAGTACTTCACTAATATCCTCTCTTGGCATTAGTATATCCCTAAAGAAAAGTTGAGGAGGCAATTGGCCAAAATCAAACTGACGAGCTACAAAAGAGGGGTTGTAGAATTCATAGTTTGGAAGGTTGCATGGGAGGAAGGAACCTATGGCCATTTTGCCACGACCATGACGAAATTCGGCTGGAAGGACGTAGGGCTTGATAAAGGAATTGAAGATTGCAGCCATCGTCTCATCCGAGCAGCCTGATTCAAATCAAAATTTGAATGAAAAGATCAACTTATTGTCTTCATCCTCGTCATATGGCAGCCAAGTTAGGATGTCTACATCAAACCCTCTATAAAACTTTTTGAAGAGATGGCCAATATCAATATCGATTGTTATGGCCGATGCAGCCTCACCATAGCTTGTACACTGACGGGTTCTTCCTTCTTCGCCTCTATATTCCTCATCAAAGTTGGAGGAAGGGAAACTCAGGTTTCTGAGATCAAGCCTTACAATCTTGTGCATGTACAGGTTAAGCCACAGTTGTATCAACCACCAGGGGCCACTGATAGCATGCACTGGTTCATTCTTCAGTAATTGGGCAGCTACCTGGTACATTAGATAATAAGCGGCTCCTAATAGATACTTTCCGAGAGGGATGTCCTTGCCTACTGCTAGATGCTCGGTCATGAGTTTATGATTGTAAGTCGGGCCACAAGATGACCCACAGAAGATGAATCTCTCAAGCCACATGTTCAGAAAGGCTACATATTCCCTTTCACTAACATTTGATTCGTCTCCAATATGGTTCAGAATGTAACTGGCACATCCTGTGCAGTCTGATATCTTGGCTAATTTCTTGGATCCGGCACTCAGGTATTCATAAGGCTGCATTGATCCAGTAAATCTATGGTCGGTCAACATATAAACATCGGCCAGAGTGATCATCATTGGACCGTGACCAAATACAAAGGCATTAAGGGCATTGGACTAGAAATAAGATGTGGAAATCAAGAGTGAATCATTCACCCTTTTTTTCAGATACCCTATGGAAGTGAATCATCCTGGACAACGAGAGTGTCAAGCACTGATTCAAATCATAAAGCTCCCAATCTCCACCATTTTTCTCAGACACCCTATGGAATCAATTTCTCCACCCCTTAGGCATTTTGGACCAATTTCTAAAGGGAGTTTTGGTATTCCAAGAGGACAAATCCACTGCAGACTGTTTGAAGGGGATTTGGTTGGTTTCTTGACGGATGAAATCAGATGGATCAAGATCACCCATGGGCCCAAGAAAATAAACATTAGAAGCAACAGCTGATGGAACCAATATTTCGTTCCTCATTTCCTAGAAATCGAATAAAATGAATTTAAGGACAAAGGAAATACAGGGTAGTGACCGACATTTCGAGAATGGGAATTTGAAAGCATACCTCAGGGACGTGGTCGCTGGTCGCCATTAAAACCGAAGTGGATTTGAATCTGAGGAAGCCCGCTTGAATAAGAGCTTGACAGGGCGAAAGATTTGCTAGGGTTGAAGCTTTGGCGATGGCGGCATCGGCTGTTGAGATTTGCTCGAGAAAGAAGGGAAAAGCAAACAGGCCGAGTGAGTCGGAAAAGATACTATTGGGACATTATATAAGACTCGGCCCGAGAAGTCAGGAGTCACGCGTATATCTCAGAGCAAAACGGTTGTGGCGTGGTAAATAGATGAATAGAAATTTTAGAATAAAATCACTTTTATCCCAAAATTGGGGGGCATGTGTTTACACCAAAATTTGGAGAGAAAAACGCGGGGACTCAAAGCTTCCAAAATTGTGTCGATCAAGGAATCGATTGCAGAAGGATCGATGTCAGCTGATTCAGATACGACTCTGGAATCGGATCGCTTTGGATGACGTCAGCAGATAACGATGATGAGCTACGGTTGGCGCCATGAAGCTATATATCGGACTCTACAAAAAGGGAAAGATTATGGTCCAAGTTATCTTAAATTAGGAATGTTTTCTTCTATGCTGAAGATTGTAATGAGTCATGCTCGAGTAGGATTCATGTTTAGCCTCCGGGTATAAATATCGGACCCCTGTTATTGTAAAAGGACACACAATCAATCAAATACAAGTTAATTATTATTTTTGGCACTGGCCACCCCTTAGGAGTAGGAGAAGAGTAGATCTCAGCGAGTTCTTCAGCGAGCATGGCTGCATTAGTCCGACCGACCTTCGGCTTGTCTGTAAGTACCGTCATGGCTTATACTTCTGTTCATACGACTGCATCGATTCGGTCGACCTCCACTGTGACTCTGGTATAAGCTAGTTATCGAATCTTGTTTAGTTCAAGTACGGCTGCATTGATCTGGTCGACCTCCACTGCTCGAACTAGATTAAGGTCAAGTTATCGGCTCTATCTATGGGTGGCGTCCTTTGGATAGATTCATTAAGTTACTGATATTGCTCATTGCTTTCATTATTTATTTAATTACAGCAATATCACTTCGCTCGATTGGGATTGATCTAGATCAGCCGTATATCTGTTTAACCCATCGTTTATTAATCTAAACCGATCTAATCTGTGTCTTAAAGGATGAGTTATGTTTTATCAGCTGTTTTTTGTCGATCTTGATCTGCATAGAGTGCGGTTAAGGCATGTCTAGTCTTGAATAGATCTATTGGCTAACGAAAACTGTTCCATGGCCCGTTATCACGGCCTGTGTGATTATCCTCACACCCCACTGTTAGCACCGTGGAGTGGGGATTGTTACTTGGTAGATCTGTCCCTGATAGGGCATGACCTTAATTGTGCGTTATGCCTGAATCGGCTGTTTTAGCCGATATCGAGTGCTTTCACATATGCAGTGCATGTTACGAGACCGTTGAAGTAAAGATAGGTTGAAAATGTGTTAGCCTCATGATCTTATTATTGTATTACGGCCTACATGATTCTGCCTCATGCCCCACTGATATTAGTAATAAGTTAGGGTCGTCAAATCTATTGTTATTTCTACGGCCTGCATGATTCTGCCTCATGCCCTACTGGTCATAGTGATAGATGATATCTTATATGTTCATTAGATTTATCTTTATTAAATGGTTAAATGATGATGAGCTGCTTCTTTTCATATAAAAAGGGATTCGGTTACTTCCAGTCATTGGCTTAGTATAAATTGATCATTGTCGACATCCTATTGCCATTGACTAATATTTGTCTAAATAACGATATCCATCCTGAATGATAATCGATTTTTTGTTCCATAACCCCATGAGCTTTAACTGATTTATTCTTACAAGTATACTGAAATCGACTACTATATCGGCTCTCAGAGCCGCACATTCGGGACTGTCTGGCAACACCGGCATGTTCTGCCTTAAATTACTAATTAGCTTTATCTTCTTATCTGCCAAATTGACTGGCACGTCTCGGGAGGAGTGCGCAGGATCAATAATCCCTTCGTTGAAGCTAGGCGGATCTCCAGCTTCATCGAGCGGACCATTCCGGCTTGCTCGTGTGCCCTTGGCACGGGACGAAATTTCGCCGACAGCTTCTAAATTATTTGCTGATCTTTTACGGCTATCCTGTACCACTAACAACTATTCTACAATGTGTGTTTTCTCTAGATGGCGTGATTTTGGTTAACACTTTTGAAGAGATTTTTGGTGACATACATGGTCAACGTGATCAAGGTCTGGAGCAAATTGAGTAGAAGAGCTTCTAACATAGATCGCAATGTTGTCGCTGGCTTCATTCAATGGTGATTTACAGTGATGCCCCATTTTCTATTTCATCTCTATTTTGATTACAACTGCTTATCTGATAACCAGAATCAACGCAGGAGAAAAAAGGTTTTTTTGCGTGCTCCGGTTTTTTTATTGAACAGAATGAATGTAAGACTATTTTGACATCAGCGAGCTTGGTTAGAAATTCTGATGATGAGAACAAGATTGTTGAAAACTTGAGGATTGGTGGTGCTCATTGTTATGTGATTCCTGTTCTTCTTAGGCGCTGCTTTAGTCTCATCATTATATTATTTGAACTTACCTATAAGGCTCGAAAACTAAATTCAGGTAGCTATATGGCTTTTCCGTTAGTTTAGGCACTTAAGACTTAAGAGTGTTATAAGTGAAGGACCCCTAACAAAAAAAATATTAAAGTGTAGAGTTTAGTTTGTCTATTTTAGATTTGGAGTAAATATTGCGCATGGTTTAAAGTTTTCATAATTGCAAAAACTAAAAGTATATTATTTTTGAACATAAAAAATATATTTTCGCAATTATATATTTTGTTTCGAATATGGAAAAAAATTCCCAGACATTTTGTTTGCAGCTACAAAATCATGGTCATGAGAAAGTACCTTGGAATATGAATGCAACTGTATCATTTTTTTTGAGAAAACCTAAATATTATTGGATTGATGAAATTGGTCAAGGCTCGAAATTGAACAGTCAAAATACACCTGAACAGAGAAAGTATATAGTTCTATTAGAATGAGTTGGCTGCTAGCAATACCTTGGAATAGAAATCAGAACTTGCGTCACCTTGCTAGGCTGGGATTGGAGGCCCACTTGTTAATCTTGATGGGGATGTTGTTGGCACGAACTTCTATGATACGAGAATAGGAACCCCTTATCTGGCATGGGAGGACATTTCGACAATTCTAAGTTGGTTTGATACAAAAAGGTATCCAAGTGCACATCACATATGTTGTTTTCCTGTCACATTTAAAGAAACTTGCTGAAGCAGGTCGAGTGAACTATAATCTTTTTATTGGTACGTCTGACAGTAAACCTGGTGAAGTTGGCTATCGGCATCCCTCTGGTGCACCTCTCTGGGAAGTTGTTGGAGATGAGAAAACTGTGTTAAACAGGTAGGTATTCTCATGCATGTTGAAAATGTTGGCCCCTCGATCTCCGGCACGGAGATATCAGACCACTCACTAGTGTTGTCGAGCACACACTAGTGATGCCGACCACAAATTGTCTGTTGCCAATCACACACTATCGCTAGAGGTAGAAGAAGGGAGGGAGAACAGAGCACACACACAGTATAAATACCAGCGTTGGCCAGAGCTCTACAAAGAAGATGGCAGACTGAACTCTCTCTTTACTGAGTTGCAGTGGCAAACTATATATACAACTCTATCCATCTAGTTCTAGTACAGCTGCCATGCTGCTATAGTGGCTAGATGTGACAGCAGGGCTGACTCTGGCGTCTGCCCCTGCTGTGGCTACAGTGCAGCAGGTGTGTCGTTCGGCGCCTGCCCCTGCAACGGCTACAGTACCACATCAGGGAGCCTTTTTGGCGCCGCCTTCCCCTGTCATGTGTTTACACAAGGAAGCAGTAGATTATCTAACAATTCTTCTCATAATCCTACTACTAACCCTTGAACCCCCTCCATGCCGATCATCTCCTTCAGCTCCGTGAGTCAAAAGACGGCCGAGCGGCTTGGTGAGGACATCCGCGAGCTGTCAACCAGTTTGGACGAACTCGATGATGATCTGCCCTCCATCGACACAATCCCAGAGGAAGTGAAACTTCACGTCGATGTGCTTGCTCCGGTCGTGAAGAACCGGATTCTTCGCGAGGGCGATGGCGGGCTAGTTGTCCACCATTAGTGCTGGTGGGTGAGCTTCCACACCGGTCAGCTAGCCCAGCAGCCGGCGCAGCCACATAACTTGGCACGCCGCTGTGGCCGCTGCCACGTACTCTGCCTCACACGTTGACAGCGCCACCACCTTCTGTTTCAGCGACAGCCATGAAATTGGAGCCGACTCGAGTTTCATTTGTTAACTACGATGATGAATAGTGAGTTGAGTGAATCACATTAATTGCGGAGCTATAATGGATCATGACCGCAGACCTCGATACCAGCGAGCGCCCAACAGTATTTTCTTATGGCTGCAGTCCACAGGAGACCCCAGGTTTCGACGCGGCACCGTAAATCATGGATCATGGCACCACCATAGGGCACAACTAAAGTAACTCACAAGTAACACTTGTCAAGCTAGCAAGGTCAAGAAACTAGAATGTGTTGCATTTAGGAGAAACCAAGACATGACACATGCATAGGTTTGAGAAGTCAAGGATTAGTCCCAAGTTTCAACATTTAGTAGACGGGGAAAAATTAAAGTGCATCAAAAGTTCCAAATGATGTAGAACTTATGAGCAAAAATAAGCAAAGAGTGGTTTACTGGCAAAGCCTGGTACATGACCAGATTCATTGGGACAAAAATAGATATAACAAGTAATAGCCATTCTCTAAATGGAAGGAGGAAGTTTTAAACATCGTTATATTTCAACTTTATATGAATAATTATAACCAGAATATATGCAGTGTTTCATTAATGACATGATGCATGAACGATTCTTACGTTATACAAAACGATCTCACCAGAAGTAAAACGATAAGACATATATGATGGCACATACGAATCACTCTCACTAATATAAGGTCGCTCAACACTCTCTTACTCGCAAGTTAGTGTACCTGTAGAAATTGTTTGCATCACAGCCCACCCCAACATACATTACCACTTGAATATAGAAGTGGCACCCATGCGATTAACGCTGCATGGACAATGCTGCATACGTGGCTAGCACGTATTCACTTCCCGTACCTTCGCTTTACGGGACATGCACGAGTAAACACACCCCGGCTGTGCGACCATGACCACATTGCATGGTAGAAAACTTACACCCTGTATGTTGCCATACAGGCTGCCCTCAAGTAGGCCACTTCTTGAGGAAAGCGGTCAGATTCACCCCTCTGACAAAAAGGTCTGGCATCACATCTCCGGAGGGAGGGTTACCAACACCATTTGACCATGAGGTAACTGATGGTCAACTTACCTGCTTACCTGAACGTAGGTGCGTCATTACAGAATCTTGAGTTTTGACTGTAATTAATGCAGAATGTAAACCCTTCCCATACTTAACTTTTATTGAGTTAGTTTACATAATTGCCATCATCTACATAACCTATAACAATACTAATGATATACATACGACTGCCATCACTCTAATTTTAGACATAGGGCAATATATTACATGCTATCCCACTCTTGCATAGCTTCTAAACATAAAGTAAGCTAGAAGCATTATTTTGTTCGTAATAAGTTGAAACTAATTTGTTATGTTCTTTTAAACAGTAATACTAACAATAATCTCTGTAATAATGCTCTGATACCATTCTGTGGCACAACCTCCTAAATTATAGGGCCCACATGCACCTGTCATTGTCCAATGACCTCTGACGACTATGCATATGTTCCCGGTAACTTAAGAAGCCTGTCGGGTGTCCTCGGGGAACCCCGAATCATCCACAATTTTTCCGAGCAAGATCCATTATAGAGTCATCGTAGTATTACAATAGTTTATTCATTAATTTACATCAGAGTGAAATAGCGGAAGTCTTACAATAACTTAGTTTACAAAACAGTTATTTCAAACCTTACAAACTAAGTTCGATTATTATTACAAACCATAATAGTGGGGTAGCTTTAGTAACATAAAACACAACACACAAAGAAAGTGCCCTACCAAGGGCCACACATTTACTTATCATCTTCGATTTGAAAAACCGTCATGCAGCACAGTCCAAAGCAGACCTGCTCATGAGACTCACCTGCAACAAGGTTTAAAGAACCCTGAGTACAAAAGTACTCAACAAGACTTAACCAAAATAAAAATTGAGAAGACTCAGGGATGCAGGCTCGGGGATTCAAGGTAAGGCTTTAGCAAGATTCAAAGTTCTTTTGCGTAAAAGCTCTCTAATAAAATTCTTTGTTTCAACATTTAAAACTTCATAAAGATCATATATAAAGCTGACATGATCCATATTGAAATCATGAAATTTCATATCAAACTCTTTCTCAACTCTTACTCAAGCTTCATTTGTTAACTACGATGATGAACAGTGAGTTGAATCTCCATAACCGAGGAGCAACGATGATTCGAACCGATTATAACCCGGCTGGGCATTCCCAACCACACGACATATGCAGGTCCCTGACCTACATAGATCAACCTACCCTTAGATCCTCTAAAACAAGAACGGGTCCGCACCACCCGAGAGCACAGTACTCCACCAATCCAGCCCATTGCCACGTGGGTACACGCTACTCTCGCCATCTCTCCACTCCCAGTGCGTGAGTAGCCATTCTCGTAATAGAATAGCCGAGTCTAGGCTTACCGGAGTATGTGACCAGTACTACAAAGTCTCACCTCATGCAATTCAACAATGGATGGTTCTTAATCGACATAGGCGGAAAGAACCCACTCAAAAGACATCCATGTCATGTGGCTCTCATACACCGAGTCCGCCCGGTCTAGATTTATTACACCACATGATCATATCTCATGATAACATAAATAATCAATCTTATCCAAAAATCCAGTTATATCTCGCAGGTAACAGGTGATCACCTGACTTTTATCTGTCTAAGCATGGCTAAACATAAATAGACCTTCTCGAATTAAAACTGGTAACAAGGTTGATATGGAAAAACAAGGTTGGTAATGCACCAATTGGGTTTTCATTCAACTCCTAATCACTTAATGCAGTATTTAAAAACAAAAGCGATATAAATTTGTAAAACACAAGGTAGGTTTAAATGCATCCAGGGCTTGCCTTGATTCTCGGAAAAGTCAGGTTCTGGAGATGTTCCACAGATATCAAACCCGGCCTCAACAGGTGGATTAACCTCCTCAACAACTTGGTTGACTACCACGTTCTCACTTTCGTTCACTACACGAGGTAACAATGCCATGTTTAAAATGATGCGAGCACTAAAACATGATGCTTGACGATGGATGCAAAAATTAGTAACTTGAATACAACTTTCCTTCGCGGTATAGTTGCAAACCAACAACTAACTAAACCTTCTTTAGGGTTTACTTAAAATAACACTAATGACCTTAGTGCCAAGGATCATTTTATGTTAATGACCCAAGGTCATCACTCAATCCCAAATTCAAACAAAACCTAAGTCATTAAGGTTTACTATTTAGTTTTATAAATTAAATAATTAATTCAAAATTATGAAATAAATCAACTTTCTCCAAATGAGCTCAAAATTTTTGTGAAGGCTCATCACATGATAACTAAGTGTAAAACAATTTCCATAATTTTTGGATAATTATTTAAGCCTAGTAAAATCATGGAAACCCATTTATTAATTAATTTGAGAAATTTTTATCACATTCAAAATGTACTGAAAGTAACATTTAATATTTTTTCTAAATAGTTTACATCTCAAAGAGGTCACACAAAAAATTTCATAATTTTTGGAGCTCTATTTATTTCTACACAAAAATAACAAATCATAGCACTATTTACTCATTTCTGCAAAATAGAAAAATCCATTTTCAAATAAACGGTCACTGACAGGTGGCCCAGCGGTGTCGGCACAGTGCCCCCGCGTGAAACAACAGGGACGGCGGCTCTGACCGGCGATATCTCGCCACCGGCGAGATCTCCGGCGACGGTGAGGCCACCAACATTTTTCCCACGTCACGGCGGTGCTATTGGTGGTACTGTTGAACAAAACGAGGCTCGGAGCGAGCTTGTCGCCGGCAATGGCGGCTCGGATGAGCTGTGCACGGCGGCGCGGCGGTGTTCCGGCCAAACTGGCACGGTAGCGATAAAATTAAACCTTCGGCAATGACTAGGGACTCACCTAGACTGAGCTAGGGCACTCAGTTGAGACAAAGCGGCTTCGGGCGTGGCTGCCGGCGTTGCGCACGACGGCAGCGATGCCGCGGGTGGCATTCCGGTGGTTGCAGAGCATGAAAGGTTTAACCGGTAAGCTTCTAAGCATCAACAAGGTACAAGGAACATAGAACCAGTCTTGGAAGGGGAAGAGAGCTACTGGAGCGTGCTGGCCACGGTGAAGCGAGGCTCGGCGGAGCTACGGCCGGCAGTGAAGGAGACGACGGCGTTCGGCCGACTCCGGTGAACTCAAGCGGACAGAGCTGGTCAAGGGGCTTTGCAAGGTGATGGAGGAGCTGTCAGAGCATTCAATCGAGCTGGGATTGAGCAGAGGCAGCGAATTTTGTCGGCACGAGCGGGCGACGGCGACGGCTAACAGAGAGAAGGAAAGGGACGGCAGCATTGCTGAGGCCTTTATACGGGCAGGGCGGCCAGTTGAGGCGTGCCAGCGACTGTGTGAGGTCGGCAACGCGCTCAAGGACATGCCCAGGGTCTGGAAACGGCTTGGTGGTGGCGACTTTGAGCACGTCAATGGCTAGGTGGCGCTCTGGTGTTGCCGGGCTACTGTAGCAGACAGGCAAAAGCTTCCCCTTTCAAATTTCTCTTAAATTTGTTAAGTAAAATGGTGAGCTCCTTTAAGCAAAGTTGTTGAACATAAAAAGATCTTCAACTTTGGTTTAAGGATCAAATTGAAATTCAAAATAGTTTGGAAATTATGGATTGAAACTCAAACAAATGTGCACTGTTTATTCATTTAAATTGAGAATTCAAATTAGTTGTTTAGCTATTTTTGAGGAATTATCTAGTAATTAATCCTATTCCAAACTATCCAACCAACTTCACCATTTCAAAAATACAAGTTTTGTACCAATTCATAGAATCAAATTTGTAGAACCTGATATTAGATTCAAATTTGAAACTCACAATTTAACATATTTAACTAAATTTCACAATCCAACTTTGGTACTATGGTGAAGTATATACTTTGTACTCGACACTTTGCATACACCAAACTTTTAACTGTTGAAGAATTTCTTGCTCTATAAAATAACAAAACACTTAAATGGATGTCTTTTGGTAACATTCCAAGAAATGATATCACCACTCCTATGCAACATATACATGGTACAATTTGAATCATGAGATGCTTATATGCCATGATGCTTGATGATTATGCATGATAATGACCATGATTAAAGTTTTTATTAAGTGCTAAACATCTGGGATGTTACACTTCTCCAGCCGATCAAGCGCATCGAAGCTGAGATGTCTGAACCGGGCATGGCACAGCCATGGCTCCTTGGTGTGCCTTGCCGCCAGGCACACTGGCTGCTCCACCTTCAAGTCGAGCAGGTACAGTCGGTTCTAGGACCTCTTTACCTTGGCAAGAAGTCGCTGCTCCCGGTCTCTGATCCTGAGGACTTCATCCTTGATCAGTACCTCGCTACCGTGCTCATCCAGCTAGCCAATGCTGATGATGCTTGAACGCAGCTGGGGGATGTAATATACATCCGTTAGCACATGGTGCTCGCCGTTCTGGCACCTGAAGATGATGGTGCCGCGCGCTCGGATTGCCACCCTTGAGCCGTCACCTAACTTCACCGTACCGGTCACATCGTCGTTGAGCTTGGAGAAGGCTGCCTTGGAGCCCGTAATGTGGTTGATGGCGCTAGAGTCCAGATACCATCGCTGCCCCTGCTCGCCGCCCACACATCCTAGGTGGACTTGGGCGTGCGGTTCGTCGAGGTTGACAGCCTTCAGGGCCTTCCCATACCCTTTCACCGCCGTCACCTCTCCCTCTCCTTGGCCTCGACGTCGTGCAGTGTACAGAACGTCGCCATCGGGATAGTGCCCTCATCATCATCAACAACTTCGCCAGATGAGCCTCAACCTTCTTCTTCTGCTTGCAATTTGGGCACTCCTTTGCCCAATGGCCCGTCTTCCCGCAGCGCCGGCAGGCGTTGGGGTCGATCTGCTTCTTCTTCTCCGAAGAATCCTTATCACGGCGCTTGCCATCGCCACCGCCGCTGGAGGAGGCTACTCCGGAGTTCCTCCGAGCAGCACACTCCTCTATCAGCAGCAGTTTGCCACTTCCTTCGTTGTTGTCGCCTGCTCCAGGCACTCGTCCACCGCCCGCAGACGGCCTGTCACATCCTCAATGGTGAGGGTGGACAAGTCCAGCATCGTCTCTATAGAGAGAGCGATCTGGATGTACTTTGCCGGCACGGAGTGGATGTACTTGGAGACCGCCTCCTCTTCGTCAATGGTGACGCCGTGGCTCTTCAGCTTGCTGATGAGCGTCTGCAGGCGGAGGGAGTAATCCTCTACCATTTCACCATCCTTGAACTTGAGGTTGGCATACTCCTGCTTCAGAAGCTAGGCCGTCGCCTTCTTTGCGCGGTCAGAACCGATGCGCATCGCCACAATAGCCTCCCACGCCTCCTTAGCAGAGCTTTTCGCCCCCAATGGCTCCCTGTACTCCGCTGGTACAGCAGCGAGGATAGCCTCCAACGCTGACATGTCATCTTCTTCATTGTTGTTGCCCTTGTCAACAGCATTTCAGAGCCATCGGGCTCTGAGCTTGACCTTCATGGTCACCGATTACTCTCCATAGTTGGTGCGAGTGAGCGTCGGCCAACTGGTGTCGCTGACCTCCCGCACCGTGCGAACAACGACCTCCTATCGTGGCTGGGCAGCCACAGCAGTGCCACTATTGTCGCCTATCTCCGAACCGTCCATCATCGCCAGCGGGTAGTCCGGCGACGACGCTTGTACGGCTCTGATACCACTTGTTGACCCCTCGATCTCCGGTATGGAGATATCCGACCACTCACTAGTGTTGCCGAGCACACACTAGTGATGCCGACCACGAACTATCTGTTACCAACCACACACTATGGCTAGAGGTAGAAGAAGGGAGAGAGAACAGAGCACACACACAGTACAAACACCAGCGCTGGCCGGAGCTCTACAGAGGAGATGGCAGAGTGAATTCTCGCTTTACTGAGTTGCAGTGGCAAACTATATATATAACTCTATCCATCTAATCCTAATACAGCTGACATGCTACTACAGTGACTAGGTGTGGTAGCAGGGCTGACTCTGACGCCTGCCCCTGCTGTGGCTACAGTGCGGCGGGTGTGCCGTTCGGCGCCTGCCCCTGCAGCGGCTACAGTACCACAGCAGGGAGCCTTTTCGACGCCGTCTTCCCGTGCCGTGTGCTTACATAAGGAAGCAGTAGATTATCTAACCGAAAATATATATTAAGATGGGGTTATGTTCTGGACATATGAACTATTTTGTTCAATTGAACTACAGGTGGCCTGTGCCTATGCCACACTGGCGCCATCCTGACTTTGTGGACGAGGATAAATCTGATGATGATGATGAGTTCAGAATGGGAGTTAAGAAAATGCTTTATTAATCGTATACCATCTCCATATCATTGCTAGTTTGAGATGGCTGAAGTAACCTGTACTACGCGGCTTGCCGAGGTCACGTGATATGTGCTGCGTTTGTAGCTTGAATTATCTGGTTCCATTTTCACTTGTTGAGTAGCAGCATGCACTGGTAGTTTAAGTTATTACACTATCGCACTCGTTGAGAACGACTAATAGCTGCCTGGGGTGTTATCTTTTGAATACTGTTTTGGGCACAGATCAATGTTCCATGTTATATGCGTGCCGTGCTACATGGTTCCTGTTATGTTGTTATGCCCTGTGAATGATATGATTCAAAGTACTAGTGGACATTCCTCCTGGTCGGCATCAGCATCGGACAATGGCATCAGCTCGGTCAATGATCTGTTGGAATCAGCTTGTCGCAAGAATTTTTGGGTCACATGCTCAGTATTCAGTCAAATTTCTTGAGCTAACTAGTCAGGAATTCCGATCCTCTCCGTTCCTCGCTTCAATCCATCGATTTTTTTAGTTGTGATAACCATGCATAGGCCGAGACAGCTACACTACACGCCTCTCATCATTATCTTGGTTGAATAGCAATCTAGATCTCACTGCAGAGTGCTAGCAAGCAGCAGCAGCTATGGTCCAAGTAAGCTCAGTTCCATAGCAGGAGCAGCACTAAACTAAATAACTAATCCGAACCAAATGTGGGAGAGGTTCTTCTAGCTACTATTAAAGGACATGATATACAAGGAATGCTTCGACGAAGAAGCTTGCTCCTTGATTCTTGAACTTGTGAAATGTGTATGTGGCAGAGAGAAGAAACGGTTTGTCATTTGTGTATGCCATCTAGAGTTGTGGTTTTGCTCGCTTGCCATCTGGAAATTGCTATCTGTGTGTGCCCGCGCCTTTGGAATTTGTGTGCGTGCGGCGTGCCAGTGCCACTAACCTCTATGTTTCAATGGCGCATCAGGGTTGATTAAAAGCCACTGGTTCCGCTCGCACCAGAGAATTCGGGACTCCGTGGTTCATCTGCGTGCTGACGCTTGGCTCTGTCTTTTTTTCAGAAAAGTCCTCCTACTTTATGGAAACTTATCCACAATCCAGACCATCATCCATAAACAGTGTTCACATCTGGAAATGTTTTATATAACCCCCTATAATAATAATAATAATGTAATAAAAGCCACTAGGTTCCGCTCGCACTAGAGAATTCGGGACTCCGTGGTTCATCTGTGTGCTAACACTTGGCTCTGTTTTTTTTTCATAAAAGCCCTCCTACTTTATGGAAACTTATCCGCAATCCAGACGATCATCCATGAACAGTATTCACGTCTGGAAATGTTTTATATAACCCCCTAATGTAAATTGTATTCGAACGTGAAGACGAAATTCGAGACTTGCTTCATTTTTTCAGACAGCCCCCTCCACTCGGCCCGAAGCCCCCAAGCCTAACCCCTCCTCATTCTCCTCTCCCCTTTCTCTCTCTTCTCCCTCCTCGCCGCCGTCGCTGGATCTCGGGCAGCTGCAGAGCTCCGTACCATTCGACGGATACGGTAGCCAAGCGGGATCGGGGAACCTGCGCGACATTAGTTTTGGGAGCCCAACGGACACCCCGCGTCAGCATGTGCGCGTAATCCGGTGAGGTGAGTTCCTCCGCCTATGGATCTGGTGTAGTCCGATTTGTGAAGGGAGGAGTGTGGTGCGGCAGATCCGTGCCCTCGACGGCTCCATCTCGCCCCATGGGCTAGGAGAGTCCACGCACATGAAGACCAACAGCTTTGTTGTTTCCACAGGATCTGCTAGCTCCATGGCCATCATGTTGGAGCGTTCCTGGTTCCACCGAATCTGTGAGCTCCCCATCATGTGGGAGCAGAGATCGGAGCAGAGGCGGCATCCAGCTAGGGTGGCTCGCGGATCTCAGCCATCTAGCAGCAGCCTTGAGCACTCCGACGCACGTTGGAGTGGTAGACTCTTTAGGCAACAGCGCGCTGCAATGGGTCCACCCCACTCATCAGGTACTATGAATTAGTTTGGTTTGGGGATTCGTCAATTCGCAAACAGACTCTCTAATTTTTTATCTGTTTCTTAGTTGATTTAGGTAACAGTGGAGCAGGTGAATGTAGTGGGGAAAGGGGGTTAGATAAGTGGTAAGATTTCATGATAATTTCTAAATTAAAATTAGCAAACGATGAGTGGTACAATGTTGAAATGTTACTCCTTCAGATACATATAGTCATTGCTCTCGTATTTGTCTTACATACTAACAGCTTTGCCCATGTTTAGTTATGACTCAGTGATGCAGTTATGCAATTCTGCAATCACATGTCATGTATCCTATACCCGTTGTTTTGTTGTGCTCTGTTTGACACTGACGATACACTTGGTCCTGGAGGATTTGTATTTTGATCTGATTTACTTGCAAACAAGTGTATGCAACCAACTTGGATTTTTGTTTAAAATTTTATCGAGTCCTTTGCTGGTTCTGCCCATGTCATGTAACTTGTGAGATGGTTGGTTTGGCATTGCAGTGCATTGTGCTTCCGCGGCACGTCAGGAATGGATGTTTCTTTCACGATATACTTCGTTATCTTAAAGAAAGTAATATTCTATATATTCTAGGAGTGTTGACACCAATTTAAGTATGTATCACTTGATATGTGAACTTCCATCAAATTTAGGTAAAGCACTTCTGAGTTATGTGACCATATTTTTTTTCTTTGACATATTTGCTTTCTGGCATTCACAGGTTGTCGGTGCAGAAAGTGACCAACACGTAAATATTTGTAGTTTTGTCGTACGTTGTGATCGGATGTGTCCTAGCACTCAATGACACAGGGTTTATACTGGTTCAGACAACGTGCCCTACGTCCAGTTTGAGTTAGTCGGTGACTTTATTCCTGAGCCCAGGTGCTCGAAGTTTGCTGTGGGGTTACAAACGAGAGGGAGAAAAATGGGGGTGCAAGAGGCCCGGTCGAACTCTGGGCCGAAGGGCCGAGAGAGACGGGAGCTCCTACGTGCGCTAAGTATTTGAGCGTGTGCTCTTGTTGGAGTTGTCGTCGGTGTATCTGTGAGATTGATCCTCCTCATTGGGACAGAA
Organism: Miscanthus lutarioriparius; assembly: GCA_904845875.1. Lineage (NCBI taxonomy): Eukaryota > Viridiplantae > Streptophyta > Magnoliopsida > Poales > Poaceae > Miscanthus > Miscanthus lutarioriparius. The sequence goes on from CAJGYO010000015.1 coordinate 50,362,624, forward strand.
CGCATCCCCTTTTATAGATGAAGGGGATGGCCTTACAAGCGAGAGAGGGAGAGTTTACGTATGCTATTAAGTCTTGTTGCCCACGTTGTCGGGTACAATGATGATTGTAGGCACCCACAACACTGTTAATGTCAGATGCATGTGGGAGGTTCCGTCGTCTTCTCCTGGCATGGCAGATGTCGACGCCTACCATACTATTGATGCCTAGAGGCATGCGGGGGGTTTTACCGTGTTCGCCTGGTATGGGAGTTGAGGGCGCCCACAACACTATAGGGCAAACGTCGGCGCCCACAACACTGCTGGGGCTCTGACATGCCTGGAGGGTGGCAGGGCACCCTTCTGTCATGCCCTGTCGACACTATGCTACAGGTGTACAAGGTACGGTCCTTGGTATTGCGGTTGACTTGAGCGCCCTGTCTTTCTTGCTCCGCTTGTTTCCTGGGTCCTCATCGAGCGGGCGTCCCCGGTCGGTTGGTCCCAGTTGGTTCCGACTGCTCCAGTTGGAGAAAAGTTGTAAGCATCGGCCAGGCCTTCCGGTCGGAGAGGCGGGCCGAAGTCGGAAGCGAGCGCCGTTCCTCCTTGGCTAGGCCTTCCGGTCGGAGAGGCGGGCCGGAGTCGAAAGCGAGCGTCGTTCCTCCTTGGCCAGGCCTTCCGGTCGGAGAGGCGGGCCAGAGTCGGAAGCGAGCGTCGTTCCTCCTTGGCCAGGCCTTCCAGTCGGAGAGGCGGGCCAGAGTCAGAAGCAAGCGTCGTTCCTCCTTGGCCAGGCCTTCCGATCGGACAGGCGGGCCAGAGTCGAAGCGAGCCAGGATCACCCTTCTGGCCTGTTGTGAGGTTTTTTGGGCTGACCCAGGAGTTGCGCATAGTTCGCAACGTTGTCTGCTGGGCCGAGCTTTTGCTGGGAAGCAGGTCCATGAGGGACCCCGTGTTTATGAACCCGACACAGGTTTTATCTGCTCGCGATGCTGGTGCAAAAGTTGTCAAGATTTCATAACTACACAACTACTTCTCATATGCATAGGTTTCATAACTACACAGATACTTCTCATAGGCATGTTTACTTCAGCAATAAGTTAATAACACGACTATAGATGTTCTTTTGTTTGGATTATGTTGAAAAAACAATTTAATCTGTAGTTCTGATCCCCTACAAAGTAGACAAATGTAGTTTGTGTTGGTAGAGCACCTATAGCACTATACCTGCAGATTGCAATATGACTATTTATCAGTGTGCTAATGTTAAGATGTAATCAAATCTGCAAGGCAAAGCTTATTAGTATATTAATCATTTTCTAATTTTAATTTTTTTTCTTCTTTAGTTGTGCTGTTCACTGCACATTGAAAAATTTACTTATTTTCCTTTGCTACCAAGACGTGTAAGCAGATCATGTAGGTACAGGATCATGAAATGTTTATTTACTTAGTAAGTAATGCTTTTGAGAAAATACTTAATCACCAAAAGAGGCGACAACAAATAAATGATAGATTAACTGTTTAGAGTTATGATCCAGATGTGCCAATAGTCCATAACTTTATTGCCATGTCATAATCTATGCACATCATACCTTATGCCCTTTTCCATTTACAGACCTGTCCATGATACCTAATCACCTAAAGAGGAAGGCCACATCCCTTTTGCTTCTATTGGTTGCCCCTAGCTGTTCATGTGTTTGCTCAACTGCTGATCTACGTCTGATGTTGAGCACCAAGTGAACTTGCCACTACGATGATCGACTCTCTGTCTTCTGCAAACCTCATGGCTGTGAACTGTGTAGTTTGCCATTCTAAGCTACCAGCGCAAGTGTTCGATTGTTGTGAATTCTCGATCATATATTGTAATGAATAGTTATGTAATGTATAGTTCAATAGAACCATTAAAGTAATGAAGGGTGTGTAATGTATGGCTGAACAGAACCATGAGAGCTACGGAGGACATACAACCCATATCGTGGCTTCATTGATCTTAGGTACTGACTATTGGGATGATGGCAATTACTATATATTAATGTATGTGACTGACATCTTAGCTTTACCATATCTAATTATGGAGCCATGTCTATAAAGCATAGACTAGCTTTTTGTCGGCGACCTAATACTGGGGTACCCAAAGAGGTGGAACTAACAACCATCAAACGCTGATGCTTCCAAACAGACAAGAGTGCAACTACGCTTCTTGCCCATACGACCGAAGGTTGGTTGTGCCTCGCCCAACCCCTAAGGGTTGGCTCTGCCTCGCCCGACCCCCGAGGGTTGGACTCCACCTCGTCTGACGTCTGGGGGCTAGCTCTGCCTCGCCCGATGGCTGAGGGCTAGCTCCGCCTCGCCCGACGTCTGAGGGCTGGCTCCACTCGCTCGACGTCCGAGGGCTGGTTCCGAATCGCCCGATGTTCGAGGGCAGGCTCCGCCTCGCCTGATGTCCGAGGGTAGGCTCCGCCTCGCCTGACGTCCAAGGGCAGGCTCTGCCTCGCCCGACGTCCGAGGGTAGGCTCCGCTGCGCCCGACGTCTACACCCTACTCCTTCATAATGACGAGCACAAGGTAAGACAGGACACTCAGGTCAACCGCAGTCCCGAGGACCACACCCTGCACGCATGCGGGAAAGTACCATCAGGATATGACGGGACGGACGCTTTAAGCCCTTCCAGGCATGATAGAGCCCGAACAGTGTTGTAGGCGCCGACTTTTGTCTTACAGTGTTGTGGGCGCCACCATCAGCCCTCGGGCGTGGGTCCTGACATAAGCATACGACAACCACTACAATTCAGGAGGGAACTCACATCATCTACAGTCACGGATGTATGGTCACTTCCCCGTCTCCTCCCCGTAGGGTCACGGCTCGGCACCCTAGCATGTCACACCATCCGTCGGAGTAGGATGGGACACGACCACTTGCTGAACGAAGCCAGAGCATGGCCCTATCAAGATTAGTGAACGTGCTATCCCTGGCACCGTCTGCCATGTCAGAGGGGTTGGCTCAGAGGAAAAGGAAGACCTGACACCTTCGAAGGACCTTCTTGGCCTCTGGTTTTTCTTATTTTCCCCCGTCTGTAACCCCTGCTCACCCTTGATCTATAAAAGGGGAGGCAGGGCACCCCACTAAGGGGATGGATCGATTTTCACACACAACACACAGCCAAGCAGCAACTGAGCTCTTGGCATCCTTTAGACCTTTCCATCAGAGACTTGGGACATGTCCCTCTCTCGACCGTTTGTACCCCCTACTACGAATCTTTTTAGTGCTAACAACACAACCAGCAGCAAACTAGATGTAGGGACATTCTACCCGAACCAGTATAAACCTTTTGTCCTTTAGTACACCATCCAGGCCTAACGTGCAACAAATATAAATTTACTAGTTGGTGTTTATTCGAAACACTGACAGTTGGCGCGCCAGGTAGGGGACCTTTGCACGTTCCGATGATAAACATCAGGCCATGGATGACTAGCCATGGCATCAGCTAGGTCCCAGGCGCACATATGTGTTTCAGGAGCCTAGACTTCATCATCACGGTGGGAGGAGAGTTGGCATTGGCTCACACCGCCATCCAATCTCTCCCCTCCATCGGCCTCAACCACGAGAGGCTTGAGCGCCGGCTCGGTGTCTCCCCTAGACCCCAGCAGTCCAGGGAGGACCAGCGCTGCCTCACCCTTTCTGACGCTGACGACACGGTGTGGTTTTCCAGAGGAGGGTCCCTCTCTCCAGAACACAACATATGGAGCATCCCAACAGCGCTTCCGTTCGGTCTCCGCAACACTGCGGCGACCGTTACCCACCTTGTGGCACGACGCATGGTTCTACCGCCCGCACACAACGGGTTCATGGGGGTAATCGAACACATCATGGAATCTCTCCACAACCTCCTCATAGAGGAGCCAGGGTCGTCCTCTGGCTCTAACTCCAGTAGGGGGAGCCATCACCCCTCTCGGGAATACTTCATGATGGGTACCCTCGAGGGGCACCTCGAAAGCATCCCCACGGAGGAGGCTACCCCGATGGGCAACCTCAGTGATGAAACCGAAGGGGAGACAGCGGCCCCACCTCGCATGGGGGTGGAGCAGCTAAAAGCCTGAAAGTGAGAGATCGAGGAAGCCAAAATCCAGCTTGTGTAGGAGTGCACGGAGCTCGATCGAGAGATCGAACATAGTGGAGACGGTGGGCGTGCACATACCATGGCCCGTGATGTAAACCGGAGAATCATCATCGACGATGAAGGCCTTCCTTGCTTTGCTCGGGCAAGCCAGAACATTGCCGCCACGATGGTCTTGCTCCATGGCCTTCTAGAGGCCGCGATGCCCGAGGATCGTCAGGCCTACCGCGAGATTCGCACGCTACTCAAGCATGCGGAGGCGCAGCAGGCTGAGAGCTCGCTGTCTCGATGACGAGAGCTCGACACCAGTCAGCGTACATCCTCGGTGCACCCCGCCAGGGATGCATCAGTCCACCAGGCACCACAAGGCGGCAGGTAGCGCGCTGCGGTCCCGATACATCAGCGTCTCGGCCGCAACCGTGACGCACGCAGCACTCTCGACGCTCGCAGATGCACCTATAGCGACCTGAGAGAAGGAGCCCACTGCGGCTATCATCCTCGTCATGGCGGGCGCTACGACAGCAGTGAGGACCGAAGCCCGAGCCCCGACCTATTGGGCCCTCAGGCCTTCAGCCGTCACATCCTCAACGCTACTTTCCCACCAAGGTACTGACCACCTACCAATATCCCGAAGTACTCTGGGGAGACAAACCCCGGACTTTGGCTCGAAGACTATCGGCTTGCCTGCCAAGCCGGTGGTGCAGATAATGATGACTTCATTATCTGCAACCTTCCACTATTCTTAGCCGATTCGGCACGAGTGTGGTTGGAACACTTGCCGTCCAATGCCATCTAGAGTTGGGTGGATCTGAAGGAGATCTTTGTGGGGAACTTCCAGGGCACATATAAGCGTCCTAGGAACCCATGGGACCTCAAGAACAGCCGTCAGAAGGCCAGTGAGACCCTCCGTGGGTACATCCGGCGCTTCTCCCGATAGTACAATGAGCTCCCTAACGTCGTCGACGCCAACATTATAGGAGCCTTCCTGTTTGGGACTACCTGTGAGTCTTTGGTTCATAAGCTAGGGCACAAGGGCCCACGAACCACCAAGGAACTCCTGGACATCGCCACCAGCCATGCCTCAGGAGAAGAGGTGGTCGGAGCAATCTTCGATCGTCTTGAGGGCAAGGCAAGGCGGGACGAGGGCACCGACGAAGGCACCTCCAATCGTTTCGCCAAAAGGAAGAATAAGAAGCAACGACATGAGGACTCGCTCATGGCCGCTGCTGACCGCAAGGGTGGTCGGAAGCCCATGGAGGGCACCCCGAACCACTTCGAGAAACTACTCGAGGGGCCATGCCCAAACCATGCCTTCCCAGTTAAACATCTGCTCAAGGACTGCAGCCTTATGCGGCGGTTCTTGTTCGGAGGCTCCAACAAAGGGGAGCACGGAAAGGACCCTGCCCCCACTACGGATGACGCCGAGGAGAAAGACGATGGCTTTTCGACACCGGATGGATACCTTATGATCTTCGGAGGATAGCATCCTACGACTCCAAACGCCGTCAGAAGGTCGCGCACTGCGAGGTCTACATGGCCGAACCGGCAACACCTCCATTCCTCCGGTGGTCAGAGTCCGCCATAACCTTCAATCGGACCGACCATCCGGATAGTGTCCCACACCCGTGGAGATATCCGCTTGTGGTCGACCCAATCGTCGGCCGAAAGCGACTCACCAAAGTACTGATGGATGGAGGTAGCGGCCTCAACATCATGTACTCCAAGACGCTCGACGAGATGGGTGTCGACCGAACATGCCTCCACCCAACCCGAGCGCCTTTCCACGGCATCGTGCCCGGGAAGCAGGCCATGCCACTTGGGCAGATCGATCTGCCCATTACCTTTGGGGACCAGTTCAATTATAGGACTGAAACCCTCACCTTTGAGGTGGTTGGGTTCCCCAAAACCTTCCACGCCATCCTATGACGTCCATGTTACGTGAAGTTCATGGCCGTCCCCAACTATACATACCTCAAACTGAAAATGCCGGGCCCCCATGGGGTCATCACCATCGGCACCTCCTTCCAGTGCGCCTATGAGTGTAAGGTCGAGTGCTGCGGTCATGCCGCAACAATCGTCGCCTCCGGGGTGCTTGCCGCCCTCAAGGAGGAGGTCACCGAAGAAGTGCCCGATGCCAAGAAATCAACCAGGTCGTTTGAGTCGACAGAGGGCTCTAAAGAAGCCCTCGTAGACCCTGGAAGCACCGAGGGTAAAATGGTGCCCGTCGGTACCACGCTTTCCTCTGAATAGGAAGGCGCGCTCATCGACTTCCTCCGCGCTAACAGAGACATCTTTGTGTGGAAACCCTCGGACATGCTAGGCATCCTGAGGAAACTTGTCGAGCATACCTTGAAGATCCACCTAGGCTCCAAGCCGGTGAAGCAACGCCTGTGTCACTTCAACAAGGAGAAACGCAGGGCCATCGGTGAAGAGATAGCGAAACTTTCGGCAGCCGGGTTCATCAAGGAAGTATACCACCTAGAGTGGTTGGCCAATCCTGTTCTTGTACGAAAGAAGAGCAGAGAGTGGATGATGTGTGTTGACTATACGGGTCTCAACAAGGCGTGCCCAAAGGATCCGTTTCCTTTGCCGCGCATAGACCAAATAGTCGACTCTACCTCGGGGTGCGAAACCCTCTGCTTCCTTGATGAGTACTCCGGGTACCATCAAATCATGATGAAAAGTCCAACCAGCTCGCGACATCTTTCATCACCCCTTCGGATCGTTCTGCTACGTCTCGATGCCGTTCAGTCTGAAGAACGCTGGGGCTACATACCAGCGTTGTATGCTCAAATACTTCGAAGACCTCATCGGGTGGACCATTGAGGCTTACGTTGATGACATTGTGGTTAAGTCCAAACGGGCTGACCACCTCGTTGCCAATCTTGAGCAGACCTTTGCAAAACTCCGAGCGAATGGCATCAAACTCAATCCCAAGAAGTGTGTTTTCGGGGTCCCGAGGGGTATGCTTCTTGGCTTCATCGTCTCCGAGCGTGGCATCGAAGCCAACCCGGAGAAAATCTCAGCCATCACAAGGATGGGACCGATTCAAAATATAAAGGGGGTTCAGCGAGTCATAGGGTGCCTCGACGCACTCAGCTGATTCATCTCGTGCCTCGGCGAACAAGGTCTCCCCCTCTATCGACTCTTGAAGAAAACCGACCGCTTCGAGTGGACATCTGAGGCCCAGGAGGCACTTGACATGGCCAAACTGCTTCTAACAAGGGCCCCAATCCTGGTTCCTCCAACCGATGGGAAATCCCTTCTGCTATACATAGCGGCCACCACACAAGTGGTCAGTGCCGCCCTGGTAGTGGAGCGGGAAGAAGAGGGGCACACCCTCAAGGTGTAGCGCCCTGTGTATTTCATCAGCGAGGTACTATCCGACTCTAAGACCCGCTACTCCCAAATCCAGAAGCTCCTATACGCCATCCTCATCACCAAAAGGAAGCTGCGCCATTACTTTGAGTCACACCCGGTGATGGTCGTGACATCGTTCCCCCTCGGTGAGGTCCTCCAAAGCTAGGACGTCATGGGAAGAACCGCAAAGTGGGTGCTCAAGTTGATGGATCAAGGCATTACGTATGCCTCCTGAATGGCGATCAGGTCCTAGGTGTTGGATGACTTCATCGTGGAATGGACCGAGGTCCAAACACCACCGGCGGTCGTCGATCAAGAGTACTGGATGATGTACTTCAATGAATCGCTGATGAAGAAGGGCGCCGGCGAGGGGCTGGTCTTCGTATCGCCCCTCAGGGTACGCATGAGGTACATGGTTCGTCTCCATTTCCCCTCATCCAAATACTATGGCTGAGTATGAAGCACTCATCAACAGCCTGCACATCGCCATCGAGTTGGGCATCTGACACCTTGACATCTAGGGCAACTCCCAGCTGGTCGTCAACCAAGTCATGAAGGAGTCGAGCTGTCACGACACCAAGATGGCTACATACTACCAAGAAGTCCGACGGCTGGAGGACAAATTCGACGGCCTTGAACTCAATCACATCCCAAGGCGCCTCACCGAGGGCTTGTGAAGGCGGCGTTCGACCGAGAGCTGGTGCCAACAGGTGTCTTCACCAGTGACCAACACAAGCCCTCGGTGCGCTACGAAGGATCGGAGCAGGCCTATGATGGTCCATCCAATCCAGCCTCGGGGGCTAACCAACCGACGGCTCCGTCCGGCCCCGAGGTTATGGAGTTTGAAGAGGATCTAGCGACAGAGGCCGACCCTCTGGTCGACTGGAGGACACTCTACCTCGACTACCTCCTCCGTGACACGCTGCCGACGGACAAGATGGAAGCTCGACGACTCGCGCGTCGTACCAAGTCCTTTGTTCTAGTAGAGGGCGAACTCTACAAACGAAGCCACACCGGGATCCTGCAGCTCTGCATCCCCATCGAACAGGGGAAGCATTTGCTGAGCGATATCTATGGTGGGGTCTGTGGTCACCACGTCGCACCTAGAACCTTGGTTGGAAATGCATTCCGACAGGGCTTCTACTGGCCCACTACAGTAGCCGACGCCAAGCAGATTATGCGCACCTATGAAGGGTGTCAGTACTACGCTCGGCAAACTCACCTCCCGGCCTAGGCACTCTAGATGATCCCCATCACGTGGCCCTTCATGGTCTGGGGGCTCGATCTAGTTGGGCCTCTCAAAAAGGCACCCGGGGGATACACCCACTTGCTTATCACCATAGACAAGTTCACAAAATGGATAGAAGCTCGGCCAATCTCCGTGATCAAATCCGAGCAAGCCGTGCTGTTCTTCCTCGACAATATCCATTGCTTTGGAGTACCGAACTCCATCATTATAGACAACGGCACATAGTTCACCGGCAAGAAGTTCATTTGATTCTATGATGAAAACCACATCCGGGTCGATCGGGCCGCCGTCGCGCACCCCCGAATGAACGGGCAGGTCGAGCGTGCAAACGGCATGCTCCTACAGGGCCTCAAGCCTAGGATCTCCAACCGGTTGAACAAGTTTGGCGCATGGTGGGTCACCGAGCTCCCCGTGGTACTCTGAAACCTAAGGACAACTCCCAGCCGAGCCACCGGCTACACGCCTTTCTTCATGGTCTACGATTCTGAGGCCGTCCTCCCAACCAACCTCGACTATAGAGCACCAAGGATCAGAGCGTATGACGAACAGGGAGCCAAGGCATCCCATAAAGACACCATGGACCAGCTAGACAAAGCTCGCGATGTCGCCCTCCTCCATTTGGCCAAGTACCAGCAGGCGCTGCGATGGTACCACAGCCGACGGGTGTGGGACCAAGCCTTCAACATCGGGGACCTAGTTCTCCACCTCATGCAGAGCAACAAGGGATGCCACAAAGCTCTCCCCACCCTAGGAGGGGCCGTACAGAAAAGACAGGGTTTCACAGAGTGCACCGGACGCTGTCTTTGTGGGACCAGACACATCCGGTGGCTAAACCAAGGCGTTGATCAGTCAGCAGAGACTAACCGGACTCTGAGCGAGTCCGGTTATGTGTGACCGGACGCGTCCGGTCGCTCAAAGAGCTCTCTAGACTCTCTTTGAGTTGCACAGGACGCTGGCTAATAAAACCGACCGAACGCTACTCTGGCGAGTCCGGTGCTAATGATGTGGCGCTCGGGGGTTTGGTCTGTGTGTTGACCGGACGCTGGGTGAGTCCGGTCAGGGGTGACCAGACGCGTCTGGTCGCGACTGGAACCTTACTGGAAGTGACCGAACGCTAGGCAACTGTGCGTCCGGTCCTACACTGTAGTGCGTCCGGTCACAACTTAAGTGCACTGATGACCGTTGAGATAGGGCGATCAGCATTTGAAGCAGGGGCCACGTGGCGTGCATCGCGCGACCGGACGCTGGGGTCCTGTGTCCGGTCGATCTGACCGACGCGTCTGGTCGCCCTGATTTTTCAGTGAACAGAGAGCCAACGGCTCTATTCGTGGGGGCTCCCTATTTAAGCCCCATGGCCAGCTCAAGCTCACTCTCTTGGCCATTTGTATTGACATAGCAACCTTGTGAGCTTAGCCAAAGCCCTCCCACTCATCTCCATCATTGATTCATCATCTTTGTGAGATTAGGAGTGAATCCAAGTGCATTACTTGAGTGTTTGCATCTAGAGGCACTTAGTGTTCGTGTTTCGCTGCGGGATTCACTTGTTACTCTTGGTGGTTGCTGCCACCTAAATGGCTTGGAGCAGCGAGGATCGTCGAGCGGAGGTTGGTGATTGTCTCCGGCTCCGATCGTGGTGATTGTGAGGGGTTCTTGAACTTTCCCCGGCGGAGAGCCAAAATGTACTCTAATAAATTGCTCGTGGCTTGTGTGATCCTCATCTTGTGTTGATTGTGCGGCACCCTATTGAGGGTTTGGAGTGTGATGCCAATTAGCGCATGAACCTCCAAGTGAGTGAATCGCCACAACGAGGACTAGCTTGCCGGCAAGCAAGTGAACCTCGGTAAAAAATTATTGTGTCAACATTTGATTCCGAGGTGATTGGTATTCATTGGTATTCACTCTTGTGATTGATTGGTTCATTCCTCAACTCGACGGTATAACCATCTTGCTCTCTCTCTCTCTTTAAAATACCGCAAACTAGTTGTCAAGCTCTTTAGTGTCGCTAGTTATGAGAGCTTGTTAGTTTGGTTAGTGTGGCTCTTTAGTTAGCATTTGAGAGTATACTAACATAGTGTAGTCATATAGCCATTGTGTGGATAGAGACTATAGAAAAAACTAGAATTGTGGTAGGTGGCTTGCATTTTAGTAGTCTAGCGCAACACTCACTTCGCCTCATATTTGTCTAACCGGTTTGCTAAGTGTTGTTGTAAAATTTTTTAATAGGCTATTCATCTCCCTCTAGCCATTAGGACCTTTCACATGGCGCCTCCTCCACCGCCACTGCGAGCCGCGTGTAAGCTAAGGGTACGACTGCTGCTGCGGACACGAACGGGAGGGGGCCCATGCTGCTGCCGATGCCTCCGTCTTGCATGCCGGAGCGAAGGAGGCCCTGATAGCCCGCCATTCCGGGCCACCCTTCGCCCTGTGAGTTGAGGTCGAGTGCCGCCATGCCCATTCGGGGAGCACTAACGGCGCTCGAGCCCGGAAAGGGATATGCCGCGTCGAAGAAGATGTCGTAGCTGTCGGCGGGGGAATACGGATCAGGCTGCGACAGGAAGTCCCTGGTGCGGCCACCGTCGCCGTAGCCGTCGCCGTTGTAGCCGTCCATCTGCACCGTGCGGATCTGGATCTGACGGCAGGGAGGACAAGCTGAAGCTACGTGCCGGGGAGGAGGAGTTGGATCTGGGGGCCAGGGAGGAGGAGCTGGATCTGGATCTGGGCGGTGGCGGTGGACGAGAGCGAGAGCGGCGAGCGAAGCTAGGGTTCGCACGGAGGGAGAGAGCGAGAGCGGCGGGGGGTGGGAGCGGGGGAATGGATAAGGGTACCGAGCGAGATGGGTGGGTGCGGGGGTAGTGGGCATCGAGCTCGCGCCCCAGGGCATTTTTGCCCAGTTTTGGGTCTTTTGGGTAGCAAATGGCAAAAGTTTAAAAGTGCTGAGCAAAACTTTAGCAGAAGGAAATAAACAAGGCCTTAGTTTTATGTTGTTTCAATGGAGTAAACAGTTAGACATTTATGGCCTCCCTGGGCGCTTTGTACATTGCTTTTTTCCATTGTTGAATGGATTCATTCTCGACGTTCAGTTTTTCCTGGTTAAATATTGACTGATAATAGAAGCATCAAAACTATGGTTTGATTTAGTTTCCCTGGCGTGAATCAAATTTACTATCTCACGATCTAGGGCTTGTTTGGCTGGTATTAAAGCCGGTTGAAGCTGTTTTGTTATGAAAGAAAAATACTGTAGATTCTAACTGATAAGTCAGCTGATAAGTTCAAACGAACGTACCCCACTCTCTCGCGATACGTAACGGGAAAACTGGGCTACGTTCGGTTGGAGTGGAATATTTAGTGATCGATTGGATAGCCAGAACCGATCCGTTTCTCAAGAGAATTGTGGGCCCGTTTGAATGTGAGAATAGTTGGATTCTCTTCGGAAGAGAATTAGGTTCGGATTCTCTTCAGAAACACTTCCGAATGGTTAGAGTAGTTTCTCTAGATTCTGTTTCTTGCAGTCCTACCTCTCATCTAATCTAAAATAATTCTAGTGATCGTCTTCAAGTGAAATGAACTAAAATCGGATGCTTTTGATTTGTTCTTCGTCCATGAAAAAAGATTAGCACTTTTTTGTAAAAAATATATTTTTATTATTTTTCATGTAAACCAATGATTTTAGCCACCAAGAATCAGAATTGGACCAAATAGCCAAACGATTTGAGAACATGATTAGGATTCACCAGAAGAAATGTTTCTAAGAAGGAACTGATGAAATTTCAAAAAAAAAAAAGAGGAAGGAAATAACAAATCTGAAATGTTTCAGAAATAATCCTCTACCAAACGCACCTTTAAGAATCAGCGCCAAATGGAATTTTCACGGAGGGATTTTGAGGGGATCAAGAAAATAGAATCACAAGAATATAACGAGCTCGAGGTGTTTCCACTGAGGGATTCGGAGCCAAACGTGAAAATAGAATCACAAGAATCAGTGCTAAACGGAATTTTCACCAAGGGATTTGGAGCCGGACGCGCTGCATTTCTTTCATTGGAGTTCGAAATGGCTGGAGTTTGGTTTCCCCAATTCTGTTTTTGGTCTTCCCTTTGTAATACTGATCAAAGTTTTTTAGTTAGTTTTTTAAGTGCAACAAGTTAAATAAGTCATATTTAAGTTGTTCTTAGCCCAAAAAAATTTATTAATTTTTCTAAAGCATATTTTAATCTATATGATTTTTAAAAATATATATTTTTGAAAATCTTAATCTAACTGTCGGTGTTTTGGAACCGGGGGTCCTTAACCGACTAGTGAATTTGTGCTGCGTGCTCCCAATTCCGGATGGTGATGCAAAAAGACACAAGGTTTATACTGGTTCGGGCAATGGATGCCCTACGTCCAGTCTGAGAAGATGTTCTTGTATTCCTTGCACCGGGGTGCTCGTAGTAGGGGGTTACAAGCTGGGCCAGAGAGAGGGAGTTCGTTCCAGATCTCTGTGAGGGGAGGTGATATGAATTACGAATGAGGCGTGTTGTTCGATGCAGTATTCGTGACTCTATCCGCCGCCCCTAGAAACGGTCCGCCGCCTCCTTTTATAGCCGCAGGAGGAAACCAGGAGTACATAAGAGAGCTACACGTGGAGCGGACTATTCGATGACGTATTTACTCCACGGAGCAAAGATGGCGTTGTCGTGGGAGTTCCGTAGATGTCTAATCGGTATGGTCTCCATCGCAAGTAACATCTTTGCGCATTTGTTGGCTTGGTGGATTGCGAAGCTCGGCGGCCATCATAGCCGGTCGTGCCGAGGCCCGTTGTGCGAGGGCTCACAGCCGAGGCCTACCGTGCGAGGCACGAGAAGTGACCAGTGCGTATCGGGTCTCGGCGGCCATCAAAGCGGAATAGTGCGAGACGTGCGCCTACTGAGGATCTGGTACTGTGTTGTCGGTAGGGATGGTAAAAAGGTGATCGACCGTTGTCCGTCGCTCTGTTGCGGCCAAGACCGCCGATCGTGGCTTACGAAGCGGGTGCGGTGGCGCGATTAATCGGATGCGACACTGCCGAGAGACCTTTGAGGCGGAGGCGGCGAGGTTGCGGGGCGAGCCCGGCCTCGGCGCAGGCGAGCGCGCTGGTCGCCAATTCGTCGAGCCCTACCGGGGTCTCGGGCAAGGCGGGACGGGCGAGGCGGAGAAAGATCAGTGAATCCGAGGCCTCGTCGAGGGGGCTCGGGCGAGACGGAGCGGTCGGTCTGCTGATTCCGAGGCTACAGGAACCCGTTCTGACTACCCACGTTGCGATGTCTTTGGTGCAGGAGTTAGGCAGCACAGTGGTCGGTAACCCCCGCTCTGTCTGCCGTCGCGAGATGGCGAGGAGGTTGACGCGATTGGCGTGTAGTCGGTCACTTCATCTTTGTCTTTGCCATCGCATGCGTCTGTCGGAGTGGTTGGGCGCTTGGATGCGACGTTCGGTCGAGCGATTGGTCAAGAGGCGGTCACGGGCTGGTCGAGCGGCCTCGCCGCTGAATCGGAGAATCGGCACTTCTTCCGAGGCCCCGGCGAGGGGGCTCGACGAACGGGCCTCGACGAGGGGCCTCGGCGAGGCGGTCTCAAAGTAGTCGGAGAATCGTTTGCTTCGGCTGGGCTCATGACGGGGTCTCGGGCGAATCGGAGATTTCGGCCGAGACCTCGTTTGTTTATTCCGTTGGTTCTGTTTTTAGGGTCTAAGCAGTTTTTCGATCTTTGCTTGGGGTACCCCATTTTCTGGTATCCGACACTAACCTACCAGCCAAATGATTTCATAGAGTAATTTTGATTCGACACTTGAAATGTTTCTTAAGAGAGTTTGGATCTAAAGGATTTTTAGATACCAAACACACCCTTACACAAATTGTTGCAGCACGTTTGGTTGGGTAATTGGAAAGAGGAATTGAGGCTTTAGAGTTAAAAGGCTCTGTCTAGAATGTGAGAATTTTTTTCAGGTTCCTATGTTATTTCTATAAAATTAATTTGATTCTTGTGAAATTGCTGCACTGTTCCTATATAATTTCCGCATTCCAAAATGGCGGTTAGGAAAATTATGTGTGTTTTTTGGGAGTATAAGAGTTTTGGTGGGAAGAGGAATTAGAGTTTAGAGAATGAATTTCCACTAATCAATTATCATGAGATAGGTGTTAATTGAGTGAAGACGAATGCATCCTGACCGTTGATTATGACTTGTGATATAAGTTGTCACTCATGCACCAAAGAGGGGATATAAATTTCTTTTTTAACTATCTTATTTTTTTCCACAAACCAAACAGAGAGATTAAGAGTAAAAATCAAATTTGCACATTCTCCCCATAACCTATAACCATGGATTACCTTGCTGTCATGCAATTCGTGTGCGTGCGCGCGCATGGGTTGAGTTCCTTTCCCTAGTCCTGTCCCCATCATTACTTGTCAGGTTAGGCAGCGATTAATGCACGGGTACGCTTGTTTTGAACTTCCTCCGCCCCTAAATAAATCAATTTATAGAACCCTTGTAAGTCAAACTATCTTAAATTTAATTAATTTTATAGAAAAAGTAATGACATCTATAACATAAAATGAGTACATTATGAAAATATATTCTATTATATATCTAATGATATTAATTTTATGTTATAAATCTTGATGTTTTTTTAGAAATCCAGTAAAAGTTTAAGAAATTTGACTTAAGGGAGTACATACAATCTCGAGAAGCTCGATGTTTGGATATTGCACAACATCTAAGTGGTACACGCCTATTTAGCCTATAATAATAAACATAGAAATGCTGCAACTTGTTACCAAAAAAACATGAAGTAAACAAGTATTATATGTTACAGTTTTACATTAGCTTAGCATTTCCAACATAATTGCATATTATAAGGATTGAATGGCCTTAAGAGAAAGGTTGAACTGAGGCTTAATATTTGTTTTCAAAAAAAAAAAAAACTAATCAACGGCATACTCATGACTGTCTGCAGTATTGATACAGTAGCAACGTACTGCTTCCAAGTTCACGCGGGAGATGGGACTGCCGGCCGCTGCGCACGCTGCGCCGCGAGCTAAGCGTGTGTTTTGTTGGAGGACTATGTGGGTTGGGTTAGACCTAACCTAGATTTTTTGAGTTAGGTTGGACCCATCCTCATATTTAGTTGTTAGGGATGGGTCCGACCCAATTCCTCGTTTGATTTGAAGGCAAATGAAGATGAGATGAGGTAGCTGACGTGTGGAGACCACATGTCATTCTCTCATCCTCCTTCCTCCTTCCTCCTTTCTCTGTTTTCTTCTCTGTCATGGTTGTTCCTTCGTCGCCGCAACTGCTTTGCCGTGGCCTGCTCCTCTAGCTCTGCGGTGCCAGCTGCTCTTCCCTAGGGGCGCTTCGTCCCCACACGGCTGATCTCGTACCTCGCCTAGCCTCCGTCCGCTCGCGGCTGGTACGAGGAAGCTAGCACGAGATTGATCCGTGGCCACCCGGCCTCTGCGCTCCCGACCTCCGTGCTCCCCGCACGCCCAGCCTCCGCGCTCCCGTCCTCTATGCTCCATAGCCAATGGCCTCCGTGCTCTATCGCTTGTGCTCTCGCCCTCGCTGCCGCCCAGCATCCTCATGGGCCACACATTCGCCACTGACGCTGCCTTTGCTGCTCCCAGCTGACGCGACGCCCATCTTCTTTGCCTCCGCGATCGCGACTACCACCGCGAGAACGCCGCCGTTCCACGCAACCGCCGCTACTCCACCACAGCTCCTCCATGCAGCCACGATAGACGCTCCTCCATTCTCCTCTCGCTCGATGGACACGAAGTGAGTTCGCCCCCATTTCTTTAATTTGGAGGGGCAGCACCAACCCGCGTCTGGAAAGAATATTTCCTTCCTGGAATAACCCCAATCCCTAGTCGGCCAACCAAACACATCAGAAAACGGGTCCGACCCACTCCAATCCATTTCACCCTCCCATCCAAACACACGCTAAAACACACGCTAACACGGCATAAAAAAACATGTTTGCTTCGGGTCTGGCTCCTATGATGGAGTAGATTCTTTTAGGGAGTTAAAGCCGTTTTTGCGGATCGTTTGACAAAACAGCTTCTCCGATTAGGCAAAAGAGTAAAAAGTACATAATACCCTTATTTTTTTCCTTTTCTTTTTTCTCTTTTGTTTTTTTTCTCTTTTCCTACCTTATCCAGTCGCTCCCGGTTGCAACCGCAGATCTGCATGTGAGTACGCGCTGGTCTTCGACCTCTGAAAATCCCGTGCTCGAGGACGAGCGCTAGCTCGGTCGGTACGTTTTCACGGTGGGCGAGCGGACGGGCGCGGGTTCTCATCGGGGTTTTCCCTAATAAATAAGTTTCAGGTGTCTGTCACGGATGTGACCATCGTACCTTTTCAGTCATGCACTTCTGGCCTTAAATATAGATCGTAGGTCTAGCTTACGCACTAGGGATGTGGGTGTGTTAGGATGCGTGCATGTGCCGTGAGTTCAGATATAATCGAAGGTTGAGGCAGTAATAAAAAAAGTCCTGTGCTCATCCCGCCGACCGTCACCGCCTGCACCTGGGAGCGCGCCCGGCTAGGGGCCACTACCGCCGTGCCGCCCTCTCCCACGCTAGCTCCTCCTCCACGAGCCCTCTGTCACGCACCTCCCTGCCGCGCGTCCCTTCCTCCTCGCCCGGAGCTCCGCCGCCCGATGGTTCCGCACTTGCTGCGCCCGACGGCCCCGTGCACCCAGCTACCCCACGCGCTCGCGCGACAGTGGAGATCCGGCGTCTCGCACCCACACAGCGGTGGCCGTCGGCGTGGGAGCCGGGCGAAGCTACATTTTTCGGCTTCGTTTGTGTGAAACAGCTCCGATCAGCGTATTTTCGGGACTTCTCGCACGAAGCCATTTGCTGGGGCTGCCTTTGTTTGGCGGAGCCATAAAATAGCTCCTGAGGCTATCTCCAACAACAAAACCTAAAATACAAGACCCATTCGTCCTTTTAATAGCGCTACAGGCAAAATGTTCAATACATATTCGACATATTCTCTAACAAAAAGACCCAAAAGATAATCCTTCTACAAATAGATTTTTTTAGAGAGGATGTTCATATTTGAATTATGTCTCTCAGACAACCTAAAATAGGTTTTTCGTATAGATACCCTATTAGAGGCTGATTTTGAATCTCTGGCTATCTATTTTGAGTTTTAATGCCCATATGATTTCATTGATGGAGACAGTCTGAAGCCATCCGAAAATTCCATACCAAACGCCCCCGAAGAAACGAAGCGCCACGCAGCAGGCTGCAGCGCCACAAGCAACGCAACTGTTTTTCAAACGCGAAGAAAAGCTCCCACCACCCAAGAAACATGAGGGGGGAGGATGAACAGGACAGGACCTCGTCGCTAAAACCCTAGCGTAGCGGCGCGGGCGCGGATGCACCTCGCTCTCCTCGTCTCCCGCATTCGCCTGTCGCCGGCCACCATGCCCAGCACCCGCTCCGCCTCCGCCTCCAGGCTGCTGGTCCGCGCCGACCTCAACCCAGGTGAAGCGAAAGCATTTTCGTCTCCGCGGATGTTTCTCCCCCTTCTTAATGGTCCTTTGCTAAGTTCTGCCATGTCTTCTTGCTCTGTTTACTTCACCGTTTGGTCCCGAGGAACAATTTTATTGAAATGGTACTTGCCAAGTAGGAGTAGTATTTTATCTTTATTACCCCTCCCACAAAAAAGAAAAAAAAATATTTCTCATGATATATGCCTAAATGTTATATTGATACCGATGAGTGTCTGGAGACTGGAGTTGCGTGATTCCTTTCACAAGATGGGTGAAATCAGTGTGCTACCTGGATTTCTTCTTCTCGTGAGTTTAGGCTGCTTGTCTAAGTGATACAAGGGCAAAAAAATTCGATTCCTTTTCTGTAAGTTTATTTCACGTATAGTCTTTTCTTTAATTGTCAATTGGAAATTAGATTTTGCTTTTGGTGAAGTAATATGCATATCAATGTTGGCATGTTGTGAACGTGTCAAGTGGTGAATGCCTTGCTCATGTTGCCCCCATTAGCTTAATGTTGATTATCTGCTGTATGCAAGGTCAAGATTCATGGATTTAGTTTGATGAGAAAAAAATATTCCTTCTTTACCATTTCTTTTGTTTATGCGGATTGAACAAGACGGGTAGGATTAATACTCCTAAGTTAACTTTTAGAGTTTTGTTCCAACTTCAAGTGTTAACCTAATCTTCCTACTCATCAAGAAAAATCTATCTCTGAATATCTGTAGATCAGTACATATGCCTGACTTTTTTCCCCAACAATTTTGGTATAGTTTTTCTTCTGTCAATAAAGTACAAGCTTCATGCCTTTTTCAGTTGTACGAGAAGTCAAACGTGAATCCAGTGTTTCTTTTGACATTCCAAAGCCCAAAGCATCTGCTTCTTTTAAGAGGAAAAGGGTGAAGCGAGAACTTGAAGTAAATGGGGAGCATCATAAGAAGCAGGTGCCTGCTTACTAAATAGAATGTTTTTGTATGAAAAGAAACGAGTTCCATGTGTTTCTCACGGGCCTGGTGCAAGCGGTAGAGTCTTACCGCCTGTGACCGGAAGGTCCCGGGTTCGAGTCGTGGTCTCCTCGCATTGCACAGGTGAGGGTAAGGCTTGCCACTGACACCCTTCCCCAGACCCCGCACAGAGCGGGAGCTCTCTGCACTGGGTACGCCTTTTTTTTTACGTTCTGTACCCTTGATTTGCTTATTGAACCCTTGCTCTTTGGTGCAGCAAGTGTACCTTTTGTATTTAGCTACATTTACTCACTCATGTTACCTTAGTACTTGGTTTCATGCTCTCCTCAACAGAAAAATGTCCTATGCATATGCAGTTTGGTGTTGTCCCTGACATCGAGGATTTTCGATACGAAAAGGCCAAAACATTGACATCGTCAAGTAAGGCAACAGCATCTTTGGGTAAGAACCGCTGGTGCTAATCAGATAATCTTTTTGAGTTTCCTGCTAAGACAAATGTTTCATAATCAGTATGCAAGTATCTTTCCTCTGGATAATCTGCTTGCAAGTCTCTATGTGCCATATTACAATCTTGTTTACATTTTCTGCCATGTCTTGCAAAAAAACTAACACTTCCCTTCTTCAGTCAAGGTGGAGAAGAAGGTCAGAGTTTCTTCAGTTATAAAAGGTACTCATAAATCAGAAGGCTACTAGAAGAGATACATTTTATTGGGTTACTACTTACTAAGATGAAGTCACTGTAGCATGTGGTCAATCTTGCTACAACTACAAGTGGGATCTTACATGGCCAGGATATGTTGTCGCATTTTCAGTTTTCCATACACAACTATCATTTGAGCTCAATATTTTTTAATTATGTTTGGAATTAGATTACGTTGTTCTTGATTTCCCCTAATTTTAATGTTAGCCAAAAAGACAGTCTAATTATAGTCACTGATTAAAAACTTATATTAAACTTAGTGCTTCCTTATTCTGAACATCTGTGCATTTTTTCAACCTAAATTCTTCATTGTTGCACCATGAAAAATAAATGCATTAAGGCCAGGTTTGTTGACTGCTGTATCAAGCATTCATCTCTTTCATTTGATTGGTATCTTTCTTATGTCCATGTACGATATGAAAACTTAAGTAGTCATTTGTGCAGTTGGAGCTCCAGATAACTGGGAGGCAGTTCTTGGAGGCATTAAAAGCATGAGGTTATCTGGTGAAGCCCCCGTAGATACGAAGGGCTGTGAAAAGGCTGGTTCTCTCCTTCCACCCAAGGTAGTTTTTGCCACAAAATAATCTTTTCACCTTTACAATTTTATGTAAAAGAGGCCTTGTTGGTATGACCTGTCCCAAGTTTATTTCCTACTGGATATTAATGTCAAAGTGGAGCTCTTTGCCCTTCAAAAAGGAAATATAAAGAGAAAAAGGTTGACCTCTTTGGTTGGCCTTACATAGGTAGCTTCGGGGTTATGCAACTCACCTAGTTGGCTAATTTCCTTGTGCTGTACTACAATATGAAAATGATGTTTTTCCTGTCTAGAGTCTAGAAATAATTTTCCTGTCTAGAGTCTAGAGATAAAACAATCTGTACATTAATTTTGTGCCAAATAGATTGCAAAATTTCCACATTTTCACTTATTTGCTGCTTTATAATACTTATGCCTTTTTTTGTCTGGAAATAATTGTGCATATGGGTTCCGTTTGTAAAGAGTTTAGGTCCAGTTGTAATCAATACTTCTCTTCCTATTCCTGGACAGGAAAGAAGATTTGCAGTTCTGATATCAACTATGATGTCAAGCCAGACAAAAGATGAAGTTACGCATGGTATGTCTTTAAAATTTCCTGTATCCAGAATTGGTTATGCCTTCTTGTTGAGAATTCTCAGACCGCTGAAGTATCTATTATTACTATGGAAATTTAAGAGTTCTTTTTTGTTCTGTCATATGAAATTCAGGAAAAACTAGCCTTGTCATGAGATTCTCTGATGTGTTTGTACTAAATAGTTGTCCTTTAGAAATGTGCTGATTGCATTTTGGAGTCAATTCTTTTCAGCTGCTGTGGAACGCCTCTCTGAAAACGGTTTACTTGATCCCGATGCTATAGTGAGGACAGATGAGACCACGCTTGCGAATCTTATCAAACCTGTAAGTTGCAAGGTTTTCACCCTATTAGGATGAATACTATGCTTACATCGTTCATAAGTTAATAATTACTGTACTGTATGTACCCAAAAAAGAAATGAACTTAGAAGCATGAAAATGAAAATTCACGTGTCTGCTTTTGTTATCCATTACAGGCTTTGCAAACACACCAGACTTAACACTATTTGAAATGGAACATCACTTTAGGCTCAAGATGATTTGAATCTAGAGATTACAAGAAACTTCTCAGAGAGATGACTCACAGCATACTGTTCATGATTTTAACAGGTCGGATTCTATCAGAGAAAGGCACAGTTCATAAAAGAAGCTTCTAAAATTTGTCTTGAACGTTTTGGAGGGGATATTCCAGATTCTCTGAATGAGCTGCTTGCTCTGAGAGGAGTTGGCCCTAAAATGGCTCATTTGGTAATAATCTACCTATTCTGTCCTTTGTGGTTGAAATATGAACATAAATATCTTCATGGGTATCTCTCTTTAACTAAACAGGTTATGAGCATTGCTTGGAAGAATACTCAAGGAATCTGCGTTGACACTCATGTGCATCGCATTTCTAACCGACTTGGGTGGGTTTTTCGGGAAGGAACAAAACAGGTAGCTTAGGTTTGATTTATGTTGTCTTCTCTTCTTGGAAGAAAAAATACAACTACCCATTACAGAGGCTGGGGAATAGTGCTTATGTTGCTATGTGTCGTGCACAGAAAACTACGACACCAGAACAGACAAGAATTTCTCTAGAGAAATGGCTACCCAAGGATGAGTGGGAACCTATAAATCCATTACTGGTATCTCTCTACTGAAGTTTTTTTTTTTGTTTTAGTACTTTAGTAATGCTTTTCTTTGATTATTTGATTGTAAGATAGTGGTTATTGTTCTATGCTATCTGAATCCTGCCTTGATTTCAGAACTGCTAGTCTATTCTATGCTGAAAAAAACTGAAAAAATGTCTTGTAGGTTGGATTTGGGCAAACTATCTGTACTCCACTGAGGCCCAAATGTGACAAGTGTGGCATCAATAGCCTTTGCCCTTCTGCTTTTAAGGAATCATCAAGCTCAAATCCAAAGCAAAAGAAAACAAGGTCTCCATAGAACTCTGACTATGACTGTTCTGGCACCGAAGTGAGATAATATTTTGGGTTGTCCGTCGGTGGTAAATATTATGGGGTTTTCTTTTGGTCGATCTATTGTTGGATCACCTTGGTGCCATACCATTAGCATTTGGTAAGTCATGTATCATTTTGTATACCGGTAAATTGTTCAAGACAGTATTATAAAGACATGTTTATCTACCAGTTACTGTAAAAATTACTGGTAGCAAGCAAAATTTTCATGTGTCAATGACTCGTAAAGGTGCCATGGCAAAATCCTCTTGCGTCCACCGAAGGGTAGCAAAGATTTGATGAACTAACCTTGCTTATACAACTTTTGCAAATTTTATGACATTGCAGGTCTAGAAAAGAAGAAGAAGAATGTTTGACAGGGCTTTGCCGTTTTTGAAAACCTGCATGCATATTTCTAAGCCTAGAGCACTTTTGGTTGGTTATACGCAATGCAATGTGTGTGACCCATGTATGCACATTTGTACAATAATGTGTATCGCGGGTTCCTAAAAGACCTAACAAGGATCTACTAATCCTAACAACAAAGCCTCAGCTTTAATGTTGGAGAATGGACATAAACTGGTCCAGTTCACCCTTGTGCTTTTGGCTAATCTCCCACCAAAGTAATCCTTTACAAGCCTCATTCTTGTGATTGTGCTGCTCCAAACGACAAGAACAAACTTATCGATCGTACTCTGTCTTGTCGGCCGTGAGAGTGGCTCAGAGAGGAATCGACGCCATCAACGAGGGATTCAACAGTCAATTGGACTTGACATGATCTTGAGTTCCTGGCACGCTCATATGCCAGCCCGTCCTCAATAAAAAAAAATACTGACAAACCCATAATCCTATAAACATGCTTTTAGGCCCATCAAGCTCATGGGGTTAGATGTCTTCGACAGTTGCAGTGGCGGAGGGAGGCAATGACATGTACTCCATACATGGACCTCACGCTCATATAGCACATATGAGCTTAACAAATACTCATCTTGTGATTGTGCTGCTCCAAACGCGCCAACCAAAAGCTCACGCTTACCAGTGCAGTATAGACCAGGAAACCTTGATGCGCATCTTAGTGGCTCCAACAGCAATAGCATCTTCTTCTGTAGTGCTGTACCTTAGAGTAAACTCGATGGTGTGCTTAGAAGTGCCATCACTAGTCTTGATTATAATTACTAGCATGTCTCTCACACCGACAGTTATGACAGGCTGCAAAAGCTGGATAACTCCTTCAACGCCATGAGCCTTCTTACAGCAAAGTTTGCTATCATGAAGCAGGAGATTATGCGGGATGTTGGAAGTGCAAGCAGTGATTATTCCACTGAATGATCCCCGTAAAACTTCAATAGCAACAAGAGCCTCAAGGCCATCTTTCACAACTGAACACCTCACCTCAACAGTACTGAGCCTGGTAGCAAGAGATTTACTTTCAACAAGGCATTTCTCAATGCTCCGACAGCCCCTGATCTTTACAAACCCTTTACTAAGTTCTCTGTCCGTCACCTGATCAAGACCCTCCTGTTGAACATCTCTTATCTTCAGATCGATCTCAATGAATACATCATCTAACAACATGAGTCCTCGTTTTGGGCCCTCCAAGATCAACGGTTGCGTCTACAGAAAAGTTTACATTACAGTTTAGTGGCACATATAATTCCAGACACATAATACATGCTAAAACTTCACTGTTAGAATGAAGGATACTAAACTAGGCATGGTACCTTAGAGTTGATGACTTGGCAATTATCTCTGTCACGGCGGAAGACATAAACACACTTGCTATCAAGGGAATCTCTGCCGATGACAGTACCATAGACATGTATTGGGAAATCAACATCCAAGGATACTATCTTCACGGAGAGAATGTTTATTGCGTGAAGCAGCGGACAGAAATCACCCCGTTTGTAGATCGTGTTGGTATGTGTCATTGGACCAAGGGTTGCTGCAACGCAGGAAAACAATATAACAGAATTAAGGTTTACTGCAAATCAGGCTCATGAAAACAAAACAAAGACAAGAGTTAAGGTTCCCCGCAAATCAGACTCTGAAGAAGTGCTTGTTTGTTTGCAATTGAATCCCTATAGTGTAAGTGGGCATGCTGTGTAGGGTAACTGACAGAGGTTATCATAAGGTATTTCTGATAAGTACGTGATAAGAGACTGAAACTATTGCTGATATGCATGAATGAATTTGTCAGATTTTGATGTGTGCTTGCTTGCAATTGATCCGAGTCCCCACAGCACTAGTGTAATTTCAAATGCAGGGTGTCCTCCTATCTAAGCTCAAGCCACTGAAACTACTTTTTTTTTTTTGAGGAACGACTGAAACTACTGCCGAGATGCCTCACTGTCGCGACCAAAGTATGGACGAATTCGCGGTCGCGACCAGAGTACAAAATCACAAGGAACCGAGAGGTGGATGTGCTTACACTCCTCGTCGATGTCGAATTCGCGGAAGTCGGCGAAGCAGAGGCGGGTGAAGTAGTGGCCGCCCTGCTTAGGATCATAATCACGGATCCGATCATAGGCCTGCATCCGCTGCTTGCGCAGATCCTCCGACGTGCCTCCTCCTGCTCAATCCGCACCCGCCTCTCATGATCCGCTACCGCCTCCGCCTCCGCCTCGTCGTAGAAGAAGGGTTCCAAGCCTGCGCACTCCTCCTCGTCATATGCTTCCATCACGGGCGCGGAGACGGATCCCGATGAACTCGCCATGCTCCAAGCAAATAGGCGAGGGCGTCCGTCTCTCTTCGGTCTCTTATATATAGGATCCACGCATCAGTTTTTTTTTTTTTCCTTTTTCTTCTCCCTTTCCTTTCCGTATCCTACCCACCCACTTCTCCGCCGCCCGCGCGTCCATCGCCTCGCCTGAGACCGCGCCTCCAGAGTCCGGACCCGCACCCGCGCGCCGCCGCCCACGACTTCCCACTCCGCAAAGCTTTCGCGCCCGCGGCCGGTGCCATCAGGCCCTCGCGGCTGGGTCTCGGCCAGTTCTTCGACAAGATCACCATCAAGTCCGAGAAGAAGGACGATGCCGAGGAGGAGGATGATGACTCGGGGTATCAGAGCGACAAGCAGATTGTTTGGGAGGATGACAATTACATCAAGCCGATGTGCGATGAGGGATGTCAGGACACAGGACTGGGATGCCTCCGTGTTCACCGATTTTTTGGGCCGATGATTGTGCTTGTGCATAACAGATATAAGAGGTACGGAGTATGATTCATTCCTTGCTCTTGCTAAGTGCTTCTTGATTCTCAAGTAATTTATCTCAAGGTCTGCATGATGTGTCTGTTCTGATTAGAAGGCCATATTGGTGTATGATGAGTGCTTCCGCAATCCACATTGCAGCTAAATAAGGCGGCAGGGATTCACTTCACCAGTTGTTCGGCTCCATGAACGGCTGTTTCGGTGGGGGTTGGGGCCATTTTGGTACTTCGTTTAGCAAAACAGTTACTTTTAACCCATAAAATGACTGAAAAGATCAAAATGTCCTTGTTTATTTTCCTATCCTATTTTCTTCTTCCCCTGCCTGCGACTCGCCTTCTCCAGTCGTCGTCGTCCCCAGCGACCGAGCGCCCCGGCGGCCGCGCGCTCTCGCGGCCTGGTGGCTGAATCAATACTCCCTCCCTCGACCAGCCCCCGCACCAAAGGGCATCAGAGCGAGAGCACCATATCTCCGTCGCTAGAGCTCGTACATTGGTCCTGCCTCTGTGGAGTCTGCCGGCGGCGTCCGAACCACCGTGAGATACTCCCTTCCCCAGTCAGCTCCCGCACCAAAGGCACCTGCGCCGTGAGATACCCTGCCTCGCCACCATCGCCTGCCTCTCCCTGCGCGTCCTCTTCGCCGGTGGCCAAGCGCCTCTCCTTGGGCGGCCAAGCGCCTCGACGGGGGCAATCCAGGCTTTCCTCCTCCTTGGGTTTCACGTAGGCAAGAAGCCGGGTGAAGCCACTGTTTTTTCTCCATCCCTCGTCCATCCTTTGTCTCAGCACGTTTTTAGGGGCTTCACAAAGAAGCTAGGGATGGAAGCAGGCGGAAAAACTCCTCATCTATTTTTGTTTCTATATTTTTAGTGAAAACAGGATTGAGTTCTGGAAAAAACAGAATTAAAAAACGGATGGTGATATACGGAAATACGAAAACAGACAAATACGGATGGAGAGCCAGAAAAATAAGTTAGAATAACATGATCAAATATCCTTGAGTATATATGAACAAAGTCACAAAAGAATATACATGTACGAAGTTATCGGTCCAATATTCACTAGCATGCCATGTGTTAATATGTTAACATGCATAATTGATGATTAGTAGGTTTATGAACATATCAATTTCTAGATATATCTCACATAAATTGAAAACGGGATGAAAAACGGAATAAATATGGGTCAATTTCGGATGAAAACAGGATTCCACGGAAATGGGCGGAAAAACCCTTCCATTTCCGTAAATACGAAAACGGGATGCCACGAATACGAAAACGGACGGAACAAATTAGAAAACAGGACGAGTCGGAACGGGATTTTTTCCGTCCGTTTTCAACCTTAAAAGGAGACATTTCATTTTACCCCGTTTGACAGAAAACGCTTCAAATGGCTCTCGAAGCTGTTGGAGAAGCCCTGCTAAACATGACCTAAATCTGATATATGTTGAACCTGTATGTTTCTGTCTAAATTGCAAGGGACCTACACAATTGTCTTATTTCAATTATCAAAGAATAGGTCTTGAATTTATCGAGGACCCATTTATTCAAGTTAGTTTGATAAAGCATGATGCCCATTTTTGCAGACCGCAGGAGAATGAGATGGCGAGGAGGACCTTACTAAGGCAATTGAGATGTTTTGGGAACACAAGCTGCCGTCGCCAAGGGTATATGTAACATCTCGTAATTCTGTGTGTTAGAAAAATCCCAGCTTTTTAAATTTTTCGCTTGAATGTGTGTTGCGTGTAAATATAGGTCAAACCTAAGTCAAATGTTTCCCTTCTAGCCCCAATTTCAAAATCTAAACTTCAAAACTTTTGCAATGAACCACTTGTCGTGAAGTTGTCTGGCCAAGTCAACAACATGGCAAGAGGAGTTTTCGAATAAAATGTTTTGGAGATAAATTAAAACCTTGGTTGAATTTGAGCCGCACTCGAATTCAACATGCAACCACCACCATGATTTATTATTTCCTAAAACGGAAACCCTAACTCTCTCTCATCTGCTTCAAATGGAGATTACAAATAAGATGTGCACCATGATTAGTTGGATGCATGTGTGATTTGGTTCTTATCTTGTTGTACTTGGAGATAGCCCTTCTCCTAAAATCCTTGTGTATAAAATAGAAAACCTCTCCTTGACCCTTTGGGCCAAAAACTCGCTCCTATGCCTCCCTCAAGACCAGCTCGTGGCCTCCCTCTTGGCCGCACAGCCAGCCAGCAGGCTGCACGTGCATGCATGCTGTTGTGCCCATTTCTTTGGTAAGACTGTCTCCAACGGAAAACACAAACACGAGACCTATTCCAAGCATTTGGGTCACGTACAGGCAAAGAGTCACATACCCAAATCCTCCCTTCTCCAACAGCGACCCCAAAAGAAGCCCAGTTTCCTCCATCTTCGTCTTCCCTGCGTCCGGCCACCGAGCTGCGAGCTTCGGCGCGAGATCCGGTGAGAAAATCAAATAAAAGATTTGAGCAAGCAGTGAGCAACGAGCAAGGGCAGATCCGCGAGTCGTGGTACCTTTGGATGCTGAGATCAACGAGCTCCTAGATGGCGGCGCGTAGAGGTGCCTCACGGCGGCGTCGACGGCAGCCTTGTCGTCCTCCCCCGCGGCGGTGTAGACCTCGGCGAACCGGCGCACGGCGCGGTGCCTGAGCTCGCGCGCGTCGGCCTTGGAAGCGGCGGCCGTCCCAGATCCGGTGGTCGAGGCGGAAGAGGGCTTCCACGCGACGCCGCGCTCCCAGATCCGGTGGAGGCGACGGCGCTGCTGGTCCTCGAGCGCCCAGACCGCGTCCCAGCCCGTGGGCGAGGTGGTGGGCTCGGGGGAGGGGGCCGGGGAGGACCAGGCGAGGAGCGGCAGCGGCGGAGCGGGGGCTGGGGACGGCGTCGCCGCTTTGGGAGGGAAGGGAGAGGGGAAGGGAGAGAAATGGAGGAAAGGCAGAGAGAGGGAGGAGCGGAGGCAGGAGAGCGGACGGCTCGAGGATTTGCGTCGTCTCTTCGTCAAGACGCTTTTTTGCGTTTCGGAACGGATCGAATGCAAAATGCGTCGTCGGTTTGGGTTATCCGTTGGAGTATGTTTTTGCTACCAAAACACTGTGCGCGACCTATTTTTAGGTTTGGGTAACTTCGTTGGAGTCAGTCTAACGTGAAGCACGTTTAGAGGCAGCAGCTCCCTTAGCCTCAGCAGTTCTCCGAAGCTGGCCTACCACGAATACAAGCCGAAGCCCGTAGACAACAGCGAACACCGCCGTGCAAAGGCTCTATACGTTTGATCCCTGCATGTACGTACCGCAAGCAGCCAGCGCAAAGGGAGCTGCTGACCCCTGCCTTGACCGGCCTAGCCCAGCTTCCTCCGCTTCCGGCCCAGGAACAGCACGCAGCATCGCGGCGCTGCACACGGGCCCAAGGAGAGCCGCCGCCAGCCTGGACCCACCTGCCAGCTAGGAGATCGGATGGGAGCCGATCCCTCCGTCTGCCGCAGTCACGCCCGATGCCGCACCCATCTCTTTCCGTTTTTCCTCCGTCTCCTTTCCCCGTCGCCCCGCCGTCATCTCCTACCTCCGTACCGTGCTCCTCTGTTTTCCGTCCTAAGCCGAGCTTCGTCGCTCCGTTGGCCGTCGACGCCCACGCCATCAGGGGCCCGCCAAGCCACGTCCCGCGCCCGAACCCTACCTGCCCCGCACCACGCTGAATCGCGCCGCACACCCAAGCTCTTCTCGAAGCTTCTCGGACCGGCTACCGGCCCACGTCCTGGATGACCGCCACGTCGCGCCGGCCGTCACCATCAACGGCACGGACGCCGGCGCACCACCCTGGAACCCTAGCCGCGGCCTATAAAAGCCCTGGCCGAGCCCTCGCCCTCGCCCTCGCCCTCTCCCTCCTGTCCGCCGCCACAGTCGCTGTTTCTCTTCTCTGCCTCACCTCTCTCCACACCTCGTCGCAGCAGAGACGCAGCCATGGAGTGACCGAAGAACCCCAGAGCTCGCCGCGCCTCGGCACGACGGTAGCTAGCTACCTCGGCGAACGCCGCTGCCGAGTCTCCATCCTCGACGCCGCTGGGAGCCCACGAGGTGGTGAACCGCCGCGGCCCCATCCCAATTCGGCGTCAACCGCGACCTGCGCGACGTCGCCGCCATCGCGACGCCGGGGGAGAGAAACCACGCGACCTGGAGCACCTCAACCAACGCCACCACCGAGCTCTGCGACCCGGCACTCGTGTCACCGCCCGATGCCACGTCGAGCGGCCTCTGCCTTGCCTCCTTCGCCACGAACTCCGGTGAGTTTCCACCGCTAGTGAGCCCTTTTTCTTTGCCAAGCATCCGCCTTTTCCTTCTAGTTGCCGTCCCTGCCTATGACCGGCCTTCGTGCCGTGCTCCTCTCGCTTGTCACAGGGAAGCCGTGCGACGACGGCCGCGTCGCCAAGCCGCAGCATGCCCACGCCCGTTCCTCCCTCCGCGGTTCTGCGCAGCACACGACCGCGCCGGGAGTCCGCGCGGCCACGACATCGTCACGGCCTTGCCCTCCGCGAAACCACCGGTGAGCGCCTCAAGAACCAGCCTTATTCCTCCATCTGATGATGCTTTGCCTGCCTGTCCCGGCCTTCGACGCCGGCTCTGTCCCCGCGCCTCGCCGTGGCCCGCAAAGGTGTCTCGCCCCCGCGGTACACACGCACAGAGCAGCAGCAGCCATCGTGACCTTGTTGCCGCCGCCCGGGCGCACTGTTCCCTTCCCAAGCTGATGCCTTGGGGTACACAGGACACCACAAGCACGCCGGCGCACTCACGCACGAGCACGGCTCCACGAGCACACACGTCGAGCCCGTTTGGGCCATTCACAGAGAATCTGCAGGGGCGCCACCGCCATTCCTTCGTGCACGACATGCGCTCGCCGCGACCGCGGCCAGCTCTCGCACGCACCCTGTCGCGAACACCTGCACCAATCATCGCACGGGCCCGTGCGGCCGAGGAACCACGACGAGCTCTTCGCCCCGTTCTGCACAACCGTGACCTTCGCCTCGCTCTGCTCCGTCACCGATGCCTCGAATGGCCGCTACCTTCCCTGTCGGTTCCGGTTACCCAAGCCAAGCCGCAGCCTTGCCACCGGCCTCGACGTTCGCAGCTCCCGGTGGCCATCTCAACGCCACCGCACAACAATTGCATGCCACTGACGGCCACCAGGGACACGTACACCGCCGCACCTTCACGGACCTCCTTCAACCCCGCTTTGACCGTGTCCTCGCACTGCACTCGCCGGCCTTGTCCAATCCGCCCTCGGTTGCAGCCGTGGCACGTCCACGAGTCCACAGGAGCCAAGCTGTTCCCAAGCCACACCGAGCAAGCACGCGTCCTCTCATGCCCGTCAAGGAACCTGCACACTGCCGCTGCCACCGGCGAGGCCCAGCATTGCCGAGCGCACTCGGGCGGATGCTCACCGCTGCTCAGAGGCCTCCCGTCGAACACCTGCCGATGCAGCTCGCTGCTCTCCCTTCCTTTCCTTTTTGATGAAGCGGCCCAAGCTACCCCCGACTTAGCCCAGCCCAGCAGGAAACCTGGTCTTATAACAGCTAGCGGGTCGGCACCAGCCTGGGCCGGCTCCTCTTCTCCGGCACAGCAATGGCAGCGCCAGGCCCAGATCGGCTATGGCTGCTAAAGCCCATCTCTTCCTCTGCCTCCTGGACCAGGCCCAGGTAGCCGTGCAGCCCACCGGCGGTACCAAGCCCAAGCCCTTGAACCTTTTCCTTTTCCGTTTTTCAAAAATCCTTTCCACCTTCCTAAATTCATATCAAATTCATCCCAGCTCCAAAAATTATGAAACCAGTTTAGTAATTTTTCTAAAATCATAACCTACCTCCTAGTGCAGTTCTTGTGTCTTTTTGAATTATTTTTGTTGCGGTTTTATTGGTTCTTATTTGTGGCCGTTCTTGACATCTTCTTGCGTAGCGACGACTTGAGCTCGGATGGATCCAAGGACACCTCGGATGGAGAAGGAGACTCCCACTGATCGGCTACGACGACTTCCGGAGACGTGTACCACTACTTCCTTGACATCGCAGGTGTCATGGCAGCACCTTATCTTAGAGAATCCTATTAGACATTGCAAGTAGAACTGCTAGTACTTTATATTTATTCATTTGCTAGTATATGTGATGCATGCTATTGCCTGAACCATGATTTCCTTGATTGAAACCACTTCACCCTAATCATCTAGCTCTGCGCTCGTACTATTATATTGCCTACCTGCTTGCTTGCATTCACTCCATCATACTTACATATAATTCTTGATATGTGATGTGAGTGGATGCTATGGATATACCATGGATGGGAGATTCTGGTGTGTGTCTTGGGTGAGTGGTGAGGGTCGAGTCGACCAGGCAGGATCTACGACGAGTCTTTGGACAAGTCTTGCCGGGAGGGTGTGACCTGAGCATCCTCTATAAGAGGTACCTGTGGCGGGTACATGTGAGATGAGTAGTTCCCGGGATGCCTTGTTGGGTGAGCCCCCGGGAAGGAGGTGCTGTCCAGGCACGGGATGTTGGATATTCCCATTTGAGAAGATGTCTTGTCTGGTCCCCCTAAGGACTAGTATGTCAAGAGAACCGGCTCATAGGACCCTTCGTGCACACCACTCGTTCCTGATGGACGAGAAACGACATGTCGACTAGCTAGGGCGGTGCCACTACTGCTAGGTTGTAAGTAGATAGTGTAGGGAGGTACGGGTGTATGGCCCACACCCTCCCTAAGACAGCGTGGTGACCTTGGGGGCCCGATACTGCGTCTCACAGTCTCAGCGTTCCGGTAGACTCTAGGGTGACTCAGGGCTGAGTGGTAGGGTGGCATCGTACCGGTTAGGAGGTAGCCCGATGAAAGTGCATCTAGCCCTTTAGTGGGTTTTGGATGATTGAATGACAATGTGATTAAAGGTCTAACCCGTTTGCTAAGTGTGGACAGGTAATAGGTTATCTCTCAGGTACTTAATGAAAGCCAAAATGATGTGTTGTTGTATAAACAATCTAGTTCAAGCACAAGACAACAATGCAAATAGAATTCATGCAAAAGCTTGTTTATTGTGGGATTTCCATGTACTATGTGAAAGCAAGCTTGTGAGAATTAATTAATGAGACATAAGGGATTGCATATGGAATGGTCCCATATTTGAAGCTTGCTAAATTGAAATGAAAAAGATAACAATACATGAATGAATGATTCAACACAAGATGTGACTTGATGGCTTGAGATGGTGAAGATAGCAAGGAAAGGCTTCGAGGTACTAAGCAAGGGTGAAGGTCAAGCGACGGCTTGGCGGCTGAAGAACCTAGCTAGGGTGAAGAAGGAAGCACTTGCATTTAGTTGAGGTACTAATCAAGCTACGATGGCCATGTTTATGTGGAGGATCAAATCACTATTGGAGTGTTTGATGGAAGTGACTTGATACATTTGGGATTATTCAAATTTGATGAATGGAATCAAGTCACGTGCTCAAGATGACTATGCTCAAGTGAAAAAGATCAAAGTTGACATGTTAGCACCCTCACTTGATGAAGATTGGAATACACGGCTTCGGTTGAAAGAGAACAACTCAAAAGGTTTAAATTCGTTATACATTTGAATTTGAATTAATAGGAATGTCGTACTATTAAGAGGGATGCATCATGTTGATAGATAATCATTCATAAGTGCTCAAGCCAACCCATGTGAGTTTTGAGTATTTAAGCGACAAAAGAGCTAACTTTATTTTTACTGGTCTGGCAATACCGGACGTGTTCTGTATTTACCCAGCAGTTGTAAAATTGTTGTTCTCGGGTTGGTTCGTCGGGAGTTTCGACAAGGGTCGGGAGTTCCGACGTCTCGCATTTTAACTAACTTGGAAGGTTCACTGTCCTGGTTATACCGGACGTGTCCGGTATGCACGACTAGAGGCCAACGGCTAGTTTTCCAAAACCTTGAGGGTCGGGAGTTCCGACGGTCGAAAGTTCTGGCATGAGTCGGGAGTTCCGACACCTCACATACTTTAACTCAGTTACATGGTTTTCAAATTTGCTGAGGGTCGGGAGTTCCGACGCCTCACATTGTCTCTGTAACTTAGTTACCGTTGGAGCAGTGTAAGTCATACCGGACGTGTCCGGTATGTGTACCGGACGTGTCCGGTATGTGTACCGGACGTGTCCGGTATGGCAACGGCTATAAAAGGCTAGTTTTTCAAGGAGGGTTATAAATACTCCCAAGCCTCTATCTTTGGGGGCTGCTGATTCTGCTGATTGCTATACACGTTTTTTAGCCTTGTCAACTCTTCCAACCCTCTCTTAGTGAGTGATTGATCAAATTTGCCAAATCAAATTATGGGTTGAGTGAAATTCAAAAAGAGAGCAATCCAACCACTTGAGCACTTGTGCATATTGTCAATCTCGTGATTCGCATTTGTTACTCTTGGGCTCTTCGGTCCTAGATGGCTAGGCGTCGCCGGAGAGCACTCGAGAGATTGTGGTGTGTCTCGAAAAGTTTGTAACGGTCGATTCCGCCGCCTCAGAATCAACTAGTGAAAGGTGAAAAAGGAGTTGGAAAAGACTCCGGCTAGAGTGACCTTCGTGGTAACCTCTAGGGCTGACCTTCGCCGGGTCGCCCACAGCCCCCTCAACGGAGAGTAGGACTCGAACGAGTCCGAACTTCGGTAAAACAAATATCGTGTCTCAATTCGCATTTCATTCGATATTTGTGTTGCTCTAGCTCTTGTGTAGGTTATCTGTGTTTACTGTCATCTCTAGTAGGTACCTGCAGACTGGTTTGAAGATAGAAATCGAAAGAAGCAAGTTTGGGGCTGGTCTGCAGAAATCGTGTATACCTGACACGTCCGGTATTGATCACTGTGATAGGCTGTTCTGCAGAACACGTTCATACCGGACACGTCCGGTATTAGAGTTCAGTGCTGAATTTATTTGATCCTTGCACTAATCGTTGTGATGCAGGATTGTGGCTCCTAGATTTATTTAGTATCTTTTACATACTCTGTGGCTAACTTGTGAGGGGTGGTGTTGCTCTTATTTGGACTTTCCATTTTGGAAACTCCCTTTACTAACTGTTTCCGCATTTAAAGGTGTTAATTTTTAGAAACGCCTATTCACCCCCCTCTAGGCGACATCTTAGGTCCTTTCACCCGATATCAGCCTAGACGATGATCAGCGTCGATGATGTCGATCTTGTGGTTCTAGGTGTACACACTCTGCAGAGTTGATCGATCTATACGTATAGTCGTGTCCACGGTCATGGACATTCCTATGTTCTACGCTTTCCTTGATTAGTGAGATATTTCTTTCTCTCTCCCCTGGGTTTGGATAAGGATTCGGCCTGTCGCCATTGAGGCAAGGACGAGAAGGAGTTGTCCTTGTCGCCTAGAAAGCGTGGTGGTGAGATGTGAGAGTGTGATGTGACTGTGTTGAATATGGGATGGGATGGATGGGTGGTTGGTTGGGATGAGACACTTATATTATTATATTTGATGCTATTCTGCAGGTGTTAAGGATGTAAACCACAACCAAACCATTAAGATCGTCATATCCCTTTATTTTCTATTTTTCCACTAAACCTCATTGGTGCTGACCATGGCCTGCACACATCTGGTGTGTGTAGATTTCTTGACTTGCAGTGATGTTGAGATTAGTAGTTGGATTGCGATCTACTCTCAAGGATGCCCGTGGATTGGAGATTCGCCAAGCTTCGCTGCTATGACTAGTCTATCGGTGTTTCGTTTGGTTTAGCCTAGAGGGCTTGTATCTAGTTTAATGTATTAGGCATACTTTTGTACTTTGTCGTTGTATGACTTCGTAATCAGCTGAAAAATGGATGCCCGTGATAGCCGAGATATCCTGGGACTATCACAGAGGGGGTAAAAGAGTCGGAATTTCTATTTTGGAAATCCTGGTTTGTTTCAGTATAGAACTCATTGCAACATTCTTTCAGTAATTCCCTTGGTAACTGATGGTTCAAAGAGCATTTCAAGTTCTGACTATGCATGTCTTCTGCAGTGTGTGGCTGTAGATGCCTGTGCCGAGCCTGACCTTGTGGACGCGCTGAAAGTTTCTGGTTTCCCTGACATTCTCTTCACCAACGGAGGAAGGATAATACACCGTGAGAAAGGTTGGTTGTACGACTCATCTTTGAGAAACACCCCACTGATTTGACTTGCATTCGACCAACTGTGTCGTGGAGTTGTCTGACCATAAATCTCTGGTGCTAGTTGTCCGGTGGGCGGAGGCATGGTCGAGGATGATGGTGTTTTTCTACTACAAAGCAGCAAGGCCAACACCGTGCAGCAAGGCCAACACCGTTCTTGTGTAAAGCAGATGGGAACAGTCAAGAAAAGGTCCCTAGCTTTAGAGCAGAACTAATTTCGTGCTTCAAATCAAATTTTTTAGAAATATCAATGCACTTTGTTAGAACTTCACATGTCATTAGGAAGTTTATGCTGTTATTAGGACTAAGAGTTGAAACTTATAACTGTTACCAGAAAACCACATTACTCAGCCTCTTTTATTACAGCAGAAGGCGTCACAGAGGCACGCTGAATCTATTGTGAACGATGCCTCTTTCGTCGTTTTAGCAGTACCGATAGAGAGAAATCTTCTTGACGGCCATAGTTTCTGTTGAAACGCAGCATATTCTGTGGTCTCGGAATGCAGGCATAAATAAAACAAAAAAAAAGCATGACATTCAACACCAAACAATTCCCAGTATTATAGTATAGATTAGCAACTTAAGCACAAGTGCATATGTGGTCATCATGATTACTACTTATCATGAGTACTACATATAACAATAATATAAGCCTAACACGATAGACATCAGTTCAACATAACGACCCATTATATAAACAATAGTTCAGCATAACGACCCATTATATAAACAGTAGTTACAGACACTGTTACTTCTTATCTGGGCCAGACAGTTGGCAGTTGGCACGGCAAATATATAGCACGCATATAGTATTATGAGCTTAACAATATACGGCAATCCATAATTAAGCTCACGCTTACCAGTCCATTACCGACCAAGAAACCTGCTTACCAGTCCATTACCGACCAAGAAACCTTAACGCGCATCTTAGTGACACCAACAGTGATAACATCTTTCTCTGAGCTCCTGATCCTTCGAGTAAACTCGATCGTGCGCTTAGAAACACCATCGCTAGTCTGGATGACAATTATCAGCATGTCTCCCCTACCGACAGCTATGACAGGCTGCAAAAGTTGGATAACTCCTTTAACGCCGCCAATCTTCTTACCACGAAGTTTGCTATCATGAAGCAGGAGGCTATGCGGGATGTGCACAGTGCAAGCAGTGATTTTACCACTGAACTCTCCACGTAAAACTTCAATAGCAACAAGAGCCTCAAGGCTGTCTTTCACAACTGAACACCCCACCTCAACTGTACTGAGCCTCGTAGCAAGAGATTTACTTTCAACAAAGGATTTCTCAAGGATCCGACGACTAAGGCCCTTGATCGTTACAAACCCTTTACTAAGTTCTCTGTCCCTACCCCGTTGAGCACCCTTTTGTCGAACATCTTTTATCTTCAGATCGATCTCAATGAATAGATCATCTAACAATACGATTCCTCGTTTTGGGCCCTCCAAGGTCAGCGGTTGGGTCTACAAAAAAAGTTTACAGTACAGTTTAGTGGCACATATAATTTCCCTTTAATATAAAGTAATGCAACAGAAGTACATTAGCCACGAAGCAGAAGGAAGCTGTTACCATTACACACATATATATTATAATAATACGAGAGAACTTGTGTGATACCGAAATGACAAACAAGGTTAGGTTTCCCATTCTAAGAAGAGATATGTTAAAAAGAGACCCATAAATAGTTCATCAACAAAATCAGCTTCGAGTCGCTCTTTTCCATACTACTATACTATACGTGAATCATATGCCATTATTATATGGTGATCATTCCATGCATGCCAAATTATCTTAAGACAATAGAGGAAGTTGCATCCACCACTAGAAACTACAATTTAAATATTCACCCACACAATGACCATTTTGTCTAAACAAGAATTAAAACGAAGAATATCCTTCATTCAGATATTTGCATTTTAAATCAACAACCTGGCACGATAAATAACTGAACTGATAATTGATGATCAACTGATGACATGCAAAACTCCAGCTTTCAGCGCCATACAGATTCAAAACTAGAAGGGTGTGTGTCAACTGTTAGATTTTGAATGATTATTGATCCAACTAGCAGTTATAATGCCAATAAACGTGCTAGTATTGACTTTTATCTTTCCAAACACATAATGCATGCTAGAATCTCTATGTTAAGAATGATGGATAACTAAACTAGGCATGGTATCGGTACCTTAGAGTTGATGACTTGGCAATTATCTCTACTGCGGCGGAAGACATAAACACACTTGCGATCAAGGGAATCTCTGGCAATGATAGTGCCATAGACATGTATTGGAAATTTAACATCCAAGGATGCTATCTTCACGGAGAGAATATTTACTGCATCAAGCAGAGGACAAAAATCATCCAGTTTGTAGATCTTGTTGGTGTATCTCATTGGTCCAATGCTTGCTGCAGCGCAGGAAAACAAAAACAATAACATAATTAGGTTTAATGCAAATCAGGCTCAGGAAAAAAAAAGTTAAGGTTTCCTGCAGACAGCAAATCAGACTCTGAAGAAGTGCTTGTTTGCAATTGAATCCCTATAGTGTAAGTGCACATGCTGTGTAGGGTAACTGACAAAGGTTACTTAGGCCCTGTTTAGTTCCCTCAAAAAATGCCAAATTTTTCAAGATTTCCCGTCACATCGAATCTTTGGACGCATGCATGAAGCATTAAATATAAATAAAAAATAAAACTAATTACACAGTTTAGACGAAATCCACGAGACGAATCTTTTATGCATAATTAGACTATGATTGGACACTAGTTGCCAAATAACAACGAAAACGCTACCATGTCATTTTGCCAAAAATTTCAGCAACCAAACTGGGCCTTAATATAGGGAAACTCCTCTCTAAATTCAAGCGACTGAAACTATTACCGAGATGAGATGCATGAATTAATAGTTCCTCATGGACGCGGGAGGCAAAGGACAAAATTACAAGAGATTTTTTTTAAGCTTTTGACGTGGGGATTGATCCCCACCTGGATTTATATTACTTGAATTGTGACAGGTTTTGCCTGGGCGGCTTATACAAAAGCAAAATTACAAGGGAATTGAGAGGTGGATAGGCTTACACTCCTCGTCGATGTCGAATTCGTTGAAGTCGTAGAAGAAGTAGCGGGTCATGTAGTGGCCGCCCTGCTTGGGATCGTAATCACGGATCCGATCAGAGGCTGCTTCCTCTGTTTGCGCAGATCCTCCAGGCGCGCCTCCTCCTGCTCAATCTGCATCCGCCTCTCATGGTCCGCCACCGCCTCCGCCACGTCGAAGAAGAAGGGTTCCAAGCCTGCCCACTCCTCCTCCTCCTCCTCATATGACTCCACCACGTGCGTGGAGGAGCCGGAGCCCCAGATGGACCCTCCATGCTCGGCGCTAACGATACCGTCCGCCATGGATAGGCCGCCGCCGCCGCCGCCGAAGGGGCATCTGGTCTGGTTGGGCTTGTGATGTGATGATCTCTCGGAATATATCAACCGTGGGGCAGGTTTTGTGATGTGGCCCACTATCTCGCCGTGTACTTGTCCAATAAGCCCAACCCAAGACCTATTCCCTTGACTTCCGAAGGTTCGGCCCGGCCCGGCAATGGCCTTTGTTTCGATGGAGTAGAATCCATCGTTTGAAACACCCAATAGCCTGTTTTGATACGCTTAAAATCAGATTCTCGATGGAAATAAGTGAGAATCCCACCCAAACGCTATGATTATCTCCGATTCTAATCGCTATTTGCGCTACGACTCGGGAATCCTTGCACCGCGAGCTTGCACGCCCGTTTCTTCCACCGCATGTCGATTTTCCACCGGTTGCCCTCCCGTGCGCTATGGTCAGCCGTCAGCGCCGTCGGGGCCGCAAGCACTGCGCCGCCGCCGCGCGCGCGGCTCGCGAAATGCGCTCTCCCGCTCGCTCCTTGGCACAGTGGCACTCATCGGCCCATCGCTGCGCACGCCCAGTCCTCTGCGTCGTGGCGCACCACGAGCAGTCGCCCACATGCCGCGTCGAGTCTCGTCGCCCGACCTCACCTCATCCTCCCGCGTACACTGCCCTCGTCTGGCCTCGCCGCGCCGAGCGCAGGTCCGACCGGCGTCGGCAAGCCGCGTGGGAGAAGAACAGGGACAGATGAAGAAGAAAGAGGCAGGGGTAAAAAGGGTATTTCATCACTGTTCTCTAGCCTCTGAGCCAGAAATGAATATTTTAATATGTTTGGTGCCCTTAAAAAATTTTAGCAACGACAAAACTATCTACCAGCAAATCGCTCTATTTTCGGTGTCCACCAGCAAAAGGAGGACACTTTCCGTGTCAAAGGCAAATTTTGCCTTTATATAAACACGGGTCATGAATCCAAATCACACACAGGACATAGAGAGTGTAAGGGTACTTTGGAAAGTAAAAATATATATTAGTCACTTAGCTTTTTTATACTAGGCTAGGAAA
Source organism: Miscanthus lutarioriparius (assembly GCA_904845875.1). Lineage (NCBI taxonomy): Eukaryota > Viridiplantae > Streptophyta > Magnoliopsida > Poales > Poaceae > Miscanthus > Miscanthus lutarioriparius. The sequence goes on from CAJGYO010000015.1 coordinate 50,402,842, forward strand.
TATACATGTGAGCTGCAATAGAGCTAATATGTCTTGAATGATGGGGATTTAACAGAGAAGTGGTGGGATCAATATCCATAAATAGAGACACTCTATTTGTCACTCAATTTATATTCCTAAATATTCTGTTATAGTTACTCTACATTGCCAGTCATATAACCCGAGTCAAACTTTGAATTGTGTGCACTTAGATCAAATACGATTATTAAGGTATCTTCGGCATCAAAAAAATTGTTTAGAGGTTTATTGTAGCACCCTCGGTGTTACACTGTAAATCATTTACTAAAACACGTCATGAGCATCATACTTATGGGGTAATGCATGTGACGAAACGAATAGGTGAAGCATTTCAACTAAATCGATTAATAAGAATGCAAAACGAAAAGTTACTCCACGATTCATACAATTATCAAGTATGGTTGTAAAGCAATTTTTGTTGAGTAAAATTACTATAGAACTTATATATGGGGCTTAAATAAGGTTTGGAGTGTGAACTTTGTAGAAGATGATAAAATACTTGCCGTTGAAAAATAACCTTATTAGCTAATGTTTCCAATAGCTTAGAAATGCAATATGAAATAGAGTTCAACTCAAAACTTAGAAAAATTTTCAAGTCTGTTGACAATTAGACATTGTTATGTTTAGCAAACTATTTTGAGGAATTGGGTTAAAGAGCGATGTAGTGTTATAGCTTGATTAAGTAGCCTCACATACTATCTTGAGTGTAATGAAGACCGTTTATGTTTAGGAGTAATGGTTTAGTCGTGGTAGAAGCTTTAAAATCTGTGCACAGCACATTTTCGGTTTGCTTTCCCCGGGTGGACGCGGTCACCGCACGTCAGTGGTCTACGTCGCCGCGTCGGTGCGCATCGCGCGCACCCGCGTGTTGCCGCGCTGGGCTGGCTGTGTGCCGTGGGAATAGTCTTGGGCGCTGCCATGTGAGGCCGCCGCTGCTGCCACGCGGCCGTGCCGTGCTACCGCCCGCCCTGCGCGCTGCCGTGCTGCCAGGTCCACCGTGCATCGCGACACGCCTACTGCCATTGTCGTCACAGCCCCGCGCTCGTGTCTGCGCTGCAATGCTCTGCGCCCTGGCCCCGTTTGATTCCGTGCACGTGGTTGCAACCGCCGTCGTCATGCCATTGATGGCGCTGCGGTGCGCGGGCTAGGCCGGCGTGAACACGCGCGTGCTCGTTCGCTAGTGGCTAGACTAGGTCACTACGGTTACATCAACCGCGTCCCGCCAAGGCGTGTCACAGCAGAGCCCTGGCCGCATTCCATCGTCCTCGCTCTGCCTCCCATTTCTTTGCTGCCGCCGTCGCCTTGCGCCCACGAGTGTGCCAGAGATAGGTCACCTCTATTCAATTCGGCTCGTCCGCACCTCCGCCCTCACATCTCCTCATCGTCCGACCCCTCACCGCCTTGATGACGGCTTGGCCAGGCGCCAATTTGGCGTCTTCCCGCCGGTGCGCCATTAAGGCCGCACTGCGACCATGACCGAGGGCAGACCTCCCATCCCTCTACTCGAACCCAATTGCCCACGCCAGTAGATGTGCCTTGCCTTCCTCTTCATCATGTGTGCCTCGGCTTAGTTGTTACCAGCTCCAACCCCGCTGATGCGACCGTGCCATCGTGGTACGGTGCCGCACGGCTCGGCTGCACGTGGCCAACTCCTCTCCGCCACTCTCTTCGCCAACGGTCACCACAACTAGGCTCACGGTAGCCTATTAATGCTCACTCGCTAGCTAGCTGGGTTCGTTGATGCTTGAGTTCGTCGGGGCGGTCGCGCCACCGTCGTGGACAACCGCGTATCGTCGTGGCCGGCTCCATCGAGTCTCGCCGCCCCACGCTGCCGCTAGGTGTAGCTGGTTGAACTGGGGATGAAGGCTGGTCCGACCGTTGGGCCAGTGGCAGCCCCAGGTGGCGGGCGCAGCCGTGCTAGGCCACCGGTCGCCGCGCCGCCACGCACTAAGCCGCCAGAGTGCGCACGAGTAAATTAGAGAAAGGCTGGGGGGTTAAGTGAGAGGGTGTGTGAGTAAGTAAAATAGTGTTGGTCCTTGGTTGCGAATTGGGGGAAATGCAAGGTCTCTTTTGCAAAAACACCGACGCGCGCGAGACTCTCCCACCGTGGGCCTGCTTCGCGTGGGTCGCGCTTGCGGGCCGCGCGTGCGCGTGCGCTGCGCGCGGATGGGCCGCGCGAGAATTGGTTTTTCTTTTTCCAGCAAATTAGCAAATGTTTTCTAATTTAGTTTTGAGCTGATCTTTAGAAAATTATAGCAAATTCTGTAGATGTCCAAAAATTATAAAACTAATTTTGTTAGGTTCCTAAAATTGTGCTCTATCTGTTAGTGTATTTAGTTCATATATATATATATATATGTGTGTGTGTGTGATATGCACTTACGTTACTGGCATTTTATAGAAACCACTTGCATAAATACTATGTCCTATGAGTCCTACTAGTACAGGTGCGAGTAGCTGCTATGCTTAGGATTTTCGGTAGCGTGAGTAACCTGCCGTTACTCACAATAGGCGATTATTATTATCACTCTTATAATAAAATGGTCAAAGGAAAATGGAGACCGGGTAGGGATATGGTATGGGTATTGGTGGGTGTAAGAGGTTGTATCCCGCGGCCAACGGGGCATAACTTGGTTACACTGTTTTTTTTGTCCGTGACGGTTAAGGACCGACCGTTGCATTGGGTTCTAGTCAAGTCACAGACTTATTATTCTGAGCACATGCTTATTTATGGGAGCAGGGAAGGCTCGTTGCTATCTTGTCGTGGGTTCCGGCTCTTTCCGGACCGATTGATTGGAGGTAGGATGGTGGAGGTCTAAGCACCACATTTATGCAAACATATAGTTTTCTTCTCAAGTACTGCAGCTGTAGCCGTTCAATTTTGCAGATCTGAAAGCCTATCATGCCCAGGCTTTTAACTTGGCCTACAAACATGCCTTCCATTTGTACCTGCCATCTACCAACAATCCAACATAGAAGGTTGCCTCTTTTGCTTCTATATACTTAACTTGAAGGAAGCTGATGTGTTTATAACTTTATATAATGACTAGGTGAGTGCCCATACGTTGCAACGGGATAAAACTTATGTATGCATGATAAATGGGAAGAATCAACCCAACCAAACACAATTCATTGCTGCCATAAAATAACAGAATTCATTTAAGTCGATGCTCGTTTTGAACAGAGCACATATTTGTGTTTGTGAATTTGAGAGCAAAATGATCAACATGAAAGTACAAAAACAAAATATTATAGTCATCCAAGGAGACAAGCATAGCATTGAAATGCACTTGATAAAGACGAAATTGATCAGAGCGCAGCTTGCTAACTGCTGCATCCAAGTTTTATAAAACTATGTCACAAACATGTTCGACGTGATGTTAATGCTATCGTATTTGTTCATCCCTGTACCCTGGCCAACCTCACCTTCTTCCACCATAGTCGTATCCACAACTCAGGCATCACTAAACTCACCCTTGCACTGTTTGGACTATAAGCATCCAAACAGTCCTTGAGATGTTTTTCCTCACCTGGACAAGCACTCTAGAGGTTGAAAGCAATAGACTTAATTAGTCCAGAATGATCAATTTAACAACAAAATTTTGAACTTTTAAAAAAATGAAAATGGCATCATGAAATCATGTCAATTTAAGTTTCCCACAAATTCACAATAGCTGACAAACATTGAGCCCAATGCAAAATCATCCCACGGGTAATGGAATCAGGTTACTGCTACTACTCTGATTAGAACCCTATGCACAGTTGCACACGTTATTAGCTATTATCAGTGTGTAGTGGGATACTGCTGGTGCAAATATACTTGACAACACCACCAGACTATCAACTCATACATACATGAAAAGGCTCTAGCCAAGTATACAAGAGCAACCGATAAAGAATATTACGGTCCAATGTGCACTTTACTTTAAATTTGAGAATGAATTTCTGGTTTCTTTATTATAGTAGAAAAATGTGCTGAAAGTTCAGTACACTTAGCAGCTACTATGTGACTCAGGTGAGATAATCCAACTTATCCAAAAAGCAAGAGAGCAAGCCAACCTGATATGCTAATGGTATCCATGTTAGGCCTTGTTTGGATGTATATGTATTCACTTCAATCTACATGGGTTGGAATGGAATGGAATAGAACTTAGTTCAATTCCACTGCAATACACTTCAACACATGTAGATTAAGATGAATATATGCCATCCGCGGCCATCCGCTGCTGGCCTACTGCAACTGCACCTTCGCCATCCGCGGCCACGCCGCCCCTCGCCCCCGCCGCAACGCCACGCTGGGGCCAGGGTAGGGCGAGGCACCCTCGGCCACTGACGTGGCGGCGAGTTGGCATGCTCCCCAGCTTGGGCGCTGCTGGCTCCCGGTGTGGGATGCGGCCGGCTCCATAGCAGTTGCACGGCTGGCCCTGCTCATTGATGCTGAGCGAGCGTATGGGTAGACGTGCCGAAATAATTCGCAAGGTTCTAGGACTGTGAAGAACTGCTTCTTCCACCTTGTGAACCACCGGGGTAAGGCCGGGATGGAGCTCTGGATCAAGAGTACCTCAAACCTATTGTAGCGTGCTCCTGCTATTATAACACCACTAAAGTTGACTTGACCACGGGCCACAGCATTAGATATTGTAGACCAGTTGGTGAAATTTCCTGAGTACTTCTTCTCTAGGTTGTCCTCTGGATCCTCAGTAGTAACATCCAAATTGTTGCTGTAGATCTCGTATAACCTACGAAGCCAAGCTGGGAACAGAAGCCCCTTTGATATGGGAATAAATATACTCATTAATGCATGTCTTACTTCTTTTCTAGTCCTGTGCTCAGCATTGCTTAGGGTATCATGGGACTGTCAGAGGCCACCAATTCCAATTCTGACATTAGATATGTCATTCCCCATATAGCCTCCATCCATTGGTATCCTCACTATGAATCTCTTAGTAGCTTCGGTGACTGCAATACCGGACACGTTGGCATCCTCGTAATGGTAGAACACTTCCTTATACACGGATCCAATAGAGGTTGCTAAGGCTGAAGATAACCTTGATTGGCTCGATTGGCTTCTCGTCTCGACCTCGTCTTCCCATTGGCTGAACCAGTACCTCAAATAAACCTGAAGATAAAGTGGTTGGAATCTTGTAGGACACTGACCCTGTTGGGCTCACTGGAATTTGGCTATTGCTGTTGATGTTGATTTGTTGTGACAGATAAACATTGTTCCTTCTCTGAAAAGTAATGCCGAAGTAGTGCTAAAAAACAGGGCGTGAGCCTGCAGCACTGGTTATAACCCCTTCGATAAACTGAGCATGTCCATTATTTTATTTGGCTGTCTGTTCAAGCATCAGTTTCTTTATCTTGCTTAGCATGCTACCGAAACGCCGAGCCATCTTTTGGGCCAAGAACATGTCTTGTGGATGTGGCCAACATTCAGAGCCCTCTTCACTGTAGACAGTAATAGCATCGAGCTCTGGATCAAGAGTACCTCAAACCTATTGTAGCGTGCTCCTGCTATTATAGCACCACTAAAGTTGACTTGACCATGGGCCACGGCATTACATATTGTAGACCAGTTGGTGAAATTTCCTGAGTACTTCTTCTCTGGGTTGTCCTCTGGATCCTCAGTAGTAACATCCAAATTGTTGCTGTAGATCTCGTATACCCTACGAAGCCAAGCTGGGAACCAAAGCCCCTCTGATATGGGAATAAAGACACGTTGACATCCTCGTAATGGTAGAACACTTCCTTGTATACGAACCCAACTGAATAGAGGTTGCTAAGGCTAAAGATAACCTTGATTGGCTCGATTGGCTTCTCATCTCGACCTCGTCTTCCCATTGGCTGAGCTAGTACAACAAATAAACCTGAAGCTGAAGTGGTGGGAATCTTGTAGGACACTGACCCTATTGGGCTTGGTAGAATTTGGTTGCTGCTGCTGTTGATGCTAATTTGTTGTGATAGATAAATATTGTTCCTTTTTTGAAAATTAATGCCAAAGTAGTGCTGAAAAACAGGGCGTGATCCTGCAGCACCGGTTATAACCCCTTCGACAAACTGAGCATGTCCATTATTTTCTCTGGTTGTATGTTCAAGCATCAGTTTCTTTATCTTGCTTAGCATGCTGCCGAAACGCCGAGCCATCTTTTGGGCCAAGAACTTGTCTTATGGCTGTGGCCAAATTCAATGCCCTCTTCACTGTAGACAGTAATAGCATCGAGCTATGGATCAAGTGTACCTCAAACCTATTGTAGCGTGCTCCTGCTATTATAGCACCACTGAAGTTGACTTGACCACGGGCCACGGCATTAGATATTGTAGACCAGTTGGTGAAATTTCCTGAGTACTTCTTCCCAGGGTTGTCTTCTGGATCCTCAGTACTAACATCCAAATTGTTATTGTAGATCTTGTATAACCTACGAAGCCAAGCTAGGAACCGAAGCCCCTCTGATATGGGAATAAATATACTCATTAATGCATGTCTTACTTCTTTTCTGGTCCTATGCTCAGCATTGCTTAGGATAGCACGGGACTGCCAGAGGCCACCAATTCCAATTCTGACATTTGATAAGTCATTCCCCCATATAGCCTCCATCCATTGGTATCTTCACTATGAATCTCTTAGTAGCTTCGATGACTATAATACCGGAGATGTTGGCATCCTCGTAATGGTAGAACACTTCCTTGTACACGAATCCAACTGAATAGAGGTTGCTACGGCTGAAAATTAACCGTGATTGGCTTGATTGGCTTCTCATCTCGACCTCATCTTCCCATTGGCTGAACCAGTACAACAAATAAACCTAAAGCTAAAGTAGTTGGAATCTTGTAGGACACTGACCCTGTTGGGCTCGCTGGAATTTGGCTACTGCTGTTGATGCTGATTTGTTGTGACAGATAAACATTGTTCCTTCTCTGAAAAGTAATGTCGAAGTAGTGCTGAAAAACAGGGCGTGATCCTACAGCACCGGTTATAACCCCTTCGATAAACTGAGCATGTCCATTATTTTCTCTGGCTGTTTGTTCAAGCATCACTTTCTTTATCTTGCTTAGCATGCTGCCGAAACGCCGAGCCATCTTTTGGGCCAAGAACTTGGCTTGTGGCTGTGGCCAACATTCAGAGCCCTCTTCACTATAGACAGTAATAGCATCGAGCTCTGGATCAAGAGTACCTCAAACCTATTGTAGCGTGCTCCTGCTATTGTAGCACCACTAAAGTTGACTTGACCATGGGCTACGGCATTAGATATTGTAGACCAGTTGGTGAAATTTCCTGAGTACTTCTTCTCTGGGTTGTCCTTTGGATCATAAGTAGTAACATCCAAATTTTTGCTATAAATTTCATATAACCTACGAAGCCAAGCTGGGAACCAAAGCCCCTCTGATATGGGAATAAATATACTCATTAATGCATGTCTTACTTCTTTTCTGGTCCAGTGCGCAGCATTGCTTAGGGTATCATGGGACTGCCAAAGGCCACCAATTCCAATTCTGACATTTGATAAGTCATTCCCCATATAGCCTCCATCCATTGGTATCTTCACTATGAATCTCTTAGTAGCTTCGGTGACTGCAATACCGGACACGTTGCCATCCTTGTAATGGTAGAACACTTCCTTGCACACGAATCCAACTGAACAGAGGTTGCTAAGGCTGAAGATAACCACGATTGGCTCGATTGGCTTCTCATCTTGACCTCGTCTTCCCATTGGCTGAACCAGTACATCAAATAAACCTGAAGCTGAAGTGGTTAGAATCTTGTAGGACACTAACCCTGTTGGGCTCGCTGGAATTTGGCTGCTACTGCAGTTGATGCTAATTTGTTGTGATAGATAAATATTGTTCCTTTTCTGAAAAGTAATGCCAAAGCAGTGCTAAAAAAACAGGGCGTGATCCTACAGCACCGGTTATAACCCCTTCAACAAACTAAGCATGTCCATTATTTTCTCTGGCTGTATGTTCAAGCATCAGTTTCTTTATGTTGCTTAGCATGCTGCCGAAACGCCGTGCCATCTTTTGGGCCAAGAACTTGTCTTGTGGCTGTGGCCAACATTCAGAGCCCTCTTCACTATAGACAGTAATAGCATCGAGCTCTGGATCAAGAGTACCTCAAACCTATTGTAGCGTGCTCCTGCTATTATAACACCACTAACGTTGACTTGACCACGGGCTACGGCATTAGATATTGTAGACCAGTTGGTGAAATTTCCTGAGTACTTATCTGGGTTGTCCTCTGGATCATAAGTAGTAACATCCAAATTTTTGCTATAAATTTCATATAACCTACGAAGCCAAGCTGGGAACCGAAGCCCCTCTGATATGGGAATAAATATACTCATTAATGCATGTCTTACTTCTTTGCTGGTCCTGTGCTCAGCATTGCTTTGGGTATCATGGGACTGCCAGAGGCCACCAATTCCAATTCTGACATTTGATAAGTCATTCCCCATATAGCCCCCATCCATTGGTATCTTCACGATGAATCTCTTAGTAGCTTCGGTGAATGCAATACCGGACACATGGGAATCCTCGTAATGGTAGAACACTTCCTTGTACATGAATCCAACTGAATAGAGGTTGCTACGGCTAGAGATAACCTTGATTGGCTCGATTGGCTTCTCATCTCGACCTCGTCATCCCATTGGCCGAACCAATATAGCAAATAAACCTGAAGCTGAAGTGGTTGGAATCTTGTAGGACACTGACCCTGTTGGGCTCGCTGGAATTTGGCTGCTGCTGCTGTTGATGCTAATTTGTTGTGACAGATAAATATTGTTACTTCTCTGAAAAGTAATGCCGAAGTAGTGTTGAAAAATAGAGCATGATCCTGCAGCACCGGTTATAACCCCTTCAACAAACTGAGCATGTCCATTATTTTCTCAAGCTGTATGTTCAAGCATCAATTTCTTTATCTTGCTTAGCATGCTGCTGAAACGCCGAGCCATCTTTTGGGCCAAGAACTTGTCTTGTGGCTGTGGCCAACATTCGGAGCCCTCTTCACTATAGACAGTAATAGCTTCGAGCTCTGGATCAAGAGTACCTCAAACCTATTGTAGCATGCTCGTGCTATTATAGCACCACTAAAGTTGACTTGACCACGGGCCACGGCATTAGATATTGTAGACCAGTTGGTGAAATTTCCCGAGTACTTCTTCTCTGGGTTGTCCTTTGGATCCTCAGTAGTAACATCCAAATTGTTGCTGTAGATCTCGTATAACCTACGAAGCCAAGCTAGGAACCAAAGCCCCTCTGATATGGGAATAAATATACTCATTAATGTATGTCTTACTTGTTTTCTGGTCCTGTGCTCAGCATTGCTTAGGGTATCATGGGACTACCGGAGGCCACCAATTCCAATTATGACATTTGATAAGTCATTCCCCATATAGCCTCCATCCATTGGTATCTTCACTATGAATCTCTTAGTTGCTTCGGTGACTGCAATACCGGACACATTGGCATCATCGTAATGGTAGAACACTTCCTTGTACACGAACCCAACTGAATAGAGGTTGCTAAGGCTGAAGATAACTTTGATTGGCTTGAATGGCTTCTCATCTCGATCTCGTCTTCCCATTGGCTGAACTAGTACAGCATATAAACCTAAAGCTGAAGTGGTTGGAATCTTGTAGGACACTGACCCTGTTGGGCTTGCTGGAATTTGGCTGCTACTGCTGTTGATGCTAATTTGTTGTGACAGATAAATGTTGTTCCTTCTCTAAAAAGTAATGCCGAAGTAGTGCTAAAAATAGGGCGTGGCCCTGCAGCACCGGTTATAACCCCTTCGACAAACTAAGCATGTCCATTATTTTCTTTGGCTATATGTTCAAGCATCAGTTTCTTTATCTTGCTTAGCATGCTGTCGAAATGTCGAGCCATCTTTTGGGCCAAGACTTGTCTTGTGGCTATGGCCAACATTCAGAGCCCTCTTCACTGTAGACAGTATTAGCATCGACCTATGGATCAAGAGTACCTCAAACCTACTGTAGCGTGCTCGTGCTATTATAGCACCACTAAAGTTGACTTGACCACGGGCCACGGCATTAGATATTGTAGACCAATTGGTGAAATTTCCCGAGTACTTCTTCTCTGGGTTGTCCTCTGGATCCTCAGTAGTAACATCCAAATTGTTATTGTAGATCTCGTATAACCTACGAAGCCAAGCTAGGAACCGATGCCCCTTTGATATGGGAATAAATATACTCATTAATGCATGTCTTACTTGTTTTCTGGTCCTGTGCTCAGCATTGCTTAGGGTATCATGGGACTGCCGGAGGCCACCAATTCCAATTCTGACATTTGATAAGTCATTCCCCATATAGCCTCCATCTATTGGTATCTTCACTGTGAATCTCTTAGTAGCTTCGGTGACTGCAATACCAGACACGTTGGCATCCTCGTAATGGTAGAACACTTCCTTGTACACAAATCCAACTGAATAGAGGTTGCTAAGGCTAAAGATAACTTTGATTGGCTTGATTGGCTTCTCATCTCGACCTCGTCTTCCCATTGGCTGAACCAGTACAGCAAATAAACCTGAAGCTGAAGTGGTTGGAATCTTGTAGGACACTGACCCTATTGGGCTCGCTGGAATTTGGCTGCTGCTGTTGATGCTGATTTGTTGTGACATATAAACATTGTTCCTTCTCTGAAAAGTAATGCCAAAGTAGTGCTAAAAAATAGGGCGTGATCCTGCAGCACTAGTTACAACCCCTTCGACAAACTGAGCATGTCCATTATTTTCTCTGGCTATCTATTCAAGCATCAGTTTCTTTATCTTGCTTAGCATGCTACCGAAACGCCGAGCCATCTTTTAGGCCAAGAACTTATATTGTGGCTGTGGCCAACATTCAGTGTTGTACAACTCAAACTAGAATGTGGGAACCTGCATGCCCAACTGGTTAAATGTTAGTTTTTTATGCTAACAAGCAATTGCCGTATTCAAGATGTACCAGTAAACATAAATAGCATTAGTACCAACATTCAGGATAGATTAAAAGCTTAAGCATGAGATCCAAGTAGGCAGAAAATAACATGTAAAACAAAAATGAATATAATAAAAGCTTAAGCTTAAGCATAAGATGTACCAGTAAACATAAATAGCATTAATACCAGCATTTAGGATAGATTAAAAGCTTAACCATGAGATCCAAGTAGGCAGAAAATAGCATGTAAAACAAAATGAATATAATAAAAGCTTAAGCTTAAGCATAAGATGTACTAGTAAACATAAATAGCATTAGTACCAACATTCAGGATAAATTAAAAGCTTAAGCATGAGATCCAAGTAGGCAGAAAATAGCATGTAAAACTAAATGAATATAATAAAAGCTTAAGCTTAAGCATAAGATGTACCAGTAAACATTAAAGTTATAGGCATATGATATATATATCTTAGCTACTTTGAAGATAGCATGTAGGTGTACATAGACCTGACAATGACAATTTCCTATAGCATGTAGGTGTATATTATAGATTATTACAGGACCAACTAGCCATAGATCTATCATGTGTACTTACATTTGGAATAAATAGCGAGTCCTAGAACATGTACTAGTACGGGATTAATAGATAGAGTGAGAGAGAGAGATAGGGGTTGAGGAGGTGCAAACCATCGGTCACCTTCATAGAAGATGAACTGGCGATGGGGTTGCTTGACGGTGGTGTTGTGATGCCCGGCGGTGAAGGCGCTGTCGCGATGGTGGCGGTGCAGAGGCGGCGGTGGCCGGTGGTGGAGCTTCCCGTCGCTGGCAACGTCCCCTCTCTAGATCAGCTAGGGTTTAGGGACTGTAGGTGGGGCATCTAGAGGCTTAGGTGAACATCGTGCCTTGTTCCTCGGCCCCCACCTCCTTTTTTATGGTGCTGTGCGATGAGGGCCCACCAACCATAGAACAGTTGGGTGCCCCCGATTAGGGCATGGATCCAAGGGCCTAATTGGTCGTTGGACCAATTGGTGGAGATCATTTAACATTATCTCCCTTGATCTCATCTTCGGTTGTGCTATGTAAATATTTTCCTCCACATCCCCGTTTAGGAACACCGTCTTTACATCCATCTAATGTAATTCTAAATATTAATGTGCTACAAGCGCCATTATGATTCTAAAAGAATCCTTACATGAACTTGGAGAAAATATCACATTGTAATCTATGCCTTCTCTTTGCGTGAAGTCTTTCGCCACAAGTCACGCTTTAAACCTTTCTATATTCCCTTTGGAGTCATGTTTAGTTTTGTAGACCCATTTACAGCCTACTGTATTGGCTCCTTTAGGAATTGTTTCTAAGTTCCAAACACCGTTGGTTTTCATTGATTTTATTTCATCTTCCATGGCTTCAAGCCACTTAGATGAGTGAGCGCTTCTCATGGCTTCTTCAAATGAAGTGGGATCACCCTCTATTTGAAATTCCTCACATTCATAAACTTCGTAGTCATCAGGAATGGCTGATCTCCTGACTCTTTGAGACCTTCTAGAGGCCTCATTAGATGACGCTTGTTCTATATGAGGCTGTTGTTGCTCTCCCTCATGTGTGACAATGGGTTCTAGGGGATCCTGAAGGACAGGTTCCTTATGTTCATTCATTGTTGCCACAGGAGAACTAACAACAGGTGTTGTTACTACAGTGTCTTGCACTGTTGGTACAACAACAACAAGTAGTGTGAAGAATGGCTCCTGAACCATAGGAGTGGGCACGTATACCCGCTTCTCTTCAAAACTAATTTCTGGTGCTACCATGCTCCCCCTGATCATATTATCCTCCAAGAAGACAACATGTCTTGTTTCTATAAACTTTATTTATCTGTCGGGACAATAGAAGCGATAGCATTTTGACTTTTCTAGATAGCCAATGAAATGGCAACTGACTGTCTTGGAGTTTAGCTTCCCTATGTTTGGGTTAAAAACTTTTGCCTTAGCTGGACAACCCCACACACGTAAATAGTTAAGTGAGGGTTCCTTTCCTGTCCACAACCCATACGGTGTTTTGGGCACCGACTTGCTTGGCATTCGATTAAGAATATGAATGGCAATTTTTAATGTCTCCATCCATAAACTTATTGGTAGGATAGAGTAACTTATCATGCTTCTCACCATATCCATTAAGGTATGGTTGCGTCTTTCAGTTACTCCATTCTGTTGCGGCTCGCCCGGTGTAGAATACTAGGCTACTATGCTATTTTCCTGTAAGAACCTTGCAAAGGGTCCAAGAACTTGGCCATATAGGGTGTGTCAACCGTAGTACTCTCCCCCATGATCGGACCTTACTACCTTAATCTTTAAGTTGTGCTGATTTTCTACTTTAGCCTTAAATATCTTAAATTTATCCAATACTTCTGATCTTTCCTTAATTAGATAAATATAGCCAAAACAAGAATAGTCATCTATGAATGTTATAAATGAATCATAACCATCCACACTCTTCATAGGAAAAGGACCATAGTTGTCTGTGTGAACTATTTCTAAAATTCATATGCTTCGTTTGACATCTTTCTTTATTTTCTTAACATACTTTCCTTTTATGCAATCAATGCATTATTCTAAATCTGAAAATTCTAAAGGCGGAAGAATTCATTTCTTAATCAATCGCTCTATTCTCCCCCTTAAAATATGGCCTAAATGACGGTGTCATAATTTCGATGATGCATTATGAATTCTCTTCCGCTTATTTGTTGCATTCACATTCTCAGAAAGTGATAACAAATAAAGCTTGTCTTGTCGGAAGACAAGACCAACGCACTTATTATTAAACACAATCTGACATTTGTCATTACCAAAATGGCAATCAGATCCATCATTGTCTAGTCCTGAAACACTTATCAAGTTTCTACACAAAGAGGGTACATAAAGAATATCTGAAAGCTGAAGTATAAAATCATCATCTAATTCTAGAGAGAGATCTCCAATGGCTTGAACTCCATTTGCAACTTTAATTCTTCTTTCTCCTCTTTGTAGGGTCCTCCTTGTACGGAATCCCTGTAATGAATTTGCAACACGAATAGTTGCACCTGAACCAATCCATCAAGTAGATTTTGCATAACTTAAATACAATGACTCATCTATAAATGTAATATAGTCCTCACCTCTCTTCAGAAGGCTCTTCAGAAAGTTTGGACAGTCCCTCTGGTAATGTCCATGCTTCTTGCACTATTTATACTGATCCTTTTCAACTTGAGCATTGTTGTTCTTCTGATGGTGGGCATTCTAAGGGGCTTTTCCTTGAGGTTTGGCATTCTTGTTGAAGTTCTTCTTTTTATTGTCCTTCACAAGGTTAATAGAGTCACCATGTGAGTTTTTCAGCCTCTCCTCCTTTTGCACACACATTGCAATGAGCTTTTCAATATCCCACTTATTGGGCTGCATGTTGTAGTTAACAACAAAAGTTTTATACTCTTTCGACAAGGAAGCAAAAACCAAATGAATCAAGAACTCATCTTTGAGCCCCAAATCCATTAGCTTGAGCTTGGATGCCGTGTTGCTCATCTTCGATATGTGTTCTCTTATACCTCCACCAGAGTATTTCTCATTGAATAATTTCTTTATCAAGGTACTGGCATAAGCCTTTGAAGAGCTAGTGAAATGATTCTCCACCTTTTTAAGATACTCTATGGCGGTATCACAATCTAGGATAGACCCCCTTATAGCATCTAAAATTGTGGACTTAGCCACCATCAAGCACTTACGGTTTAAAATATCCCATTTCTTGCGTTTGAGATCATACTTCATCCGCACTTCTGCATGATCTCGCTACCGAGCAGTGAAATCAGCATCAGTCTCATTATCTTCCCTCACCGGATCCACTGGCTCAGTCAAACACGGGGAGGTAAGCGCTAGGTCATTTTCAGACAACGCAAGTGCTAGTTCATACTTCTCTCGCCATACCCTGTAGTTGCTCTCTTCAAGAGGCGGCATGTGCGAGATAAAAGCCATTGGGTTGAGTCCTGAAAAACACCGTCAGAGATAGTGAGAAAATATGACATCATAATTGCATGCTTTAATTTAACGTTGGTCAAAATTAAAACATACAACATTCTTATACACTAATTCTACATCACCGTTGGGCAGAAATAGAATTAATGCATGAAAAACTTATTAATAAACATTATAATATTGTTATCATCAACATTGGTCAGAAAATAACAATACGATAATTTAACTTAAGCAAATATGACTACTCCAACTAAAATTTTCCCATTAGCTCAAAAATTAATCAGAGGATAAACTGATCATTGCAGCGGAAAACTCATACTTAATTGGTGAATTTTACCCACAGAAAAATTCTCTTTACTAATTTTATTTGAGCCATTAATCAAATACCAGAAAAAGAATAAATTCTCTAGAACTTAGAAAATGAAAAAGGGCTCAAAGCATCACTGTTTACTCGGGCCAAGCAGCAAAGCGGCCCAGCCCGCAGCTCCCTCCCAGGCCACAACCTAGGCCTGGGCTGGGAAAGCGACTTGCCGCTCGCGCCCGCCTGGGCCAAAACTCGGCCCGTTCGCTCTGCACCGTCCATCTTAGATCGACGGTCGAGCGCGCTCCTCGGCGGAACAAAAACGTGCGACGCGACGCCGGCTCCTGAACCCTAGCTCATTCTATTCTCCTCCCCTTCCTCTCTCAGCGCAGCGAGCGGCAGTGAGGCAGCGGCCATCGGAGCTGGCCCACGGTGGAGGGATGATGGCGTCGTCGGCGGCCCCCTCGTCGGTGCGCGCGCTCAGTACATGTTCAGGTGAGCGCGCCGCCGTCGAGCGCCCTAGCGGCGGCGCCCTAGCAGGCGGCGCGAAGCCCTTCCCGGAGACTCCAGTGAGTGGAGGGCAGCAAGGTAAGCCACCTCCGAAGCCCTTCCCCTTTCCCCTTCTTTTCTCTGCTTGGATCTTCTATTCTTCTCGAATCTTGTCTGATTTTGGGTTAGGGTTAGGGTTAGGTTGAGTTAGGGTTAGGGTTTGTCTACTGTTTTTCTTCCCCGAGTTGTCTACGCGGGTTAGGGTTAGGGTTTGAGTTCCTTTTCAAAACTAAGACCCTTTTTTACTCCTTTTCTTCACCCGATTTGGGTTTAGGGTTCGATGAACCCTCTGCTTAGATCCGAATCGGATCTCTCACCTCGTTATAATTGCTGCTACTCGGTTTTCTACCCTGATAAGCTAGATCTACGCCTAGTTAGGCGACTGATACCATTGATAGATTATTATAGGATCAACTAGCCATAGATCTAGCATGTGTACTTATATTTAGAATAAATAGCGAGTCCTAGAACATGTACTAGTACGGGATTAACAGATAGAGTGAGAGAGAGATAGGGGTTGAGGAGGTGCAAACCATCGGCCGCCTTCGTAGAAGACGAGCTGGCCACGGGGTTCCTTGACGGTGGCGCTGTGATGCCCGGCGGTGAAGGCGCTGTCGCGATGGCGGCGGTGGCCGGTGGCGGAGCTTCCCGTCACTGGCAACGCCCCCTCTCTAGATCGGCTAAGGTTTAGGGACTGTAGGTGGGGCGTCTGGCGGCTCAGGTGAACATCGTGCCTTGTGCGTCGGCCCCCACCTCCTTTTTTATGACGTTGTGCGACGAGGGGCCACCAACCAAGGAATGGTTGGACGCCCCCGATCAGGGCGCGGATTCAAGGGCCCAATTGACCGTTGGATCAATTGGTGTAGATCATCTAACAGTAGATAGACTTGACAATGACAATGTCCTAGTATAAAAACAAGGATTAGAGAGGCTACAAATCTCTTATAGTAGTAGAAAGAAATAAATCCACCTATATTAACCTTTGGTCAGTAATAAAGTGTTAAACAAATCTTATCGGGCATACAGCCAAAAACTGCAGGACCCTGTTACTGCTGCTGAATCAGAATAACCACAAATTCACTGTATTGGTAGAACTAAATGAATGAATACATGTTTACAAGGAGAATAAGCATGGAAAGGTATCCTTTTTGGCTTAAATCGAACTTTGTCTAGGCGAATCGCATATATTTACCTCACCAAAACAAAGTTATTGTTTTTCAACCGACAAAACCACAACCGGGTCGACCAAAGCAGCCCGGCGATCCAAACATCACAATTGTATCCCCCCGCGCACCCCATTAGAACACAACAACACAATGCAAACAGAAGCACCACTCGAGTTGCAGTGACAAAAAAACCCAATACAGGAACCCTGTGATTTTACCTTGGGTGTAGTCTTTCCCCTAATCTACTAGTACGTACCAAGGACTCCCGCAATCTACCTGTTGATCGACCTCGAGCTCTTGGAATCTACTAGCATTTTGGAATCGACAGCTTACCTCGGCGAAGAATGGGTTCTCTCCTTGAGGAGCCCCCTCTGGGTCTATGAGGGACTTGAAAGACTTGTCTTCACGCTGATCCTGACCCATAACTTGCTGACCGGCCGCCGACCAATCCCCCACTCGGCTGTCCACGACCGTCCGCCGACCAAACTCCCGCTCCGCTGTTGACGACCGACCGCCGCCCGAACACCCGCTCTGCTCTCGTTTATTTGCTACACTGCAGAGCTGTGCGACAGTGCGAGTGCGAAGCGTAGTAGTGCAGGATGGCAAGGGGCAACGGGACGGGGTCCGGCCCGAATGAGCAAACAGGTGCCCCCGAACCCGATGGGGCCGCTTGTCAGCAAGTCAGCCTCATTCTGAGCTGTTCGGTCATTCGGTGGGAGAAAGACGAAAATGACCCGCCCACAACGGCATGCGACCGCATACAGTACACCATCCTCACCGTCCATTCCCAATCCATGGCATCCGTGCCGCCTTCTCCAATCTCTGTGTCCGCCGTCTGGCCATCTCTCTCCGGCGTCCGCGCTCCTGTACATCATCCCTATTGGACCACTGTTGCTCTGCTCTGTGCCTCTTCCACGTTTCAGGCTTGCGGCGTCTCCATCTTGTTTTCTTGTATCTTTTTATGTTTTCCCCATCTGTTCTTTTGCTGCAATCCAGCCGCCGGATATCCTCCAGCCGTTTCGCATTGACGCCTTGATCTTTTTTTTCTCCTATATATTGCCCAACTCTTGTTGTTGTAATCCGGCCACCGGGTTCCCCGTCGTTTCGCCTTGCGTCCTTTCGGTTCCAGCTTTTCCTACATCCACAGTTATCCCAAAAGCTTTTCCTCATGCTCATCTAGTTCTCTTCCTACATGTTCTCATGCTCATCTCATATTTTGCATACAGATTACGCCTTTGTATTTTATCAATCTGTCCAGCCTGCCCGTTTTTGCATACAGATTAGGTGGTCAACGCAGTTTCTACTTTTCAATGACAGGTGAGCTATTGCTTCGTCTTTTGAAGCACGTTATCTTTCTACAAGTTTTTTCATTGTGGATAATGCTAATTAACTTTGTAACAGTTTTTTAATCGTGGATAATACGAATTAACTTTGTCCTGCTTTTATAGAACATGTTAGCTTATGATAATATTTTTGTTCTCATTAATCATTTTTAGCAATTTTTTTCCAACTTGAATATTTTAAATTATAATTGTCATATAGGAATTCATTTATCTTTAATGCAATTTGCTTTCAAAGAAAAAAAAGAGACTTTTTTAATTAGACTTTTCAGGTAGGAATAAGATCTTTATTAATGGCATCCTGTGCAAGCACTATCACTTTAGCAACAAGAGCTTGAAGATTTTAATTGGACTTGCCATATAGGAATAGTTATATACATAGCTCTGACTAGTAGAAGGTCATATACATAATAGCTCTGTTTACCGATTACCTTTTCTTTTACCTTTGTCCCTTTTGATCTCTATGCATCTCAGTGACACTTGAATACCTCTCGTCAGAGAAATCACAGGAATATTCTATTTTTATCTCCATGTTGTATTTGTTAAATTTAGTCAATGCAACAATTCATGCTGTATTTGTATAATTTAATCAATGCATCAATATAAATGGAAAACCAGTTTGAACAAGACTTCTCTGTGAAGGGTTGGGAACATTCCCAATCATTTCCTTTGTAATATTTTATCCAATCTTGTTAGGTATGTAACAATAACCGGGACTGTATAGTTCTTAATTAGTTTGTTTTCCTTTTCTGATTTCATATCATTTTAGCTTCATGCATATACATCCTGTTATTCCTTCAGTATCCCAAAATGAAGGTTCACATCAACTTGATTGCTTTGCTAAAAAGGCTGACAGGGAATTGGAGGCCCTGTCCCAACGATCATTTTAGAACTGAATGTCGCGGTGAAGATAACAGTGTTAGTAGCATTTGATGGAATCAAAATACCTTGTCCGGTTAAAGCAGGGGTTCCTAAACATCAGGAAATATTCTTAGGTGAATATCCACATTCCACACACCCCAGCATTACCAAATTGCTGAGCACAAAGCAGTAATGCTAGTGAAAAAATAACTTGAGTCAACCTATGGCATGGAAATACATGACATCAGCCCACATGTGAGTTTAGGTGCAATGAGGTCTTAGCTAGCATAAATGACTTCATTGGCAGGTTTCAGTCTTTCTTGCAGCAGTATCAATTGTCCACTGTCCATTTGACAGTACCCTAACCAATTCTGGAAAAAAGGTCTAGTAATCTAATCTGTCCAATATTGAACTCCCTGACTGATTTTAAAAAATATAGCACTACCCTCACCCAAAATGATCTTTTCATGGCCTATGTTGGGCTTATATTTCTGTCAATCAGCATATGAAGTAGCAATAATTTTTTTAAGATTGTACTTATTGTAATTTCAGCAACATATGGAATTAGGCTGTTTTTGCAGCTGCTACCTGCTTATAAAAGGGGAAAAGATGCAACCTTCAATCTTTGTGTAGTTCTTTGAAAGTCCAGTGCACTGTAGTACCTGTATGGGGTTGATGGTGTCATATGTTTGGATACCACATTGGATCACAGCAGGCAAGTTTGTTTGAGCACAGCTTTCTGCCTATCAGTAGTGTTTTAAGAAAGCCAGTAATCCTTTACCGTTTGGCACTGTCATGTAAACTTCTTCAGTCATACAGTTCAGTTTCCATGGTCTGTACAGAAAGTTGATTATGACCAACCTTTTTAATTAGATTCTAAATGTATATAAGGACATTTGTACATCAGGAATGAAGGACCCAACAGATAAGAAATGGACCTCTGTACGTCATATAGTTGGTGCTATTTATTTAGTTCGATTGCAACAATCCATCTTTGGTTGATTGATTTTTTTGAAGGTCCAGTAAACTGCAGCAATGTGCTAATATCTACTTTTATATCCAATATTCTAGCTTTGGGATCTGAAGTATCTATTGCCATTCTTCCATTTAGATTATGTGTAAACAACACATTATCTAATGCATTATCTTTTGAACCAAGTTTGCTGAGAACTCCATTCTTCCATTTAGATTATGTGTCTCTATTACCCTCCTCATCACCTCCCCTCACCACAGCCACAGGGTCAGCCTGGACTTGTGGATCGGCATGGAAGTGAATGGCCAAAAAGAAGATTAGCTTGCAGATCGGACTTGGCAACCAATGCCTGCAGCGCAGCAGTGGTGGCCTGGTTTAGGACTCTGGTATATGTTCTTCTAGTCAATATGCATCTGCCACTGTGCATTGGGGGTATCATATTTCTTTCCCCTGTCACCCTGTACTTACTGAATGCTCGAACTGGTGTTCTGGATTCTTCTCTTTTATCAGTATGAATCCACCACTGTCTTTATTTGAGATGACTGTAGACTGTCTTTGTTTTGCATAAGTACTGATTTGCAGAAAGCATATTCATCTCCTACTTACACTGGACTTTTCTTGAGTGGAAAAATGATTTTAATCAACATATACAGAACTAGTGTTTTACCAGTGTTCTAGTAAGTTTTGCTGAGCTGTGAGCAGGTACTTGCCTCTTTGCTTCATTTATTTGTGCTCAAATGAAACCAGGGGTACAATTGTCTTTTCAGATGGCTAAAACAGATAGAAGGGAGTCAAATGGGTGAGATAGCAAGGAAACCAAGGATACAATGTTGAGACTGACCATAATGCGAGGTTCATGTTGGGAGTGTCAATTTTGCGAAGGCTGTTGTTGGTAGTGGTATATTTAAAATCTTTCTTGTATATGTAGTACACGATTTTGTATACTATTGAAAGTTTGAAAGTAGTGTATGAATGGTTAATGTTCAATGCTAAATGCTGAGTGGGATGCACATATGCTGAGTACTTGAGTGTGTTCTTGTGATAATGAGAATCACTACTAATTCCAGAGTAGTAATAATACTTTCACTATTATACCATAGTAGTACTTTAATAGCCAGTGTTGCAGGATAATCAATGATGAACGCTGGTTCTAAAGCGCACTTAAACTGAAACTGTTCGAACACATACAAGAAATGAAGCAGACCTTTGATAACTAGTAGATTTTTTTTTTGCATCGCTCCTGTGTCAATTATGCATAAAGTAACAGGACTTTGTCATGGCACAAAATCTACTGTCATAAAGATTTTGGAATAAAAACGAATAAGTCATGATTTGCACAAATTCTGCTGTGCTCAAATGAAACGAATAAGTTGTGACATGTAGATACTCATCACATATCTAAGTACTTGATCTAGTTGAAGAGTCAATGGTGACAAGCTTGAACTCAACAAGATAATCGCCACACGGTGGTGAAGAAACTTGAAGATCGTTCAAACCACAACTTGAAACTTGTGTAAATCATCTAGAAAATAGTTACATTGTGAAGATGACCAAGCTTTTGGAAAGGAAGCTCATGGAAACAATCTAGTTCAACAAGAAGACAACAATGTAAATGGATCATTCTCTCTCGCCATCACAAGTGGTATTCATCTCAAGTGTAATGTCCAAATGTTTCTCCTCCATGAAGTTTCAACATGAAGATCATTATTTTTGTTGGCAATTGATGGAAAGGTGTGTGTGTGGGGGTGGGGGGAGGGATTATGATATACAAAGAAGCAAAAGAATTTGGATTTGGATATACCAGAGGGAGAGAGATATGTCAAAAGGGAAGAAGAAGTAATATTTGGAGATTGAAGGGGATAAAAAAATTCATCTCAGGATGCACATATCAAGGGGGAGCAAAGTTCATGAACATAGAAATGTTTATGCATATTTGTTTGAGCATTGCACTTAGATTTATGATAAAATGTTAGTTGTGTGATGCTTTGCTAGAATATGCTTTGCTTGATGTGATGAGAATCAAATACAGAAGTTTAAATTCCTTTGTGCTCTAATATCTTGTTTTAAGTATTTCAAGTGGTATCTAGAGGATGGTGGTACTAAGGATGTTTTACACTATATGAGCGCTGCAAAGGTATGTCTACATACCTTGCCTCATTTAGTAGTAAAAGCTCTCCCAAACCCATATTCATACATATGTGCAAGAGTTAAACCCAAACCTTTAGCACATATAGGGAGGGTGTTCGCTACAAGTTTAGTTTTGAAACACCTATCCTCTCTAGTTCATGTGTTGCATGCTATGCATAAGTGCTGCAAAACTCATGTTTAAGTCCACAATATACCTTGTGTATGGAGTTGGCTTGAAACCCAAATTCTGTAACTCCTTGGTATAGGTTGTCACCAATTAAAAAAAGGGAGAGATTAAAAGCATCTAGGCCCCCCTATTTGGAGCTTGTTAATTGAATGCCAACATTAGTTGAAGACTTTTTTTATTTGAAATCATTTAGGACTTAGAAATGCGGGTTTATGATTAATGATTTTAAAATTCATATTTTTGATTTTTTTAGAATGATCTCGGATGGAGAAATGACCTAAACCAAAGTTCTAATACTGGATATTTTAAAAAAAACGGTACTAGATTCATATTTTTCTAGTTTAAGAAAAAATATGAATTATGTTTAGAAAATAGAAAACCACCTATGAGATCAACGTGAACCAAATTGGTTCGGTTTCAATAGATGAGAAGGGTGTCTATTACTTGACTTCGTAGTTTAGGGTTGAAATCAGACTGACATGTAATTTTAAAGTTGAAAAATATGCTCTATCCATTTAGTAGGGATGAAAACGGATCGGATACGAACGGATATCACTCATATTATATTTGTTTTCATATTTCTGTTCGGATTCGGATTCGGACACGGATAGCGTTTAGATACATATACGAATACGGATTGACTCGGTTACGGATACGAATAATGAGTATCGAATACGGTATGAATCGGATTCGGAGAAGGTCGGATACAAATATCTATTCGGATATTGAGTAAAAGCAGCATATATATATATATATATATATATATCATACGTGCGCAAACAATTACACCACTCTATGAGTCCATAATCCATCTAGATTAAGCCGAAAGACTAAAGAGTAAAGCAACAAATAAGATAAAGATACAGATACATCATACATCGAACATCATACAAGCATCAATCTTCGCGGCATGAGTAGAAATAGCCAAGCTCATGGCTTTATGAGTCCCATGGAGTCATGGTCATGGATTTAAGATCTACAATCCTTATATAGGCCATTTTTTCATTTGAGAAAGTTTGAACAAAATGTAGTTCAAATTTCATAAATGTGTGACATAGTTTTAGAAAGTCTGTATGAGATTCAAGAATTTGTGACTAGTGTTTGATAAAACTTTCTCAAATGGGAAAATGAGCTATGTAACAATTGTAGATCTTGCTGAGATGATCAAACTTGGTATTCAGAGTTTTTTCATCTGAGGTCATTTAGTGTCTCATTTGAGCAAGTTTGACCAAGTCAAATTTGGTCAAATGAAAAAACAACACTTTAACTCTAGTATTATGAACTCTAAATGACTTCAAATTAAAAAGTTTTGAATACCAAGTTTGTTCAACTCATCAAGATCTACAATTATTGTTTTGGTCAACTTTCCATTTGAGATAGTTTGGACGGTTCAAATTTGTGATTTTTAAATTTCGATGCTTACAAACTAGTTTTTGGAACCCTAGATTATCTCAAATTGAAAAGTTTTGAATACCAAGTTTGTTCAGCTCATCAAGATCTACAATCCTTATATAGGCTATTTTTCATTTGAGAAAGTTTGAACAAAATGTAGTTCTAATTTCACAAGTGTGTGACATAGTTTCAGAAAGTTTATATGAGATTCAAGAATTTACGACTAGTGTTTGATAAAACTTTCTCAAATGGGAAAATGAGCTATGTAACAATTGTATATCTTGCTGAGACGATCAAACTTGGTATTCAGAGTTTTTTCATCTGAGGTCATTTAGTGTCTCATTTGAGCAAGTTTGACCAAGTCAAATTTGGTCAAAAGAAAAAACAACACTTTGACTCTAGTATTATGAACTCTAAATGACTTCAAATTGAAAAGTTTTGAATACCAAGTTTGTTCAACTCATCAAGATCTACAATTGTTGTTTTGGTCAACTTTTCATTTAAGATAGTTTGGATGGTTCAAATTTGTGATTTTTAAATTTTGACGCCTATAAACTAGTTTTCCATTTGAGAAAGTTTGGACGGTTTAAATTTTGAAGCACTAAATGATTTCAAACGAAAAAGTTGTAAACAACAAAGTTTCATAACTTTTTGAGATCTACAATTTTTATTTTGATCATTTCTCCATCCAAGGTCGTTTGAATAATATCCGGATAATATCCGTTTTTAAATATTCGGATATATCCGATACTTAACCGGATTATCCGATATCCGCCGGATATCGATGATATTACATCCGTATTTGATATCCGCCTAAGATATCCGTTTTAGTATCCGTATTCGAAAAAAATTACGGATATCCAAATAACTATCTAGATAAGTGTTCATATTTATTCAATCGAACGGACGGTCGAATAAATATCCGTACCGTTTTTATCCGTACCATTTAGGAAAGCTCAAGAAGAACTTAATAAAACCTCAGCTATCTGGTCTCTGTATACAACTAGTGATATCATCTGCCCGGCTACTATCGCTTCGCCCCCGATGTAAAACAAGGAAGGCTCCCAAATCTCCGCTGCAAATCCCATCGGGTTCCGCCCCCGCCCCGTTCTTACCATCGCCCTAACCAGCCGCACTCTTCTCGCGCGCGCCGCACTTGGCCGCCCGCCGCCATCGCCCTTGCCGTCACGCGCCGCCCTCGCCATGGAGCCGGCGGTGCGCGCGCTGCTGGTGGGGCTCGGCGACGACGACCGCCGCGATGGGCTGCGCTAGACGCCCAAGCGTGTCGCCAAGGCCTTCCGCGACGGCACCCGAGGTATGGCGGACGCACGGCTTCCCCTTCCATTTTCCCGCTCCCCTGATTTCTTGGATCCATCGGTAACAACAGTTTCCGTGCTTTGTGCCAAAAATGGTGTCCTCCCCGATCCGTGATTGCCCTGGCGGACGAGCCCTACCTCCCCTCTGGCGAGTACCCCCGAGCAGAGGATGGAGGTTGAAGACAACTCGGCTACGGGGCACGGCCGGACGGGCCCGCGCGTATGCGGCCGGTGGGCAGCAGCAGTCGCGGCTGCACGGTGTGAAGGTGGGCATGGATGGCACACCCTACCTCAGGAAGGTGGACATCAAGACCAACTCTAGCTACGAGTGCCTCTCCATGGCGCTCGAGAAGATGTTAGCTGCTTCATCACTTGTGAGTGGTGTTCAGGTCTATGCCTCTGTTTGATGCGTTTCCCTATTGCAATTACATAACCCAACAGTGCTGCGCCGTTCACTGCCATTTTAGGAGCTTATTGATTGGATCCGTTGCCAGAAGTGCTTTGTGATGTACTACAGTACTAGACTTAGTCTGAAAGCTAGGAAGTGCTTGAATAATTATTGTCGAATAAAAGTGGCTGTCTTGAAGCAAAGACTGTAAGATACATAAGACTTGCATGAAGATAGCATTCATAGAGCGAAGCGTTATACATATATGGGCCTTGATTAGATTGCAAATTTTTACAATCTGGACACTGTAGCACGTTTCATTTGTATTTGACAAACTTTGTCCGATCATGGACTAACTAGACTCAAAAGATTCGTCTCGTGATTTATAACTCAAACTATGTAATTAGTATTTTTTTTTCTACATTTAATGCTCCATGCATGCGTCCAAAAATTGATGTAATGGACAGAGAGTGAAAAAACTTGGAATTTTGAGGCAATCTAAACAAGACCATGATCGTAAACTACTGCATTGAAGTTTGCTGAACCAATAAGAATTCTCTCAGATGACATGGTTGTTCGAATGACAAGAAAAAGTTTGTTGATTGGCAGGAAAGTATATGTCTCAGTGCAAACTCGCTACTACTCGGAGGGCGTGTGGTGGGGCATGGTCGAGTGGGATCGGAGGGCCCTGCCCGCTACGACTGGGGAGGCCTACGCAAAGCTCGTGCGCATGGTGAAGCGCTCTGGCCTCCACATCCGGGTCGTCACTCATGTCCTTCGCCTTCCAGCAGTGCGGTGGCAATGTCGGCGATACCTGCAAGTAATCATGTCCATTACATAAATCACCCTGCCTGGGTTTTGGTAGCTGTAGCAATCAAGCTGATAAATTTGCCAGTAGATTTGTTGTGAGCTGAACTCTTGATGCTCCAGAGTTGAGATTTCACAGTGTAAATTCTACTGTGATGTTGAGGATTTTGAGGAACCAATTGTTGTGCTTAGCTTCAGCTCAAATAGAGGGTTACTGGGTTCTGTAGACGGTTACTATGTTGGGGCCCCTTAATCTGGAGTTTCTCGCTTTTCATTTGTTGGCCCTTGCACATAAAAAGGACATTATGATGTATGTGCCATGTATCATCATTTCGCTTGAATGAGAAAATATTTGATTAAAATAAGAGATTGAGAGTCAATGCTCTCTGGTGATACTAAGTTACCCTGTAAATGAATATGAACCTCTGAACTCTAATTCCCAAAAATAACTGACCATACTAATTTATGTGCCCTACTTTGGCTTTGGGTCAAGTAAATTGGATTGATCGTTCTATTGTTAGCACCCAATAGTCTTAGGGGCTTAATTCAGGGTTCTCACATTTAGCTCAACCAATCATTTTTAGATAATAGCTCAACCAATCATTGGTGCTGATTTTAAAAAATTTACAGTCCATGACTCAATTTTGTTAGGAATGAGATGATCTCCGCAGTTCATCTTTCATAGCTCAAAAGAGCATCATGAGAGTAATATTCTACGATATTATTTGCAAAAAAGGTGACAGTCAGCTGCACCTAAAGGACCCTTTCCTCTTTCCTTTGCCATTTCCTTACTATTATTTACTAGGAGTATAAATTTTTCCTGTGAAAGAATTCAGATATAGTTTGCAAATACGAATATTTGACAGAAAGTCCGAGGTACATGTCACTTTGCTTCAATTGGAACAGGAGGCATGCATGTTTTTTCCTTACTATTGTTCACTTTGATATAACTGACCTAAAACAAAAGGCATGCATGTTTTTTTTTAAAAAAAATCCCAACAGATTGATCAAACTGTTGTTTGCTTGTTGGAACTATGCAACTTTACATCATATTTTTGGTGAGGTATGCAGCCTAAAGAAATATTCCCTGTTCTCTTCTCTTATAATCCGTCTTTTTCGGCTTGTTTTTTCAGCCGGAACAGTGATTTTCTCTCACAACGAATCAGCCGGAACAGTGTTTCGGCTTTGTTTTTTCAGCGAAGCGAACAAGGCCAATTGTCATTTGTTTTCATCCACTGTAAATGCATTGTGTGCTCTAAACTGCAGTCAAAATTGCTCTCGTCCTTGTCTTTGATATTTTCGTTTCAGCACTATAACCTGCTGAAGATAGTGAATCAATGCGTTCTACAGTTTCAAGTGACTCCGTGTTCACTGTTTGATGAGTTGGGAACTAACTGTGAGCACATTTATATAGATATCACAGATGCAGGTGATCACAAATTTGCCCATCTATGTAAAGCATGCAAAAGAGAAACTGCTAAAGATGGTGTACTACTGGCTAAGTCTCCGGGTTCAGTCTCTGACAAAGTCAAGAACAAGCTGTTTGCTCGTCAGAAGACCTTGCATGGAGTTCTGGGTGGTGGAAAGCATATGTGGTCTGCTTATTGGTATATATGTCGAAATTTGATTGGTGGGCTGCTACTATGATTGGAAGCTGGTGCAATTTCCTGACAGTCGTATATAACTTGCATTCTTGTCAGCCACAATCTCACATTTTCATCAATCGCCACTAAGAAACAATACCCCGTTCCTATTTAACGAATGCACGCATTTCAACATATGCGGTATTGACAAAGATGTTGGATTACCTAGAATAAGGTTTGTTTGTTCTTGCACACACTTCATGTGCTCTATGAGAAGTACAAAAAAGTCCGATGAAATTATCGTGGCATTGTTTTTTCCTTTTGCAATCCACGGGCACGATCCTAATCACGATCCTAGTGGACAAATATAAACCTTAACAGTGAAATCACGTACTTCCTCCGTATTTAAATTTTTATGGCCGTTGACTTCTGGACAAAACCTTGAACACTCGTCTTATTAAAAAAAAATACTTTAAATATGGAAAAGTATAAGCCATTCTCAAAGATCATTAATACTTCAAGATAAGCTTGACTTATACTGTAGTTTTACACATTTCCATTACATTTTTAATAAGACAAATGGTCAAACTTTTGTCAAGAATCAATGGCAACAGACATTTAAATATGTAGCGAGTATTTGGCTAATCAGGGCATGTACAATCCACAGACAGCTTGCGTTTGTACGATGATGTCACACCACGTAAAGACACCTAAATAGACAGCGCGCACAACCCATTGTCCGCATGGCTACACAATCAATCGTAAATAAGATTTGTGTATACCATTGTGTTGCTTGTTGAAAAAAAGAAAAATCAAGCACAAATAAGATGAGCATGGTTACACTATCTTTTGGAAACATAAATATAAATGATATTCGAATATATTTATATTAATGTAATAGAACAAAATTTTCATAAATCAAATAAAACATAATATGACTAAACAAGGAAAGCTTCGCTGTTGTTCACATGCACAAGAAAACAAAAAGATTCACACATGTTCATACCAGACGCAGTAGCTTGACAGAGTCCAGGTGGAAACTTCACAGTAGAATTAGGATCTTACTTTTGGGCAAGAAGGAAACTAAATCAGTTTTCGCATCCAAAACATTGAACAACTTCTACGTTCTGAGGTAGTTGCTGCTCCTGCCGCCGTGCTGCATGCTGTTGTTCTCAGCAAGCCGATGGATCTCCATAGCCACCTTTCGTCGAGCACCTCCTTTACATCAGAAACGCCGACTAAGCCAGAGGGTGTCGCGCCTGGAGACGCTATCTGAAGAGGTGCTGGACAATGAACAGGGAGAAGAGGCGTTGGAAGAAGAAGGCGTCTTCATATCTACGTTTATGTATTTATAATAGCTGTTTTACATGTGTGTCGCTGTTTTGTGGACCCGAGTGGTCAGACTTGTAAGGGGAATAAAATACCCCGATCCCTTCTGTAAGAACTATCGAACTCGTATTCAGTAAAACTGAAACTCGCCAAGGCAGAGGGCTTGCCCTGCCGGCGACCTCGTTCCGTATATCCGCTGCGTTCGTGCTCACGTCGGCGGCGATCCCTCGTCGGCGGCCAAGGGTGTGACAAGTGGTATCGGATTCGACTATCCTTGGCGTGGGTGCGGAGCTTCACCGCTCATCATCAGCGTCAATTATCGGCTCTTCGCTGGCTATCTCCGATCGGTTTCAGGTGACAGATCCATCCAACCATCCATCAACCCATCCATCTAGCGCAGATCCACTATACCTCTCTTTCCCCCATACCGCCGGGTTTCTGTTCTACAGCTTGTGTGTCGATCACAATCTGTAAAATCCAGTGGGCAGGCTCTGCTTGGGTCACGCCTCATAGGTGTTCGACCAAAGTACCCAGAGGTCCCTCTTTTGGTTGATTGGGTCACCACTAGCCGTAAACAACACCTTCCACCAAATCTATACACAATCCTAGTCAAGATCTGTCACCTTCTTCGGCTAATCATTCAAGTGGGGGACTACATCGACACCTTGGGTTTGGCGGCGTGAACCGTGGGAGCAGCATCTATTCTGTTCCATCTGATCACTTTGGCAAGTTTGAGTATACAACAAGGGTTGTGGGGCGGTGTCCTCACGTAAAATTCCGGCGTTGCTTAAGGTCAGATTGGTGCGGTGGTGTTGGCGGGAGAGTGTCCTTGGGCTCGGGTTTCGAGGCGTGTCCTCGTGTAAAATTCCAAGGCTCAGCCTCACTCTCAGGCGGCGGTGTAGTGCCTGGCAACAGTTGGGGAGGAATCATCCAAACCAGTTGCTCGCGCACGGCCTTCTTGAATTGTGTTCACTGTGGCTCCAGTCAAGCCATCTAAGCAGACATCTCTGCTGTTGGACGCCATGTCCAGGAAGTCTGACGAGGAGCATAATTTCATGGAGAGGGTCATGGACCAGTTTGATCTGTTGGTCACACAAGTCAACGAGATTGGTGCCACCTAGACTTAGATGAAACAACAAATGGATATTCGAGCTGCTGCCATGGATGAGTACACCAGTGAACAACATCTTATTGCTCAGCAGGTGCGAGCCAATGGGGCAGCTGTAGCCCAACTGACATTGCAACAATTTGATCAAGGAGAGATGTACAAAGATGGGGAGTTCACATCTGTCACCTCAGAGGACAATGACCATCAGGCTTTGGAGAATATCTTTGCTTTCAAGAAACCACCACCAGAGGTTGGTCCTTCCAAATATCAGAAACCACCACCAGAGGTTGGTCATTCCAAACATCAGAAACCACCACCAAAGCAACCAAAGCACAAGGATGACAAAGATCCTAAATTACCCAACCACTCAATGCCTAAGATGCAATTCCCCAAATTTGACGGAACTGACCCAAAGATTTGGAAAGACAACTGTGAGAGCTATTTTGACCTCTATAAGTTGCTTGAAGGAATGTGGGTGACTGCTGCCCGTATCCATTTGGAAGGGAATGCAGCTAAATGGTATCAAGCTTATAAGCATAATCATACCTTCAAGAACTGGAGCCATTTCTGCTCAGTGGTGGAAGAGGAGTTTGGGTCAGATGATTTCAGATCTGCTCTGGATGATCTTTTGGAGCTCAGGCAGCAAGGCCAAGTGGAAGAATACACCACACAGTTCCAGTCCCTGCAATATCAAGTCAACATGCACAATTCTCAATATGATGATATATTCTATACTACCCAATACATGAGGGGTCTTAAGGACGAGCTTAGGGGTACAGTAGAAGCCCAAATGCCTACAACAGTGCTCAAGGCATCAATCATAGCCAAGATTCAGCAAGGGGTACTTGAGAGAGCTAAGGCCAAGCAAACCAAACATCATTATCAACAAGGAACTTACCAGCCATAGAGACAAGATATCAAACCACACCCACAAGCTCCTTCTCTCTGGCGTGATAGGCAACTCAGAGATTATAGGAAAGCAAATGGTCTTTGCTATAGCTGTGGAGAAAAGTATGTTCCAGGACATATAGAAGTATGTACAAAAAGAAACAGGCCACAAGTCAATGCCTTAGTCCTCAATGACCTGGATAGGGAACTGTCAGATGAGGTCCTTAATGATTTGGCTGCAGAAGATGTACTACAGGAAGACTTTGGTAAATTGTCTCTCAATGCTCTCTCAGGGACTGATAGTGTTGACTGTATCAAGCTGAAAGCAAGAGTGAAAGACAAGACCATGTTGATTCGAGCTTTATAAGCTCCCATTTTGTTCAATTGGCTCAGTTTCCTATGGTACCTATTCCTGCTAGACAAGTGAAGTTAGCAAATGGTCAGGTGATTATGACTGACAACAAGGTTTGTAAGCTACCCTGGTTTTGCCAAGGTTCCACCTTGTACACTGACATGATAGTATTGGATATGCACCCCTATGACGCCATTTTAGGGTTTGATTGGCTCACTGCTCATAGCCTAATGAATTGTGATTGGCAAACTAAGACACTGGAATTCTCTAAAGGTGATAGAACAGTGCATTTGCAGGGTTTGCAACAGTCACCCTTATCCCTAACTGCTATCTCAGCAACAAAGGTCTTCAATTCAGCAAAAGGCAATGATGTGTGGGCGTATGTTCTAGTGGATCAACACAAAGACACCCTCAGTCCTCCAAACATTATTTCTTCCACTGAGTCTAATCAACTCAAACTGCTACTTGCCAAATACAAAGATGTTTTTACTGACCCTAAAGTTCTACCACCCCATAGGATACATGATCACACAATACCTTTGTTGCATACTGCCATACCTGTCAACTCTAAACCTTACCATTATTCTCCATTTCATAAGTCTGAAATAGAGAGACAGGTACAGGAACTGTTACAAGCGGGGCTAATTACTCATAGCAACAATCCTTTTGCTTCCCCTGTTTTATTGGTCAAAAAGAAGGATGGTTCCTGGAGGCTATGTGTGGATTACAGGAAACTCAATGATCTGACCATCAAGAATCGTTTTCCAATGCCTGTGATTGAGGAAATCCTGGATGAATTATCAGGCTCCAAATATTTCACCAAGTTGGATTTGAGGGCTGGCTATCATCAGGTGAGAATGCAGCCACAGGATGAGCACAAGACTGCATTTAAAACTCATCAAGGGCATTATCAGTACAAAGTGATGCCATTCGGTCTTACCAATGCACCTGCTACATTCCAATGCATCATGAACCATATCCTCCAACCCTTCCTCAGAAGATTTGTCCTAGTATTTTTAGATGACATCCTCATCTACAGCCCCACTATGGAGGATCATATTCATCACATGGACTTAGTCTTTGAGCAGCTGAGAAAGAACCAGTTCTATGTGAAAGACAGCAAGTGTTCTTTTGCTCAATCAAGTTTGGAGTACTTAGGCCATATTATCTCTGATAAGGGAGTCTCTACAGATCAGAGCAAAATTGCAGATATGCTTAAGTGGCCAGCCCCTACAGACTTTACTGAGCTAAGAGGATTCCTGGGGTTAACTTGATACTATAGGCGGTTTGTGAAACACTATGGTTTGATCACTAAACCCCTAACCAGTATTCTGAGGTTAAAACAGTTCACATGGACTGAAACAGCACAAAAGGCTTTTGAAACAGTGAAACAAGTGATGACTACAACTCCAATACTCCAATTACCTGATTTCCAGGATACTTTCACTATAGAGACAGATGCCTGTCAAGATGGCATTGGGGCTGTTCCGATGCAAAAGGGCAAACCAGTAGCATATTTGAGCAAAGCCTTGGGGGGAAACATAAGGGTCTCTCCATATATGAGAAGGAATTTTTAGCTCTCATTATGGCTGTTGAAAAATGGAGGCACTATTTGGAGAGAAATGAATTTATCATCTTGACCGACTATAAGTCCCTGACATACCTCAAGGAGCAAAACCTGCATTCTGAGATGCAGAGGAAGGCTATGACTAGACTCATGGGTCTCCATTTCAAGATCATATACAGGCAGGGTAAGGATAATGCTGCTGCTGATGCTCTATCAAGAATGGCTCACCTCTTAGCAATACAAGCGGTATCCTCAGTCCAACCAGCATGGTTACAAGAGGTGCTCAACTCATATACAACTGACTCAAAGGCTCAAGACTTGCTTCAGAAATTAGCCATTAGCAGTCCAGATGAAAATGGATATAGTTTGGAAAAGGGACTCATTAAACATCAAGGTCAAGTCTGAATTGGTAACAACTCTGCTCTGCAAACTAAGCTCATTGCTGTCTGCCATTCTAGTGCCATTGGGGGGCATTCAGGTGTTGCTGCTACATACTACAAACTAAAAAAACATTTTGCCTGGAAAGGGATGAAGCACCAAGTGGAGGATTTTGTGAAACAGTGTGCTATCTGCCAACAGTCTAAGCATGTCCACCATCATCCTCTAGGTCTCTTGCAACCTCTCCCAATTCCTGATGGCATATGGCAAGACCTTTCTATGGACTTCATTGAAGGTTTGCCTAAATCTGAGGGTTTCAGTGTTATCTTGGTAGTAGTGAACAGATTCACTAAATATGCTCACTTCATACCCATTAGACATCCATATACGGCAAGTTCTATTGCTCAATCATTTATGGACAATGTAGTCAAATTGCATGGTTTGCCAAAAACCATTGTATCTGACAGAGATACAATGTTCCTCAGCCATTTCTGGACAACTATGTTTAAACTATACAAAGTGGACCTCCATTTTAGTACAGCCTACCATCCCCAGTCAGATGGACAGACTAAGTGAGTTAATCAGTGTGTTGAGATGTATCTAAGGTGTGCTGTTCAAGACTCACCAACTACATGGAAGTCCTGGCTCTCTTTGGCAGAATTATGGTACAATTCTTTACTTCACTCAGCTTTGGGATGTTCTCCTTTTAAGGCTTTATATGGATATGAGCCTTCTCTGGGAGCTGTTACATCTGTTCCACCAGATATAGCAACCTCAGTGACGGACAATATAGAGCACCGGCAGTTACAATTAGAGGCTTTAAAGTAGAGCTTGGAAAGGGCACAAAACAGAATGAAGATGATAGCTGACAAGAAGAGGACTGATTTCCATTTCAATGTGGGTGATCAGGTTCTATTGAAATTACAACCCTATACTCAGTCATCAGTGGCTAATAGGCCATATCCTAAGTTGGCCTACAAATACTATGGACCATACAAAATTCTGGACAGAGTCGATACTGTTGCCTACCGTTTGGAGCTTCCTGCCAATTCAATGATCCATCCTGTCTTTCACATATCACAGCTCAAGCCTTTTGTGCCCAACTACACACCAGTGTTTGCATCTCTACCAGTTACAACTGATCTGGAAGCGGCTGCTGCAGAACCACTATCAATCTTGGAGCGTCGCCTAGTGCAAAAGGGTAATACAGCAATCCCTCAGATCAAGGTGACCTGGACCAAGCTGCCTCCATCGATCACCACATGGGAGGACTGCTATGTGCTCAAACAACGCTTTCCTGATGCACCAGCTTGAGGACAAGCTGATTCTCAAGCGGGGGGAGATGTCGCGCCGGGAGACGCTATCTGAAGAGGTGCTGGACAATGAACAGGGAGAAGAGGCGTTGGAAGAAGAAGGCGTCTTCATATCTACGTTTACGTATTTATAATAGCTGTTTTACATGTGTGTCGCTGTTTTGTGGACCCAAGTGGTCAGACTTGTAAGGGGAATAAAACGCCCCGATCCCTTCTGTAAGAACTATCGAACTCGTATTCAGTAAAACTGAAACTCGCCAAGGCAGAGGGCTTGCCTTGCCGGCGACCTCGTTTCGTATATCCGCTGCGTTTGTGCTCACGTCGGCGGCGATCCCTCGTCGGCGGCCAAGGGTGTGACAGAGGGGTGGGAGGCTCTGTCACCGCGGTCCTCGCGACGGGTCGGGGTCACCGGGAGGAGGTTTCCGCGGCGGCATTTCTTGCACT
This sequence comes from Miscanthus lutarioriparius, assembly GCA_904845875.1. NCBI lineage: Eukaryota > Viridiplantae > Streptophyta > Magnoliopsida > Poales > Poaceae > Miscanthus > Miscanthus lutarioriparius. Next base: position 50,438,152 of record CAJGYO010000015.1, read on the forward strand.
TGCAGGGTGGGGGCGCCAGCATGTGAGCGGGGGCTCCGCGACGTCGATTTCTCTCTTGACGACGGCGTCATGCGAGGGAGACGGCGACATCGTCAACCGCGTCATGGAGGAGGCCGCCATTGCCGTGACTGGCGCCGGCAGTGATGGGTGATGCCGTTGCGCCCAAGCCGCGAACAACGGGGCAGGCCGTCATTGCTGCTCCAGCTGCCGAGCTGCTTCCGCGACGGGCCGCCATTGCCGCTGACCGGGTGGAGAGATGGGATGGATTTTTGGCGCGCAGCAACCATCTTGCGCGCGTCGAAATCTGGATCCGAGCACACCCACAGCAGGATCCGCGTCGTCGACTCGAGAGGACGACCCTGTACAGCGGTCCTCCGATTTGGTCTTGGACCACGAGCTCTTGCTGTCGCCTCACGAGACGACGATGGCACCGTCTCCTCGCCATATGAGGGTGTTTTGTGCAAAAACTACTGGACACAGCACTCGGAGACGCGTTGTACGTGCCCTCACCGTTCACGACCGCCTCGAGAAATTTAGCAACCATGCATTTTACAGTGGTGGTGATGAGAATTTTTAGATTCGTTACGGTTACTATTTGTTGTCATATTTTGCAGTTTAAGGTGTGGGCCGGCGTTTTTCTAAAACAACAACATATATTATCTTTACATATGAAACCTGCGCCCAAAAACTGGCCGACGAGCGTGGCCACGTCGCCAGCTGTTCCCGGCCGTCGGATCGGGAGCGTGAACGGCCTAGAGCGTGCGAGGCGTGGTTTTTTTGTAAAAAAACCCTCGAACTTTAGTCGAATCAACCCGCAGTCCAGGCCTCCTCTCAGTTTTTTGCAAAAAAGCCCTCGAACTTTACCGAAATCAACCCGCAATCTAGGCCTTTTGAATGGGCCGGCCTGCCTCCCGCTCGGGCCTGTTTCCCGCCGAACCTGGGCCTTACTGGGCCGAATTCGGCCCGACGACGTTTTTCTATTTTCCTGCGAATTTGTTATTTATCTAAAACGATTGAAATTTTGTAAATAACATAATTAAACAAATCAAAATTTAAAAAGTGCCAAACCAAGTTTGTTGAACTCTGCACAACTAGCACTGCACTGTAAACACATAACATCACATGTTTTAGTGTAATTTTTTGTTGTTAATGTGGATTTAGATTTCTCAAAAGTTTTCTAAAAAAAATTAATAGAGTTAGTTTCTTTATTCAAATTGCTATGAAATTTTTATGCTAGCTTACCCATAACACACCTAAAATAAAACAATTGAGTGATTCTACTGGCTTCACGATACTATATATACAATTCTTAATTTCACAATGATGGGTGTGTCGTGCATAGTTCTTAATAATTGAAAAAAAGAGACTCCAGCTATTATCCTCTACAATGGCAACGATCAACATCAACTCCACTGATCTGTATAATTATATTGTACTACTGCTATTTATTCTCCACGTAAGCTAAGTAATACTAATTGCAATATAATTATTAGCTTCATGATGCAAGCACCACACAGGACCGCGCGGCAAGGCCGCGCTGCTTTCTAGTTATATAATTAAAGCAGCCGTTTTACAAAGAGGTCCTCCGTGAAAGATCAAATTACAACGAAGTCCTACAACTGGATAAGAAGACAGCAGCGTCGGTGGTGAAGTGGAGGACGAATCCGCCGGCAAGGGGCCGCAGGGTCGTCGAAGACGCTTGCACCCGGATAGACTGACCGCGCAAAGCATCGGTTAAGGGTGGGTCGGTAGAGCCGTCGAACGAGTATCAAGCCAGCGACCAAAGGATGATGTTGAAGCTGCCGCCGGAGGTAGAAGAAGCTCAGACCAGGAACCTAGGTGGAGGCGGAGCCGTTGAACCAACACCAGAAGAGGTGCCGCCTGGCTGAAGTAGGGAGCAGCAGGACCGGAGGCTGCAGGATAGAGATGGAGGCGAGCGGCGAAGGTTGCGGAACGGAGAAGAACGGATCTCAGGGATGGCGAGTGGAGGTGGGAGCAGAGGTAGAGGAGAGGAGATCCGCATAGCAGGAGAAACGGATTTATTTTATTCATACTAGCCTCGACGGCGGGAAAGATGACGAGGAAGGCCACAATAGCGACGTCGACTGCGACGGCAACAGCAAGGCGCGCCGACTCCCATCCCGGGGAACTCTACAGCTACTTAGCTACTAGCTACTAAGTACTAAGTACAGGAGGGGGGCACTCCCTGCCCGCTGCAGCGAGCTCGCCGGAGACGGGAGGGAGGGGGCCGAGTGGATCTGGATCGCGCGCGCTCGAGAAGAGAGGGGAGGTTGCGTGCCCCGCTTTGCGTCAGGTGGACCTCTCTCTGTACTTGGTGTGGGCCGGCGTTAACTCACGAGCACGCATACACACGCTCGCCGCCGCTGGACGCTGGTTGTGTACGTGCTGATTTGTATCCATCCAAAATTAAACTCGATTGGCTCTCCTCACATGCATGCAATCCCTTAGACGTGGACCCAGCGAGATGGAGTTCCGTTACATCAGGACACTCACAGTGCAAAAACCACTACTAGGTATTTTTACCTTAGGAAACTGTAACTGTAACAAGAAACCATGTTCTACGATGCAACTTTTTCCTCCTGGTGTCCGCTCACAGCTGCTGCAGGAGGCCGCCGTACTAGCGGCTTGCGCCGGCAACCCAGCGCTTGCGATCCTTCCCGTTGGCGAGGCAGCGCTGCTGCAGGAGGCCACCATGCTCGTGGCGTGCACCCAAATGCCAGGCTCGATCCTCGATTTCACGACCTGCATCAACGAGCGGCGGAACGGCACCACCGCCTACTCCAGCGACTTGTTCGACCGCATCGTCGCGCGCGGGCACTACTCCGAGCGCGCCGCGCGGGCGTCTTCGGCACCATCGTCGACGTTGTGTGGCTCTGCCACTCCAATCGGTCTGAATAATGCACGTCTGCTTGCTTGCTTCCTGAGGTGCTTCCAATCGATCTGAATAGTGCGCTTGCTTGCTTGAACGTTTGAATAATGCACATCTGCTTCCAATCGATCGAGGCATCCATGGTTGCAGTTCACGGAGGTGGTGGGGAGTGTGTACTACATGGCGCCGGAGGTGCTGAAGCGAAACTACGGGCCGGAGGTGGACTTCTGGAGCGCCGGCGTCATGCGCGAGCTCGGCAGCGGCGGCGTCGGCAGGCCGCGCGCAAACTCCGCTGGCCGCCCGACGGCGCCGCCCGCGGGCGGCGGGGACCTCCTCGTGGCCTCGGCTGGGCTCGGCGCGTTCTCCACCGACGACGCCATCTCCGGCGTGGCGCACGTCCTGCGGCTTCTCTCGTATCGCGCGTAGACGTCGTTTCTTAGATAAGAAACGGTTTCCTTCTCTTTCTTCCGTGAATTGTCTTCCACGTCATCAGCATTCGGCAGTAACAAATAGGGGTAGAAACTATTATGCCCGGTCTGCGTTGGGAGGCGTAAAGCAAACCCAAACTACGTACGCATGCTTTGCTACAAGAGTTTGCAACCGATAAACATATATTTGCCTGCTAATTAATGTACCTGCCGGCCGTATATACTAGAGGGCCTCTAGAATGTTCCGGGCCGCGTCGAGCCACGACGCACCGTGCCGACCATCTTGTGGGTCCAGCTAGCAGAGTCCATGTAGACATACGCGCACCGGCGCACGGCGGCACGGATGCTCTGTACAGGCCGGCCACCTTAGCCATAGTGGCTCTTGCTTCTTCCCCATGCATGTACCTGAACGAGCAAACATGTCCTTCCAAATATTTCTTGTTTTTTTTTTGCACAGCCAGCACACACACAATACAAGTACACGTGTATATACATGTAGAATTTTAATAAATTGATTGATAAAAAAACCCATCGAACAAATGCCTCCATCAAGTTGAGTTTGGATGACGTACGTGTACCGAATCTCCAGACGGATCAAATCATAGTACTCAGGTGTACCAACGAATTGCTGCCGTATCCGTCATGAATTTCACGATTTTAGAGTCCTGATCGTACCAAACACAGTTGCATCATGGGTGCCATATTATTTCAGAAATACTATACAACACACGTGTGTTTTAGAAAAAAAAACATATGAATTTTTTTTTTGTCTTCAACGATAGCCGTGGCCAGTGGACTCTCGGCCGCCCTTGGCTGAAGCCTGAGCAGGCCATTCGACGAGAGTCTTCTCCTCTGGCACTGGCAGCTCGCCACGGACTTCTGCTTGCACCACATGGCCAGCAGCATGTTCGGGAGGCCGTATCGTATCGTGGATTATTTACTGCTGGCTGGTTTGGTGTGAGAGAAAAACACTGTTCTCGGCTGGAAATTTACGATCGTTTACGAGCAAGCGAACAGGCTGAGGACTCCTGAGTCCCGAAGCTCAGCAAGCCGGCATCCGTAGCATGGCCGTTGCCCGACTACATGGCGTGTCACCAAGGTCTGCAGGGAGTTCAGGTTCAGGTAGGCTTAACTGCAGGAAGGGGACGTGTCACTAACTTTGTCTTTTTTCCTTCCATAGAAAAAAAATTATGATATGTAATATGTGATCTGTGATGTGTGATCTGTGGAGGCTGGAGGTAGAAGAAGGGTGGAGGCTGTTGGATCTTAATCATATGATATAAAAAAATTCATGTGTTGAAACTGCATAAAACACGTAGTCGTTGGATAGACATACTCTGTTATTTATACCCGCGTGATACATTTCCTTCCGTAAGAGTAATTTGCAATCTCGTTTGCTTGTTCCTCGTATTGTTCAAGAAAGTTAGTCCGGAGAACGAGCTCTGGCTCGGTTGGTACGCAGTGCAGGTGAGCACGCTGTCCACCAGCGTTCGAATCCCGGGTTCGGCGCTGGTGTTCTCATCGTTATTTATTTCCATAATAATTTCCAGTGAAGCCTCTCTGCGCGGAACGTCGCCTACAGAGCCTGCTGGTTTCTGGCGATCTAGGACGTGTCTTCATCGGTACAAATATTTACCTAGGTTACATATGTATGCCTTTTGGTAGTGGAATGTCATATGTGTACTTGTGCATTTTTTTTTCAAAGACACTACGTATTTGTTGCCAAGTTTGAATGCTTTATAATTTGGTGGAACCTCCAATTTTATATGATATCAATGTAAGCTTTTAATGTTGGGTATCTTCTATCCTAAAATGTAAATTGCAATGTTGTTTGCTTGAAAACAAATGGAGTTCATAAAAAATTAGACCACAATATACTGATGATGCTAGAACTCTTGGTGAACATTTTTTGTCATGTCATTGGTTTTCCTTGGTCCATGTTGAATGAACACTCATGCATGTTGGAATTGAAAATTTTATCTCCCATTGCAACGGGGACATGAACTTAGTTAAACTCTTAAGAGCACGTCGTCAGTTCAGGTACGGATCGGAGTATGTATTACACCAATTATCATCTCTAATTTTTTTCTCTTGTTATCTTATCCTATCCTAATATTAAACCACAAAGAGTTTTTTTTTATTTTAGTTCCTTTTTTCTCTCCATTCATGATTTTCTTTATCTTGATTTTTTCTGTCAGTGATTCATTTTCCTTCTGTGGATCTATTTTTTCATTGTCCATCCGTGATTTGTTTTCCTTTTTTTTCATTCCATCTATTTTATTGTCTGTGCATGATTCGTTTTCTTTTGTCGTTCTATTTTTTATTGTCCACGTTTTCCTGTCTTCCTCACGCTTTGTTTTTTTCTTTGTCCGTGCATGATTTGTTGATAAGAAAAAAAATGGAAAACATGAATTGGAGCCTTGGAGGACTTGGACAGAAACGGAGAAAGAAAAAAAAAGAAATAGAAACCAAAGTGGACACAAAAAAAAAGAACGCTATTTGAATTATGATACCTATTAAGAATCGGAGGGGTCTCTGCCCTTTAAACTTTAGTCCCTCCTAAACGGTTTAGTCATCTTTAGTCACTCTAAATTGACTAGAGAGGACAAAAGATCATTTAGTCTCATTTAGTCATAGTGTTTGGCTCCAAAGTAACTAAAAGGAACTAAATTTAGGTAACTAAAGTTTAGGAGACCCAAACCAAAAAGGGCTAAATTAAGATTCCTACCTATCTATGGCCCTGTTCGAATCCACCAACTAGAATTTAGCTAGCTAATTGCTATAGCTAAAATTTAGCTAGCTAAAGATAGCTGGCTAAACTTTAGCCGGGAGTGTTTGTATTCTCTAGCTAATTGAAAAGCTTGATCATACTACCCCTCATTAATTCCATTGTTTAGCTAACTAAATTTTAGCGAGGATGTTTGGATCCTCTAGCTAAACTTTAGTTAGGAGTAGTTTGGTCATTGAAGCCATTTAACTGGTTTTAGGGCCTGTTTAGATCCACCCAACTAAAGTTTATATAGCTAGCTAAAATTTCAAAGTAAAACTTTAGCCAGCTAAAAATTCTTTCAGCTAAACTTTAGCTGGGGTATTTGGATCCTCCGGCTAATAGACTCAACTAAATTTTAGCTGGCTTTAGCTGGGTTGAAATAGCTAAACTTAGCTAAACTTTAGGTGGTCTTTTAGCTAGCCGTTTGGATCCCTATTAGCTAAATTTAGCTAGCTAAAGTTTAGCTGGTGGATCCAAATATACCCTTAGCTAGGTTGAAACAGCTAAAGGGATTATATATATTTTGGCCTTCAACTAAAATTTAGCTAGGTTTATCTATGGCATGTTTAGATTCATCATAGCTAAAGTTTAGCTTGTGCATTCAAATAGGGCCTATGTTACTTCAAAAAAACCTTGTATATTATGTCATAATATACCAGAGAAGGGTTGTGTTAGTTAGGAGAGGGCATAAAAAAAATGAGGAGAAACTTTGGTCGTACCCGTGGGAAGGAGGAGGCGATGCTGCTCGGGGATGGGATCGGCTACCAGGATTTTTTTTTATTATTACTTGAGCTGGGGTAATCGGATTGTATGATCTGGTACCCGTTACCGCCATGATCGTTTACTGCCATGGTCTCGAACCAAACAAAAGTCCAATGGGACCGGATTGCACTATAAACAGGTACCGGCCCAAAATAGAACAACCAAACAGCACCTAGTTCAACGGCGAAACGGCGGCTCTGCCACCGTGGCAATGGCAAGCAAGCAGAGCGGTTGAGAAAGTTTTGTTCAAAAAGAAAAAGGGGCCCAATTCGCTTCTGCGTCGTCGATTCCGCTGCCGGGATGGCCAGTCCGCGCCCTCCCCTCGGCCGGATCCTCCGCCTCGCCGCCGCCGTCGCCGTCGCGGCCTGCGCCTGCTTCCCTACCCCCATCTCCGGTATCCGGTGAGATCCGCACACTCCTTCCTGCCGTTGCCAGGGCCCCGAATCCTTTGCCCGTGCTCGTCGCACGCACTCGATGTTCAGCAGTTGAAAGTTCCTTGTAGATAAAGGCGAGTAGTTGCACCAGTCAGGATTCACTTGTTCACGGGCTGGGACCCCATGCTTGATTCTAGTATTGATGTAGTATACTGTGAGGTGGGGGAAGGTGAATGCCAAGCTAATTTTGACGATTCAAATTCGTTTCAGTACATTGTGCCACTGATTGGGAAAAGGCTGATACATTGTGAAATATTATTGGCATTTACCTTCTTTGATTATCATGAAAATAGCCCCATAACCTTTGACAATGTTCAGCTTTGTCCTTTATTGTTGGTCTGTTTGATTTGAGTTCATTGTCACAAATCGCTAGCAGAAGGAATGTAGGATTAGATGAGGGAAGGACGAGGAAGCTTATGTGGGATGGAATTGTGGAAGGAAGGAGTGTGGATTAGGCAAGTAAAGAAGAAAGAGAGGTAAATGAAAGGGAAGGGACGAAGACAAATGTTTCAGTGTAAAGGTGGAGAGCAGTTAGCTAGCTACAAGCTACAAGTGGACAATTTTTTCATGGCATAAGGCAGCATGCGTATCAGTGAATTGCTTCAATCTAGTATCGGGATATTCTTGTCATTCTGAATATGAGAGCAATTTTACAGTTTATATTTCAGTAAAGCTAAGGAAAGAACTTCAAATATTGTGCAGGAAGGACATTGGCTTTATTGAACCAATTGTGTGCAGAAGCACTGTTCAGGGGCGCCATCTGATCTCTGATGATAATGGCAATACTCCTGCACCTTTGTCTTGCATGCTTAGATATTTTTTCCTATAAATGCTGCACTATCTGACAACCTTCTCTCTGATAAAACACTTCCCTTTGCAGGTTATGTATGTTCTGCACTTTCAATCAATCCATGGTCTCACTGCTGCCCAACAACAGGGGATCGCTTTTCCTGCCAGTGAGTTTCCGATTTTCATTTTACCATATTATGTTTATATGTAACACTCCATCAAAACTGGTTACCCTGCAAAGCCTGACATAAGTCTTCATGACATAATCCAGGGGCTGCAAAGTTGATTTACAGTGCTGCAATTCATATGAATATTGTGTTTCTTGCTGTTTGAATCCTTCTAAGGTAAATCCTAATAAGTAGTACCAGGTCTGGAAAACAAAAATGAATTGTTTCATAAATATTTTACTCAACCTTTTTGACAGATCAAGAAAGAAGATGTGCTGAAGCTGAAGGTAGCTAAGCCAGTTACTGCTGGTAAGATGCTTGAAGTTATCAATTGCTAATTGGTGAATTTGGAATATGGCAAATGAAGTTTACCGTTAATTTTCTCCAGGAACATACACAAATGTTTTCGATTTCTGCATGGGAAGATGCCGCCATAGCTCTGCAAGTGTGGTACTGCCTCCCCACTCCCCCCTAAGTGCCCAGTACAATAATTCTTTTACTTTACGGCATATTTTTTTTGTTTAAACTAAAACAAGTAGTTTTTTCAGTTTCGTGTCTTTTAATGTTTGTTACAACAATTGCTTGTCCAAAGAAGTTCAAACTAAGTTCTTTCGATTTACCAGGTTCATGAAAATGCCTATGCCAGTGACTTCTATCACTGTTTTTCAGTGCAGCAAAATTCATCAGGTATGACAAACTATGAACTATATTTCTTGGCTATATTACAACTTATCATTTGTAACATGTTCTCAGGTCATTACTTGTAGACTGGAATTACCATGTTCTCAAATATTCACTGCTAGCAGCATTAGAATTACTAGAAATATGTAACATATGCTATGGTCTGGAATCATGGCTGGGACACCCGATGTAATTTCATCTATTGACTTATTGTTGATAGCCAAAGTATATTGGCCTATTATCTTGACTTAAATCTGGACAGAAAGTCTGGCAGGAGCTCTACCTTCTGTCTATTCCTAGTGCTTATGATGCATTGTTTTTTGAATTATATGGTTGGAAATGATCATGGAATGTAAACATTCTCCAGGATCAACTGAATCTAGTTCTGTATCAAAGTTGTTGGGCATTAACGTTGTAGTAGGAAGGTAAGGCTTTCCACTTTAAGCACCTTATTTCTCTAAAGTGAATCTGCACCTGGGAACTGCTTTATGAAATCTCAAATGGAATTTAGGCCCGGGGAATCCTGCAGCTTGGTTTGCAAAGTAAGAGGACAGTCATGTGTTCCAAGCAGGCTCTCTGTGCTGAACAAATGCGAGATGTAAGAGTCCAGTTGTGTATCTTCAAATTACATCCATCGTTGCAGTTCAATCAATTATCCTCAAATTACAAATGACATGCCACACTATAGCAACTCTGTTTAGCCGACTAGCCATGTAGCAAGTTCCATTTTGATTGCATAACTTATCAATTGAATAGCCAAGTAGACTGTATCTGGACGGGACCATCAGTATTATAGTGAAGTCTGAAACATTCCAGGCTGTTACATACAAACTTGATAAACGTCTTTTGCTATTTACATGTATTTTTTCAATTTTCAACTGCTATCAATCTGTCAGCACCAACACAATTTACATTGACATCCTAAATTTTTTATGCCCTTGTACATGGAAGTTCTGCTGAGGGTGCATATGTTACTTGTCCTAGGTTTGGGTTATGCTATTGGGTGAGAGTATGACAGATGTCTAGGTCTCTGGAAAAGGAACATCCCATATAGACTGAATTGGGAATCTGAAGCAAAATGGGGAGGTGAGGGTGTGCTGAGTCTAGCTCTGCCCTGACAACAGTTAGGTTGGGTGTATATTTATTATTGAATATGAATTTTGACTAGGGTCCACGTAAGCTTTATACCTGAAAGGATAGGGGAAGACGGGAGAATTACACAAGATACTGTCCCATAGGTGATGCCATCTGAATTTGACCTTGGCACAAGCACATTAGGATCCAATTCGGATCTTGGCACATCAGTTGTGAGGTTTTGCTATCCTAGAGAAACAACAACTAACTTTCATTTCCAGTTGTCCTCCAATTTGAATGTGATGTCATAACCAGCCCTATTGGAAATGTATAGATAAGCAGTGCCAGCCAAGTTTGATATCATCAAGTCATCAACTATTATCAGTTACTTGTTTAAATGAAGAATAGGTGAGGAAAATTTTATCCCCCACTCAAAAAATTGCTGGGAAGAGACGAGCCTCTTGTGCCTGTAGCTCACAAAGTGATGAATGCTAAGAAATCACCGTTGTGTTGGTATGGTTAGCCTGTTTTTTGTACAATCTGTGTGAATTATTCCATAGTTGCTAGCATTATAATTTATAAGACCCACATTGAAAATTGAAGGGTACACCTTGCTCTAATGTAAAGCAGATATAACTTCTATTAAGCCTGCATGACATCATTAGCACTGTCAGTAATATTGTTGCTATAAATTGTTGGGAAAATTTGTTGTGGACGTGGACCTCGTCTGGATCCTATGTACCCTTGATCATTTTGTTAGTAGGTCTTTCATGATAGGAAGTATTTGTTCATGTTTAGTAGTGTTCATGTTAGCTTGGGAGCTTGTTAGTTCTAGATTTTGCTCTTGATGTGAAAATACATCCATCATCACATTCTCAGTTGATGGCCAATAAATTCGTCGATGTTAGATCATCATCCCGATTCCCAAGGAAACTTTCTTGAGATTGGATAATATAAACTGGAGCAATGTTTGTGTTTCTCTGTATGTGTTTTTCTGTTCATCCATACGTGCAGGATAACACTCACTTGAGCTGAATTATTCAAACCAGTTTGCAGAAATATATGAGATGCAAGAGTGGCTGCTTTCCCAGCCTTGGACCAGATCAACCCGCCGAAGTTGTTGATGAAGCTCCAATCAGCTTGGTATGAATGGTATTTTTCTTTTTCTTTTTGAAAAAAAAAATCAATCTCGGACTATTGTCTATCTCATTTTCATATTTAACTGTTTCACAACAAGCAGACTGTTATAGGTTTTATATCTAGAAAGGCTTGTTTTGATACTTGTGTATTCACTTCAAATCTTCAATCCGCATGTGTTGAGGCGGATTGGAGTGTAAGTTAGTTTAAATTCCACTCCAATCCATCTCAACCCATGTGGATTGAGGTAGATACGAGGGTATCCAAACAAGGCTGAAAATGGATGCTTTCATTTTCTCGAAAACGCAGGAGAACTGCGCTTCATTATATTAAGAAGAAAAAAATGGATGTTTTCATACTCAGGTCATATTGGATAGGATATCTTGTGTACTCTTCTGATTATGCTGTTTATCACCTACTTCAAACTGACATTCACTGTGCTGTGCTTGCTCCAATTTCTGAAAATAGTCAGCCATTTAACCAGCAAAGTGTTATGGGCTTATGGCTAGGAATTTACGAGGCAGCACAGGGGATCTGGAGAGCTGAGAGCTGAAGGGGCTAGCCCTTTTCTTTCAAAAAAAGAAGGGGCTAGCCCTTCGCTTCTCCTTAATGAACTTGAGCCATGATATACCCCCTTGATTTTATATATATAGAGATAACTTGGCCCTTAGGTCAACTATTGATGGGATCTTTTAGATATGATCCTACCTTCCTAACTTGCAACAGACATATTCTTAATTAAAGAGATAACTTGGCTTCCAATCTATTTATCTTCACAAGGTGATCCTTGTGACCTAGCCATCTGAAGAGTACCATTACATATACTTTTTGGGGGCTGACAAAATTCGTTGTTTGCCCTGCTATCCAAGCCACAATAGCTACTTTGGGTGTGTTTGTTTCCACTCTCCTGAGAATTGAGCTGCATTTACACAGCCGCGGTTGCCGAGCTCCGGTTTGTCCACTGCAGAAAATGAACTGTGCTCTGTTCACCCACCGCGTGATTTTGCCCACCATCCGCCAAATACCCTGCAGCAGGCCAACCGAGAATCAGATTTTAATCCGAAACAAACACGGCCTTTGTCTGGTCATACCAATGATCCCATCAAACCGATGTTTTTCTCTGTATCAATTGGATACATCTACTCAACTTCAGCTTTGATTTTAACATACTTAAATGATCAAGCTTATTATCTCAGATATTATCGTGTCTCTGCTTTGGCACTAACAAAGTTGAGACAGCACCACAAACATCTAGTTGGTGTCATACCAAATGGGATTTGGATGCAAGATCTAGAACTTCACGCACATGACAGTGGGTGGTCATAAATGAGAGGATTTGGTGGATTGAGGAGAAATTTATCAGGCTACTTTTGGAGAAAAAAAATTATAGCAGCAACACCAGTCCTTAAAGCCACCTAAACTGTGTTCTTTATCTTTTTGTTAGATACCTTCCAAAAGGAATCTTACGTTTTGTTGTCATTTGTTGTTTTTTCCCGCAATCAAAGACTCAGAATATGTGCAAAATTAGATTCATGAATTTAACTTTTATGCCTCTATTTTAATTTAAATAATGAAAAGTGTATTTGTTGCTTATGGTATCGATGCATGCCTGATTTAGCAACATTAGGAATTGCCGAAGTTAAGCTCTCAATGCTACACGAGGGATGCTGGTAGTGCCTATTGACTAGATTTTTTTCAGTTATATGTTTGTGCTTTCTACTTTGATGTTTTGCTAATAAACATAAAATGGTCAGTTAAAATGTGGAAGTGGAACTGACTGACTTTCTTCTGGTTTCTATTTCAGAATCCAGGAGCATGTTTATACATGCAGATGGATGAGCAGCTCACATGTGATGGTTCGCATCAGCATACTCGAAGGCTCTGTCCATGCGCTTGAGAAGGGAAAAGGAATGCGACACTCATAAGACAGTAAAGGGGTAGTTTTCTCTGAAAAACTTTCTATCATGCTTTAGGCTCATTTAATTGCCAAGTGCGAAGATGTGGACAAAGTAGGTTTGCTCATGTCAGTCGTGTTCACTTGACAGGAAACAAGTGGAGGTGATAAGCTGAAAACCGATGGTTCTCCATCACTCCCATGATGAACAACCTTTTTATGTACTGGTTGCGGGTTGCCTCAAAAAGAACATCCTACTCTGCTCCTATTTTTGGGAAGGATCATGGATGCAAAATGAAATGGAGTACCTGCAAAGATCTGCTCCTATTTTTGAGAAGCGTCATGGACGCAGAAGGAAATGGAGTACCTGCAAATCTTTGCATGGTATTTAGTAGGATGTTGCATGCTGAATGAAAATGCATGCAGACGATTCTGCAGTGCGTTGGTCTATATAGATACCATCAGAGTGTGATAGAGATGCATTGCATCCATGGTTCCTCATAATTAATATTTGTGGCTATCCTGAGCAGCCTATTTCTCCTTGTCTCAAGCATCATGTGCAGACCAAACACCTGAACCAATTATATCCGTAATATATACTGCACAATCTTTCATGCATGTTTTATAAGACAAAGTAATCCAAACAGAACTATAGATACATGATCTTTTAAATCAATTACACCATGCCAGCATCTCTGCATCACAAACTCCCATGCCCTTTTTTGCCAGCCTCAATCAAAAGGAATAATCAGGCTTGAAATCTCTCATGAACTTTGGTCTCTCCCTCCCTTTGTTGTCATCTTTGGTTTGACCAGTGGTGGCACTCTCTGCTGCAGCTGCAGCTTCGTCTTCCTGGTTCTCCTCCTGGAAGGCCGGGTGGGTGAGGATGTTCCCCAGGAGCTGTGTGCCCCTGAGGGCATTGGTGAGCGGCAGGTGACCCTCAGGTGTGTCATCCTTCATCTCCCACATGAACTCGTCAGGGAAGGCCCTGTAGTTGTACTGCTCTACCTCTGTGTCCAGCTTCTTCATCCAGCCGACCCTGATGAAGAAGCGGGTGAAGTCGCGCTGCGATTTCTCCCAGAGCCGCCGCTGCACGCTGTACCCGAACTTGCCATTGCTGTGCTCTTTCCAGAGCTCGTCAATGGCGCGAAGGTCCTCGGCGGAGATGAACTGGACCTCGGAGAAGAAGACGTACCCTCGGCGCCTCGCGGACTCGCCGGCGAGGTCGATGATGAGCGCCCGGGTGGTCTCGTCGGCCTGGCGGTAGTCCCCCGCCGTGAGCTGGCGGCCGAGGAGGTCCAGGGAGGGGGCTGGTGACGAGTCTTTTTCCGCTGCTGCTGATGCTGCTGGGGCCACTGGAGTCGGAGCTGACGAGTTGGTGGTCGAGGTTGTGGTCACCGAGCGGGAGGTGTTGGGGTGGAGCCTGAAGGTGTTGGTGGAGGGCTTGAGCAGGGCAGACGGGGAACCGTCATGGCTGCCGCCGGTGCTGGCGAAAGAATGGTGTTGGGGGAGAAGAAAGGATTGCAGAGAAGCATTTGCCATGGATGGCGGGAGGTCGCAGCTGAGCTGAGAATGGAGAGGGAGGGAGGGAGGGCGACGATGATAAAGGAGTGGATGGGGTTTAGTGAGAGCTGAGCTGGTGGTCGTGTGCTGTGGAGAATTGAGACCGTGTTGCCTTGTGTGTGTTCTTGTGACAGCCCACCTTTGTGCGTGTCTTGTGTCAAGGCCTCAAGGCAAGGGTTGTGAGAAATTTTGGTGGTAGTTTTGTAGGGGGTACATCTGGGAGAGAATACAAAGGTGGGCTGTGATTGGTGGGTTCTGGGTGAGATGAGGATACTGGCTATGACAAACAACCCAATACCCAAACAGAGATAATATGCCAAGGGAGGGTGAGGTGGGAGGACAACTCTGGTGTGTTGCGCTTCCTTTTTCCCCCTCTCTCCTGGAGAAGAAAACATGGAATTGAATCCTTGCTTAACCTAAATTTCATATTCAGTTCTTTTAGCCACGATTTTGATTTTAATCCTTTCAATTTAAATAATGAATATAAGGTTCGATGTGTACATAAATTTTGCATGTAAAAAGGTGGTTAGTTTGCTAGTAGAAACTGAAGTTTACCAATAGGTCATTTGCAGTGAAAACTCTTTTTGGAATCTTGACATGATCATCAACAGGAATAAGATAGTAAAGTTTTCCATAAAATTTCTACCTCCTTTTTTTAATTCTTCTATCTAGTTCTTCCTATATTATTTGCGCCGAACCAGGTGTAAGCTTTATAGAATTGTTCTGCGTTTTTTTTATGAGGTGGGTGTGACATTCAACTTGAATAATCGGTTGCCGTTTTTTTTTTCTTCTTTTCCAAGAAATCAACAGCCACAAAATGGAAGCCTTTTACCACAAAAAAATCATCGAAACTTTGGAAATACGGACCTGGTCCATGTAAATCTACTGCGGCTATCAAGGACATCAGACGCACTCGAATCTGGACGGCAGAGCTTTGCTTGTCTGTTTATTTCTTATTTTTTATAGGCCGCGTATGCTATCTCGTTTAATCAGGAAAGGCGTGGGAATGCACTTTTAAATGGTACATACAATAAGAAAAGTCCAAATTTCTCCATAAACAAGTCTCTAAATTATTATTTATTTGATGAATAAAGATACTAGAAAAATGCGTGATATCATATGTTTATCATGGAAAATAATAGTCAGTATTAAAGAATGACAATTTGGCCAAAACCACATCTGAAAAATAAGTGTTCATTAAAGGGCAATCTGATCGTCGCCACCATGGATTGAGTATTGTGGGTGCGCAAAATTGAAAAGATAGTAGAAAAAGTCACCCTCATATCATATCATAGATGTTTGCACCCGCAAGGCAAGACACACCCTCTTGGATTTGCTTTAGCTCCACCCATGTTCACCACCACCCATAGGAGTTCACCTGTAAATACTCTCAACATACAAGATTTTAAAGACTGAAAAAGCCACTCACCGCTAGCAATGAGATGTGTTACCCACAGATTGCAGGCTTTACTTCACCACCAGAACACTATGTTGTAGGAACTAGACCTTACACAGAGCAAATTAAAAAGAAGATATTTGTGGGAGCAATTACAATTGCATCGAACACTATTTATTCTTTAAGAATACATGGATATATTGAAACAATAGCAGATCTATAATTTTGATAATTTATGTATGAGAAATCGTGCCTAAAATATAAAGTTTTCTTTTTGAATAGACAAAATTGAGTTGAAAATAAAAGTCAAATGCACTTTGATAGTTTATGGATGAAATTGAGCCCGAAATACAAAATTTGAGGACTGAAACGATCATCTTCATAGTTGTAGGATGAAATTGAGCCTAAAACTAAAGTTTGAGAACCTAAACAACCATTTTGAAAGTTTAGGGATGAAATTGAGCCTCAAGTAATAGTTGAGGGACCAAAATAGCTATTGTGCCCTTAAATAAACAAAGTATAAACTAGCAATGGTATCATCAGCACTTTGATAGTCTCTTCAGTTTTTTTTTTGGACAAACAATGTTCCTAGAAGTCATGTTGTTTTACTTTAACTAGAAAATACTTTTGAACATACTAATCATTTTTTGCGAGGATTGCACGGAATTAGATTTGAATGTTTGGACGAGTAAAACGAGATAACCGGTGATGAGCTTACAACAAATACTTCTGTTAGTAGAGAGTATACTTTTAGACAAAGCAAATTGTTTTGATTTCACACTGAACTGCAAAAATTGACACAATTTCAGCAACTATTTTTTTTTAAAAAAAACATGGATTTTTTGGCACATGGCAGCTGATCATCCATATAATTATCTATTTATTTTGGGACGAAGGGAGTAAGTAATAAGTCTATCCTACAAAGAGTGATGTTTTAGTTTTGTCTAAAATAAAAAATATCTTATATTTAAAGAGTGTTCGCTTCAACTTAAGTGTAGGGGGATGTCGTTCATGTATGCTCAATATCGTGTGAGAGAGATTATGCTCAATATCGCGTGAGAGAGATTATAGCCAGCCGCTACAGTTGTAGCGGATAGAGTGCAACGACAAATGTTTAATATAAAAATATATTTAATAATAAAATTAATATTATTTATTTGGTATCATAAATATTAGTATTTTTTATTATAAATCTAGTTAAATTTAAGACGGTGTGACAGACACCCTTTGCGAGATGGTGTAGTATTAGCATTTAGTTCCAGCTGCACAACACCGGGTTAGAGGTCTTGAGGAAGAAAGATGACGGCGTCGATCTGGGCAATTTTCTGTTGTTCTGTCGTTTTTCAAGTCCACCCACATCAAAATATTATTAGTTCTTCTAGAAGTATTCGTCTGTCCCTGGCTAGTTTATACAGACTAGCACAGTAAAAAAAATTTGGAGGCGAAGAATTTCCGTGAAATGAAGAAAAAAAGAAAAAATTCTAGTGAAAAAAAGAAATAAAAATAAAATATAAAAAAGTAAAAATAAAAAATAAAAAACGAGAATGAACAGTGTCATAGAGTGGCCGACGCCCCCGAGGCTAGGGATTCTTGGACGCTTAAAGAGAGCAGTTGTTGGTCATGATTGGTACAGCTTATCTGCAAAGCGCTTTCCAGATAAGCTGTATAAATAGAGTAAAAGCGGCGGTTAAAATAAGCTGGTCTGATCTAGTTTCTGCTTTTTAAGTACAAATAGGGGTTGTGGGAATAAGCGTGGTTAAAATAAGCTGTTGAAAAGCGTAACGTTTGGCTATTGATTTCAGTTTATTTTGGCCATACCCGTTATTTGTTCGCCCGCTAGTTTAATTTGTTTCCAGAGAATCACTAGGGGAAGGCACGTTTAATTTGATTAGCTTCTACTGTACTTACCAGCCTTCTACGAGTAGGGATTCTCCGAAACTGTGCTAAGCTTGTTTACAGCCTGTTGGTACGTGCTATTCAGCCGCCTTTAATCCGTATAAATTAACTGTGAAACTGTATTTTTCTCTCATAACAAACCAACCGTACAGATCAGTAGAAACCGATTTAATACCAGCCGAACAGAGCCGCAGAGCGTAGGCTACGCAAGGCATTACAGTAGTATTTCTCTTTGACTATGCATGTTGATGCTTTATTGGGCCTGTTCGTTGGTTGGTGTTGGTGCTGATTTGGGCTGGCTGGTGTTGATTTTTTATGAGAGGAAAACACTGTTGGTCGATTGATTTTAGTTGGCTAAAACCAACGAGCGAACAGACCGATTATAGATCATTCTTGAGAGGTACGCAGGAACTCAGTCACCAATGACGTAGCTCATTTTACGTACACCGTACTCAGTAGTATGTGACTAAGACACCCTGGCCTTTTTGCATTGACCTGGAGGCTGGAGCAAATTAAAGCAGAGAGCACTAATTTGTTACGTGTTCCGAGAGGAAACGCATGTTGCCAACCACGCACAAAATATCCGACGCCTCCAAGGGAAATGTGACAGGAATGATCGAGATTCGAGCTAGCGTCGACGACTCCGATCGGGTACGGCGCATGGCCTGAAATAATACTGGATTATTAATTCCAAGTTTTTCAGGTGTGTGACGCTGGTCATCATTAACTAACTCAGAGAATAAATAAGCAGAGTATGTTTCATTTCTGTTGCGATCAAGTTTCCGTGAGTATGTTTCATTTCTGTTGCGATCAAGTTTCCGTGGGTTTCTTATGCTTTTGTGATGAGCAAAACGGACTTGAGCGGCCATACACGCTTCTATATACATAAACGTGGGCGCGGCTTTGCCGCGCCTTCCCTTTCGATTAGGCCAGTGGCAATAAGAATATAGGTGCAGTGATGAGGAGCTCAACAAGATTTTTTTTCATTTTATGTTTTTTATGTATTTTCGAGACTTTATCATCATGAAGGTATAATTTTATTTACTCCTAAAAAGCATAAGTAAAAGTTTATATGAAAAAATTCTTACTAAAACATGCCATATTACGGATGCACTACATAGTTGTACTCGTGAGGATTTCAAATCAACTTTGTATCTTGATGAGTTGGTAGGAGGTACACTTATTCGTCCCATGATCAAGAATGGCTAGCATCTTTTTCTTTTTTTTAAAAAAAGATAAGGGCTGGCAGCAATACTACTATACTATTATGGAAAAGAAAGAAATACAAGCAAAGCAGTACGGAGTACTACGCAAAGCTGTATTTTTTGTAATAATTTATAAAATACTTATTATAGCTACCAAATCCTCTTCTATTTTTTGTAGGCAACCCTTGAACTAAAAACCACATATTTGAGTACACAAAGAAAATAATATTTATTCTCCAACCAACGTACGTATCAACATGTTGATGTGAATATGTGATGCGCTTTGGTGACTAAGTAGTTTCGTATAACCTCGTATTTAGCATTTTCTTCAACCTCGAAATGTCTATAGAAAGGGAAAAAAAAGAAAAGACGTGGAAAGTTAGAGAAAGAGCAAGAATTGGCACTCCCAGGGAGTGACGGCCCATCTTCTGCTGGGCCAGGCTAGCATCAATCGCTGTGAGGATTCATGTACTGTGCATGGTGAGTTGCATAGTTACACGCGACAATTATGTAATCTATTTTGATTGCTAATACCATGATTAAAATCTTCAGTAAACTGGCCTAAGTCTTCATGAAGGCGTTCAATATGGCTCTGTATTTGTACAGTAATGCTCAAAGTACTTACAATTAGATATTCACACAAGCAGATGACACCGAATAAAATGGCGAGATTGTTAAAATTGGACTCTCATTTTTAGGTTGATTCGCCTTCACCAAAATCGTTTTATTTGTACACGGGGTATAATAGCTGTTAGGCTTATGCAACATCTAATCTTAGATATATGGTGGCATATCAAACAATATGATCAGTCTCTTTATATTCAAATTTAATTTCATCTTGGTGAACATTTTCTATTAGTTTTCAGTTAGTACTCATATTTGAATCTGTGGAGCTTATAATACAGAACATATTGGTAAGCACAATGATTTAACCCTAAAAAATTTGTTTAAATTTGAATGTGCTGTTGGAGCTCATTGGAGAATAAAAACAAAACAGGAACTAAGATAAGTACCAAATATGAAATATGAACTACCACCATGCTCTTGAAAATCCAAGAGCAAGTTCAATTCAAAACCATGCTATGCTTATCATTTTCAATTTCTCTTTAGTTATATCCATATTCAGTATTCTAATACCTATAGTCAGATAAAAAAGAAGGTAGGAAATAAGTAACATCTTTTGTACTTACCAACACAGAGGCAGATGAAACCGAGTGTTCCAAGTCATGGCATTCTGAACAGGCATTTCATCAAACAGCCTAGGGGCGTTCCTCATAAGCAGGTGAGGCAAGCATGGAGTCGGCACCATAGAGCGTGTCATTGATCCAGGCTAGGCATCGCCCCATGCCCCACCTCCACCGTCGTTGTCCCAAGTCGCGCTGGTCTCTCATCACCTTGGTGGCTCGGCCAATGGCGCCTGGCTGTGGAATCAGCCTTGCGGTGTGCTACGGGCTTCGGTCCTTTGCAGTCGCCGCCAGTTGCCTCCGCTTCCACTGTATAGCCCATGCCCATCACGTGAGCATGTGGCTGATCCTGCAAAGAGGGAAGTGGCGGCGCCCATGCCTGTGAGGGAGGCGGGGCATGCACGTTCGACGCGGCCAAAGGGCGAGGAAGAAGGGATGGGTTGCGCACTCGCTTCCAGCGTCGCACATGCCTGTGAGGGCGGCGGGGTAGGAGTAGCTAGCACTATCCTTCCTCAAGCTTCACTGCTGCTACCCGTGGCAGGTGGAAGCGGTGGCGGAGCGGCGTGAGGAGGGGATGGCGGCGACGGCTTTGTCTCACGCCGGAGACGAAAGCTCTGGAATCTCTAGCTGCTGCACCATAGATGTAATTTTAAAGTATCAGCTAATTTTTTTTTGGAAAAAAAAAGATATAATCAGAAGTGGCCTGTATGTTGATTTGAGAAAAATCTGAGGAGTTTTTCGAAAAAATTGTTGAGAGGGTCTCTGGAGCGCGGGTTGATTTTCGATAAAGAGAAGGTCTTCTTTGCAAAAAAACCCGGAGCCCATCTGAACTGGACTTAGGGTTGATTTCGAAATAATCTGATGTGTTTTTTTGAAAAATATACTGAGAGGGCGTCTGGAGCGCGGATTGATTTCCGAAAAATATAAGTGGTTTTTCGTAAAATGACCGCGGCTCGCCCGATCTGGGCCGTCCGCGCGCCCGATCGAACGGCCGCGAAAGGCAGGTGACGTGGCACGCTGGTTGGCCACGGTTTAGGCGCAGGATTCATATGTAAAGATACGTTAATCCTTTCATAATTAGTTTATTGTGTGCTGATCTTTTATTTTACGCAACTGCTCGAGCCCGAACATCTGACCGGATATTGATTTGTTGGACGGTACGTGGACCGTAACGTACCGGGTCGATTCGCTTCCCCGACGTATGCCTGCACTCCACGCCACCCCCCCCCGCCCGTGTCTACGTTTCACGTGTCCACCCGGGGGCCCGCGCCCGTGAGGACCGTTGGCGACCCGTGCCCACCGTTCCTCACGTCCGGATGGACGGCTGCGCTGCCCGCCCTTGTTCGCCTCGCCCCAGCCTTGCACGCACACCCTGCCCGTCGCTGCACCCCCGTCCACTGGTCCCCAGCTCTGCTTCGCCCCATCCCCCAGCACCTGGCCGTGTGCCCATCACTCACTGTGACCCTATAAAATACTTGCAACATGTAACACTTGGATGCAACGTACGTCAGACATAGATGAAACATATTGTTGCAACATATGTGTGAAACATATGCAACATCTAGATAAAATACATGCAACATGTGTGTGAAATATATGCAACATCCAGATAAAACACTTGCAACATGTGTGTGAACATATGCAACAACCAAATTAAACACTTGTTGCAACATAGGTCTCAAAATATTTTTTTTTCAAAACGCTTGCAACGTAAGACTGAAAACACTTGCAAAAATATGTAACATGTGCAACATCGCGATCTACTTTTGCAACATCCATATGTAACAATTACAATATACCTATGAAACACTTGAAACACACATTTGCAACAAAGGGGAATGGAAGGCTAGGGCCGGTCGATTCCGGTCATCGGGGCGGGATTCGGCGGCGCGCGAGCACCACCACCATCCAGCACCGGCAGCACCGGCCTTGGCTTAGCCTGACGGGCAGCGCGCGCTACGAGAGAGAGCGAGCGATGCGGCGCACGGCCGAAGCGAGGAGCAAAGTGCGGGTGGGGCGTGTGACGGGCAGGGAATAGGTGCGAGGAGCGAGTGGCGTAGGGTTGGGGCTCGGTGGGAGAACGCCGCAGCAGCGAGTAGAGTGAGGCGTGACGTCCGGATGAGAATAAGAGACACGGAAATGAGCAGGGAATAAAAAAACCAAAGTTACGGTGCACGTCACGCCACGCGTTCATTGGATGTTCTGTTTATAGCATTACCGTTTATTTTAAGTCATCTCACATGTCAAATTTTTATTTAGTTTTGGAATGGAATATGATAATCCATCCCACTAAAATTCATGAAGATCACACTTGGGTCCCTGGTACACCGGCAGTTCCTCAAGTTAAACCAAACACCTCATCATCAACCAGGTTTAACTTCTACTCCACCAGTTTTTTGTTTTTTTCTTTTTGCTTTTACATAAGACGAACGAACCTCTCTATTTGTTGGTTCTGTAGATTTTAATGTACTTTTCACAACAAAAAACGATCAATGTTAGGGCCTGTTTAGTTCCCCTCCAAAACGCCAAATTTTTCAAGATTTCCCGTCACATCGAATCTTTGAACGCATACATGAAGCATTAAATATAAATAAAAAATAAAACTAATTACACAGTTTAGACGAAATCCACGAGACGAATCTTTTAAGCCTAATTAGACTATGATTAGACACTAATTGCCAAATAACAACGAAAACACTACAGTAAAGTTTTGCTAAAAATTTTGACAACTAAACTGGACCTTACTGAAATTTAACTAATAAAACCTGGAGGAGTATATACTTGGGAACTGAGAGAGCACTGCCAGCCTGTCACTGAAAAGAACGTGCACGGAAACTATAGCGTGAGTAGGCACTGCACTGGCAGCAGCATTGTATCTTCTGGTTCCTACCAAACGTGTGAGATCCGACCGGATATTACTGTACACGGAGGCAGTAGTACGTGATTTGTAATCTTTTTTCCTTTTTTTTTCCGATCCAAGGAAAATTATATTATATAATAGCTGAGTATATCAACACGTTAGAAACACTCTGGATTATAAAATAGTACCCACGCTGTGAATACTACAACTCAAAACCTAATCTGTTAGATACTTTGCAGTGTGGATGACCGCACAGATAAACACTCGACAAATGGCTAGAGAACGAATGCCCAACGAACGACGGTCAACATTCCTGTAGGCAAAATTGAGGAACTTCTTTCTGATGTCTTCCTTTTTCTTTCTGCCACCGAAGAATGAGAAAGACTGATCTGAAAATTATTCTCCCTAGTCCTTCATCGTGGTCAGATCTAACCACAACAAAACGGAGAAGAGACCGAAGAAAATTATTCCACGGCGGCGACATCATCTCTGCTTGATGCCGTCGTTCGAAAACAAAGTCTCTGTCGGTGCGGGACCCACGGGATACCCCGCAAGAAAGGGAGAAGATCTAGTCTAACTAGGATTCTTCTCATGTAATCCTAGTAGTATTATTATTCTGTAATCCTACTAGAAACTCTTATTGTAAACCGACTAGGACTATGACCTCCTGACTATATAAAGGAGGGCAGGGTTCCTAGAGACGAGACTAGAGACTTTGACGACACAACACTTCACAATCAATCCAACGCAAGGCTAACGCCGACTGGACGTAGGGC
Organism: Miscanthus lutarioriparius; assembly: GCA_904845875.1. Classification (NCBI taxonomy): domain Eukaryota; kingdom Viridiplantae; phylum Streptophyta; class Magnoliopsida; order Poales; family Poaceae; genus Miscanthus; species Miscanthus lutarioriparius. The sequence continues at coordinate 50,462,058 of CAJGYO010000015.1, forward strand.
TATTACTCGATCAACGATCGAGGGTCCGAACCAGGATAAATTGACTGTCTCTTGCATTCACCGCTGAGTTCTGCATACGCCAAAGCCTGAACAAACTGCCCCGGGTACCCCCATGGCGGCTATCGGTGGTAAAACATCGACAGCTGGCGCGTCAGGTAGGGGAATTCGGTGAATTTGCATCCGAGAGCTCGATGGATCTCGACAACATGATCTTCTCGACGGGATCAACCTTCATCTTCGACTCATGGATCTGCGAGGCGGACGCGACAATGGCAAGCTCCAAAGCCGTCTCCTCGAAGATTCGAATCACCATGAAGACCATTCTATTTCGGCGACTACGATAGGTCAACTCACTGGAAGATTCGCGCAGCTCGCGATGTCCGATTCAACTCAGGTTTCGTGACTTTGCGCATCCAACTAAAACTCAGGTTCCGCATCCGAAATGGAGTCTTACCCGAGTTCTTCTGGGAAACCGAGTTCTTTTTCGATGGGGCTTAAGAACGCGGCATTGGCCTATCAAGAATACAACTCGGAGTACAATCAGAGTCTTTTCAAGAAGCCGGGTCCTTTTCCGTTCGGACTCCACAACATGGCAACATCTTATCAGACACGACCCGAAGGATTCCTCAATCCAGTGCTTAGAATGCCACTGAAAGGAGCTCAGGAAGGTATGGTACTGACTATAACATCTCAAGACTGCATCGTCCACTGGCCGGGTTCTGTTCCTAAGGATAGCGGTACCCGACTAGTTGACACAACGACGACAACAATTCTACCCTACCAAGAAGGAGACTCGATCTGCGACCTCGAAGCCTCTACTAAAGTTATCAGCAACTCCGACAGTGTGAAGACCGACGTTGATAGCAGGACAATTCACGCACGCGAAGTATTCATGGTTCGCCGCCCTCGATCACCATTGGTCCCCCTAGAAGCGCCCGACGTCAGGTCATCGGATGAATCTGAGTCCAACATATCACCCTTTATCTAGGGGCACGATGCTGAGACCGAGAATCAAAAGCAAGCCAGAGAAAGAAAAAACAAGTTGAAACAAGGACGCCAACACCGTGCTAGGCAGCGCAAGGAAGCTTAGATCAGATATGAGTCAGATCTAGCTGAGTACAATAGAAGAAAATCAGAACGAAAAGTCGAAGAAAGACACACGGTGAATACACCCTATGATAAGATCCAAGAAGCACTAGAAGAACTCAGAGCGACCTCACATCCCAATGAAAGACAAGAACAGCTCTGAAACTTTCTCTGGTCAACAGTCCTAAGGACGCACGACGGAAGGACCCGCTCAAGACTACCTGCCAGATCAACATCTCATGAGCAGGGACATCAAAATCAAAGGAAGTCCACTTTCGAGAGACTTGGACCAAGTGAAAGTCACAATAGAGAAAGTAGAAGGAATCATAGTCAAAATGACCGAGTCGAACAACCAAGAAAGGTCAAAAGCAGAGCACCTATTCAGACAGCCACGCAGAACTACTCCCACCAGAACAACAGTTGGCAACAAGAGGGTGCAGAATCAGAATACACAGAAGCCAGAACGCACGATAGATTCCCCTGTTTTGCAAATAGACTTGCTTCAATACGACTACCTCACAAGTTCAAGCCGTCCAACCACTCTAAGTATGATGGCAAGACCAAACCAAGGCAGTGGCTCAGGATTTACTCGCAATCGATTGAACTGGCCGGAGGAGACGATGATATCAAGACCTTGTTCTTTCCCATGGCCCTAGAAACCATGCCCCTTCAATGGTTTGACAAATTGAATCCAGGATCAATCAGAAATTGGGAGGACTTGCAAAAAGCTTTCTGCGAAAATTTCGTGTGTATCATTACACACCCAATCACCCACGCAGAGTTAAAAGGACTCAAGCAGAAATGAGGTGAAAGTCTCAGAAATTACTATCGACGATTTGGCGAACTACGAGCTCAAGTACATGACATCACCGAACGAGAAGTAATCGAAGCTTTCTCTCATGAAATTATGACTAGGAGGCAATTTCAAGATTTCTGCAAAGAAAACCCGAGAAACAATGAAGAATCCAGACGAACAGTAGAAAAGATGATTACTGCAGAGGAGAAGACACGAGAAAGGTTCCCGGATAGAAACAACCGAGACAACCCGGACAAGCAAAATCATCGAAACAACAGACATCAGGAAAGAAAACATGGACCAGACAACACAGTAGCGGTGGCTGACAAATCAAAGAGGTTTTCAAAACCCAGAAGGTATGTGAAAGCTATAGTTTGGTTTTGGTGAATTGATGAAACCCTATGTGCTAACCTAGTTTATGAAGTGATCATGAGATAGGTAGCACACTTCAAGTAGCGGAGCAAATGAAGATCATAACATGACAATGGAAATGCAATTGGGATGATCAAGGGCTTCGACTTAAAAAGAAGAAAGAGAAAAACAAAAAGCTCAAGGCAAAGTATCATTTATAGGAGCCATTTTGTTTTGGTGATCAAGACACCTAGAGAGTGTGATCACATTTAGGATTGATAGCCGTACTATGAAGAGGGGTGAAACTCGTATCGAAATGCGGTTGCCAAAGTGCCACTAGATGCTCTAACTCATTGCATATGCATTTAGGATCTAGTGGAATGCTAACACCCTTGAAAATGTTTGAGAAAATATGCTAACACATGTGCACAAGGTGATACACTTGTTGGTTGGTACATTTGAACAATGGTGAAGAAGTTAGAGGTGAAATGGAGTTGGTCGCAATGATGCTGGCGTCGGTCTACTGACCGGACACTGGGTCATTCAGCGACCGGACGCCGAAAGGCTACGTCCGGTCGAACTGTCAGATGGCACAGTGGTTAGGATTAAGCACCGGACGCTGGGCTATGTCCGATCAAGCATGACCGGACGCGTCCGGTCAGCAAAAATAGGATTTGGACCCTTACTGGAAACGACCGGACGCTGAGGGTCCAGCGTCCAGTCAGCTCTGTCGGAGCGTCCGGTCAACATTTCGACCGTTGAGATCAAACGTTCACAGTTGAACGCAGGTGACACGTGGCCGCCATCGGGCGACCGGACGCTGAGGACCAGCGTCCGGTCAGTTCGGCCGGAGCGTCCGGTCAGCCCGATCAGTGCCCAGTTAAGGGGTACAACGGCTCTATTTCGTGGGGGCTTCTATTTAAGCCCCATGGCCAGCTCAAGCTCATACCCTTGCACATTTTCATGGACATAGCATACTTGTGAGCTTAGCCAAAGTCCTTCCACTCATCTCCATCATTGATCCATCGTCATTGTGAGATTGGGAGAGAATCCAAGTGCATTGCTTGAGTGATTGCATCTAGAGGCACTTGGCATTCGTGTTGCGCTGTGGGTTTTGCTTGTTTCTCTGGTGGTTGCCACCACCTAGATGGCTTGGAGCAGCGGTGGAAGATTGGCACGAGTTGGTGATTGTTCGTGGCCATCTCCGGTGATTGTGAGTGAAAGTGCATCTAGCCCTTTAGTGGGTTTTGGATGATTGAAAGATAACATGATTAAAGGTCTAACCCGTTTACTGAGTGTGGATAGGTAATAGGTTATCTCACAGGTACTTAACAAAAGCCAAAATAATGTGTTGTTGTATAAACAATCTTGTTCAAGCACAAGACAACAATACAAATGGAATTCATGCAAAGGCTTATTTATTGTGGGATTTCTATGTGCTATGTGAAAGCAAGCTCTTAAGTATTAATTAATGAGACATGAGGGATTGCATATGGAATTATCTCATATTTGAAGCTTGCTAAATTGAAATGAGAAAGACAACAATACAAATGAATGGATGATTCAACACAAGATATGACTTGATGGCTTGAGATGGTGAAGATAACAAGGAAATGCTTCGAGGTACTAAGCAAGGGTGAAGGGCAAGCGATGGCTTGGCGGCCGAAGAACCTAGCTAGGGTGAAGAAGGAAGTACTTGCATTTAGTTGAGGTACTAATCAAGCTGCGACGGTCATATTGATGTGGAGGATCAAACCTATATTGGACAAAGTGTTGGAAGTGACTTGATGCATTTGGAGTTATTCATATTTGATGAATGGAATCAAGTCACGTGCTCAAGATGGCTATGCTCAAGTGAAAAGATCAATATCAACATGATTGGCACCCTCACTTGATGAAGATTGGAAAACACGGCTTCGGTTCAAAGAGATCAACTCAAAAGGTTTATTTTCGTTATACTTTTAAATTTGAGTTAATAGGAATGCCGTACTATTAAGAGAGATGCATCATGTTGATAGATAATGTTCCATAAGTGCTCAAGCCAACCCATGTGAGTTTTGAGTGTTTGAGAGACAAAAGTGCTAACTGTTTTCTTGCTGGTCTGGCAATACCGTGTCCGGTATTGATACCGGACGTGTCCGGTATTTGTCCAGCAGCTGTAAAACCTTTGTCCTCGGGTTGGTTCGTCGAGAGTTCCGACGAAGGTTGGGAGTTCCAACGATCGGAAGTTCCGGCAATGGTCAGGAGTTCCGACGTCTCGCAATTTAACTGAAATAGAGTATTCACTGTGGTGGTCATACCGGACGTGTCCGGTATGGACGACCAGAGGCCAACGGCTAGTTTTCAAATGCCGTGAGGGTCGGGAGTTCCGACGGTCGGAAGTTCCGACATACGTCGGGAGTTCCAACACCTCACACACTTTAACTCGGTTACGATGTTTTCAAATGTGCTGAGGATCGGGAGTTCCGACGTAAGTCGGGAGTTCCGACGGTCGAAAGTTCCGACATTCATCGGGAGTTCCGACGCCTCACAACTTCACTGTAACTTAGTTACCATTGGTGCAGTGTAAGTCATACCGGACGTGTCCGGTATGCATACAGGACGTGTCCGGTATTGCAACGGCTATAAAACGGCTAGTTTTCCAAAGGAGGCTATAAATACCCCCAAGCCTCCACCTTTGGAGGCTGCTGATTCTACTGAAAAAGACACACGTTTTTGAGCCTTGCCAACCCTCTCTTAGTGAGTGATTGATCAAATTTGCAAAATCAATTTGTGGGTTGAGTGAAATTCAAAAGAGAGCCATCCAACCACTTGAGCACTTGTGCATATTGTCAATCTCATGATTCGCATTTGTTACTCTTGGACTCTTCGGTCCTAGACGGTTAGGAGTCGTCGAAGAGCACCCGAGAGATTGTGGAGTGCCTCGAAAAGTTTGTAACGGTCGATTCCGCCGCCTCAGAATCAACTAGTGGAAGGAGGAAAAGGAGTTGGAAAAAATTCCGGCTAGAGTGACCTTTGTGGTATCCTCTAGGGCTGACCTTCGCTGGGTCGCCCGCAGACCCTCAACGGAGAGTAGGACCCAAACGAGTCCGAACTTTGGGAAAGCAAATATCGTGTCTCAATTCGCATTTCATTTGATATTTGTGTTGCTCCAGCTCTTGTGCAAGTTCTCTGTGTATACTGATATCTCTAGTAGGTATCTGCAGTTTGGTTTGAAGATAGAAATCGAAAGGAGCAAGTTCGGGGCTGATCTGCAGAAACCGTGCATACCGGATACGTCTGGTTTTAGAGCTCTATGCTAAAAATAATTATTCACAGTTCTAACTTTGTGTTGCAGGGTTATAGCTTCTAGATACATTCTTTATACCTCGTATACTTTGTGGCTAACTTGTGAGGGGTGGTACTACTTTTTATTTGGAGTTTCCATTTTGGAAACTCCATTTACTAATCGTTTCCGCATTTAATGGTGTTAATTTTCAGAAACGCCTATTCACCCCCCTCTAGGCGGCATCCTAGGTCCTTTCAATTGGTATCAGAGCGAGGTTCTCACCTAAAGCTTCACCGCCGTGAGAAAAGGATGTCGACGCCTATCGAGTTGGAGCCGGTGCTTCTCCAAAATGTTGGTTCAAACTTTCTATCTTGGTCAATTCATGTACTCAATGTTTTTAGGGATACTAGTCCTCTTGTTGAGCTTATTGTGGATGCAAGCATACCTCTTCCTATAGTTGATTGGAGCAACTATAAAAATTTGTCAAAAGAGGAAGAGATATGCGTGCAACTCAATGCTCAAGCAATTAATGTCATTTTGAGTACATTAAGTGTAGAGGTTCAAGATGAGGCAATCTTCAATGGACAACCACCTCCGGAGAGTGCTCATCTTATTTGGACTAGACTTCTTGATTTATATGGAAAATCCAAATGTGATGATACACTTGAGATCGAGTCAATGGAAAGTATGTCCATTGTGTCTTCATGCAGTAAAGAAGCCTCACAAGACCTCAAGAGCACCAAGCCGGAGAAAGAAGTGCAAGCAATACATGACACACTATCTGCCTACATATACCGGACGTGTCCAGTATTCCTACCGGACATGTCCAGTATGACTGAGCCAGCAGAGCAGCAAGCAGCTGTTTGCAACGATGCTCAAGCCCGGTGGCGACTAAGTGATGCGTCAACCTCAGTATCTCATGATACTCATCACTTGTGTCTCATGGCCAAGAAAAGCAAGAAGAAGTGTAATAAGAAAGATCAAGAAAAGGAGAAAGCACAAGTAGATGATCAAGATGAGAGTGGTGTTGAAGTTGAAGACAACTACAACCTTGACCATCTCAACCGCAAGGACAAGCTCATCATCATGAAGATAGTTGAAAAGAATGATGAACTTGAAGAAGAGATTGAGAAGCAAGAGCAATCACTTTAAAAGCAAGAATTGTTTCTCATCTCCAAGATGGAAGAACTAAAGGCTCTAAGTGAAAGGTATGAAAAATTATCAATTGAGCATGCTTTAGTTACTAACTCCTCTTCTAGTGTTTCACAACTAGAGAAGGAAAACTTGGTGCTTAAGGCAAGGCTAGATGAACTATCAAGCAAGTACAATGTGCTACAAGCAAACTATGTTCATCTTGTATATGCAAATATTTGGAAAAGAGAAAATCACTTTGTGGCATTGGATAAGAGAAGTGATCATATTCGGTTTGGATCAAGATTTTATATCTTTTTGGACTGAGAAATAATAGAAAAGGGGATTGGAAGAGAGAAAACACATTTTGAAATAACTTGGGCCAGCCCGCATATACCGGACGTGTCCGGTATGCTACCAGACGTGTCTGGTATGAGCGGGACTATAAAACCAGCCGTACCCCTTTGGCCCAAACAGACTCATCTTCTTCCAAGCCACCCAGCCGTTGCCTACTCACCTAGGGCGACCAAACAACTCACCAAGAAGAGGGAGAGAGGGAGATTACATTGGAGAAGGCTTGCACAAGATTGAAGGCCCGGGGATTTGGATTTCACACCGCCTTCTCATCTCTTCTCCAAAGATACCCTAATCGCGGACCTCGTCCGATATACATGGATGATGATTGGTTTTGAAATTCCTTTGGTCAATATGCTACATTGGTGATGTAGAAGCAATGCCCAAAGTTTGGAATTGATATGTGACGGTTTGAATCGAGGAACCCTGGTAAGGGTTGCTGGGTGCCCATATCGGACGTGTCCGGTATGCTACCGGACGTGTCCGGTATGGCCCAATAGAGCAGGCTCTTTGCTTTCCTTTGATTCAATCCTATCCTAGAATTGTTTGTTAGACTTAGCTTCTTTTGTATCTACGTTTTGCAAACCTATTGACAGTTGTGTGTCAAAGATGGATGTAAAACCATGGATCAAAGATTCTACGTCTAAATTGCAATTCACGATTAAATTTTGGACATGTATCTGAAATTTCTTGCAAATCTTTGGATACAGGACAGCAACCATGAGTGGACGTCAGGAGCCTAGGTCCAAGCACAGGCATGATCCCGCACTTGAAAAGTACAAGAAGGCAAGACAGGAGATGTGTCCTAAATTCCAGCCGAGCAGCAGGAGGCCTACTAGAGCTGCCTCTAGTGCAGCACCTCAATATGCAGAGGGGTTAGGGAGCTCTTCTTCTGACACTAACACTGATGAGTTTAGAGTAGAGTCTAGAGAAGAAAGAAAGAGGAAGAGCACTGACAGAGGATCAGATGGTGATAGCTCAGATGAGGAGCATGAGATTGAGGAGGAGGAGCCAGTTCCTCCAGTTCAACACCAGCCTGGTCAGGGTATGCATTATGGTCTCCTTGAGACACGTCTGCCCAATGTGCCCTCCTATGTTTCTAGGGTTGACTACAGGGGAAAGGGTATGATCAGGAAAGCTAGAGATGAGCGAAGGGTAGATCCGAGAGGCTTACCTAAGGTTCAGTATGATCACCGCTTCCAGACAGCCTTTCACTTGGATTACTACTCCAGTGTGATTCTCACCAGGAACCCAGTTATTGCCGGGTCTTAGTGGATTGACTGGCAGTACGTCAGAGAGTTGCAGAAGGCCTCAGTTGATCATGCCATTGCTATTTGCCAGCGCACTAGGGTTTATGAGATCATGGAGTTCCAGCATGACTGGAATACCGAGGTAGTAGCTCAGTTTTATGCTACCCTATTCGTTGAGGTGGATGACAGGCGGATGCACTGGATGCTCGAGGGCTAGTGGTACAGTGTGGACTATGATGTGTTTGCCGCTCACCTTGGCTTCTCAGAGGATGACCTACAGAGGGACAGGATCCACACCGAGCAGGTGTTACCCCCTGAGCAGCTTGGCTATATGTATCCACTAGGAGGTGAGAGGGGAGCAGTGGGGAAGGTTTAGGGTCTTCATCCTACTTATAGATACCTGGACAGGATGTTCAGGAAGACTATTGACTGCAAGGGTGGAGACAAGGGCAACATTGCAGATTACTCTAGGAACCTGCTCCACAGGATGGCACCTGATGCTCGTCCCTTCAGCGTGTTTGACTTCATATGGTTAGAGATCAGGAGTGTGGGAGAGAGGCCCCTCAAGGGCTATGGATTTGCTCCCTATATCAGGTATATGATTGAGCAGGTGACAGGGCACACATTCGAGTATGACAAGACTCACAAGGCCCTGAAGATTGTTGCAGATCTGCCTGAGACAGGGTTACCTCTAGCAGGACCAGGAGGAGCAGCAGCAGCACCAGAGGCAGATGCACCTGGGAGTGGTGCAAGAGCAGGAGCTTCACCTTCACCATGTGCTCCTTCATGTTCTACTTCACGCCGTGGCAGTCCTCCCTCGCCTATCCGCTGGCTTTTCAGCTCCATATTTGGGATGTGCAGAGACATACAGACCCGACAGCAGAAGGAGAGGGAGGCTAGGAGGAAAGACACTCGGACTTTGAAGCAAATTGCTTCTAATCTTGAGCTTGATCCTCCTAGGTCTCCACTATCAGATGAGGCAGCTAGTGAGCCTGAGGAGCAGCAGCAGGCAAGATATGATACAGAGTATGTCGAGTTCATTCAGCGACAGCAGCAGCAGCAGCAGGCACCAGAGCACCCTGACACTCTTCCTCTTCAGGCTCGTGTGCCTACTCACTCCTAGCCCTGTCCTGTTGGAGTGACCTCACAGGTGGTGGCAGCTTCTACGGGTCTGGTAGCTATGACCCGTCTGGTGCGGGTGGTTCTCGTCCAGCTGATGTTACACGCTCAGATGACGAGGATGCTGGTAGAGATGATGATGATGATGAGTGATGCCAGAGATCAGAGACAGCTTGTAGCCCCTTTTGTCCTTAGTTTGTCATTTTAGGACCTTTGTGGTGATAGATGACAAAGGGGGAGAGAGACTGATTAAAAGCTTCATGATAGTTTCATTTGTTTCTCTTTGTACCTGAGGATATGTACTATAGGCTGTTGTTTCTTGAGCTTCATTTATGTAATCTTTTGATATGTATCTTATGAGAGATGAGACTTATGCTTTATCTGTGTATCTCTTGAGACATGATCTTAATATATATTTTAGTGGTTTTGTGGACTTGAGAAAATATGTAATGAGTGCTATGTGTGACATACATGTGTTGTATTTACTTTCATCAGGACTATGCATGCTAGAATGAAAATATTTGATGTGATGCCTTTATATTTATTCTTGTGTGATATATCTTGTCATATGCATCACAGTTTTACTTTGTCACACACACATGCACCCCACGGATGCAATGATTTAGGGGGAGTCTTCTATATGTTTTGGCATGTGCAATTGACATTTGAGGTCATTTTGGGAATCCAAATCATAAGCACATACTCCCTCCGTACCCGTAAAGCATGTCGTTCTGGGCTCTTGCCCGTTTTCGCAAAGCATGTCGTTGTACGCACGCGGGGTCGCGTTTGGACGCGTTTGCCCCTGGCGCTCGCCACCCGTTCCGCTTCACTACGCATTAATCGCCATGCAAAATCACGTTCAAGCAAAAAAAAGCGTCAGCAAGGGGATTCAAAACCTGCCCACAGGCCTCGGGACGCAGCAGCCTAACCAATCCAGCTGCCAACGTTTGTTGTGTAGGGGATATGCGCAACCCTATTTAATGAGGGCAAACAGGGAAAAATACCCCCTAATTAATCACTCCTTGGTAAACACAATCATGTCCTAAACGACTTGCTTTACAGGTATGGAGGGAGTATTAAGGGGGAGCCTCTCATAAATCATTGAACCCAAAATCTTAAATGTTTATATTCTTGTGTAAGCTTTAATCAAGTTGTCATCAATCACCAAAAAGGGGGAGATTGAAAGTGCATCTAGCCCTTTAGTGGGTTTTGGATGATTGAAAGACAACATGATTAAAGGTCTAACCCGTTTACTGAGTGTGGACAGGTAATAGGTTATCTCACAGGTACTTAACGAAAGGCAAAATGATGTGTTGTTGTATAAACAATCTAGTTCAAGCACAAGACAACAATGCAAATGGAATTCATGCAAGGGCTTATTTATTGTGGGATTTCTATGTGCTATGTAAAAGCAAGCTCTTAAGTATTAATTAATGAGACATGAGGGATTGCATATGGAATGGTCTCATATTTGAAGCTTGCTAAATTGAAATGAAAAAGACAATAATACAAATGAATGGATGATTCAACACAAGATGTGACTTGATGGCTTGAGATGGTGAAGATAGCAACGAAAGGCTTCGAGGTACTAAGCAAGGGTGAAGGGCAATCGACGGCTTGGCGGCCGAAGAACCTAGCTAGGGTGAAGAAGGAAGTACTTGCATTTAGTTGAGGTAGTAATCAAGCTGCGACGGTCATATTGATGTGGAGGATCAAACCTATATTGGACAAAGTGTTGGAAGTGACTTGATGCATTTGGAGTTATTCATATTTGATGAATGGAATCAAGTCATGTGCTCAAGATGGCTATGCTCAAGTGAAAAGATCAATATCAACATGATTGGCACCCTCACTTGATGAAGATTGGAAAACACGGCTTCGGTTCAAAGAGATCAACTCAAAAGGTTTAATTTCGTTATACTTTTAAATTTGAGTTAATAGGAATGTCGTACTATTAAGAGGGATGCATCATGTTGATAGATAATGTTTCATAAGTGCTCAATCCAACCTAAGTGAGTTTTGAGTGTTTGAGAGACAAAAGTGCTAACTGTTTTCTTGCTGGTCTGGCAATACCGTGTCCGGTATTGATACCAGACGTGTCCGGTATTTGTCCAGCAGCTGTAAAACCTTTGTCCTTGGGTTGGTTTGTCGGGAGTTCGACGTAGGTCGGGAGTTCCGACGACCGGAAGTTCCGACAATGGTCAGGAGTTCCGATGTCTCGCAATTTAACTGAAATAGAGTATTCACTGTGGTGGTCATACCGGACGTGTCCGGTATGGACGACCAGAGGCCAACGGCTAGTTTTCAAATGCCGTGAGGGTCGGGAGTTCCGACGGTCGGAAGTTCTGACATACGTCGAGAGTTCCAACACCTCACACACTTTAACTCAGTTACGATGTTTTCAAATGTGCTGAGGATTGGGAGTTCCGACGTAAGTCGGGAGTTCCGACGGTCGGAAGTTCCGGCATTCATCGGGAGTTTAGACGCCTCACAACTTCACTGTAACTTAGTTACCGTTGGCGCAGTGTAAGTCATACACACCAGACGTGTCCGGTATTGCAACGGCTATAAAACGGCTAGTTTTCCAAAGGGGGCTATAAATACCCCCAAGCATACCGGGGCTGATCTGCAGAAACCCCCAAGCATACATAGGAATCGAAAGAAGCAAGTTCGGGGCTGATCTGCAGAAACCGTGCATACCAAACACGTCCGGTATTCATACCGGACACGTCCGGTATTAGAGCTCTGTGCTGAAAATATTTATTCACAGTTCTAACTTTGTGTTGCAGGGTTGTAGCTTCTAGATACATTCTTTATACCTCGTATACTCTGTGGCTAACTTGTGAGGGGTGGTACTACTTTTTATTTGGAGTTTCCATTTTGGAAACTCCCTTTACTAATCGTTTCCGCATTTAAAGGTGTTAATTTTTAGAAACACCTATTCACCCCCCTCTAGGCGGCATCCTAGGTCCTTTCAGTGAGGGGAGTTGTACCTTCCCCGGCGGAGTGCCGAAAGGTAACTCTAATATATTGCTTGTGTCATTGAGTTACCTCACTTGTGGGTAGGTTCTCGCGGTGTCCAATCGTGTGGACGAGGTTTGTGAAACACCTCTTAGCCTCCAAACCACCAAGTGTTGGTCGACACAACGGGGACTAGCGTGTTGGCGAACACGTGAACCTTGGGAGAAAAATCGATTGTCTCTTGTCATTTGTATTCTCCCGGTGATTGGTCATATCTTCATCTTGTGATTGGTTCACTCTCCGACGTGGCGGTATAATCGTATCACTTACTCATTTACATTTCCACAAACTAGATATAGCAAGCTCTTTAGTATAATTAGAATTGAGAGCTTGCCTTGTGCTTTAATTTTATCTAGTGGAGCTCTTTAGTGTAGCATTTGTGAGTGCTCTTCGTGAGTAGTGATCAAGTAGATTGTGTGCCCATTAATCATTGCTACTAGAATTGTTGAATAGGTGGCTTGCAACCTTTGTAGAGCTAGAGCAAGTTTGCATTACGCTATTTGTCTTACTAATCAAATTGCTCTAGTTGATTTGTAGTTTTTAAATATGCTATTCACCCCCCCTCTAGCCATATTAGGACCTTTTAGTATGATGACATTGAAAACATGCATTGCATCTTGCACCCTAATGGAAAGCACACCATCAGAAATTGCTACACCTTCAACGAACGATACACAAGGAAAGATAGTAAGGCGAACACTAAAGAAGACAGTCAGAAAAAAGAAGAAGACAACCACGAAGACAAAGGATTCCAAAAATCTAGGGGGGCAGTAGCAGTAATCTTCGCCGGGGCCCTAGATTCAAGAAGCAAACATCAAGAAAAGCTAGCTCTACGAACCATCATGGCAGCAGAGCCGACTACTCCAAGATATCTCAATTGGCCACAGTATCCAATCCAATTTTCAAGAGAAGAACAATGGACAAGCATAGGAAACGCAGGCCATTACCCACTGGTTCTAGATCCAACTATTGCCGGTATGACTGTCACAAAAGTACTAATCGACGGGGGAGCCGGACTCAACATCATTTTTTAGAAACACTAATGAAGATGGGACTACAACTCGCCGGGATGATTACTGTAACATCCCGGTGTTATGCAAGCATTTAGGCACTGCAAATCATGCATATTATGCATCATCAAGCATCCTAATCATACATGCCTAATCATGTAAATAATAACTGAAACAATGCTTTGAAACATATGAAACATGCTCGTGAAACATGAATGTTGCATACATTTGTTTAGAGTTATTTTTGCCCTAATTATGCTTGCTAGGCTAATAAAACATGTTTGGCTATAATTGTAAATCATCTACAATTATTTAGCACAATTTTTAGAGCAAAGTTTGTATTCAAACTTTTGACAAAATATGCTTTTGAAATTATTATTGAAAATGGTCAAAAATCCTCCCTATTTAGCTTTTACTTCCCAATTCAAAATCTATGCAAAATTTTTAGTTGGTCCCTAAAAGCAAAGTTGTAGAGAATAAATTTTTGAGCAACTTTTATTTTTGGGCCAAAGTTTGAAACTGCTTTGAAAAAGTTCAAAAATTCATTTGAATGAATTTGGGAGAGAAAATAATTTGAAAAAGACCATTTTTCCTCGAATGGGCCTCGCGCCTCGGTTTCGGCCTAGCCACACAGGCCGGCCTGGCCTACCTCCGCGCCGCGCTCCTGCTCCCGCGCGCCGTGCCCGTTCGCCGCGCACTTGCCCGACCGCGCCAGAGCGCGCACGCCACGCAGCACCGCCGGCCAGCCCCGCGCCCTTCCTGTCGCGCCTACACCCGCCGCGCCGCGTCTGCCTCCCCCTACTCCATCTCATTTTCTCTCTCGCTCGGTCAGCAGCAGCAACGACAGCAGCGCACGCTCGCCTCCGCCACCGCCGCGCTGCCTCGCCAGAATCGGCTCGCCCGGCCACCACTGCTCGCCGTAGGCCGCTCCATCTCGCGAGCAGCTCCGCCTCCACCTCGCGCAGCTTGTGCTCGTCTCCGTTCGACATGGTAAGGCTCGAGCCGGCCGCTATTGCTTGCCGGAACACGGCCGTTCTCGCCGGAGCAGCACGGCTCCGTGGATCTCCCCTTCTTGCTCCCTTTTTCCTTCCGTTTTCGCGCGCGTTAGCACCGCCTTGCCCCCGCGAACCTCGTGCGCGCCTCCCCGTGCCCTACCGTGGCCGGAGTCGGCGTACCACCGACGAGCCGCACCACCGCTCCGCCATGCGCGCCGTCGAGCTCCCTTCTGAGCTCCTCCAGTGCCCGTTCTTGGCGCATCGGGTCCGCCTCGTTGCGGGGAGCCCCTGGTGGTGACCTCACCGCCAGCGAGCTCACCGGCGGCGAAAGCCGGCCAGTCAGCGACGGCCCCTGCTCGGCTCCGGCTGACGCGTGGGCCCGGATTGACCATGGGTCCCGCCTGGCAGCACCTCTGGGTGCACTGCACCGGGTACACCTAGTAGTTTTGGGTCGGTGGAATTTCAGTTTTAAAGAAAATGATTTCAAAAATTGATTTAAAAAGCTTGTAAAATGTATATCTCGAGTTATGTTGCTCCAAAATTGATGAAATAAATTTTGTTGTGTTTCTTCACCAGATCTACATGGTAAAAATATTGCTTGTCATTTTTGAGATACTTTAATGTAGGGCTTTATTTAATTCTTGATATTGCTGATATCTTGTGAAAGGTTTAGTAAATCCTATATGTATCAGAAAATTATGATTCCAATTTGGTTGATCTATTCTTGAGATGTACTTTCTGTGAAAAATATATGCCATGCATGTCTTGTAGAAAAATTATGAGGTGTAGTTCAAGTGCCTTTAATGGCTGATTTTTTTTCTAGAGAGCAAAATTTGTATAAAACATGCATGTGATAATTTTTGTACAGTGATTGTATGCTATGAAGATCATAGGAAAAATACTAAATCTGTTGTTTGACACTTTTCATAATACAAAGTATTTTCATGCTCATATTTAGGTCCAAGCTTGTCATTTTTGTGTAGGCTATTCCACTTATCCAAATGCCATAAAAATTTGATGGTAGACTACTTAGGGTAGTACTGTGCTATGGTAATTTTCTAAGATTTTGCTATGCTATAAAAATAGATGTTGCTATTCAAACCTATTATTAATTAGGGTTTAATCAAATGTTGCTTTATGCATGATTAAGAAATTAGTGAAGCTTTGGTGTATCTTTAAAGCATTTAATGAGATGTGTTGACTTAGCGTATTAGTAGTAGAAGAGAATGCGGTAGGTGACATGTGCTTGTAGTACATGTTCATGGATGATGTTGACTACCTTGTATGAGATTTGTATTATACTCTCCCCATTGAAGCGAATCATGCTCATCTACCTTGCATGCAAGCATATTCATTGTGTTCATTTCATCCGATGCACCTTTTGCATAAGCACTTACGCACCTGCATCATATAGGATCACAAACCGAGAGCCCGGTCGTCGTACCCGAGGAACAGCTCGAGGTGCAGCCGCAAGAAGTGGCCGAAGCAGACGAGGAGGACGTTGAGGAACTTCTGGAGTGCCCCGATCACCGCCCAAGCTCCTTCGAGAGAGGCAAGCCCCGGAGCATTTTTCTCCCCAGTTTGCGATTATTAATTAACATTTTACTTTAATTGATGTATTACGTTCAGGAGTTGTTTGCAACCGTTGCTGCATTATACCTTGTTTACCTTTGTTATACTATATCCTTGTTACCCTGGTATCCGCAGTCGAGTCAATGCTTAGCTGGCTTAGACCGGTAGAAGTCGGGTGATTTCCTGTCACCTGCGAGCTATAGGTGGTTACCTGGATCTGCTCGGATAACTATGTAGTCATGGTATAACTAAGTGTTAATTTGAAGTTGAGACCAGACGGAGACTTACAGGGTTTTGGATTGTAGTGCTTTCCGTCTGTGTCGATTAAGGACCGACCGTTGTTGGGCCTCGGGTCATGTTGAAAGCATGCCTTACATTTAGCTGGCCGATTAACATACCTTTCGACCGTGAAGCTGGGAGATTATTCGGGCCGAGTGGATTGCCCGCAGCGCACTGTACCGGAGCAGGTGTGGTAGGACACGGGGGCACGATGATAAGACCGAAAGGCAGTCGGTCGGCCCCCGGGTACATGTGGTTCCTGGCAAACTCGAGATTTTTCCTAGATAGTTGACTCGGTGACCGATACCTCACTTTAGCGGGTGAGTGAGGTTTGTGTAAGGAATAAATTACCAGCTGGTTAATAATCGATTCGAATCGCCATCGTTCACTGGATAGTGAACACTTGACTTGAGTTACTTCATCGTAGTAATGTTGATGGAACACTTGGACAGTTATAATGGATATGACACTATGGAAGTTGTTAATGATCATTGGTTATCATTATTTGCTTAATCACATGCTTGCTCTAGTATAGGTGCAAATGTAGTCGACAGGTTAATAAGAATTAACTTGACAATAATGCTTTTGGAAAGGTTCTTGAAATGCTAAAAATGCCTTTTTGCAAATGAGTCAGCTACCCTACTATAAAGCCCTTCATAATCCTTGGTGTCACTTTATTTTCGGTTATGTCGGGTAAGTCTAGCTGAGTACCTCCTCGTACTCAGGGTTTTGTTCCCACTTGTTGCAGATGGGCAGATGTATTATGGCTACTATATCAACTGCCTTTATCCTACAATGGGTGATGCTTAGGACCATGGGCGTGGTCATTCCTTACGTCTCATCTAATGCTTTTGTTGGAGATGATCATCAGCTGGCACTGTATTTGAACTCCGTGTGAGTGTGTGTGGTTTTGAACAAATGGCTTCCGCTACTTCTATTTGAACTCATGTTGTAATAACTATGTTTAAACTCTGATGTACCTGTGATGCGAACTTTTATGTAATATGTGATGGTGACCGCTAAACTTATTACGATCTTGGCTGGTATGTGAGTTGGTTTGAAATCCTTCGTGATTTCACGGACTACCGGGTTATACGGACTTAAGTTTCCTAAATCGTCTGCTCTGGCGGGTGATTTTTTACTTAATTTCGTATAATTGGTCGGTTCAGTTACAGCTGGCATCAGAGCATGGTTTAACGTGTTACTGTTCACAAGTGTATTTAAAACAAAAAGGCATTTGAAAAACGTGAGTTCCAAACTAAAAAGTGTGCCAGTGGTCATATCCTTTATGCCCAGTTAAGGACTCTAGGTGGCTTAATTAAGTACTGACTCGGGGTTCTTGCATCATATTTCTCTTTCATTGCTCATACGGCGTGCTATTGTATGAGTGCCACTAGTTTGAGTGGTAGTGTATGGATCATTTGCCTCTACGCCTCGGTAAGTGTGAGTTGTGAGAGCATAATCGGATACACCACCGATCTAGGGTGAATGCTTATATGATGCTGGAGTAATTACATGTTCTACGCATGTTTTACAAAGGTATCTCATATGTGGGTATTCCGTCCGTTGAGGCGATGCAGTCAATAGGACGATGGTTCGGGTAGTTACTACCGTTGTACGCGTATCTGGGGATTCATGTAGAGCGTGTAGATAAAATTTACTGCTTTTATGCATTCATTGGGAATTGGGCTGAAATGAATCTTCTGCATGTACATAACAACGTTATCGTGTAGAACGTATTAGATACATATTTGAGAGATCGTTTGTATGCCATCGAATTCATCGCTAGAAATTATTTATTTCATAAGTTTGTGAGAACGTACGGCACGTACATACATCATATTACTTGTGCATTTCATTCATGTCATGCATTCCTCCCCTTATAAATTGATTATCTCACTTTGATAAAAATTGTATCACCTAAAATATGTTCCCACGGGGTAATAAAAGAAATTTTGCTACAGATGGCCCGCACAAAGCAGACTGCCCGTAAGTCCACCGGAGGAAGAGCACCTCGACGTCAGTTGGCCCTGAGGGAGCACCGCACCACGGACACCTTCTTGAGCGAGTTTGGCATGCCAACCTTGCTTTGGAGAGTGCTCCATGATGTGGGGTACCCAGAGGGTCAAGAGCCGGTGTACTCTTGGAATGAGAGCCAGTTAGCAAAGGATGGACTTGCAGTGGTAGAGATCACAGTTCCTGCTCTTGGTGATGCTCTAGAGTGGGATGGTTGGCACTTGGAGTTTGAGGGTCGCACTCCTGTTGAGGGTGTAGAGGGAGCAGCTTTTCGCGTCATCAGGGACATCATGAGCAGATTTCCTAGTGAGCTTGCAGCAGCTCTAGCTGGCACCTTTCCTAGGGATGATCCTCATGATGCTATTTGGGTTTAGCCTCAGGGAAGTGCTTTGGTCAGAGGTCCAACTGAGGGACAGGCTAGCGACAACCATGCTATGAGTGCTATGTTTGCCGCTATCAGAGCGTATCAGGGTCTTGAGTGTACCTATTGGACTTTGACTGGCTTGCGTGGTCATGATAAGCTCAAGGTAAGAAAGCAGAAGAAGAAGCAGGCACGTGCTATAGCTAGTTTGCAGGAGCAGTTGGCTGATATGAGCTTACAGCAGGACCAGGCGGTAGAGAGAGGTGATAGAGCTATGCAGCGGGTGCATGCGTTGACTCAGGCCAACAACAATGCAGACCGCATGATTGGACAGTTGGTTCAGGAAAGGAATGAAGACTGGAACGAGAGGGACCTTCTGCTGTAGAGGGTCGATGAGCTAGAGGAGTACAACGTCAACCTGCACGAGGAGTTTCACGCGCTCTACAATGGGGTTGGCCCATATGCTCCTCCAGATGCCGCTGGCATGGACATCGACGACGACGACGATGAGGACGAGCCTGTAGTTTCACCTGGGACGATGGTGACGTCTCAGACCCCGACGACGGCCCCGAGGAGTAGCCTAGTTGCCTTGCGCTAGTGTTTAGGTCCTGTCGTGATGACCTTTCTTTTGTCAGCATGTAACCTAATGTAACTTGTTTCGAACTTATGAGACTTGGCATGTGATTGGAACTTGGCTAGTAATGCGATATCTGAATGCATAAAAGTCCAGTGTAGGTATGCTGGCAATTCGGTTGTATGGACGCGATGTTTGCATTTGAAGTAATTTAATTAGTGATGTTGTTTTAATTGGGATGTGATTATTGTGCCTCTGTTTTATTGTATGAATTTATTCTATCCAGTAAATTCAGTACGGCATAATTTTTTATTCACTCACAATTATTACAGCTTCACTCAATCATTACTTGTTGCTGAAATATGCATATGACAAATACTCGCCGTACCACTTATGAGGCCGCTGAGACAGGTGGTAATGGCGCTGGGACAGGTGGAAGTGGTGGAAACAACGTCAACAATAATGAGCCCCCCCCATAAACCGCATTTGCCACCTCCTCCCCCGCTCACCCCAGAGGTGTTCTTCGCACAGTTGCTCGGGAGTCAGCGCAACACAGAACAATCCCAGAAGAACATGGAGGATTTTCTGCATACCATTGCCAACAATGTTCAACACGGTAACAATTAGGGTGGTGGCAATGGGGTGAATCAGTACTGCAACTTCAAGGATTTTATGGACACCAGGCCACCAATATTCAAGGAAGCAATAGAACCACTCGATGCTGAAGAATGGATCAACACTATGGAAGATAAATTCCGTATGTTGAGGCTGACTGAGGTATTGAAAACTGAGTATGCTGCACATCAGTTGCAAGGGCCAGCGGGAATGTGGTGGAAGCACCATCGCACCACCTTCCCTCCAAATGCTCAGATTACATGGAGAGAGTTCACTGAGGCCTTCCGTGGAGTTTATATTTCACCCGGGCTGACCGAGATGAAGTTGGGAGAGTTCTTGGCATTGAATCAGGGCACCAAAACCGTGATGCAATATTTGCATGCTTTCAACAACTTGTGCCGTTATGCTCCCAACATGGTTGACACCGATGCTAAGAGAATCACCAGTTTCAAGAGAGGACTCAATCCAAAGATGATGAAGCATGTGGGTACCAACACCCGCGCCAGATTCAATGACTTTATCAGTGATTGTCTGAAGCAGGAAAAGAACAACAACGCTAGTACCATAGCCAAGACTCGCAAGAGACCACTAGAAGGTGGTCCGTCCCAAGCAAGAGCACCTGCGGGAGGTCGTCCTCCCTATCGTCCATCTGCACCTGGCGCTAGGTTCAGGCCACCATAGCCGAGAGGTCAGAATTTCAGGGGACCACAGAAGCCTTACAAGATGGTAGTGCAGTCCAACAAGGCAGCCACAACTATGGTACATGGCAGTTCTAAGGGAGCTATGGGATCTGCTGGTACAGTAAGGGGACCCTACTACAATTGTGATAACCCTGGCCACTTCTCAAGGTTCTGTCCTTATCCGCCCAAGAAGAAGCAGTAGACCTATACTGCTCGGGTGCATAGTACGACTGTGGATGAGATTCCTGAGGGAGAGCCCGTAACCGCTGATAAGTTTCCTATCAACCAACACCCTGCAGTTGTTCTATTTGATTCTAGATCATCGCATTCTTTTATGAGTCAAGCATTTGCATGGAAACATGAACAACTATGCACAGAATTGGGTTATGGTTACTGTATAAGTTCAGCGGGGGCTGATGTTTTGACCAATCAGATGGTTCGAGGGGCAACCCTTGAATTAGGTAGCAGAAAGTTTCGAGTGAACTTGATAGTTATGCCTGGATTAGTTCTGGATGTCATTATAGGGATGAATTGGATGAAGGATTGGGGAGCAGTTATAGATACAGGAAGTCGGGTACTTACCCTTAAGGATCCCCAGGGTGAGGGTACTTTCCAAGTACCATTGCCTTGGAGAACGGACCTTATATGTGTGACATGTGCTACTAAAGTTATTCCTATTCATCAGATTCCGGTAGTGTGTGAGTTTCCGGATGTATTCCCAGATGAGTTACCTAGTCTTCCGCCAGATAGGGATATTGAGTTTGGAATTGAGTTAATCCCCGGAACAACTCCGATTTCAAGGAGACCCTATCGGATGCCTCCGGATGAATTAGTTGAGCTGAAGAAGCAACTAGAAGAGTTATCGAAAAAGAGGTTTATCCGGCCAAGCAAGTCTAAATGGGGATGTCCTGCCTTGTTTGTGAAGAAGAAGAAAGAGGGCACGTTGAGAATGTGCGTGGATTATAGGCCACTTAACGCTGTAACCATCAAGAATAAGTATCCCTTGCCTCATATTGATGTTCTGTTTGACCAGTTAGCCAAGGCTAAGGTGTTCTCCAAGATAGATTTGAGATCCAGTTACCATTAGATCAAGATTAGGCCACAAGATATACCAAAAACCGCATTTTCCACCAGATACGGGTTGTATGAGTATCTTGTCATGTCCTTTGGCTTGACAAATGCTCCTGCATACTTTATGTTTTTGATGAATATAGTTTTCATGCCAGAATTGGATAAGTTTGTGGTTGTGTTCACTGATGACATTCTGGTATACTCCGAGAACGAGAAGGATCATGAAGAACATCTGAGAATTGTCTTGACCAGACTTAGAGATCATAAGCTGTATGCTAAGTTTAGCAAGTGCGAATTTTGGTTGAAGAAAGTTCCTTTCCTTGGTCACATTCTGTCAGAAAATGGAGTTTCAGTCGATCCAAGTAAGGTGCAAGAGGTTATGGATTGGAAGGCACCGACCACAGTTCCTGAGGTTAGAAGTTTCTTAGGATTAGTTGGTTACTATCGCCGTTTCATACCAGATTTCTCAAAGATTGCCAAGCCAATGACAAGTTTGCTACAGAAAGATCACAAGTTCGTGTGGACAGAGGAGTGTGAAGCAGCTTTCCACACCTTGCGGAAACTGTTGACCACTGCTCCTGTTCTAGCACAACCAGACATTGAGAAACCATTTGATGTGTTTTGCGATGCATTGAAATCTGGATTGGGCTATGTTCTTATGCAAGAAGGAAGAGTCATTGCTTATGCCTCACGTCAGTTGAGAAAGCACGAGGTCAACTATCCGACACATGATCTTGAACTTGCTGCAGTTGTGCATGCCCTAAAAATTTGGAGACATTATCTACTTGGTAATGTGTGCAATATTTTCATAGATCACAAGAGTCTTAAGTACATCTTTACCCAATCAGAGCTGAACATAAGACAACGAAGATGGTTAGAATTGATCAAAGATTACAACTTGAATGTGCAGTATCATCCTGGAAAGGCCAATGTAGTGGCAGATGCTTTGAGTAGAAAGTCATAATGCTTGAATGTGCAGCCATTACTTGAAGATGGGTTCGATCTGATGCATCCTGCTGTGTTACATTGTATTCAGATTAGTTGCTCTTTAGAGAGTAAGATAATAGAAGGCCAAAAAATAGACAAGGGAATATTTCACATCAAAGAGAAAATAAAAGAAGAGTCGTCTAAGCACTTTAGAGTGGATGGACAGGGCGTGTTGTGGTTCGACGACCATCTTGTGGTTCCCAAGGATCGAGAGCTTAAGAATAAACTCATGGATGAAGCTCACCTTTCTAAGCTATCTATCCATCCGGGAAGTAGTAAGATGTATCAAGAACTGAGACCTCGTTATTGGTGGACCAAGATGAAGAAAGAAGTTACAGCCTATGTTGCCAGATGTGACACGTGTTGTAGAGTGAAAGCTATTCATATAAAACCTACCGGTTTGTTGCAACCTTTATCCATACCTAGTTGGAAGTGGGATGATATAAGTATGGATTTTATCTTGGGTTTGCCCACTACTCAAAAGGGACATGATTTGATTTGGGTGATTGTGGATCATCTTACCAAGACCGCTCATTTCTTACCTGTCAAGACAAATTATCGACCACCTCAATATGCCGAGAAGTATATTGCAGAAATTGTGAGGTTGCATGGTATACCAAAGACTATAGTATCTGATAGAGGGCCACAGTTCATGGCTCACTTTTGGGAACATTTGCACAAAGGCTTGGGAACTAGTTTGATTCGTAGTACCGCTTATCATCCTCAGACAGATGGTCAGACTGAACGAGTTAATGCTGTTCTAGAGGATATGTTAAGAGTCTGTGTGTTGTCTTCTAGGGGTTCATGGGAGTCATGGTTACCTTTAGCTGAGTTTGCTTACAATAACAGTTATCAAGAAAGCATCAAGATGGCTCCATTCGAAGCTTTGTATGGCAGAAAATGTAGAACACCACTGAATTGGGTCGAGCCAGGAGAAAGAAGGTATTATGGTATTGACTTTGTAGAAGAGGCCGAGAAGAAAGTTCATATTATTCAACAAAATATGAAGGCGGCCCAATCACGTCAGAAAAGTTATGCAGATAGAAGAAGGAGACCCCTTGTGTTTGAAGTTGGTGACTATGTTTATCTGAAGGTCACGCCAATGAAGAAGAAACGGTTTGGAGTCCGAAGAAAGCTTGCCGCTAGATTCGTAGGACCATACAAGATCTTGGAAAGAAGAGGTCCAGTAGCTTATAAGTTAGAGTTACCTGAGACAATGAGTACCGTCTTCCTAGTTTTCCATGTATCACAACTCAAGAAGTGTTTGCGTGTTCCGGAGGAAAGAATAGAACCTAGAGGCATCAAACTCAAATCAGATTTATTGTACGTGAGCAACCGGTCCGTGTTTTAGACACTAAAGAACGTGCTACTCGGAATAGTGTGGTGAAAATAGACAAGATACAGTGGAATCATTATGATGAGGGGGATGCAACTTGGGAAACGAGAGAATATCTACAAAAAGCTTATGAAGATTTTTACAACAAATGGTTCATAACCCAAATCTTGGGACGAGATTTTTATAAGGGGGAGGGCTGTAACACCCCGGTGTTATGCAAGCATTTAGGCACTGCAAATCATGCATATTATGCATCATCAAGCATCCTAATCATACATGCCTAATCATGTACATAATAACTGAAACAATGCTTTGAAACATATGAAACATGCTCGTGAAACATGAATGTTGCGTACACTTGTTTAGAGTTATTTTTGCCCTAATTATGCTTGCTAGGCTAATAAAACATGTTTGGCTATAATTGTAAATCATCTAGAATTGTTTAGCACAATTTTTAGAGCAAAGTTTGTATTCAAACTTTTGACAAAATATGCTTTTGAAATTATTATTGAAAATGGTCAAAAATCCTCCCTATTTAGCTTTTACTTCCCAATTCAAAATCTATGCAAAATTTTTAGTTGGTCCCGAAAAGCAAAGTTGTAGAGAATAAATTTTTGAGCAACTTTTATTTTTGGGCCAAAGTTTGAAACTGCTTTGAAACTTGCCCCACCGCGCTAGAGCGCGCACGCCGCGTGGCGGCCACGCGCCGGCGAGCACGCCGTGCGGCACCGCCGGCCAGCCCCGCGCCCCTCCTATCGCGCCTACACCCGCCGCGCCACGTCTGCCTCCCCCTCCTCCATCTCATTTTCTCTCTCACTTGGTCAGCAGCAGCAACGGCAGCAGCGCACGCTCGCCTCCGCCACTGCAGCGCCGCCTCGCCGGAATCGGCTCGCCCGAATCGGCTCGCCCGGCCACCACTGCTCGCCGTAGGCCGCTCCATCTCGCCAGCAGCTCCGCCTCCACCTCACGCAGCTTGTGCTCGTCTCCGTTCGACGTGGTAAGGCTCGAGCCGGCCGCTATTGCTCGTTGAGCACGGCCGTTCTCGCCGGAGCAGTACGGCTCTGTGGATCTCCCCTTCTCGCTCGCTTTTTCCTTCCGTTTTCGCGCGCGTTAGCACCGCCTTGCCCCCACGAACCTCGTGCGCGCCTCCCCATGCCCTGCCGTGGCCGGAGTCGACGTACCGCTGATGAGCCATGCCACCGCTCTGCCATGCGTGCCGTCGAGCTCCCTTCCGAGCTCCTCCAGTGCCCGTTCTTGGCGCATCGGGTCCGCCTCGTTGCGGGGAGCCCCTGGTGGTGACCTCACCGCCAGCGAGCTCATCGGCGGCGAAAGCCAGCCAGTCAGCGACGGCCCCTGCTCGGCTTTGGCTGACGCGTGGGCCCGGATTGACCACGGGTCCCGCCTGGCAGCACCTCTGGGTGCACTGCACCGGGTACACCTAGCAGTTTTGGGTCGGTGGAATTTCAGTTTTAAAGAAAATGATTTCAAAAATTGATTTAAAAAGCTTGTAAAATGTATATCTCGAGTTATGTTGCTCCAAAATTGATGAAATAAATTTTGTTGTGTTTCTTGTCACCAGATCTACATGGTAAAAATATTGCTTGTCATTTTTGAGATACTTTAATGTAGGGCTTTATTTAATTCTTGATATTGCTGATATCTTGTGAAAGGTTTAGTAAATCCTATATGTATCAGAAAATTATGATTCCAATTTGGTTGATCTATTCTTGAGATGTACTTTCTGTGAAAAATATATGCCATGCATGTCTTGTAGAAAAATTATGAGGTGTAGTTCAAGTGCCTTTAATGGCTGATTTTTTTTTGCTAGAGAGCAAAATTTGTATAAAACATGCATGTGATAATTTTTGTACAGTGATTGTATGCTATGAAGATCATAGGAAAAATACTAAATCTGTTGTTTGACACTTTTCATAATACAAAGTATTTTCATGCTCATATTTAGGTCCAAGCTTGTCATTTTTGTGTAGGCTATTCCACTTATCCAAATGCCATAAAAATTTGATGGTAGACTACTTAGGGTAGTACTGTCCTATGGTAATTTTCTAAGATTTTGCTATGCTATAAAAATAGATGTTGCTATTCAAACCTATTATTAATTAGGGTTTAATCAAATGTTGCTTTATGCATGATTAAGAAATTAGTGAAGCTTTGGTGTATCTTTAAAGCATTTAATGAGATGTGTTGACTTAGCATATTAGTAGTAGAAGAGAATGCGGTAGATGACATGTGCTTGTAGTACATGTTCTTGGATGATGTTGACTACCTTGTATGAGATTTGTATTATACTCTCCCCATTGAAGCGAATCATGCTCATCTACCTTGCATGCAAGCATATTCATTGTGTTCATTTCATCCGATGCACCTTTTGCATAAGCACTTACGCACCTGCATCATATAGGATCACAAACCGAGAGCCCGATCGTCGTACCCAAGGAGCAGCTCGAGGTGCAGCCGCAAGAAGTGACCGAAGCAGACGAGGAGGACGTTGAGGAACTTCCGGAGTGCCCCGATCACCGCCCAAGCTCCTTCAAGAGAGGCAAGCCCCGGAGCATTTTTCTCCCCAGTTTGCGATTATTAATTAACGTTTTACTTTAATTGATGCATTACGTTCAGGAGTTGTTTGCAACCGTTGCTGCATTATACCTTGTTTACCTTTGTTATACTATATCCTTGTTACCCTGGTATCCACAGTCGAGTCAATGCTTAGCTGGCTTAGACCGGTAGAAGTCGGGTGATTTCCTGTCACCTGCGAGCTATAGGTGGTTACCTGGATCTGCTCGGATAACTATGTAGTCATGGTATAACTAAGTGTTAATTTGAAGTTGAGACCAGACGGAGACTTACAGGGTTTTAAATTGTAGTGCTTTCCGTCTGTGTCGATTAAGGACCGACCGTTGTTGGGCCTCGGGTCATGTTGAAAGCATGCCTTACATTTAGCTGGCCGAATAACATACCTTTCGACTGTGAAGCTGGGAGATTATTCGGGCCGAGTGGATTGCCCGCAGCGCACTGTACCGGAGCAGGTGTGGTAGGACACGGGGGCGCGATGATAAGACCGAAAGGCAGTCGGTCGGCCCCCGGGTACATGTGGTTCCTGGCAAACTCGAGATTTTTCCTAGATAGTTGACTCGGTGACCGATACCTCACTTTAGCGGGTGAGTGAGGTTTGTGTAAGGAATAAATTACCAGCTGGTTAATAATCGATTCGAATCGCCATCGTTCACTGGATAGTGAACACTTGACTTGAGTTACTTCATCGTAGTAATGTTGATGGAACACTTGGACAATTATAATGGATATGACATTATGGAAGTTGTTAATGGTCATTGGTTATCATTATTTGCTTAATCACATGCTTGCTCTAGTATAGGTGCAAATGTAGTCGACAGGTTAATAAGAATTAACTTGACAATAATGCTTTTGGAAAGGTTCTTAAAATGCTAAAAATGCCTTTTTGCAAATGAGTTAGCTACCCTACTATAAAGCCCTTCATAATCCTTGGTGTCACTTTATTTTCGGTTATGTCGGGTAAGTCTAGCTGAGTACCTCCTCGTACTCAGGGTTTTGTTCCCACTTGTTGCAGATGGGCAGATGTATTACGGCTACTATATCAACTGCCTTTATCCTGCAATGGGTGATGCTTAGGACCATGGGCGTGGTCATTCCTTATGTCTCATCTAATGCTTTTGTTGGAGATGATCATCAGCTGGCACTATATTTGAACTCTGTGTGAGTGTGTGTGGTTTTGAACAAATGGCTTCCGCTACTTATATTTGAACTCGTGTTGTAATAACTATGTTTAAACTCCGATGTACCTGTGATGCGAAATTTTATGTAATATGTGATGGTGACCGCTAAACTTATTACGATCTTGGCTGGTATGTGAGTTGGTTTGAAATCCTTCGTGATTTCACGGACTACCGGGTTATACGGGCTTAAGTTTACTAAATTGTCTGCTCTGGCGGGTGATTTTCTTACTTAATTTCGTATAATTGGTCGGTTCTGTTACAATTACACCAACGAGTACCCCTTTTTATGGCATAGTACCCGGCAAGGCAGCCATGCCACTTGGACAAATTACTCTACCGGTTACTTTTGGAACTCCCTCGAACTACCGCATAGAGTTCATCAAGTTTAAAGTTGCAGACTTCGATTCTTCATATCACGCAATCCTCGGGCGCCCATCACTAGCAAAATTCATGGCAAAACCACATTATCCGTACCTGTTGCTTAAGATGCCAGGGCCTAACGGCGTCCTTTCCCTTCGACGTGATTTGAAGCGTGCTTTTGACTGCGATGTTCAGGCAATCCAAATTATAGCAAAAACACAAGCCACCAATGGTAGAAAAGAAATAGCCACTATTGTAGCAGAAATGAACCCAGATGAGCTAGAGATACCGGCTAAAAAACCCAGCATCCTTGCACCACCAAAGGAGGCCGACGTCAAACAAATCGACCAGGGCACCGGTGATCCCTCCAAAACGGCAACCATCAGCGCCCACCTCTCGGCAAAATAGGAACTCACGCGCACCAATTTTCTTCGGGACAACAAAGATATCTTCGCTTGGAAGTCGGCCGACATGCCAGGTGTCCCAAGAGAGTTGGCTGAGCATAGAATTGATATCAATGAAGGTTCCAAGCCTGTGAAGCAACGGTTACGACGAATCTCA
Organism: Miscanthus lutarioriparius; assembly: GCA_904845875.1. Taxonomy (NCBI): domain Eukaryota; kingdom Viridiplantae; phylum Streptophyta; class Magnoliopsida; order Poales; family Poaceae; genus Miscanthus; species Miscanthus lutarioriparius. The sequence continues at coordinate 50,490,621 of CAJGYO010000015.1, forward strand.
CCCGACAAGAAGGCAGCAATCAAAAAAGAAATCACAAAACTAATGGCAGCCAGATTCATCAGAGAAATCCTTCACCTAAATTGGCTAGCAAACCCAGTTCTAGTACAGAAAAAGAATACGGACGAGTGGCGCATGTGTGTCGACTACATAGATCTCAACAAACACTACCTGAAAGATCTGTTCGGCCTACCACGCATTGATCAGATAGTTGATTCAACAGCAGGATCTGCCCTATTATCCTTTCTTGACTGCTATTCAGGATATCATCATATCACATTAAAGGAACAAGACCAGAGCAAGACATCTTTCATCACTCCGTTCGGTGCATACTACTACAAGACCATGTCATTTGGACTCAAGAATGCTGGTGCCACTTATCAAAGAGCTATCCAAACATGCCTTGGTGATCAAATCGAAGAGAATGTAGAGGCATACGTGGATGACGTGGTAGTAAAAACAAAGAACCCGGACACATTGATTCAAGACTTAAAGCAAACCTTCGAGAACCTGAAAAGGTGGAGGTAGAAATTGAACCCAAACAAGTGTGTATTCGGAGTTCCTTCAGGACAACTACTCGGATTCTTGGTCAGTCATCATGGAATCGAAGCCAGCGCCAAGCAAATTTGAGCCATAACAGAGATGGGCCCTCCTCGAAGTGTCAAAGATGTGCAGAAACTAACAGGTTGCATGGCGGCCCTTAATCGTTTCATATCAAGACTTAGCGAAAAAGAGTTACCTTTCTATAAACTACTAAAGATGAAAGATAAGTTCGAGTGGACAGAAGAAGCCAACGAAGCTTTCAAAAAGCTCAAGGCATACCTCACCTCCTCGCTCGTTCTCACACCTCCAAAGAAATATGAAGACATGATGCTATACATTGCGGCAACTTCTACTGTGATCAGTACGGCAATAGTCGTAGAAAGAGAAGAAGAAGGGCACGTGTACAAAATACAACGCCCCGTATACTACATCGGTGAAGTACTGTCAGAATAAAAAATCCGGTACCCGCATGTGCAAAAACTACTCTACGCTCTCTTGATCACTTCACGCAAGCTTCGCCACTATTTTGAAAGCCACAAGATTACCGTGGTAACGGATTTCCCACTCGGAGACGTCTTGCACAACAGAGACGCAACAGGGCGCATATCTAAGTGGGCAGTTGAACTTGGTGCTCTCAATATTGATTTCACCCCACGGAAGGCAATTAAATCTCAAGCCCTTGCCGATTTTGTTACCGAGTGGACAGAGATTCAACAACCTATGTCAAATATGATACTTGACCACTGGAAGATGTACTTTGATGGGTCACTCAAGCTAGGGGGAGCCGGTGCAGGCGTTCTCCTCATTTCTCCAGACGGAAAACAACTCAAGTATGTCCTTCAGATATTATGGCAAGCTACCAACAATGAAGCAGAATACGAAGCCCTCAGCCACGGGCTCCGAGTGGCAATTACCCTCGGAATCAAACGATTACTCGTATACGGCGATTCGGTAGTAGTCATCAACCAAGTTAACAAAGATTGGGACTGCACCAAAGAAAACATGGGTGCTTACTGTGCTAAAATACGAAAGCTTGAAAAACATCAAGGGTTAGAAATTCTACATGTCCTGCGCGATTCTAATATTGCAGCAGACATCCTCGCTAAGCTTGGATCGGACAGGGCGAAGGTCCCACCCGGTGTATTCATAGAGGAGTTATCAGCTCCATCTATCAAACAACCCGGTGAGATAAACCTAGAACTCCCAGCCAAAGGCAACCAGATTCTGGTAATCAACACCTCATGGACACAGGCTTTTATTGATTATATCAAAGAGAATAAGTTGCCAGCAGATAAAGAGGAAGCTACCCGAATTGTTCGCAGAAGCAAGAACTTCGTCCTAGTGGGGGACAAGCTCTATAGAAGAGCCGCATCGTCAGGAGTACTCCTAAAATGTGTCTCATTTGAAGAAGGCAAAGAGATCTTAGATGAAATACACTCAGGCTGCTGTGGAAATCATGCCGCTTCAAGAACACTAGTAGGCAAGGCATTCCGCACCAGATTCTACTGGCCAACCGCTTTGAAAGACATAGAAGAACTCGTCAGAAAATGCAAAGGTTATCAAATGTTCGCAAGACAAGCTCATGTGCCAGCTCACAATCTCATCTGCATCCCACCCGCTTGGCCTTTCTCCTGCTGGGGGCTGGATGAAGTAGGACCTCTCAAGAAAGCAAAAGGCGGTTTCGAGTACATCTTTATAGCAATTGACAAGTTCACCAAGTGGATTGAGTACAAACCACTCACAAAATACAGCGTAGCCAAAGAAGTCGAGTTCATTCAAGACATTATGCACCGCTTCGGCATGCCCAATCAAATCATCACAGATTTGGGTTCTCCCTTCACAGCCACAGAATTCCAAAGTTGGGCACAGGACTGCAGTTTCAGCATAGATTACGCATCAGTCGCACATCCAGAAGCCAACGGACAGGTAGAAAGGGCTAATGGACTAATACTAGCCAGATTGAAACCAACATTGTATGAAGAACTAGTGGACTACAGATCCAAATGGATTGAAGAATTACCCAAAGTAGTATGGGGGCTATGAACTCAAATAAGCAGAGCCACCGGATACTCACCTTTCTTCCTAGTTTATGGATCGAAAGCCATACTACCTGCCGACTTGATCTGGACGTCACCAAGGATAGAACAATATGACGAAGGAGAAGCAGAACACACCCGAAGATTAGAACTCGACAGTACAGAAGAAGTTAGAGTAAACGCTACCCTTCAATCAGGAAGATACCTCCAAGGATTAAGACGACACTACAACAAGAATACCCAGCCTCGGTCACTACAAGTCGGAGACCTGGTACTAAGAAGAATACAAAAAACTAACGGACGCCATAAACTACTCAGTCCATGGGAAGGTCCTTTTATTATCGCAAAAGTCACCAGACTAGGCACGTACAAGTTGATGACCGAAGATGGAAAAGAAGTCAACAATACATGGCACATCAGCCAGCTAAGAAGATTCTACACATGAAAACAACTCAAGGAAGAATATATATACAAGCTACAAGAGATCAATGTTCATGATCAATAAAGATGGTGTTCCTCGACAACATGTGTATTATTATGGCTTATCAATGCTCATGATCAATAAAGATGGTTTTTCGACAACACATGTCCTATCATGGCTTTCCCCGAGTTGTTTCCAATGAGCATACCGGCCGAGAGCAAAAGAGCTGAAAAGATGCTTGAGCCCGCCGATGAGGGTAGCTAACAAGCTAACACCCGAATCAAAAAGCAAAATGGCTAAAAATACACCAGAGCATACCGGCCGAGAGCAAAAGAGCTGAAAAGATGCTTGAGCCCGCCGATGAGGGTAGCTAACAAGCTAACACTCGAATCAAAAAGCAAAATGGCTGAAAATATGTCTGAGCATACCGGTCGAGAGCAAAAGAGCTGAAAAGATGCTTGAGCCCGCCGATAAGGGTAGCTAACAAGCTAACACTCGAAACAAAAAGCAAAATGGCTAAAAATACGCCTGAGCATCCCGGCCGAGAGCAAAAGAGCTGAAAAGATGCTTGAGCCTGTCGATGAGGATAGCTAATAAGCTAACACTTGAAACAAAAAGCAAAATGGCTGAAAATACGCCTGAGCATCCGGCCGAGAGCAAAAGAGCTGAAAAGATGCTTGAGTCCGTCGATGAGGGTAGCTAATAAGCTAACAGCCGAACCAAAAAGCAAAATGGCCGAAATACGTCTGAGCATACCGACCGAGAGCAAAAGAGCTGAAAAAATGCTTGAGCCCGCCAATGAGGGTAGCTAATAAGCTAACACCCGAAACAAAAAGCAAAATGACTGAAACTAAGCCTGAGCATAAATCAGAGCAATTTCAAGACAAGACCCTTTAGCTCTTTGTTCCAAATAGCAAGAGGCTCGGGGGCTACACTCAGATGGATGTACTCAAAAAGCACAAACCACTCGAAGATGCCAAGAAGCGATACACGGTTTTGCTCAGGAAAGCACTCGGACGACACCGAAGGAACAAGACGAGGCTTCCAGAGCTCAACCATGAAGTGCTCGGGGGCTTATCGATCCTAAGATGTTTTTGCAACCAGGGAAAGGACCAGATGCTGACCACATCTCGAGTTAAGCGAAAGGCTGAAAAGAAGAAGCTGAAGATACTTGAGATCGCCGGTCCTAAGTCTTTTCAGTACTAACAAGAGCAAAAAGTTTGTCGAGACAACGATCTATACCGAGTTGTTTACACGACGAAGACGAAAGCCAGTCAAGAACTCGACATCTACATACACCGAGTGATTTGCACAACGCAGATGAAAGCCAGAACAAACAACTACTCGGAGAAAATTTTGATCACTTGGACAACTCATTTAAAGAACAAGCAAGGCGAAGACATCCAGGCAAAAAAGACATGAACAAAAATAAAGAATCTTCATTCAAAAGGAAATATAATATCCTATTACAGAGGCTGGAAGTACAAAGGTCGATTACATCAAGCATCGTCATCAGGAGAAGAAACATCAATATTAAGATTGTCCACAATCCTACTGGCTAAATCTTCGACCTCAGGCTCCACCTTTTCAACAGCATCCAGATAATCTTGACTCTCGGCTTCCTCTGCAACCTTGGACAAAGGGAACTCTAGAGCAAGAATCCGGACCTGGGCAAGAACATTTCTGGTACATAAGCGGGCGCACCTCTTCACGAACTCCTGGAAACGAGTCGGAACTTGGGGAATAAATTGAGCCCAAGGTTGACCATCATCTGTTGGAGTCCGGAGAAGGTCGGCTACTGATCGAAAAGATTTCCACAAGGCATTCCAATTCTCAGTAGCCGTCGCCAACTTGCTAGTCAAGACTTCAACGTTTTTTTGGGCCTGCACAAGATCCCTGTCAGCTCCACGCCGAATCATCTTTAGTAAGCGCGAGTTCTTCTTCAGCTCGAGTAATTACCTCCTCAGCCCTATTGTGGTTAGTGCGAACAAGTGTCTTCATCTCCTCGATACCCTCCGAGAGCTTCTGCTTTTCAACTCTTTCTTACCAGGCAACAAGTGTCTTCATCTCCTCGGTTACCAGGCAACAAAAACAAGTCAACAGAAAGGGAAATTTGAATATGAAAGGAAACAAAAAAGAACCCGCAATACCATTGCACTCTTTCTTCATGGCCTCCACGTTCTTCAAGGCCTCCTAGGCAGCTGCATCCCTCTACTTTTCTGCCTCAACCACCCGGGCATGGAGAGCCTTCTCCTCCTTCTGATGCATCTGACGCTCGGTCTCCAACTCGGCCCGATAGAGGTCAAGCTCTGCCTTTAGGGTACTCACCTCAGAAGACAACTTTTTCTCAGTTTCAGACGAGAAAAAGAAGTCGGTATGATCACGAGAAAAAGATTGAGCAAAAGTTGAGAGAGAGAAAAACATGACATAAGAACAAAGCAAAGATGAACAACCAAAGAAAGAACTTCAGAAAAACATACCTGGAGCTTTTCCCCAAAAGAAGTCGAAAGGGTCCCCCAGGCGGCAGTCAGCTCTGACAGACGATGAGTGGCATCGAACTGCTGCAACACGTCATCATCCAAGCACCGAGCACCGGCACCAAGAGGATCAGAAGGAGAAGCCGCCCGATGCGAAGAAGGCAAGGCCAGGGCCATATCCTAGGAAGCCCCAGCTGTCTCCTCAGAAGAACCCACCGCCACGGCCACAGTCACTTCTAGAGCCACCAAGTCAGTAGCAGCGGGTTCATCAGGGAACCCTGTCCCCCCATAGCCACCTCGCCGACCGTACATGCCAAGTCCCCAGACTCAACACACAGAGGCGTGTCAGAGGACTGATAAGAAGTCGGCGGAGGGTTAAGGGAAGGCGAGGGCCTACAAGATAATAAGGAAGCTCAGCGATAAGAATATGAGTCAGGAAGAAGGAAAACGGAAGCAAAATGACGAGGAATCACTCACTCAGCTATCTTCTTCTTCATGAAACCAAAAGAAGACCTTACAGGAGGAACTATGGCAGCAAAAACATCGCCGCCACCCTGCGATAGGAGCGGCGCGGCCGGTACTGGAGCCCCAGAAGAACTAGAACCCGACGATCGCTTACTACAAGAGAACAAGACCAAAGTCAAAACAAAGAGAGGGGTTCAAACATCAGGAAAACAAGAAAACAACTCACCGACGAGTAACAAGGGCGGCATCATCATCCTCTTCTTCCTCACTCTCGACCAAGGCCACCATAGCACCAGCTAAAAAAGGACAAAGGTACTCGATCAAAGACAAAAACAAACAACAAAAGGATAGAGCGTATTAATATGCTCACCTAAGAGCATGCTAGCTACAACTGGAGTACCTGGACGAGTACTCGACTGGCGAGACTTCTTGGCAGCAGATAAAGCAGAAGAAGAACCCTCAGCTCGCCCCTTCTTTCCAATAGTACGAGGAGCTCAAAGGAACTAGACGAGGAACATACTCTACATATACATCAAGGTTTGCGGAAGAAATGCCAAGAAATATCGTGGTGGTTTGAAACTTACTGGTCAAGAATGCCCCAGCAAGACTATCCCCAGCCTCCACATTTACAGGGCAATCATCAAGAGGAATCGGATTAGCGAAGTTACGTCCTAATTCCTAGAAAAGAGTAAAACAACAAGACAAGGAAGATTAAGTAAAAAGTGGATACAACAAAAGACACACAAAAGTACCCGCATAGGAAAAGAACAACTCACAGCAGGGGGGGTTCTTAGCACTGTACTCAAGAACAGCAAGCGGGACGACGCTCACTCCTTTCAGCATCTTCTGAAGACGCTCGAGCACCTCCTTATCAGTCAACTCAAGGGCAGAGACCATACGAGAAGGGTCCTCCACCACAGAGTACTCGAATCCAAAATGCTCCCGCTCCTTCAGAGGTTGAACTCATCGGCGAAGAAAACTAGAAATAATCCCGAAGCCGGTCAAGCCTTGCTATTTCAGAGTACAAATCCTCTCAAGAAACGGCTTGATCACCTAGACCTCAGCCTTCGTCACAGGGTTCTTATCCCATCGGTCATTAACCAAGGGACCAGATCCAGAATGAACAGCAAGAGGAGGAATCAAATTGGTGGCGTAAAACTAGTCGGCACGGCAATCCCTCACAGAATCAACCAGGTCATAGTCAAAGAATTTTCTCTTAAGACCCTGGCAAAACTGAATCCCGCAGCCACCAAGAACGCTGGTGTCATCGCAGCGGGGTTGTGGCTTCAAACGAAAGAAGTAACGAAAGAGAGAAAGAGAAGGAGGAATTCCAAGGAAAGTTTCACAAAGATGAACAAAGATAGAAAGATGAAGGACAGCATTCGGAGCAAGATGATTCAGGCTAATTCCAAAATAGCTGAGAAATCGATGAAGAAAAGCAGAAGCCGGAAGGTAGAGTCCGGCACGGATAAAGGAGACAAAAAGAATAATCTCACCAGGACCTGGAGCAGGGACCCGATGCTCGCCTGGAGCTCTACAATCAGCAATGTCCTTGCTCTTGATTAGACCATCACTAACAAGCTCGCGCAGCTGATCCTCAGTTGTAGTCAAAGCCGGCCAGATCTTCTGAGCGGACCTCATGGCCATGAACTCTTGATTCTCGATCATGGAAAGCGAGGCCTCCTCGTGCACAAAGGCTGCCTGGGACTTGCTCGCTGACTTCTTCCTACCCATATACTAGCAGAAGTAATAAAAGCACTAAGGGAAGGTGACGCTCAGGCAGCGGCGCTCAGATGACGGTGACAATGGAGGCGGTGGAATGTTTGAGACTAGGGTTTCAAGGCAAAAGCAAGGCAGTAAAGAAAAAGAAGAACAAATGCTTTTAAACAGATTTTACAGCAGTAAAATGCGGCCCACCGGACCCGTTTTAACACGGCATGGGAACGCAACGGTCCATTTACTGACACAGCTAAAATGACGGACGGCACAAATCCACACAATGGTACAGTTCAACGGGCAGATTTCAGACTTATCCATCCAGCACCACGCTGGGGTTATCATATCGCTACAAAAAGAACTCATCAACCATGAAGCAACAAAGGGTTACCTCGCAAGGAACATAAGAACCCGGTTCTTATAGAAAGAACTCGGGGATCTCATAAACAACCAGGACTTCAGCAGAAAAAAGAATGACAACTCAGAAGACAGGATTCTTTCCATTACAAATGGCTTCAAAAAATAGAAGATTACACATCTTACAAGACCCAACGAACTCGGTACTACGACAAGCAAGGTAGCAAAGAGGAATCCAGACACAGCTAGGCTCTGGAACGACTACGTGTTCCAAATTGCTACTCGATAGAACAAACCGCACTCGGCTACACTGTTTTCTTCAAAGGACGGGCGCAGTGCATCCAAGACAGAAATCAGCAGCACGGCGGAACAACATAGACCAGGGGAAGCCGGTAGGCATCTGTCTACCCAAGTCCGATGTGATGTTGGATATGGTGTTAATCTGCACCGGACAGTCTCAGGGCAGACGACGAGGATCAACCCATAACTGCTGGATGAAGGAACGTATCCCACATCACAAGACTTCCTCCAACTACCACCACATACCTCCAAGTATAATGCCACTGCGGGATTAGTCTACCTCTAATCCCTATCACAAGACTCCCTCCAGCTACGACAAGATACACAAGAACTACAAAATACGCCCGAGGGCTGCTCTACTTCACAAACTATCATATTCATGACTACGGAGATTTCAGACCACGCAACAAAACGCTCGATGAATCAAAACATCACACCAGGAGGGTATTTATAGACCAAAGAAGCGGTGCACATGGATCGAGATCATCAATGGAACAAACCTAATAAAGGACATAGTGAAAAGACAGAATTCAATGAAAGAAGACTCAGGCGTGAAGGAGCAGTACTCAAGAACGAGCATATTCGGAAGAATATACCAACACTGCACAACTCGTGGCCAAACAGCATTTACTCTCAACTATCACCATACAACTACATCTGACAACAACAGACTACCAGAAAACATGCCAAGATCCTGTATCTGAGTTCTTTTCAAATAAAAGAACCCACGTATATGCTCGGGGGATGCAACAGGAGAGGTTTTCAGTCCTTTGAACAACTCAGATTCAAGACACTCCAACTCTTTGTTCCAAATAGCAAGAGGCTCGGAGGCTACACTCAGTGAGTGCACTTTTTTTTCGAAAAAGCGCACATCACTCAGAAGACTTCTTCAAGATAGCAGTTTTCAAAACAAAATAAAATTCAAGACCCTTCAACTTTTTATTTCAAATAGCAAGAGGCTCTGGGCTACACTCCATGAGTGCATTTTTTCTCCAAAAAAGCGCACATCACCAAAAAGACTTCTTCAAGACAGATCACTTCAAGACCTCACAACAAAAAGAACCCGAAACTAGCTATATCCGAGCTTTTTTTGATAAAGAACCCGGGTACATGCTCAGGAACCCTTAAGAGAAGACCCTCCAGCTCCTTGTGCCAAAAAGCAAGAGGTTCGGGGGCTACACCCAAATGGGAGTACTTTTTTCTTCAAAAAGTTACACATCACGCGAAGATCTCACGAAGCGCTACACGGTTTCGCTCAAGAAAGCACTCGGACGACGCTTGTTCCTGTTCAGCAAGACCTGAAGGAACAAGACAAGGCTTCTAGAGCTCAACCATAAAGTGCTCAGGGGCTTGTCGGTGCGGGACCCACGGGATACCCCGCAAGGAAGGGAGAAGATCTAGTCTAACTAGGATTATTCTCATGTAATCCTAGTAGTAGTATTATTCTGTAATCATACTAGAAACTCTCATTGTAAACCGACTAGGACTCTGGCCTCCTGACTATATAAAGGAGGGCAGGGTTCCTAGAGACGAGACTAGAGACTTTGACGACACAACACTTCACAATCAATCCAACACAAGGCTGACGCCAATTGGACATAGGGCTATTACTCGATCAACGATCGAGGGTCCGAACCAGGATAAATCGACTATCTCTTGCGTTCACCGTCGAGTTCTGCATACGCTGAAGCCCGAACAAACTATCCCGGGTACCCCCGTGACAGGCTATCGGTGGTAAAACATCGACAGTCTCGATGTAGTCATGTCGATGAAGATGCTGATGCCGTCGCCCACATCTTTAACGGAGCCGCTATGGAAAAGACGATTCCACTCTTCTCCTTCACCGTCGTTGGAGAGGAGGAAGAGGACATAAAACTCTAATACCAAGAAATTTGGCATAAAGAGACACTAACCCTAATGACTCGATCTGCTAAGGAAAAACTTATTAAAAACAATAATCCCCACCCCCTTCGTTCGTCTATGAGATGCCGGAGGGAAAACGAGGGGACCAGCGGTGGTGGACGACGGATGGCGGCGGCGACGTTGGGGCAGGAGTCACCAAGTCGGGTGGACGGCTGGCAAAAAGCACGCACGTGATTTGTAATCATGAGAGTGGATCCAACACGCCGAGAGTGACGCTACGGGGTTGGATGGCCAAGCCTGTTCGCTTGCTTGTATACGATCGTGAATTATAAGCTAAAATAGTATTTTTCTTTTACACCAAACCAGCTAGCCGTAAATAATCCACGATCATTTAGGACTCGCCGAACATGCTGCGAGTCGGATGGACGGCTGGCAAAAAGCACGCACGTGATTTGTAATCATGAGAGTGGATCCGACACGCCGAGAGTGACGCTACCTGACAGGGGTTGGATGTGACTCGGCAAGTGACAAGTCAACTAGTGAAGCCAAAAATTGGGTCAGTTTTTTATGTAACAAGTCACAAAAATCTCCTTTTTTTTTTAAGAAACAGGTCAAAAAAATCTGAAGCGCGGTTTAAATCCAGGTTGTAAAGTTTTAGGTGTTATATAGGAGTATTGCATGTAGTGTTTGGATACTAATAAAAAACAAATTACAGAATCAGTCAGTAATCCGTGAGACGAATTTATTGAGCATAATTAATCCGTCATTAGCACATATGTACTGTAGCACCACATTATCAAATCATGACCTAATTAGGCTTAAAAGACTCGTCTCGTAAATTAATCGTAAACTATGTAATTAGTTATTTTTTTATTCTATATTTAATATTCGGTACATGTGTCAAATATTTGATGGCACATGAAGTATGTTTGTACACGTAAAATCAGAGCAAATTCAGACGCAAATAATTGAAGCCACATGCTGTCTATACTGTACTCCTATGGCACTGTACCTGTACCCGGCGACTCCTCACCTGTTGAGTCGTGCATGCACAGGCACAAGGACTTAGGCCCCGTTTAGATGGAACCCAAAAACCAAAAATTTTCAAGATTCCCCGTCACATCGAATCTTGCGGCACATGCATGGAGTACTAAACATAGACGAAAAAAAAACTAATTGCACAGTTGATCGAGAAATTGCGAGACGAAACTTTCGAACCTAATTAGTCCATAATTGAACAATTTTTACCAAATAACAACGAAAGTGCTACAGTAGCCAAAACCAAAAATTTTTGAATCTAAACGCGCCCTTACTGACGGCAAGGCCTTGCCTTTGCTTACCGCAGTGGAGTCCAGCAAGTCCAAGCCGACAGCCGAGCCTCCAAGGTCAAAAGAATGTCTGAATCCGCGGGAATTCAGGATCGCTAGGCCAGACCCAGTCACCCAGACAGCAGCAGCTTCACCATTTGTTTGTCTTCGTCTAGCTCCTTCTTTCTTCTTCTTTTTTCTAAACCAACCTTTCGTTAATCTCAAGGTTGTTCACGCTAAGTACCAACTCGCACGGCACTGCGCGTCCGACACACGGTGCACGGTCCCTCTCGTCGTCTTCAGAGATCTCGATCCTCCACTCATGTTTGCCTAGGCTTAGTCCATGGACCACTGGTACAGCGCTAGTGTGTGTTTTCTCTTCACATGTTTTGTCTTCTCCTCCTAGGGTCTCTAGTAGTCTACTAGTCTCTACTCTCTTGTCAATCATCACTCAGTCTTCACCCATATTCCATAGCGGAGAAAATTTTACCTATGTGTATGCTCGCAAACTTTTGGAGGTTGGACTACGTGTTATTCTTGCCGGTTCACAGAGATTTGTTATGCCAATCCTTTGCTCAACATTGAAAGCTAAGCTAGTGGAACAAAACCAGCTAAAAACTAAAATTAACCTCAAATGGTAAGCTATTGGCTTAGTTAATACCACTACCTCTAGTCTAGTTTTTTTTAAAAAAAAACATGTCGCTTAGTGAAAGATTTAGCAAAATCTTAAAAACACTAAACACCATAACTTTTTGGCTGAATGTAAAATTCACGAGCGATCCCTAATTTTGCACAATTGTGTCATCTGGATCTTGCTATTTGGGTCTCTGAACTTGTGTTGTGGTGTCACATGGCTCCGCAACTCTCGGATTTTTATATATCTGGACTCCTGAACTTGTATAATAGTGTCATCTAGGTCATCCCCAAACTCATGGGTCAACTCACGATTTGCAATGCCCCGTCACCGCCATCTCCGTGTTAGGTTGACCCCCCTCCCCTCCATTCGGAACCCTAGCTCTCCGATCTTCATCTCCCAGGCCGCCAATGATGTTACTTCTTTTGAATTATTCTGTTTGAAAAAATTATAACTTAGATGCATGAAATTGTGTAAAAAAATACCTATTCAATATCATATACACGAAGGATCCTAAAAAAGTTAGGAGTGGTTGTCAAGTATATGCACTGATCGAAAACCATGCGAAGTCAAATGAGTCGATAATTACTCACCAGAGGGCAATTTGAAGATCACATCACAAAAAATGTCAACTCTAAATCGTCCACCGAGAATCATGTACACTGGGCTCAACCTTTGTCATTACGAAACCAAAAGCACTTTGTGAAAAGAATTAACAGAATCCACACGCGCCCTATTCGTTTGGGCTGGTTTGGCTTATAAGCCATGGTTGAAAGTACTCTTGGCTGGTTTTGTGTGAGAGAAAAATATTATTCGTTGGCTGATAAGTTATGACTTATAAATCAAATACGACGAAACGAATAGGCTGATGGTCTTGGCTATTCACATTTTCCTTTTCAAAATTTGCAAACACATTCACTTTTTACAATTTTGCATAAAAAAAGAAAAGAAATGTCGGTAGTCCAAGTGCACGCGCTGCACGCCAGGTCCTACGGACAACGTATTCCAACTGAATGAATAATAAATACTATCTCTGTTTCTCAAAAAATATAATTCTAGCGTGGTGTCATGTTTAGTATCTTAAGTTTGACCAATTTTAGATAAAAAATATCCAAATAAATTATGATGCTAAATAAATACATTCAGATTAATTATGAAATGTATTTTTATAATAAATTAATTTAAAGATATAATTGTGAATATTTATTCATTTAAATATGAATTATTTTTTGTGGCACGCAACCTATAATAATATTTTTTTTCAGGACGGAGGGAGGTAATATAAACCCGAGTGAGTGAAAAGAATTTTTTTTGTAAAAAAAAGGTTGTGCAGATGGCAATCCCAACGAGTCAACAACGCAAAAACACCTTAAAAACCACGCCACACGCCGGAAAACGAAAACCGGTGCCAAGCTGCAAAACTCCAAGCTCCTCCATCGCGTGCGCGCCTCTCTCTCTCTGCTGCGTCCTCTCCCCGCGCGCCATGTCTGCCTCGCGGGACCACCTCGGCGGCGACCCGCCGGAGTCGACGCAGCTACGCCTGGGCGACGACATCGCGTGGTCGGAGATCAACGGCGTGTACGACCGCGACGACTCCCTCAAGGAGAACACCAACCCCAAATCCGTCGTCAAGAGCCACGCCGGCGCCCACAACGGCGCCGGGTCGGGGTCCTCGCAGAGGTTCTCGGGCAACCTGAAGCCGACGGCGGCGCCTATCATCGGGCTGTCCGGGAAGCTGGGCGGGAGCGTGCGGCGGCACCAGCACCCGCCGGCCATGTTCCCCAAGAAGGCCAAGACCGGCGGCGGCGGGCGCGCGCCCAAGGCGGCCGTCCCGGAGCCCGGGTCCCCCAAGGTGTCCTGCATCGGGAAGGTGCTCTCGGACCGCGAGCGCGCGCGCCTCGGCCGCCCGCCGCGCGCGGGGTCCAGGGCCCCCGGGTGCTGCGGCGGGCTCGGCTTCCTCATGCGGCGCAGCCGGTCCAGGCACAGCGTCGTCGAGTGCGTCGACCAGTCCCCGCCGCCGCCGCCGTTCCCGCCCCTGGCGGACGCGCCGAGGCGTAGGGAGGCGGAGGATAAGGAGGTGAGTCAGGTGACGGTTGCGGACGCCGAACCGGCGCTGGCGCCGGGGCTGGGAGGCGTGCGGCGGTTCGCGTCGGGCCGGCGGGCGGCGGAGTGCGCGGCCCAGATGGACGACGACGGACGCGTGGCGAGATCTGGGCCGTTGTAGCGCGTGCGTGCAGGCAGAGGCAGGGGTAGTAGTTGAGGTGTGGCTTTCGGTTTGGTTGCGCCTGCGCTTTAGCTGCAGTTGAGCTGTGTGGCCGTTTCTGTCACGTTCCAGTAATAAATAAGTAAATCCGCTAGTGAAGTGATTCCATTCGCTCGTGCACACAACCACCTGAAAATGAGTTGTGTAAAAACTAAAAACCAGTAGTACCTGAAAGTAGCAGCAGTCGATCTCCCCGTGGACCCTTTCACCTACACAACTGTTTTTTTAATGGGCATTAAATATACTAACGTGGTATCGTATCAACGAAGAAAGGGATGATAAAAATTTTATAGGAGTAGAGAGAGTTTAGAGTGTCTTTGGCAGGCCTCCTGCAGGGGCTTTAGCTCTGGCTCCTGCAGGAGCTGTGTCAAACGTTTGTTTTAGGAAAGAGTTTCGCATGGGGAGCCGGTCAAGAGCCGGAGCTATTTTTTGCGTGCGTAGGAGAAGCCTAAAAAATATGAGCTTCGCGCGGCTCCTTATTATGGGTTCACGTCGTCTAGTGCGAATGAACCGTTTTGCCAAATATTTTCCAGAACGGCTTCAGCTCCTTCAGAGGAGCCAGAGCCCTGCCAAACAGGTCCTTAATGAGGATAAAACTCTTCTGTATTTTTTTTAAAAATATAGATGTATTGAAAATTAGGACATAAAACTCTCCTAAGACTAGCCTTCACACTATATACCGTCAAAGTCATTATATTACATCATTAACTATTACACCTAGCTACGATTTACTATTACTAACTAGTAGTACTGTGCTGTGTAGTACTTTAGGGCGTGTTTAGTGCCCTGCATCTAGTATGGTACTGTAGTAGCTAAAAATTAGTTAAAATTAAGCTCTAGTGTATCGAAATAAGAGAACTAATATGTAGGCTATTTTTTGAGCCAAGTCTTTAACTACTCTCTTCGTTCCAAATTATAAGTCACTGTAATTTTCTTGGAGAGTCAAAACATCTGAAGTTTGACTAAGATTATAGAGAGAATTACAAAAATCTATAACATCAAATATGTATACTCTAAAATATAATTAATAAAGAATCTAATAATATTTATTTGGTATCATAAATGTAATTATTTTACTATATTTAAATTTGATCAAACTTGAGATGCTAAATAACTTATAATTTAGAATAGAAGGTAGTTGTTAGCCAACTAGTTAGTTAATAATAGCTAATTTGGGCTAATTTTTAGCCTAGGTAACATGTGTATCAAACGTGCCCGAATTAGGGTGCAATTCTATGGCTTCCTCGTCAGTTCCAAACAGGAAGAATATTATATACTATACATACAGCCTGAAAAATGCAGAAATTCGGCTCTAGCGAAAAATCTTTACCAAAATTCCAATCTACCATGCAATATGCAAGGCACCCAATGCAACAGCCACTCATCTAGAGGCCCACTTACTTTCGCACAGCCCAAACTGGTCCATGTGGTGAGCAGGCGAAGAGGTTCTTTCTCCTTTACTAGATTTCCTATTTATTTATTTACCATCTTCGGTCAAGATTTAGGTCCTTTTGGATCACAATATATATAGGATTATGAGTCTTATATTAACAATGATATTAGGATTATAGTACTGATTTAGATTATGGATTATAATAATTTGGTTTGCTTGGAATATTAGAACTGTATAATATCCAATTAGTAGATTGGAGCCGGATTATAGTTTCCACTTGTTGAAATATTATTATAATATAGTACTAGTACAAACGATTAATAGTTTTTTTTCTAAATGAATTCAGATGAAGGCAAATTGTGTAACTTTGTAGTTGACAACCTTTTTATTTTGGGGCTACAAATATATGTTAAGTTTTCATATTTTGAAATTTAACTTTTATATATATATATATATATATATATATATATATATATATATATATATATATATATATATATATATATAGTCTCGATAAAGCGTTTTTGACCATCTCTATAAATGGTGTGATCTCCTATATTTAGCCTTAAAAAAAGGTTACACCTCACGCTCCGCCCGCTGCAACTAGCTAGCTAGGTACACACATCGTCTTGCCCACGCATACCAGATCGTTTGTTTCGGGACTGAAGAAGATGATCTACCTACTACCAACGAATGGATGGAGAGCGAGCATGCATATGCGGCCGAGAGTTCATTATTGGAGCAAGGAGCAGGGCACGCGCAATAGTAAAAAAAATACGACGGGCGTGCATGCATGCACTAGCTACAGTACTTGAGACTGCCCGGCCGGCCCCATACCATCTGCTGCTAGATATATATAGCTCCATCCATACTTCCCTTTCACGCGCGTGGAGGAACCGATCCAAGAACAAGGCAGCAGCCATGCATTCCAGCCGCTAGCGTTTGCACATCCACCTCGACGTCCACCATGAGCTGCTGAGCCAGATCGACCCCACGCCCACGGGGTCTCTGCGGCGGCGCCGGCCGGGCCGCCACGTTGGGCAACCGGCGAAGAATCACGACTCACGAGCTACACATGTGCAACTCATGGTTATATATCTGGTGTAGGTAAAAATATTAATGCTCATGACATTTAATAAATATAGTTTGAAACTATATATATTTACTATGATAAACATTAGTATCTTTTATATATTCAAATTTGACATATAAAAACATGAGTACAATGTAGGGCCGGTAACTGTCAGGGGTGTCTAGAGGGGAGATTATTATTGTTCTTTTTTTGATTTGGACTCAGACCGTTTTATTAGACATGTAAAATTTATGTAAAATATCAGGCTTCAGGCCTCGCATAGTTGGCAATTGGTTTGGTTTATTAATGAAAAATTGGGCTTCAAGAATGACTGCTTCTTAAATTTGACTATATTTGCGACACAAATTTTTGACAGTCGTCCCTGACACTGCTTGCCGAACGGCAACCTTCCGTAGTCATCGTCAGCATTCAAACTCAGGCGCCGACCTCGCAGATGTTCTCAAATGTCTTACCGATTTGAATCGAGATCAGGTCGTCTCCCTCGTAATAAATATAGTTTGAAACTCCGAGAGTTCTAAGCACCAGCGCCCATGCGTCAACATCACCGCGCGCCTTCAATTTAATAGTATATATATTTACTATGATAAACATTAGTATCTTTTATATATTCAAATTTGACATATAAAAACATGAGTACAATGTAGGGCCGGTAACTGTCAGGATGTCTAGAGGGGAGATTATTATTGTTCTTTTTTATTTGGAGCTCTCACACCAGAAAATCTCACGCGGGCAGGATATACCCCAGTAAATTCGTAAACCGTATATTGCTTTGCATGTGAGCATGCAACGTGATTGATTTGGAAACCATATTGCTTTGCATGTGGGGGAGGGTCCACCCGGAGGATTTGACCGAGCGGGGCGATCCCGATATCACACGGTATTTTGAGCGGGGCAAGCAGACGATACGGTTAGTTATTTTTTAGGTGTACTAGATTATTATAAGTACACCACCCTCTCTGTTTCCAGAATAAATCAATTCATATAGTTGTGTGAAGTCAAACCTTTTAGAGTTTGACTAAACTTAAAGAAAATAAGTTAAGGTGTTGAAGACACCAAATTAGCATCATTATTAGATATTTTATGAACTATATTTCAACAATATGCTTATTTAATATCATAAATATTTATATATTTTCTCTATAAATTCAATCAAATATAAAAAGGTTTGACTTCAGGGGCGGAGTGAAATATAAAATTCACTGTGCGCGTGCGCATATGAGGGTTAGCAAATACTGGTACTACTAGAAGCTAGGGAGAGCTGAATCCGGTAGGTTTAAAAGGCTTGAACGAGTCGTCTAGTAGGTAATTTGGCTGATCAGGTTCAGTGCAGCTCACTTTATTATTAACTGTTCGTCATCATGACCAAGTCCGTGTCGTCGCTGCACAAAAAAACGTGTGCTTTCCATAGTGCGCACCAGAGAGCGTACAAAACAAAAAGGAAGTGCATGAAAGAAAATGCGAGCCAGGATCATACACGGTAGGGCTTAGGATGTCTTCGATAATCTAGTTTTAGAGTTAGCTGAATCAATATTTTAATCACTAAATAGTGCAAAAAGGCAAGAGACGACATGGACTTAAGATAGTCTCATACATTCACGATATCTCTCTCTCGTAGCACCATGTTTAGGGCCACTTGTTGCAGTCTCTCTCACGTTCATATTTATTTGCTAAATTGCTATATATATATCACTTGTGTTGGGCCGTTTTATTAGCACTTAAGAGCATGTGTAACACGACAATGTCGTCGTACATATGTAGATGCCGGTGCTTGCAGGGAAACTCGATCTAGAAGCCAAACAATTTGGTGCAATTCATGTTTTTACGATGGGCTATCATTTTGGTTACAGATTAATGGAGTAAGGTCGTTTTCGGCATGTCCGCCTACACACACCAGCACGCGCGTCTTTTGAATTGGATCCATTCATTTCGGCCGTCTTTTTCAGCTGCAAAATCGACAGCATGCACGCGAATGATTCTTACCTCCACCACTTCCCAAAGGCTAGCAGCAAGCACACAACATGGGTTACGCCTGTCCCAAATGTTGCTCCCCATATGCATCGTAATGTTTTGTAACATCAATCCTTTCATTAGCAATTTTTAACCATAACAGTACATGCACGCAGAGTCATTTTTATTATTTTGATGGACACATTTACAAAACCCTATTTTTGTAAGCACGTCCAAAAGATTGAATTGGTAAGTCAAACGTATCGTTGACCAACCTTACTCCTATGACTATGAGAATGTTTTTTATAAGGAACGTTAGCAGGTTCTTGAATCAGAGTGGATAGGTCACTAGAACAGAAACAATTGTCTTTTTTCATAGGTGGTTCATAAAGAGCAGACACTAGTAGAAACAGATGTGTGGGCCCATGGCTATGATTCTAGTCCAGATACACTTACACTTGTGACAGTGTTAACTAAACCACCAGGATTTACACTAGCCGTTCACTTAAGACTACCGCCAATAAAAATTGATTGGTTGTTTTCTTAAGTTACCACCAGTGTAAATCCTAGATTTACACATCAAAAAGATTGAACCAGCAAGTCAAACGTATCGCTAACAAATCCCTACTCCTATGAGCATTGTAGCATAATCTTAACCCAAGTAGATAGGATTAACCATAGGAAACTAATTGAGCTACAATCAATTCGCATATTAGCAGGTTCTTGATAGCCTTTCCAAATTTGCAAGTTTGAAAAGCAAGCATATAAGGTTAGTTTAGCCATTGCCATTTGCAAGTTTGAAAAGCAATAAATTCGCATGGATTTCGTTACAAATTTACACCATTTCATATATAATAGCTAGAACTACCTAAAGAGACATGCGTGTAACTACCATACCCCAAATTCAGCACTAGTAGTGCAGTAGATAAGATAGATACTTTGAAATAGGTGAAGATCAGTACCACCAAACGACTAATGTTTTCTAAGCTAACATTAGTCTACTAGAGAAAACAAAGTAGTGACGATTATCCTCACACAAAAGGTGGGTGACTATTATGATCCGTCTTTTTTAGCTTATTTTTTCAGTCGGAACATTGTTTTCTCTTACAACGAATCAGCCGGAATAGTGTTTCGGCTTGTTTTTTCAGTAAAACGAACGGGGCCAATGTGTAACTTTTTGTTAGTGTTATTAAGACAACTGTGCTAATGCATTGCGCACGCGCCACATTTGTTTCCTAGATGGACCTGACACAAAACATGCCAAATAAACCAAGTCAAGAACAGCAAGTTACAAAAAGCCAGGTTGATACCCTCATATCTACTGAGTGGGTGGGTTAGTCATTATGCTAGCTAATAAGCTTTTGCATAGGCCATCATAGCCCTTAACAATGTGCCCTTCGATTGGTCGGCCAGTGGTATTAAATAAATATGCCCTTAACAATGTGCCCCAGTTCACAAAGCGTTTCTTTTAAATACAACAACACACACTACTGCCTCCAACCCCATCTCTCAGCTGTGAACTGTGATCTTTTGCTCCAACAGAGCTTCAGAGTTCAGACTTCAGAGCACATCACAATTCCATCAGCAGCCATCGTCATGGGGAACTGCCTGGTGATTCAGGACAGGAAGGAGATGAAGATCGTGAGCGTGGACGATGTGAGCAGCGAAGTCCTCAAGGTGCCACCCTGCAGCAGATTGATGAAGGTCCATGACGACTCCCTCGGCGAGCCCCTGCCGGCGGCGAGCGTTCTTCCGGTGAAGGCGCCAGCGGGCACCGTCAGGGTGAAGCTGGTGATCAGCAAGCGGGAGCTCAAGAAGATGCTCGACAAACAGGGCATGTCGCTGGACGACATGGTGGTGTCTCTCATGCGCAAAGAAACAAGCGATCATGAACAGGAGTGTTGCGGAGGGTGGCGGCCTGCGCTGGAGAGCATACCAGAGGGCAGTGATCTATAGCAGCCGGGGTCGATCGTTCAGATATCAAAGTTTCAATATCTTAGCACAAGTTACAGGATGCCTTTTGGAGATCCTTTCAAAAAAAAGGTATAGATATAGATCTAAACGTACAAAGATAAGATCTAGATATATTCTCTCCATCTTTTTTTGCCCACTCCCACTCTGTGTCCTCATCGGGCATCAGCAAAAATAGCTCAACAATTCCAAAGGATTCACATGCGTACTTCTGCTATGTGTTTGATCCTTGGTAATTGTCACTGTCAGCTTCCTATCTATCTTTTTTTTTTTGACGCAATCCTATCTATCTTATCCGGGACTCCTGGTCTATTGTGACGGTTAGTAAAAACATGACATACCCATGGCCCTGTCATAGTTGTTTTTACATTTAGTTATGCTATTCTGCACTGTTGCCAACTGGCAGGAAGGTGGGAATCAACATGAGCTAAGTCTGAAGAATTTGCACAGCTTACCGCTTAGGCATGTGGTACTTAATTACTGGTGATATGTACCTAGTCTGTTAAGCTGAAAACAGAACTTTGCACTCTGCTGTAAGCCACTTCAAGAAGTTAAATCATTAGTGAGACTGAATATTATTGAACTGCAGATGAATCCATATGTTTATCCACCAAAATTCCTAGCGATCAATCAACTGGCACTATTTTTTGCCGAACCGGAAAATTTTGAGTAATATCTTCCCAGACAGAGAAAATGAACTCAGAAAAATGAGATCAAGATACCGCTTGCACACCATGTAGTTTAAACCAAACAAACGCTTGCGTTACTAGCCTTGACGGTTTCAGTGCCACGCACCATCTTCGACCCTGCAAAATCCGGGTCTGTCATTTCGGCATTTGCATTCGGAGATCAACAAATGCAAGTGATGATGTTCTCAAAGGTGTTGCAACCACAGGCCCATGATAAACAAGAAACATCACAGTGATTTTCACGGAGAAAACCCGGATATATGCGAAATCCGGGTTTGTGCTTATCTGTCACGAGAATCCGGGTATATGATCATGAGGATGTAGCCCATCTGCTGATCATTTTTGTGTTTGTTGCCCCCTGTACCTGTACGAAATATGTGCCTGAAAATCAACCAGTGGGAAAAAGTTGTACACCACGTCTGGGCTGAGAATAATGTACTGTACAACTGGAGGCCTCATTCTGAGACGGACCGAGATGATCCAGGTTGTGTGTTCCACACAACACTTGAACACAGCCCAGCCCATTTTCCTACGACGACCAGTTCTGGGCCATAAAATGTCATAGCCCAAATCAAAGACCATCAAGGATCGGCCAGCCCGCAGCAGTTGTCTAGGCCCACGCTCACACCAGCCCATCTTCCTAAGTCCAACGACGATCGCCGTCGCCGGCAACGACGACGGAGGGGACGCGGCAAGGCAACCGGCGACAGAGGTGCGACGCGGCGGGCTTATGGTTGGTGATACAGGAGTCGGGGATGCGCGTCAGCGGCGGGTGGAGACGGAGAGGGTGCCGGCCGGCCTGCCGGGAGGCGCGGGTGGCGGAGGGACCGGCGGTTCCGCCTCCATCAGCAAGAGCGAACAGCGAAGGAGGTCCATCGGCGCGGCGCCTCATACGGTCACACCCGCTAAGTTTCTAATGATCTCTTTTATTTCTGTTATTTCGATTGCAGCTTTCCTTTGATTGAATTGCCCGATTCAGTTACCATTTCCCCCTTACAAGTACTAACTGATTTCGATTTCGGCATTTCGCATCCAAATCATCATAACCATCATAACTACTAACATGCAACTCTAGTTGTGTATATCATTGCTACTAAATGGTTATTCCTAATTTCCTATTACATCATCCTCTATGTATATATCATGCTTACGGTGCTCTTGATAGGCATATATGCCTTATTTGGAAATTTACTGTACAAGGAATGGCCTAATCCAGTAATCCATCCGTGCTTAGTACTTACAGTATAACGCAGCCTAGCCAATAAACTACTTAATGTTCTTTGTTTGTTTAAAGCTGTACACAACAATATAATATGGTACTGGTCATCGAAGAAACTAATTAGAGCCTTAATGAATTACCTCAAATCATGCTTGAAGTTTCAACTACTGTACCAAATGTGCATGCATCCAAACTTGCCAGGCGTACCAATTTTCAATCTGCTAGCAGCTCGGCGCATGCATCACCTAATCCAATCATAAACATTCTCCTATTCCTTTTGGGCTATTATTAAATTCTCTTGTAAATATTTTTTTGCACATTTTCATGTCTGATCATTGGCAAGAAAATAGTGGGTGACAGGGTGAGGACAGAGGAAAGGAAACAGAAAGGCTCGATAGGAACAGCATAGATTAGTCAAGTGCTTTAATTTTTTAAGTGTAAAACGAAAGGGACATATGTTCTTATTCCAGCTAACCATTGTCTTTCCTGACTGAAAAAGGTTCTTTGTTAATAAAGTCTAACTAGTATTTATCCCAGCCTCTGCATGAGCTATGTTCTCAACCATCCATCATTATGAGTTCCAGTCCCCGACTGACAAAAGTTTGCTAGCAAAATAGCCAAACAAAATAATGAACACAAACTTATACGGGATAAAGTGAATTAAGTGCGAATTCCATTAGTAGACATCCACCCATGATTGACAGAGATGTCCACCGACCATCATTTTCAACATATATACAACATGCCCACATCGTCTTTATCTGAAAAATGTCTCCTTTTGTAGCTAGGACCAAAAGCGGATCCAATGTGTATGAAAAAGGATCTAAGCTTTGTTGGTGAATTGGTGATTACTGACAGGATCACGTTTACATGCATGCCAAATATATCTCCTCTTTGGTGAACATCTGATGTGGAATCACACAGTAGTGGAGTTCTCTTTTAACTAAAATGATAAGCCTCATGTGTTTTTCACTACTGTAAATTACATCAGTTGAGTCATCATGTGACCACTAGAATTTAGATGTGGCTTTAGGAGCCCACAATTAAGTTTGTGATTTGCACTTCTGCAGATTCACACGAGGCATCAAGTGTTGCTTTCAATTACCGTGTAATTTTGTGCACAAAGATGTTAAAACATATACGTATTATTTAACCTCGGTCCAACACATCAATGACAAATGACATTAGCTAACAAAAAAAGCCCATTGATTGATTAGACTTAACACTGGGCTGAGGGATTTAATATGTTAGCTCACGTTTTGGATATGGATTGGATTGGTGTGGGTTTAGGTATTGTTTGACAAGCCATGGATGTTGACTCATTAACAGGGGGACAATGCCAGGCAAATTAAAATCAGGAATCAAATTAAAATATTGGTGTTGCCTGTCCAGTAGGTTATGTCATTACTTTCGCTGCATGATTGGGCATTGACATGAATATTGTAGAATACATCGAATTATACTTCCTATCTAATTGATATAATAGAAGGGCGGGCCTAGTGCAAGCGGTAGAGTCTTACCGCCTGTGACCGGAAAGTCCCGGGTTCGAGTCGTGGTCTCTCACATTGCACAGGCGAGGGTAAGGCTTGCCACTGACACCCTTCCCCAGACCCCGCACAGAGCGGGAGCTCTCTGCACTGGGTACGCCTTTATCTAATTGATATAATACTCCTCAAAGCTACGGTAGACTTGTTTTCAACAGGTTTAATTAGGTTTAGATTATGCTTTTATTTTGTTTGGTTATTTTTTTATCTTTGAATTGCTGATCTAGTATAAATAAGCAATGCATTGTGTTTATGTTTTTTTTATTGAAACACTGCATGCTGAGAGCTACATAAGACCATAAACATCTATCATTGGGCCAGGATGACTTGGCCTGGCCGCAGACCTCTCTGTTATTATTTGTTGGTTTTCTCCCTCTCTCCATCTTCATGAAATGGAAGAGATCCTGCCTTTATTCTCAGAAGAGAAAATTGGTTCATGCCTTCACGGCAACGCTAATGACCAAAATGTCCATGCTGTTGCTAACCAATAGTTTCAGACGTTTTTTATTTTGTACATATAATAGTAATGTAAGCGGTCTTGAATAATTGATAACACCAGATGGCTCCTCTGTTTTTGTTAGGCAACAATTTGTGGTCTATTGCATTTCAAATTAGTTTCTCTTGAACACTTAAGTGAACTTCAACTTCAAGTGCACTTACATGTGTTTGCATGAGCTACTACTAGCGGTTATCTTGTGATTAACCATGCTATCATAAGTTCATAACAGGGATTGACAGGCATGGTGAAAGTCTAAATGCGATGGGTGGGGTGGCATTGTTGAGTAGAAAACCAGCTGTTCCAAGAATTATTTTGAAGTTAAAAAGAAACAATTATGTTTCGAAAGTCCCTGTAAGATTATGTTATCACCAGTGTGAAGTTGTAATCCTTCCCACGGCTCATTATATTATTAAAGAAGTGCTTCTGTCCATATCCATCCATCCACAGTTCTTCCTTTCTAGTTTTTCAAAAAAAGAAAGAAAGAAGGTCATGCAATAAATAAATAAAGATAAATTAGGAGGACTTGCTGGGCCAACCAGGGAGGGCAGTCAGTTCCATGATAAGAGTGCAGCCTGGGATTCCTGTGGCTTCATGACAAAAGTTTTCAAGTGAAGACAAGGCCCTATTCTTCCTCTCTCACCCTCTCTCTCTCCGGAAATCACAGTACAAAAGCAGGCTATGAGGACAAAACATATCGTCCTCTGAAACTGGGGCATTGTGGCACACCTAAAGAAGCTGAAACTATTACACTGTCATATCAAACAAGAATCTGCGGCGTGTGAGCAAGAGCTACCCAGAACAGAAACGGTCTAAGCCTGCATGCGCTCCAACTCCTTCAAAGCTACTTCGTCGTCGCCAGGGCTCTTTCTTGTTGGAGGTCTCCCAATCCTGGTATGTTCTTTGATTTGACTCCACCTTCTGTGCATGAGTTTTCTGAGTTAGTGGTGTGCAGCATCATGATCAGCCGATTTGATCTTTTTTGCGTTCTGGATGCAGAAGCTTCTAGGTTGCTGGTGAATCTACAAGAAGAACAGAAGAATTTGGGACACGGATATCTGTATATAGGAGTTCTGAGTGTGCTGCGCAGGATGGGAGAGACTAGTAGTTCTAGCCATTCAAGGCAGGATCCTTGTGTTCTTGGCTATGGCTTCCATGGCGCCATCGCCAATTCCACTCCTGCAAACTTGTAAGAACACCTCTTCCTCTTCCTCTCTCTCTCTCTCTCTCTTTTCCTCTCAAATTCTGTTTGGCATCTTTCTTCAGTTTTGGGGCCAGGATTTTTGCAATGAAAAGACAAAGATGAATGAGCTGCAACTTGATTGCATTTGTTTCAAGTTTATGATTTTTTTTGCATGAGTTCCTCAGTTTTAATTTCTTCATTCCTCTCTGTCATCTTCTGTCACATTGGTTCCTCGTCCTTTTCTACCCAACGACGTTGCTCATGCTTCCTGCCTAACATTTCTGCTCTACCTCTAATGGTTACTGATTGCCATTTCACATGCCTAGCAGTGACCAAGAAGGAGCTGCCTATTTTGGAGAGCTGGAAGAGGCTTTCATGCATCAGGTTGCCTCACTCACAAGAACTCAACAAGCTGCAACCACCTCCATAGCTCATCATGGAGACATCAAGCGTATGCCAATCTCTCTCTTTCTCTGCTTTATTAGTCGTTTTCTCTCTCCCTCTCTCTGGCTCTGACCACTCTCTGGCTCTGACCAAGACCAAGAAAACACACAACCGTTTCTCTCTCTGGCTACTGGGCACTGGCCAAGGCCAAAAACGCACAACCTTGTGAGGCACTTTTGCAATAGTTAGGGCATGGTATTCAAAAGCAACCATGCAAGAGCAGCAGGAGTGGCAGTTGTGCAGCTGTGCTACTTGTGTGTGGCGTGACCGCGTGACTACCTTGTGATTCCCTTCCCTCCTCCTCCTCCTCCTCCTCCTCCTCTCTCCTCTCTCCTCTCCTCTATCTCTCTCTCTAGAGTGCAACAAGTTGATCTCCATGGTAGTACATGTACCACACTACCAACTCTCTAGCTCTCTGTAGGCAAAAGCTCAAAGAGAATAAGTTCCGTTCACTATCACTGCCACAGTGGTCCCACTTACCTTCCCTTGTGATCCCAATGCATTCTTTCAGTTTCATCTCTGGTACTGGGATAGATGTCTTGATCTCCTCTCCCCTACGATATCTTCTTGCAGCCTTTCCCACTGCTGCTACTGTCACAGCTGCAACGGCTACAGCTAGGCCACCTCCTACACTGGACATCTTCCCAGCTTGGCCTATGAGGTCTCTTCACACACCCAAGGTATGGACTAGCTACAAGTATCGCATCTAACTAGTACGAGCAAGAACACAAGTTTGCAACTGCTCCCCCTTTTGCTTTTACACGTTAGGAGGGCTCAAATGTGACAGAAGACACAGACGACTCGGAGAGCAGCAGCAAGAACAACAGCAACCACTCCTCAGATCAGCACGGAGCAGCAGCAGACATGCAAAGCCAGTTTGATCAAGTTTCACAGCAGCAGCAGCTACAGCACAAGGTAGGCATTTCTCTGTGGCTGCATCCATCTTACTATCTCTCCTGCATGGCTGCATCCTTATTGATAAAAAATGCAATGTATAGTAGTATATCTTGTTCCCTATCCTGGTCTCATGTCGCTAGCTATCCCACAAAGGCCACAACTTCCAAGATGCTCATGCAGCTAGCTAGTACATGCTCTCCTATTGGTAGAAGAAGACATAATTCCATGGCATTTATGGTCTTACTGCTCCCAAGATCACCAATTCCAACGTGGATAGATGAATCTTTTGGTCCCTAGCCCCGTGTAGAAATAAGAAGAGTTTCAACTGCCTCGCTGATGTTTGTGCACTGGGTTAATGTTTTTGTGTACTGCTAGTATTAGATGGAGAATATGATCTCTTATCTTCGAAAATTTTATATTGGTTGAGTTTTATTTTAGGATGACGGACAACATCCTCTACAAGAACTAGTCATTCTAGTTATTCATCTAAAATAAGAGCTAGCTAGTCCTCTAGATGAATGGCATTTTGCTATATAGGTGTGTGGATAAGTCGAGTAGGCTAGTAGAGGACACGTTAGGTAGTGCATGATAGATCATGTACTGCCATTGGTGCTGCAATAGGAGACAAGCTTGTATTCTTACAATATTATTTTGTCTCTAGCTTACAGAATTGTGCCCGAATAGAAATGAGACAGCTGATGCTTAAATAATGGCAACTTTGGGTCAGTGATGCTTTAGGTACTTTCTGGTCAATTGATCAACTGCCAAGATATATTGGGTGAAAACATTATATATGAACTGCATGGTTCACACTTAACCAAAAGAAACTTTGCAAATTAGGGCGTGACAACAACATGAACAAAAAGCAAAACTAGGTTTTGTCTGTTGTAAGAGTGGGTGGCTTCCACCAAATGTACACCACTGTTTTTTTATTTCTGATCGATGTAACGTGAATGTTGATATCCTACTATTTATTGTTTACGCCATGGGCACACACAGATGAACAGAAATAGTGTTATGTCATTTCTCTCCTATTGTCTAATTGTACTCAGGTTTACTGATTTTACATGTTGTGACTTGTCCATCTATACTTGGTATGCAGAACATGGCTACTAGTTCCACCCCAAGGACTGGCAAGACTCCTGATCGAAAGGTCTCTATCTGTCTCTTTCAGTTACCTATTTGCAGTAGATCATTCTCAATTGATGCCATGAAAGCTAACAAAGATATATATGTACATCAGAATCCTAGATGATGAGTTTGATCTTCTCTTGGTGTCAGCAGACAATCAGAAGGCTTGCGCAGAACCGAGAAGCTGCACGCAAAAGCCGGCTGCGAAAGAAGGTGAATATTGAGCGTCATTTACTTAGAAACTGAATCATTTAACAGTGAGTTTACCAAGTTCTTGACAATTAATTTTGTCAATGTGCTACAGGCTTACATTCAGCAGCTTGAGAGCAGCAAACTGAAGCTCGCTCAGATAGAACAGGACATGCAGAGAGCACGTTCCCAGGTACACTGTAGTTTCTAGGCCTGTGTGTTGCTTTCTGACTACTAACTGAACATCTGAATCGATGAAATATGTTGTTCAGGGCATCTTTCTTGGAGGAGCTCCTGGTGCAAACACCACCAGCTCAGGTGCCTCATCTGATCCTCATTTCTCAACGTTCTTATGCGTTGTTGTAGTCGTTTTATAGTCCACTTGTATCATCAACCATGTCCAGGCGCCGCAATGTTCGACGTGGAGTACGCCCGTTGGCTGGATGACCATGGCCGGCGCATGGCCGAGCTGCATGGAGCTCTGCATGCGCACTTGCCCGACGGTGACCTCAGAGCCATCGTGGATGACACTCTGACCCACCACGATGAGCTGTTCCAGCTGAAGGCGTCAGCAGCCAAGTCCGACGTGTTCCACCTCATCACCGGGGTGTGGACAACCCCTGCCGAGCGATGCTTCCTCTGGATGGGTGGATTCAGGCCATCAGATCTGGTCAAGGTATGAACTCGTCTGATAATCTGAATATAAGTATAGAACAACTGATGTCAAACTGCCTGCACTATACTGTACATAACTGCATTCACATAGATTGATAAACTGAACTCAGTCTAAATACTTTTTCAATACTTAAATAACAAGATTTTTTTCAACCAACAGTAGGAAACAATGAACACAGTCTAAATCTGACATCATTTTAGTACAACAATATTTTCCATGTTCAGTACAGATAATTTTTCATGTTGCTGCAGACGCTGCTACCCCAGCTAGATCCCTTGACTGAGCAGCAACTGGTAGGCATATGCAACCTTCAACAGTCATCACAGCAGGCAGAGGAAGCTCTCTCCCAGGGCCTGGACCAGCTGCATCAGTCACTAGCTGACACCATAGCCGGTGGATCTCTGATTGACGACACCAACATGAGCTTCATGGGTCAAATGGCTCTTGCCCTTGGCAAGCTGTCCAACCTTGAAGGTTTTGTGATACAGGTTATGGTTTCTCACTCTTGATCATTATGTCAGTGTTATATAGTCCTCCACTCAACTTTGTAGATGAGCAAGACTTCCAGGAGTTAAAGTAATGTCACAGAGATAATGTATTCAGGAGTCGGGACATCTTTATTTGCCTGGTCACACTCGTAAAAAAATAAGCAGCTGGTCTTTTTAGACAACGTCAAGTTTAATTATTCAATACTATGTAGCTCACTCATATCTAATAGGCTTTATGATGCCATCAGAATATACAAATGTGGAAGTTTCATGTTTGCGTTGTAGAAAAGATATGACTTGTCAACTAAGCATGTAATGATACCTTTTTGGAATGCATCTGTCCAATGTTCCTGCAACATGAGCTAAAGCTAGATGTGTAATTTCCAGGCTGATAACTTGAGGCAGCAGACTCTTCATCAGATGCACCGGATTCTGACAGTTCGGCAGGCAGCTCGATGTTTCTTGGCCATTGGGGAGTATCACAATCGCCTCCGCGCCTTAAGCTCCCTCTGGGTTTCTCGGCCCCGAGAGTAAGCACCATGCAGTTCCTTCGTCAGTCCCCTATCTTTAGTTGGTTTAAGAAGTATCCAACCTCTAGTTCTCTCTCTTTTTTTTGAAAGATCCAACCTCTAGTTGTTGAAGGTAGTATTGACTAATGAGTGAACAGATTCAAGTACACATTATTTAATTTATATAGAGTTAACCAGGGCTTCTAGATAGAGGATAGGTATACTAAATTAATACCATGGTGTTCCCTACTAAATCAGCAGGGAATGGACCGCCCTCCTACCAGCAATCAAAATTCAGCAAGCAATAACAAAATATAAAGTCCATACTCACCTAAAAGTAGGGCCATGCTATGGCATATTTAGATGTTTGGCCAACTAACTGAACTCTACAAAACCCTAAAATAATTAGCTGGTGCCTGTAGCATATCTTTTCATTTTTGAAGATGCTTCCCTGATCAATTTGTTATTGCTGGTGCCTGTATGGCATGCAGGATACTGGGTGCAGATGAAGGCAATTGTGGGGAGATAAGCATTGCGGCACAAGCATCCCAAAGCCAATTTTCATCCTTCTGATTCACGCATGATTTGGAACTAACCTTCATCTTAGGAGCAAGAGAGAAACGACTGGGAAGTGGAAAGAGAAGTTTTGGATGCTATCAGATATCTGAGAGGCACAAAAGAGAGCTGGGGAATGGAGTGTTTCTGAAAATGTGCGGAACCTGTAGGAGCAATTTCCAGGACGTGGAATTGTTTAGTTCACTGGACTCGTGTCCAGTGCTGCACGTTCTTTTGGTTCTGTCCAGTCTAGATTCTCAAACAGCTCTGCCTTTGGTTCTGTCCAGTCTGAATTCTCAAAACAGCTCTGCCGGTAATGAAAGAATTCATTCGGCAACTCTACACAGATAATTGCTGGTTACTGCATATCTACTTATCTACTAGTAATCTGTATGACATCTTTCTCCACTTTCTAGTTACCCATAAGGATGACTAATGCTCTTTAACTAGATCTGGTTATTATATGTAATCTTTATCAAAAAAATCCGATTAATGTAATCTTTATCGATGTGTCCACCTATCTTCCGGTTATAAATAAAAGAATTGAAGATAGTGTCTGATCATAATCGACTATTAAGGTCGGTGAAGAAAGGTATAAAACCCTCCCAGACATAGATATATAATAAATCAATCAAAGTGAAATAGCCATCCTCCTAGGCATAGTCGACCTGTTGACGCGAAGATCAGTTGCACACCAACTAGAGCTAGATCGTCTGAGTCGCTACGGACTGAAGAACGTAGCAAGGCTCACACTTAGGTGGTGAAGAATGAAGAGATTTACGAGCAAACCACCAAAGGGTATCCAATCATGCTTGCGTGAACGAAGAACGACTAATTTATGATAAAAATAGCAAAGAAAACGTCAAAGCTCTTGACCGGGAGGGATCCCGTCGGGGAAGCACATCGGCGAGTTCCCCTAGGTCGGTTGGCAAGCCTAGTGAACCATCCTTGATCATCCGATCAAGAGATGAACATCATCATGTCATGGGTTAGAAAAAGGATTAGGGAAAAAAGGTATATTTTAAATGTAAATTGGACGATTTTGTATTTGATACCTCAATCAGCCATGTACCCCCTATTTTATAGGGAGTATCGGTGGTCTTATCCTGTTGAAAAACCAATGAGGTACTATTTCTTTATGTTGTTATAGAGTTTTTCTTAGATTTGACTAAAACTGCCATGGGCCTATTTAAATTGTCGTGGGCCCAATTTAAGTGTCAACACGATAAAAAAGGAAACCTTCCCAATGAGTGCTTCCCTAAGATCCCAAGTGATGGCACTGCTTGATGCAAAAGTGGCATTGCAATAACAACAATTCTAATAAATAGTAACTGAAGATAAGTGATTCTCATGCCAACGGTCACTTCATAGGATTTATTACGTAGACGGTTCTCAAGCTAACGCCAGTGGAACACACCATTTCCACCGGTGGTTCTGAAAACCACAAGTAGAAACCATTTTTGTAAAGTGATGTGACCAACTAGACTTGGTCATCATCCTAGGCAGATCTGCTTTAGGTCGGGCCAGAGAGATAAGTTAGGAGAGTGGACAGAAGATAATGGTGACATGTGGGCTCTGATATGTCATTTACACCTGCAAAACCACCACCCT
The DNA here is from genome assembly GCA_904845875.1 of Miscanthus lutarioriparius. Taxonomy (NCBI): domain Eukaryota; kingdom Viridiplantae; phylum Streptophyta; class Magnoliopsida; order Poales; family Poaceae; genus Miscanthus; species Miscanthus lutarioriparius. The sequence goes on from CAJGYO010000015.1 coordinate 50,523,035, forward strand.
TTATGGCCAAGGATCGCTGGTCTTCGAGTTCCATGCCAGCTAAAACTAAGCTCGGGCAATAGTTGGATGATCAAAAAATAAACTTCTCTTATATCATAAATCAATAATAAACTCTAGCAATGATTCAATTCAACGGTATATTCCGAATTAAATTTTTTATGATACTTGACGTTCAATTGAGCGGAGAGGCTCCTTAATTTGTTCCAAGCGGAAAGGAAAATAAACTGTAATGTCCAAATCATGATCTTCATCGACTTGGATTTGTTGTCTCGTGAAAATTGCAAGTTGCAAATCTATTCCGTTGCTACGTTTTTTTTTCGACGGCCTTTTTTTTTTTGACCGCTCGATGGAGGTTCGACTGCTAAGGTTGGCAGATTGCTATGCCAAATTTGCTGCAGTTCCAACTAGACCAGCGATAACGGTGACAGTTTAAAGCTAGAACATCAATAGAAAGGTGGAAGTACCTCCCCAGAACTGAATATATATTAGGATGTGTCTCTATGGCAGGTGACCGATGGTTTGCTTAACCATCAGTCACCAGCCTGCACCGTACGATCAACAACGAACTGTGGCAGGTGACCGAAGGTTTGTCTAACCATCCGTGACCGTTTGTCTGTTCTGTTGCCAAAACAGGCATGCGTCAACAGTTCAACTTTTAAATAAAAAGGACAGCTCAAATAAGCAGCCTCTTTGTTCTCCTAAAGTCTGAACATTATAGCTTAACTAATTACATAATGGTCAAGATGCAACTTCTATATCCTACCACTACTGCAAGCCGAGATGTTCTCCAAACTACAGATACACTGTTCTGCTGCATAGAATACAAAATAACACAATTGTCCTAAGCAAGCCAGACACTGAAAAATCAAAGCTAAAAGCACTCTTAAAAACCTGCAGTACCAAGCTCAAGAAAAATTCAGTCAAGCGGAGTCAACAGGAGAACAAAGATGTTGTAAAAACTGAACTGAACGGAAAGCACTGAAACAGTATGTAGCTAGCTGCTGTTGTAAGAACTACTCCGGCAAAGAAGAATTTGCCGAAACAACACATGAACAGGCTAACTGAAAGGCAAGCTGTTCCTGGGATTAAATCAACTGACACACAACAACCATTAACTGCTAGTGTTGTTGGCCAACACTGAGAAATACAAAAACTGCTACTGAAAGAACAAAACCAAAAAACACTCAGACCTTGCAAGCAAATTTAACAAAAATGACCAAAACAAATTTGATTGACACGAAATTCCTAAATGAACTAGAAATCGAACACAAAAAAATTGCTAGGCTCCTTCAAGCGCCGACCTGGCACTCCTTGGCGGCTGCAACAGCGGACCGGACAACCACAAAAAATTCCTAAATGAACTAGAAATCGAACACAGAACCAATCAAATCCTCGCACAAAAAAGCAGATCCTAAAACAGCTTGTAAATCACTGAACAGAGTAAAATTCTGATTCCTGAATGAAAATAGATCATACCTATGACACTTTGAAGGATATACATAGGCAACACATTGGAAACTTTTACCAAATTTGAGTTCGCTACACAAAGAAGCTTCCACTATACATAACCACAAGGTTCCTTAACCAGAGTTATAAAATGATGACAGGTATTACTCTGACACAAAAGGTATCATCTTATCTGGAGATACTAAAGGTCAGCTGTCTTTAATTGAAAACACTGTCAAAATAATACACCCACTTCTGCGAAATCCAAGACCTACTTAACGATGGATATTGAAACAAGAGATCTGACAACGTTATGTGCTAACAGCCAAAAGTTAAAATAAACTGGTAATTATATTTTTAGCAGAAATATCTTAGATTTACATAAAGTCTAGAGCATGGACTGAAACATACAGAATTTTATGCATAATATCTTAGATTTACATGCAAACAATAAACAGATTCACAATGTAATCTGAAACACCATTTTGAGCTGGTAAACGCAAACTCCAAATATTCTAATTACACAAATTCAATATCTTGCACTTCCAAATTAAATGTTAGCTAGAACTGAGATAAGGAATACACACAACGGTAGGAAATACATGTTCAAACAGCAACCACACTTTGCTATGCATTTAGTAAGGAAAGGCTAGCACGAATCCAACAAAAAAACCAGTAGCAAACCGGCCATGTAATCCCCACCCTGAACCCCCTCCTGAGTCGAAGACAAATAAATCACGAATGAAAAAGGCAACCAACACAAGAAAAAGCCAGTTACTTGACAGTCTGGTCCTCCCCAAATCCACACCCCGCAACAACCAAGCAAAGCAACACCCGCGAAAATCCACCCTTGAAACTCTCCCCCGAGCGCCAGAGAGCAACCAAATTGCAGCCACCCCGAGGGCAACAGCACCCCACCGAGACGGCAAATTAGGCGGAATTAAGCGGCAGCACCCGGCTCCCACGCAATCGTCCCCAACAAAAACAACACGCGACAGAACGACGCCTACGCAGCAGCAGCTCCACTGATAACACACACTCACCTCCGCGACGCCGGGCGCAGCACGGGCCCATTCCCCGTCGCACCGGAGGTCGAATCCCACGAATCGAGCGGCGCACGCGCCTGGACGAGACAGACGAGGGGAGCCGCGCGCGGGGCGCCCACCTTACCACAACAGCAGCAGCCGGTGGGCCGGCTTTAGGCCGCGGGACGCGCCGGTGGGCCGGCTCCCGGCTAGGATTTAGGCCGCGGGACACGCCGGACTCGCACGTCGCCGCGGCTCGCCTCACTTGGATATCGAGGTGTTCCGTTCCTCACAGCAAAGCGAAGAAAACAGTGACAGGGGAAAAGGACGGAAAAACACACAGGCAGAGGACGACACCAACAGGCAGAGCCGCAGAGTATAAATGAAATGAAATAAACACAGGGGAGCCGGTCATCTCGCATCGGACGGACCTGACGCGTCTGTCGCCCGGGAAAGAAGATGAAGTTCTTTCTTAACCAGTTTGGTCGCGGAAAGCACACACTGTAGGGCCCAGCCCAATGCAGCATTCTTTGGCACGGATTTGGCCCGGTCCGTATTTTGGCCCACTTAACCCGACCAGAAGCTATCCTGTACCGGTGGGCCTACGCTGTACAGCTAGCTAGGAGCCCAACAACGGCAAGCTTTGAGCTCGGATCGGTTTATTTATACCATTATTTCCTCTTAGAAATTGATAATCATTCCATTCAAAGAAGAAACGGAGAATTGAGCCACCGCCTGCTCCTGGGATGCCTAATTATCATTTTGCCCTTGGATACCTCTGATTAGGGTCTATTGTCCGGCCTCCTTGTTTTTTACTCTCTCCGTTCCAAATTATAACACATTTTGGTATTTCTAGAAACATAACTTTCGCTATACACATATACACAATATCTAGAGATACATAGTGAAAAGAATTGTATCTAGAAAAATTAAAATAAAAAGTCTTGTAATTTGGAATGGAGGAAGTATTTCTTTGTATGTGTTGCCCCTCCTTTGTTTTATGCTCATGCTCCTTGTTATAAAGTCAGGAGCAATATATACGCTTGAACTCGGTAAATCAGGGTCAAGATACAAAAGTCGTTTATGGAAATGGAGAGGGTAGCGGTCAAGATTTTAGATGAAGTATTAGTTTCTGTTGTGGTCTCTGTCAGGAGCCATGCATTTAACCATTTATTATTGTAAGTTATGACCCCGCCCCGTAATAGAAAAAAAGGGGGGCAATGCCATCTCTACCAAGGCATCAGCAGTTCAGCATCATCCATGTTACATTCCTGAAATAAAAATCGTAACGTTAGTACGGGCCCTATACTAGTATAAAAGAAGCAGAAAGATGATCAAGAGTAGCTATTGGTTCATGCAGTCATGCTTGTCCTACTTTGAAGGCGTTAGCTATATATAATTTCTCATTTTTATCTCATGCAGTCATTTATGCTTAGGACATGTCAATAGATTAAAACCCGGCTCTTATCCGCACTCCTATGAGGTACTGTGTGGTGCTCATGGTATGATATTATTGGATATGATAGCTTGGGTCACAGCTTTGTAACAGTTGCGGCTTATTATTGCCCTCTTGATACGGAGGTTGAAACCAAAGCCTTTTTATTTTCATCATACTCCCGCATTTGTCTATACAAAATATATTTAATTTCTCCTCTAACATATAGTTAGTTGCTAAAAAAACAACATCGTCTCTGAGTCACTTTAAATATAAAATCTACTTGTACAAGTTTTATATCTAAACCTGCATATAGTTTGACTAACCATTGAGCAAAATTTGTAAGATCATTTTTCTCCTATCAGATATGCTTATCATTAAAGAGAGAGAAAATTTTCCACGACATGTTCGAACAAATGACGCCACATAGACATGTCTTAAAGATAGAATGGATTCTTCTATCCGTACTTTTATACTTCCCACGCTGCGTTTATGTCTCTCTCTATGCTTTATGCGATTTGGATTCACGGCTCACACTCATACGGGCTAGAAGAGCGCACCCAGCAGTGATACTAAGTTCAATTCTAATGTGGGGGTTATATAGATTTTTTCCTAAACTAGTAAAAGTGCACGTGCGGCACGCACGTGTTTTTAGATATTAATTATTTCTTAATATTGGTTCAATTTAAAAAATTATAAAAAGAGAATTCAAGATTGAGTAATATAAAGCTCGTATGGTACACAAATACGAACCGGTTTAAACTTTAAAAAAACCACAAAATAACTCTTTCAATTTCCTATATACTTACATTCTTTGTCATAGGTACTAAATAACTTTATTAATACCATGTTTATATAGCTTATTACGTACTCTATCGCAATGTTATCGATAGCTTCTTAAGTCCTTCTCTTACATATAGTGGAATGTTTTCAGCGCATTCATTCCTTTCGTATTTAAGGATATCGACGAGAAACCACATCCTTAGTAGGTTTGGATCCTGCAGGTAATTTGAAGAAAATAATTAGTTTATTGTATGAAGACCAATATATTAATGATAATATAACACTAATATGCAATACGATAAAGTTATTAATAGAACTATTAATTTATTTATTTTTGTACCATGCATATTTTCGAAATAAATCCTTGACCATTCCACGTGTTCATGAAATAGGACCAAATATCCAGTTGATTTGCTGCACACAATTAAAAAAATCAGAATTATTTAAGCAGACGAGACTTATATTTTGTATGATGAAATTAGGCTTACACGTCTATTGTCTTTGGAACACATTTTGGAAACAGTCTTCGCCAATCATATACATCGTCGTTCCATTTGGGATTTGATATTTGCATGGCTGTATCAAAAATTCTTCCAATTTTTTGTATTCTATCAGAGTAGAATTTGTATATAGCATTTCTCTCAATTAATTCTTCCCTCGGTGTTGGATCTATAATTGAAATTGATCTGTTCCTCATATCAAATGAATATAGACTGTACTCTCCACTATAATAAAAAGGCACCAGTATCTGCAACCAAATTATGTTTTGTTATATAATAATATATAATGATATATTGAATGTATAATTTTTTTAATGAAAACTTACCAATTGGCATGAAGATGGATCAATTCCGTTTGCTGGCCAAGGCTGAAATATACTTTTTAGATCTTCAGGTTCAGACTTGACCCGAAATGAATAGTATTTGCGGTGTAGTTACAAATTTTCTGTATCAAAGAAAATTATGTTAATTCTTTTGAAATTAGATATTCAAATAATTACTTGCATTTAGTTATAGATAAATACATACACTGAGCTTCAAGTCTAGCATATGGCAAGATGGTTCCCACATATACATCATTTCGTTGTTCGCGACCACGCACGCACCCCTAGGTTGAAACATTCAACATCCATAGAGCTATTTAGTTGTAAAATATCTTTTATTTTCTCCAATGTTAAGCTTATAATGTATGGATTAGAGCTTCGCACCCATTCTTTCCTGTAATTAGAGTATTGTATATGCATTAAAATGTTAGTAGTTAACACAATAATAAATATATTGATATATTTAAACGTTTACGATGGACAGTAGAATTTGTCACGTACCTCAAATTTTCTTCATCATTCGTCGATAAGATATATTCACATATCGAATAGTATATGTCATCAGACGACATTGTATTTAACTGTTTGTTTGGTTCTAGTAATATTGACTCATGCAAAGCTTGCTCAGGTTTTTCTATCATGACACAGTCATTAGGATCTACTTCTTCTTCTTCCGAACTGCTTTTCTCGTATTCACATATTGCAGCGGTGTTTAGTGGTGAATCCAATAGTATCGCAGCTAATTTTAATCTAAATTTTGTCATGTGTTCCTGCAAAGAAGTATATTTTTCATTCAATTATTTTGCTATATTTGTAACTTGTAAGCAATGTACAATATATTTGTTTAATGATATTTACCTGAGTAATCTCATCAGTTAGTTGGTCTCCTGTCCAATATTCCATGTAATTTAGTACAAACAGACCACATGATGAGCTGCAGATACATAATTAATATATAAATTTATTTTCATAATTATTATTTAAAAATGCAAGTGAGAAGGTTATATTTGTACTGTATTAATTAAACATAGGAGTTTACCTGTCTTTTTGTTGAATTTCCCCTTAAATACCTCGTCCAAAAGGCCATGATGTTACCTTTAGGTCTGGCCAATTATAATCTTTTAGCTCCATATGCCTCGATGCTATTTCGATTTGACGCTCCACTCCTTTTAACTATTATTTGAATTACAAAATTTAACATTTTTATATTGAGTTGAATTACAAAAGAATATAATATATAAGTACTTACAATTGTGATGAATTACAAAAGAATAGAGTAAACAAGTACTTACAACATATTTTAGGTCGCTCCTTCTCATGTATCCATACGAGTCTAGAATTTGAATCTGATGTTTTTTGCTATTTATCACACCAAGGTACCAATGACATTTGGTAATGTTAATAGGGATAAATACCTGTTGAAATATTAAATAGGGTTAAAATTCAAGCACATACGAAATTTGGTTATATGATATAAGTTTCGTAATTACCAAATCATGATTTATATATTGGGTCACCCGGTCCACGATCTCATCATCTCTACGACTTGATATATCTTTTTGGCAATTTCGACCATCACGATGGAGGATTCCCTGTTCCTAATGTAGTCTCTAGGTAAATTGTTGACCCTTCATCCCTACACAATAGATGCTTTTCGGCTTTAAGGAGGTTGATGTATGCATCCATGACCTGCATTTAGAATGTTAATACTTTAATTGTTTTACAAGATCCTTACTTTAGTAATATAGGTAAGGATAATTGAACTCACGTCGTCGTATATTTGGTCTGTAGAGCTCAATAAACATTTAAAGTGGAAGAAAGAAACAAATGAATCCCCCACTCTTACAACTATTCTTTTGTCATCCGAATTTGTAATTGATTCTATAATAGCGAGTGTCTTCTTCATCACAAATATAGTCTGTAAGTTTAAGCAAAAGTTATTTTTAATCTTAGATGATATTTAAAAAATATAAAAATATATGATGCTATTACCTTGCGAAACAATTGAATCAAATATGCATTTTTTTGGCTTGTTGTGTCGAGAAGGTATATCCTCACTTGTTGCATTAGCTTGAACCTCTTCCATGATCTCTGAATCCTTTTTGATTTGTGAATCAGAACTTTGATCATCTTCACAAACATAGTATGGAAGTTTAACCAATTTTTAAACATTTATGTGTATTAAAAGATATCAAACACAACATTATGATGGTTTATATACCTTGGGAAACGGTTGATTCAAATTTGCATTGAGAATGTATCTCCTCACTTGTTGCATTGTCTCGAACCTCTCCCATCATCTTTGAATCTTTTTTTATTTGTGATTGTGAATCAGAAATTTGATCACCTTCACAAACATAGCCTGTAATTTTAACCAAAAGATTTTTTAATATTTATAGATATTAAAAAATATAAAACGCGATATTATGATGGAATATTACCTTGGGAAACAATTGAATCGGATATGTATCCAGAAGGATTGTCCTCACTTGATGCATTGTGTTGAACCTCTTTCATCAACTCTAAATCTTTGTTAATGTTCGAGCCAAAGCTTTGATCATATTTCCTCTTTTTTTTATCCCTTGTTGAAGATTCGATGTCCACATCTGGTGTTGTGCAGTTACCGTCACCTTGATTTTCCATGCTGTGAGCTAGACTTGGTTTAGACGCTGGAATCAATTTAGATCAGGCCTCAGGCAGATTTGGTGATTTTATATACGTTTGGGCGCACGTCTGTGTTCGTTTCGGCATACACGAGTCCGGTTCGTGTACGGTGCGTCTAGAAGGAAATACAAATAGAGTGTAAACCTTGTACGTTTTTTTAGCAGAGTCTAAACCTGTTACGTGTATTTCTAAAGCAAAGGCCCATGACACAAGGCCCAAAACAGCAAGTCAGCTTGTGAATCGTAACTCTTTCTCTCTTCTCTCGTATGTCGTATCCTCTTGTCCACAGCTGAAATGGCCGCATCCGAGATTAAAAAAAAGAAGAAATGGCCGCATCATATCCCCTCAGTGGACCTTGGTGCTTGGGTTGCTGCCTGCGCGCGCCCGCCGTCGGCCACCGCCGCCCGCCGCGCGCCCGCGGTCGACCACCGCCGCCCGCAGCGCGCCCGCCGTCGGCCACTGCCGCCCGCCGTGCCGCCAGCTGCTGCTTCTGTATCGCCGCCTCCTCGCGACGCCGGCTGCTGCTTCTGCACCACCGCCTCCTCGCCTCGTGGCCCTCCGCCTGGGACTGGACCTGGTTGAGCCGCCACTTCGACAAGGTCGAACATGCTGAGAGCTGTGCGTCCCTCCTCCAGGTAATTTGCCTGCCAATTCGTCATCTCATAACTTGCAATCGAGCCAATCTGATGATAGTCCCTTCTCCGATTGCATAGTTACAGCTGGAGGATGCACTTCTAAAATTTAGTGCTTATGATTTATACTCATATGCATCAGTTATTGTTTACAGTTCCGGGAAATCTTATAATCTAATTACAAAAATCCTGAAATTTTTTAAGGCATTAAGGGCATATATAAGCAAACATTGATTGTTTTGCTGTGTGTTAAAAAAATGTTAAAGATACTGGGCGACCCCAGAAACTGGCTGGACACTTGTTGCAACAATCTGATGGATTCTGTATTTGGAACATTCCTTTTCAAAAAGGCTGTACAGAACAGGGTCGAGCGGCGGGTGTCGGCAAGGCAGAGGCGTCTCAAGGAGAGCCGAGTGGAAGCGTGGTCGTGGCGTCCTCACGCCTGCGGATGCGCATGGCCCTGCGCCGACGGCCATTTCTTGGCCTGCGATCCTGTAGGGCACGCGCCATCCCTATCCTGACAGGTGTGGGAAATTCCTTTTCTAAAATTTCCATCGTAATTATTGCACTCTAGAAATTTTTTATCGATATCTGTTTTGGGGATAACTTGTTAGCTAAACATATAGAGTATTCATGTCGTGCGATAGATTAAATACATTCACATCATGTACATCTTATAAATCATAGAGATGGATTTTATTGTTGTCATCGCTCGGGTATATATATCTGTCATAACTCCAGAATATCTCTATATACAATATTTTTTGTCCTCTTTCCTGTTGGATCAATAGCTTTGTTTGTTTTTGTCAACACCCATGTACTTTTTCGTGAAACACCCCTTGATAATGCTACATAGAGTTGGCCACGAGAGAATACTGGCTCAGGTAGGTAAATACCTACATTAGGTATGGTTTGACCTTGGGCTTTATTTATTGTCATCGCGAAACTCAATCTGATTGGAAATTGCTTCCTCTTAAATTTGAATGGCAATGAAAGGTCCTCAGAAGGTGACATAGGAATCCTTGGTATGAACACTCTAGTTCCTTCAAACTGCCCATTAACAATTTCAGCGTCGATTGAGTTGTTTTGAAATCCTCTGATTATCAGCCGTGTCCCATTGCAAAGCCCATTGTGAGGATCTAGGTTGCGCAGCAAGATAACAGGGCAATTCTTTTTAACCTTGAGCTCATGTGGAGGCAACCCATTTGGAGTAATGGTGTTAAGGAAATCAATAGGATAATTATTTCTTGAATCATCATCGACCGAGTCAAAACTGTAGTACACCTTTTCTTCTCCAGGAAATCTGTCAATCATTAATGCATTTACTGCATCGACGTACTCATTCCTCGTAGAAAGAATCGCACGCTCGCGCATATATTCTGTAGATTTGCAATTCGCTTGTAGATTTGGAAACACTCGATCGATAAGAATGTTAATGGAAGCATCTTACGAACTTATCTTTTTATTTTTTACGGAATTCTCTGTGAAATCTTCATCGTTGCATCCAATCAAAATGTCATCAGGCAGCTGAACATATCCATCATCATATGTTTCTTCCGTGCCATTTCCAATTCTTAATAGGTATTTCGAGAACCATTTGTCATTTCGAGCTCGCATATTTTGAGTAAGCGAATCCTTGAACATTTTCCCATAAATATGATTTGAGCAAAGTAGCATCTGTGATTTGGGCTCGTGTACCTCGTGGCACAACAGGAAGAACCGCCTAAAGTCACCTCCAAACAACATGACCTTACCCCCAAAAGGTTGATCGCAACCCATTATATCCTGAAATGTTCTATCAAGTGTTTCTATTGCTTGCCTCTTTGTCATAGCAACTTCATCCCATATTATCAAAGATGCCTCTCTAAGCAAATATAGCAGTCCCACTTTGTTTTGTAAAGTTACACATGGAATTAGCATCTAGCTTGATAGGAACCTTGAATCATGAGTGAGCAAGTATGCCCATCGGGCATAATAGAATATTTGCTATACCAGACGTCCGCAGTAGCAATGGCAATAAGATTCAATGATGGAACCTTATCCAACAAAGCCTTATAAAGATATGTCTTTCCGGTGCCTCCAGGACCATCAACAAAGAATACACAACAGCTTCGTTTGTTGAGCACATGATCTAGTATCTCATCGAAAGCGACCCGTTCTTTGTACATTTAGTGTATCAATAAGTTTTAAATGATCTTTGTCAAAACCAACCTTCATCTCCTCAGTAAACTCTCTATAATAGTCTCTTGATAAATCATCTATCAAATTTAAAGAAAAAAAAGAGTAAGTAATATGAGCATGAAGGAGCCACAGAATAAAGTATATATAAATAATACCATTAATCAAAGTCAAATACTTCACCTAATTCCTCCAGTTCTGGAAGGCCATAGTTTCTAATATCTCTGCCCATTGAAGCAAGATGATTCGATATGTCTCTAAGAACCTTTTGCTCAACCAAGCTAGACTTCCCATGGGATCGACGGTAGTCCTCAGCCATTGATTCAAAATGCTTGTCCCAGAGACTACGAACATTGGCGCACTCACAAAAAACCATAATAGTTGCAAATAACCTCCTAAGAGCACAAGGCATTTGGAATACTGCAGATTCCGATAAGCATGCATCTAGTGTTTCATCGGTTTCCACAAAGCCCATGACCTCACAAGCCTGTCTAAACGTAGGATATGTAGCACCATGCCAAGTTCTAAGATCCTCAAATGAGGTTGCACCCCTCACATGGTTTAAGAGCACCCGTAGGTAGTATCTTTCACCTTCAGCAGGGTGCGCATACACAAGTCTGCCAATCTATATGCGTTTTTTTCTAGGCTCCCAGCGTTTATGAGACTTGTTCCAAATGAAGTATTCTGGGAACTCCCTGTATAAATATTTTCGAGCTCTAGGATTGTCCATGTTTGTTACGAAATACTCTGTAAGCATTGACCTCTTTGACCTTTCTCTCTTGACAACATCATTTAGATCATCTCTAGATTTGAATGACACCATATGCATACCTGGTAGGTGCACTTGCATCTGTAGTACAGGTGGTGACATAGAATACAAAGGAAATCCATACAGCCTGTACATCGCCTCTATAGCAGTTATGCATCTTGCATTTCTGTATTGCTTAATCTCATCAATTTTTTGTGCATGAGTATCTGAAGGATCAACACTAACAGATACACAATCATGACCTTTATATATGTACTTATACAAGTACTTAATAGATTGAATACTGCAGCAAACTTCAACATTAATATGGCAGTTATACTTCATCAAGAGCATTGGGTTATATGGAACAACCCATCTGTTATCTAAAATTTTTTCACCCCTTACTTTTACACTTTGACCATTATCCCTTCTCCTATAAATCGGATATGAGTCTTTTCCTTGCTGGGTGGTATCACAAAACTGACGAGGATACCGAAAGTTTACATTCTCCATCTACCATGCACGGACAGTTTCGGTTCAACGTACCACAAGGACCATGCATCATATGCTTGCAAACCAACTTATGTAACACTTTGGATATTTAATCTGGGTCGTAGCTCCGCTAATATAAACTTATCATAGTCATCTGGACTCCTCAACTTAGTATTTGGTTCCATAATCAAAAGGAAGTGTTCATGTGGTAGGCCCTCTTCCGAAACTCCGTCACATGAGCATATGTCTTGCAACCTTTCCAAGGACTCCTTTTTAATCAAATCGTCATGCAAGTTTAGTAATCTGGCTCTGTAAACTCTTGTCACCACATCGGGACGATCTTGAGCGGTCTCGTCTGTGCAATAACTCTTCCATTATTTCATTCCAATAAGGGTTGCATGTCATTGTTATAAAAAGATCAGGCTTTCCAAATCTGGTAACTAAAGTCATTGCATCCATAAATCTCGCATGAACATCTCTATCACTTCCATGGAAATCTTTGGATAAGACAATTTTTCCTGCTTCGAAGCACGGGCCTCTCCAGTGACAAGTGTGTCGATTAGACCCTAGGGTTAAAGAAATGTCAATAGATCACAATTTGATAAGAATGTGAAATGTAACTTTTAATTGACCTCACCGGTAAAGATCAGCACGGATTAGATCTTGATGCTCGGTTTGGAGTACCAGTCTAAACGCGTTGACTCAACTTTCACGTACATGTCCACGGCCCATTGTTGGAAAAGACGGCCACCCAAAAGAAGATGTTAAATTCCCTTCACGAATTTGTAGCCTAAAACATAAGTATTCTTTTTGGCGCTCACGTAACGCGTCGAGATTCTTTATCTCATTGATGAAGCATGTTTACTTTTATTTAGTTTGGTAACGGTGTTCCATTAAGGGACTTATTTGTTTATATAAAAACTTTGTTTTTAAAAAAAAAAGTCAAACCTCAATTTCAATATCCTCATTGTTTCCATCATCAAGCATCGTTATCATCGTCCACTAAAAAAATATTGTTGTATAAATAAAACATTTTGCATTTACATATAGAGGAATAAAAAATATATATCACGCTATAAAAGACAAACCTTGTTTTTTACGTTTTGTATATTTTCTCCTCGGCTTGAAACAGCTGATCTTGGTACAAGATTCATTTTATCCTCCCAACCAGTTTCACCGTTTGGATAAAATAAAGGATAGGCCAAAGGATCATAGCAGCCATGATAAGCCCTGATATAATGGGGATGGTTCTCGTGGCCATATATTATTATGCTCCTCTCAAATCTGTGTTGGGGATCATTTCCATCCATCCATATCGCAGCCACTTGTCCCATTGTAGGCGCATTGAATCTCCTTTGATCAACAGATATCTTCGTATTGAGAGCAATTGTGTAGGCTTGCAGGTTAGGCAGGGTGCCTAGACTCCTGAACGTTTGCACATAAGGATTGTTCTCTAGGATGTTCGATATTTTTATGATCAGCTGAGCATCAAGATGTGGAGACCTCTTAATCCTATGAGATATAGAATTGTCTCGTGTCATAAAAATATAGCTGCATATGTCGTGGACCTTGACCCACGTGTATGAGTGGATCTAGCTTGTGATATATTTGACCATGAGCTTTGAATGTATATATACAGTTCCTCTCTAGCAAAGGGCGATCGGCGATCAACTGAGACACCAAAGCTGGTGAATGAGAAGTGTGAATTGAAGTACCTTATGTGATTTCTAAAATACTTTGCATCAACATCCGTTTGATTGGTGAACAATTGTTGAAGTTCATCGAGCACTTACGGTATAAATATATTGACAAGTCCCTTTTCGCAATGTAATGCGGGACCTTCACCGGGGAACCTTTTAGCATGACAGAATGCACAATTGGGCACCTTTCTTAACACAAAATGATCTTTAGGAAGATTGTTATATACAAAGTCATAACGATCGGGTTTCTTTGCCTTGATTTGATTCCATATAGCACTCATATTGAAAATCGTGTACGATCATGAAGGATGTATTAAATTCCACTCTTGTTAGGACACTTACTATTGTTAGCACACTAATAAAATTAACTGAATGTAAGCACTCACCTTTGTCATTGAAAACCCTTGCCTCATCGTCCTCAGATATGTCATGATCACCTTGAGTTGGATCGAGACAATCTAAATCATTTTTCGCTCGAAAAAATTAGAGATAAAATTAGTAAATTCAAAATATGTAATTTTTCCATTTATCAAATTTAATTTGATAAAATTTTAAACTTACCCTCTATCCCATGTATTGGATTCTCAGGTTCAAAAATACCCGAGTTATATGGCTCTTTATCAGTTTTCTTGAATGGAACACAAGTATTTACACAATGCTCCACCAAGGGATAGAGTTTTGGCAAGATTGTTCCACACCCAACCCTACCAAGGTACGCCTTCCGATCCGCGACACTTGATTGTCGTGTTTTTTCTCTTTGGTAACTGGATTGTTGCCAGGGCAAGATTTTGATCACCAATACATACTTTGTTTTTTCTTCTTTCTCAATCATCGTCATTGGTACTCACGATTTCTTCTTGCGTAGTTCATCTTTCTTCTTGTCAATGGTCCCCAAAGTAGTAACGCTGTTCAATATCTGTCCGCACTCCTTTTGATTTGCATCTATGGACATGAGCTACATAATTAAGACAAATGTCAATTACAAAAGTGATTTTGTATTTAGTGATAGAAAGAGGGGTCAGGGTCTGACTAACCTTGTCATCTATGTTAAGGAAATTGTTCTCATCACGATTCATCCGGAATGAAGTGCGAGGTTACGAAAAATTAGGAAATTTTGCTCTCCAACTTGCATATCAAGTTTGCATTTTTTAGCCGGAATATTGCAATCTTGTTCTCTCGTATTTTCACTATATGCTTTGGCTCTTTTTTCTCTCTCGATATCGTCATTGGTACTCACGATTCCGCGTACGTTGTTCCTCTTTCTTGTGATCAATGGTTCCTAGATTTACATCCATAGAAGCTGATTGTTTCGCACCACCAAAAATACTTGTGAAATCGGACTTTACATGTTTTGACGAAATTTTGCTCTCAACTTGCATATCAAGTTTGCATTTTTAGCCGGAATATTGCAATCTTGTTCTCTCGTATTTTCACTATATGCTTTGGCTCTTTTTCTCTCTCGATATCGTCATTTGGTACTCACGATTCCGTGCACGTTGTTCCTCTTTCTTGTGATCGAGTGGTTCCTAGATTTACATCCATAGAAGTGATTGTTTCGCACCACCAAAAATACTTGTGAAATCGGACTTTACATGTTTTGACTAACCTTTAACAAATCCATGGACCAGGTGGTGCTTTGCACAAATTTGGAGTGTGATTGCAAGAAGGGAAAGAGTTGATGCCTCTCATGTGCGCAGCTGCTCCTCCAAATCTGCGATGCTCAGAGTCTGCGCCGCCCTTGGCCGTTCGACCACGGCAATGCCTCCAGGCAAGCACGGAATTGCCTTCAGGTGGTAGACAGGTTCGCGGCAATGCATCTAGGAAGTAAACGTGCACAAGATGTATTGTAAGAAGCCTAGCCAAATAGAAAAAATATAGTGTAACAGGGTCGTATTAGTCAGGATCGTATTATGAAGGTGCACAAGATAGGAAAAGGAAAGAGAAAAAACATAAGACATGTTGGAGACTTGACCACGGACGATGTTTAGAAAATGGGTTACGAAGGTGCACAAGATAGGAAAAGGAAAGAGAAAAAAACGTGTAACAGGGTCGTATTAGTCAGGATCGTATTATGAAGGTGCACAAGATAGGAAAAGGAAAGAGAAAAAACATAAGACATGTTGGAGACTTGACCACGGACGATGTTTAGAAAATGGGTTACGAAGGTGCACAAGATAGGAAAAGGAAAGAGAAAAAAACATAAACGTAGACAGGTTGGAGTCTCAACCACGGAAGATGACTCGGACACAACGGCTAGGACACGGACGGATCGTATTATGAAGGTGCACAAGATAGGAAAAGGAACGTAGACAGGTTGGAGACTCAACCACGGAAGATGATTCGGACACGGACACAACGGCTAGGACACGGACGGATCGTATTATGAAGGTGCACAAGATAGGAAAAGGAACGTAGACAGGTTGGAGACTCAACCACGGAAGATGATTCGGACACAATCTTACATCTTACCTGTTGGATGGAAGGCCCGGATGCGACGAAGGACGGATCCAACGGCTAATACTGAGAGATAACGAAAGATTCGCTCTTTTATAGTGTGATATGATAAAAAAATAGACGAACTAATAATGAGTAATCTATTTTTCCTTCGCAAAAAAATCTATTTTATTTTTCTATTCGAGATGGAGGCAAAACCAAAGTAGGAAAGGCCCCCTCTTCCCGGTGATGCTGACGTCCAGCGCAGCAAGCAGCAAACAAAAAACAATGACGTCTGCGAATACTCGGTCCGGGTCCAAGCTTGTCGTCCAACTGTCCAAGTGGCGAGTAAATTATCTGCACGTCACATTGGCCCACTTCACCACTTGTGACGAAAGGAAACTACTCCTCCGACCCATAGGCTTGGCGACGAGACAGCCCACCCCAACCCCAACCCCTTTTCCCTTTGATTTTTTTTTATTTTTAACACTTTTTTAAACTAATTTTAAATCTAACACTGTTTATTTTTTTTTCAAAACTAACATTTTTTGTCGCGCATATTTCCCTGGCGCGGCGAAATGCCTGTACCGCGCCATGCATGGTGACACGGCGAGAGGGATGACGTGGCGACGATCGGGGCGCTGACCGGTGACGTGGCAGGGTCTGTCGCGCCACCGATCTTGGCACGACAGTGACGCGCCATGGAAAATGGCGCGGCGAGGCAAAGCTAGGCATAGCCGGAGCATAGGCCTACCCGCGCGACCTCGGCATGGCATCTAGGCCTACTCATTGTAGCGGTGACTGTGGGCATCTAGGCATGGCCACTGTGGCTGCCGGCTTTACATTGGGATATATAGGGTCATTCTTTCATTTCTACTGTGGGCATTTTGCCACTCAAATGCTTTGATATGATAGCAGGTGAGGACTGGTTGGAAGAGTGTAGTCCAATGTGGGTCCACTGGTCTAACAAGATCATGAGGTTCACCTATCAAGGAAGGAGAATTGAGTTTCATGGGGTTAAGCAGCAGATTTCACAATGCCCTGCTATAACTTTTGTTGCCTTGCAGGGATTATTCAGTAGGGAAGCTGTCCAGCATTATGTACAATTCAAATGGGAAAGTGATCAGGCACAGCAGTCTTCAGCAGCTATGGAAATTCATGCTCTGAATGAAGGGCAGGCTGCAATGTTACCTCAACGAATTCAGTCATTACTTGATGATTATGCTGATCTATTTCAGGAACCCACCTCAATATCTCTCCAGAGACCTTTTGATCGTCACATTCAGTTATTGCCTCATTAGGCCATACAAATATTCCCCGGCTCAAAAAGATGAGATTGAAAAGCAAATTGCAGAAATGGTGAAGAATGGAATTATCAAAAGTCAAAGCCCTTATGCTTCACCTGTTCTGCTTGTAAAAAAGAAAGATGGGACATGGAGATTTTTTGTGTGGACTATAGGCATTTGAATGCTCAAATAGTAAAGAATAAGCACCCCATGCCAATAGTTAATGAACTTATTGATGAGCTAGCTGGAGCTAAGTGGCGTCTAGGCTTGCTCATTGTAGCGGTGACTGTGGGCATCTAGGCCGGAGCATAGACCTGCCCTCCGACGTCCATCGGACTACCAAGCGGGCGGCACCCTCGATCCCCGCGAAAGGCTAGACGCGAGGGTCTCATCGACCAGCTAGTACGGAGTACATCTACAACGACTCCCGGTAGATGCTACTAAATCTGACTACAGCTAAAATGTTTCAATTCATAGAAAACTAGTCCATCAACCCGTGCGAAGTATTAGACGTTTTCTATGATACATCATTGCAGTACCTAATACTTATATCTTCTAAAATTTTAACCAATGCGAGAGCACGAGTTGATGGACTATTTTTCTGAAATTTTTTAGCTGCAGAATTGCTAAACCTCAATCGGTTGATTTGGCCTCTCCAATCAACTGATTTTTTGGCCATCTGATCTGATCTTACGAGATGACTAGCAGGGACGAGGAGGCCGTGATTTAGGCAAAGCGAGGCACGCTGTGATGCGAGGGTCGGCAAGGTAGCAGGTGCGGCCAGCCTCAGAGCGCGCGGCCCCGGCCATGGCAGCAGCCGACGACCGGCTATGAGGAGGGCCACCCCCAGGCCGGATCCCCGTTGCTTCTTCTTCTCCAGACTCTGTTTGCGTGCGCATTCGACGAAAGAGAAAGGAAGGGAAGTGCGCAGGCGATGGAAGGGAAGGGATAAGGTTGGGAAGCTGGGTCCCACCACAATTTGGGAAAAAATGTTTTGAAATTTATGAAAAAATTGTGAATAATTTGAAATAAATTTCTTTGTTATCTGCAATTCATAAAAATAATTTGAAAGTATTTCTGAAAAATTTGGCATATATTTGTATTATCTTCAAATTACACCACTGTGTTCAATAAATTACACTGAAGAAATCATTATAAATCTAGTAATAAGACAATGTAAATATAGCTAGAAGACACTGTAAGTACATGAAAAAAATTCAGTTAATAGGAGGAACGAAAACAACTGAATCAGATCCTTTACCTGTAGTCAAATCTAGTAGCATCTACCGGGAGTCGTCGTAATGCCTATAGTTAACAGGATGGACGAAAGCACTTGAGTGGCAAAATGCTCACAGTAGAAGTGAAAGAATGACCCTATACATCCCACCGTAAAGCCGGTAGCCACAGCGGCCATGCCTAGATGTCTACAGTCACTGCTACAATGAGCAGGCCTAGATGCCTTGCCGAGGCTGTGCGGTAGCCCTATGCTCCGGTCATGCCTAGCTTTGCCTCACCGCACCATTCTCTATGGTGCGTCACTCCCGCGCTAAGATAGGTGGCGCGGCAGATCCTGTCATGTCACCGGTCAGCGCCTCGGTCGTCACCATGTCATCTTTCTCGCTACACCACCGTGCATAGCGCGGCACAGGCGTTTCTTCGCGCTAGAGAAATAGACGTGGCAAAAAATGTTAGTTTCGGAGAAAACATATTAAACAGTGTTAATGTTAGATTTAAAATTAGTTTAAAAAAATGTTAAAAATAAAAAAAGTTGTCCCCTTCCGTCCCCGGCCGGCGCCAACGCCACTCCAGTGAGCCGAGCGCGGAGACGATCACGGTGGGCAGAGTGACACGCCGCACGCACGCCTCTCGACTCCGCCCCGCTCCAGATTTCGCCCACCCACGGACCCACCCACCCATGGCGCTCGCCGCCTCCCACCACCGCCTCCTGCCCGTCGCCCCCGCACCCGCCACCCCTACCCCGTCGCGGGGGCACCTGCGCATCCGCGCCGCACGCCCTCTGCCCCGGCCCGCCCGGAGGTGAGCGATCTGATCCTCGCGGGGCCCGGGGCCCGTTCCCGTGCCGCCGTGCTCTGCTCGCCATGGTCGGATGTTGCTCGCTCGCTGGCAGCCGCGAGGGATCGAGTCTCCGACTCTCCGTGCTGCGCGGCTTCGAGAGATTATCCACTTGCGTTGTTCGTAACAGAGTAGCAATGGTTTCGTAGAATCGTAGGTGCCGGTTTTAGTTCTCTCTTGTTATAGGGGATTTTTCGTCCCGACTGGAGATAGTTTAGCCCGGGTAAGCCTGGTTCGTCGTTCGACGGTTTCGCGGAGTTGTCAGTTGATGATCTGTTAGATTGGGATATGGCAAGTTTTCCCTGCGCCTATGATAAGTTGGGCAGTAGTAGGACTCGTATGAGAAGTTCTGTCTGCACGTCCTGTATCTGTTCAACCTTCAACTCTATCGTCTCATCAATTCCTAAGTTACATGTAAATGATAGTACTAAATAGATCTGTCTTGCATAATACTCTTACTTCCCTGTTCTATACACTGCACGTACTAATCATCTTTATCTTTTTCAAATCTTATTACCAGAATTTGTTGCCAATCTATCAACTCAGCTAATGTATTGGGAGCTTCTTCAACGGTATGTTTTCACATGACTGGTTTCCTTTTTTTTCTTCTCCTTTTGCATCCACAGTTTCATGTCAATGTAGCATGCCCTTGTAGTCTTGATTATAAGATCTGCTTACTTCTCTATTTGGCTGTCATTAGTGTTGCACCGTCTAAATGTTCTGGTATACTCTTTTAATAAATGTTGGCTTCACTGCTTTAAGAACTCCATTTTCCCCTCGTGCTTTATTCTTGCACATGCTGCTATTAATAAGTGGTAGACGCTATTTTTGTATTTATTCAATTTGCTGATGATTGCTTTTAATGTGTTTTCTTGGGAAAATTCTCATCCCAGACATCTGATGAGGCAGTCCCAGTCCCAGTTGTCCAGATAGATCAAGATTCAGACCGTGATGCAACCATTGTGCAGCTAAGTTTTGGAGATCGTTTGGGGGCACTACTTGACACGGTATAGATTTTACATTCACACTGAAGCTTTGTCTTTACATTGGTGTTGCTCAAAAAATTGTGATGTTTACATTTTTGTTGTATCTGCCAATTATTTTGCCTGGTATTCACTGTTTGCAGATGAAAGCACTCAAGGACCTTGGCCTTGATGTCACAAAAGGAAGTGTGACAACTGACTCAGCTGTCACACAGACAAAGTTCCACATCATGCGATCGTGGGTGCTTGCCCCTTCCTGTTTTATTTTCGTGTGCAGCATCTAGTTATGTGTGTCTACGTGGAAAACAAAAGAGAGCATTCACTATTCCTGCACATATGCATTTACATTCACTTTTAGTGCCTAAGTGCATAGCGTCGGCACATTTATGCTACCTTTGTTCAGCTTTCATGTGATAAGGTTTCTCAACTATACTCTGTACCTGTACACACATAGATTTCTTATACTGTTCCACTATTTTTCATCTGGCCTAGTGTTTTCTTGAGATATTTGATAGTAATCATATAATCCTCGCACATATGCTTTGTCACATATCAATCATTCAGAATATTGACATTCCTTCTTGAAATCCCTTGTTCAATCTTAGATGAAAAAAAGGTGGCACCCTAAGGACTTTTGTACCAAGATTCCATTTAAATGCTACAGCGCTACTTTAGCACTACAGAATTTTTATTTGGATTGGTTCTTACAGTAATATTTTCCCCTCCCTTTTGTATGTATCTAGTGGACGCAAGGTTGAGGACCCTGACATGTTAGAAAGGATTCGGCTAACCATCATCAACAACCTTCTCCAGTATCATCCTGTATGTTTCAGATTCTTGTGTGTGTTAGTTGTTACTCTGCATCGTTATTGCTGTACCTATTTTTTTACTATTTCATTGAATGTAACTAACATAGTAGTCATGCCATCCTTGTATAGGAATCAAGTGAGAAGTTAGCGATGGGTGAATTTTTTGGGATAAAGCCGCCTGAGAAGAAGGCAAGTATAATGCATTCCCATTCTGTAATTTCAGATGCTGTGCTGAATCATGTTATCTGGGTTTAGACATCTTTTCAACTACAATCTGTGAATTATCTCTATTTTAGGAAATGGAAAGCTTCAAATTTGCTCTGTTATGCTATTGGTTTGTGCTTCGATCTTCGATACATTATTAAGCCTGAACTTGCATTCTTTGATCTTTGAACTGGCAGGTTGTTGTCGATATTGCAACACGTATAGTTGTTGAAGATGATGGACCAAAAAGAAGGTTTAATTCTGCTAGCTCCTTTATTTAGCATGATCCAAGCACGTACGGCTACTTCTAGATTAACTGTTATTTTGCATGTTTCATGATGTGTCATGTTATATATGTCAATCTTATTGTTTGCATGCTCATCTGTATTGTTTTATCCTAGCAGAAGTTCTATACATTTGAAAATAAGTACTAACACCAAGTGATATATGTCCCAAATATTTTGTACTACAGAATGAATTAGCTATTCGTGTACACCTGTACAGCAAGACATATGCCAGAACCTCTAAGGTTTGAGCCATTCTGTCTGCGTCATGTAGTATCAGTTCCTGTAGAAAGACTTTGGAAAGAGCTATGCATTACTTCTCACACAAATCAAATACTTAGTAAATTGGATCTGGTTACAGCAGAAAGTTTTAAGTATCACAGATAGGCCGAGAACATGTAGGCATGGGCAACACAATACTACGTGAGGCCATGAAAGTTGTTTTTCCTCCTTCAGCCTATGTAATTGTGTGCTCCGTAATATGTATCATTAACTGTTTCAGGATTCTTTTTAGCCCTATATTTTGCTTTTGACATAATAATCAGCTTCAAATAAATTTTTGTGCCTATCCTTTGTTCCTTTGAACTTTGATGCATCTCAACATGTTAGAAATGCATATTTGTCCTTCCCCAAGAATCACTTCCAACATAAGTAGAATCTGACTTCGATGTATATCTCTTTTTTGTTCATACAATGCTGCATCACTTGCTTCCTCATTGATTTCTGTTGAAATTCGCAGCATGCTTTACATAGAGACAGCTGATCGGCCTGGCCTACTTCTTGAGATAGTCAAGATCATCACGGACACAAATATTGATGTGGAATCAGCTGAGATTGATACTGAAGTATGCTACATTTCACTTCATTGCTTTTTCAGCTAAGACCATTAAAGCCTGTTAGATGATATTTGGCATTTTATACAGGGTCTGGTTGCGAAGGACAAGTTCCATGTAAGTTACAGAGGTGCAAAACTAAACAGCTCCTTATCTCAGGTCTACTTCCTTGGTCATTTCAGCGACATCATAATCATTTCTACTAAATGTGATTTTTTTTTGTCTTCATTGTGTTCACTTTGCACTCTTTATTTTGCTTTTGTATAGACGCTGATCAATTGTCTGCGATATTACCTCCGAAGGCCTGAGACAGATGAAGACAGTTATTGATTGTTGTGTTGTCGAACCTTCTTAGTACATTAAAATCAGAAACTTCAAACTTTGGCTTGAGTTCCTTCTCTATGAGCCCCTTGTACTGTTGCAGATGGAGTTTCCATTGTAGCATCCATATATATGTACATAGGTGGCATTGAAATTTGGCTCACTAAACCATTTTGTAGTCATATACAGCTGGGAGCAACAGAATTTAGGTTTCAATCATCGTTATCCCATTTGATTCCTGTTATAAGGGATCACATTGGAGGTCCTCAAATGATTGATGTTGTCTGTAAGTTGGCACAATCCATCTGCATGTAAAACTCAGCTGTGGACTTGTGATGTTCTCTGATGAAATAAATAAAAGAGCATTACAAAATCACCGACCACAATTGGTCCTGCTTCCTACTTGTTATCGTCAATTGAAATAGCTGCATTTATACTGAACCTTTTGCACTAATGGCAAAATTGACATGAGCGTGAAGTTTGGGTTCTTCAGATATCAGTCTGTGCATATCCCAGGTCAGGGTTGAGCGGCATGTCAGAAATGTGGTCTGTTATATCGATAGAAAGGGTTCAACTTGAGTATATAGTAACTGAAAATGCAAAATGCATTGAGTTCGTCGTGGATTTGAAACCTCTATTTTTTACTCGAAGTCTTGTGGTTTCTTCACATCCAGGACCATTGTATGTTTGTATTTGCATGTCATCAGGCTCGAACCCTAGGATTCATGTCAAAACCTCGCATTTGAATTTGATTTTGTAGCGTTCATACTCCTGGTCGGATGAATTTGATCTTGCAGCGTTCATACTCCTGGCCGGATTTTGGTCAGATTCAGGGTTTGGATCCAGGACTAAAGTTTATAGTTTAGATAGTGTCACGTAAGGATGTCGAATGAGTTGTTCGGATACTAATAAAAAATTAAATTACAGAATCCGTCAGTAATTCGCGAGACAAATTTATTAAGCCTAATTAATCCATCGTTACCATATATTTACTGTAGCACCGTATTATCAAATCATAGAATTAAGCTTAAAAAAATTGTCTCGCAAAACAGATTCAATCTGTACATTTAGTTTCGTCCCTCAGCGCAAATGGTGTGAAGGACGGGCCTGGTGTAAACAGTAGAGTTTTACCGTTTGTGGTCGGAAGATCCAGGTTCTGAGTCACGGTCTCCTGGTAGAGGGGTCTCTGCACTCGTACGCCCTCAGTGCAGATGGTGTGTGCACCTCCGGCGGCAGCGCCAGCGCTGCGCTGGTAAACGTGGACGTGGCCTTGGTTTCCTCCGATCCCTCTTCCTCTCCAACCCGCGGCGCCTTTCTGTCTCACCAGCCGCCGCCGCTGCCACTGCCGCCTAGGCATCATCGCCCAACGCCGGCTCAGCCGCCGCTTCCTGGGCATCTCACTCAAGGCCCCCTCCGCCCGCCCTCCACTCCAGGTCGGGGGCCGCAGCCTGGGGCGCGCGCGCCCTCGACCCCATTGCCACAGATTCCTTCTCGCCGCCATTGGATTGGATGCGTCGCAGCCATTGCCACAGATTCCTTCTCGCCGCCGCCGTGCCATCATTCATGGCGAGGCATCGCCGGGCGGTACCAGAATCATAATCCATGCTATTCAACATCCCACACTGCAAATCACAAGCTCCTGTAGCCGCCGCCGCCGTAGCAGCCGTTTCCAGCATCCGCTCCTCCTCCTCCTTTCTGCCGGCGCTGGTTCCGCCGCCTCCGCCTCTGCACGAGGGGAACCCGTTCGCCGCGCTCCTCGCTTCTGAGCCCCCACCGCCGGAGCCTCTCCGCCAGGTGCTCGCCACGGGCGACGTCCACTCCGCGCTCCGCGGACTCCCCGGCCTCGCACGCCAGCTGTTCCGGTGGGCGGAGGCCACCCCGTGTGGCTTCCCCCGCTCCGCCTCCGCGTTCGCCGCCGTCCTCGTCCCGCTCGCCCGAGCCAACCGCATCCGGGCCGCCTACCCTGTCTCCCTCCGCGCCCTGCACCTCGGCCTCCTCCTCCCCCTCGTGTCCCTCCTCCTATCCGCTCCCCTCTCTCCCGCCCCACAGTCACTATTGAGCCTCCTCTTACGCTTGTCCACCAAGTACGCGAAGGAATGCAAAGCCCGCGACGCCACGCCCGACACCTGTTCGACGCTGTGCCTGTCCGCCTTCCGCGAGATGGCAAGCCACGGCGTGGCCCCTGACGTTAAAGACTGCAACCGTGTGCTCCGTGTATTGCGTGATGCGGCCAGGTGGGACGACATTTGTGCTGTGCATGTGGAGATGCTCCAGCTCGGGATTGAGCCGAGTATTGTCACATACAATACTTTGCTGGATTCTTTCTTGAAGGAGGGAAGGAAGGACAAGGTTGACATTCTACTGAAGGAGATGGAGACCCGGGGGAGTGGTTGCTTGCCAAACGATGTCACGTACAATGTGGTGATTACTGGGTTGGCTAGGAAAGGTGACCTTGAGGAGGCAACGGAGCTGGTAGAGCGAATGCGGCTGTCCAAGAAGGCTTCATCCTTCACTTATAACCCACTTATCACTGGGTTGCTTGCAAGGGGCTTTGTCAAAAAGGTTGATGATTTGCAGCTGGAGATGGAGAATGAGGGCATTATGCCTACAGTAGTGACGTACAATGCAATGATCCATGGGCTGCTTCAAAGTGGGCAGATAGAGGCTGCACAGGCGAAGTTTGTGGAAATGAGGGCGATGGGCTTGCTACCAGATGTGATCACCTACAATTCTTTGCTAAATGGGTATTGTAAGGCGGGTAATTTGAAAGAGGTTCTTTTGTTGTTTGGCAATTTGAGGCATGCAGGGTTAGCACCAACAGTTTTGACATATAACATTCTTATAGATGGTTATTGTAGATTAGGTGATTTAGAGGAAGCCAGGAGATTGAAAGAGGAAATGGTAGAGCAGGGTTGTTTGCCTGATGTTTGTACATATACAATTCTCATGAAGGGTTCGCATAATGCGCGTAGCCTTGCTATGGCAAGAGAATTCTTTGATGAGATGCTGAGCAAAGGTTTGCAGCCAGATTGCTTTGCCTATAATACAAGGATTTGTGCGGAGCTGACCCTAGGGGCTATTTCCAAAGCTTTCCAGTTGAGAGAGGTGATGATGTTGGAAGGCATATCTTCTGATACAGTGACATACAATATTCTTATCGATGGACTGTGCAAAACTGGTAACCTGAAAGATGCCAAAGAGCTGCAGATGAAGATGGTCAGTAATGGTTTACAGCCTGACTGTATCACATACACCTGCTTGATTCATGCGCACTGTGAAAGGGGACTCCTAAGAGAAGCAAGAAAAAATTTTAAGGACATGATCTCAGATGGTTTGGCACCCTCAGCTGTGACCTACACTGTTTTTATTCATGCATATTGTAGAAGAGGAAACCTTTATTCAGCGTATGGTTGGTTTCGGAAGATGCTGGAGGAACGAGTTGAACCTAATGAAATAACATATAATGTCCTCATACATGCATTATGCAGGACAGGCAGAACTCAACTGGCTTATTGTCATTTTCATGAGATGCTAGAAAGGGGATTGGTGCCAAACAAATACACATATACTTTGTTGATAGATGGGAACTGTAGAGAGGGCAACTGGGAAGATGCGATGAGATTCTATTTTGAAATGCATCAGAACGGTATTCATCCAGATTATTTAACACATAAGGCCTTGTTCAAGGGATTTGATGAAGGTCGCATGCACCATGCAATTGAGTACTTGGAGAATATCGTTTTGGGTGAATAGATTGATCGATCTCTGAAAGCTTGTCCTTTTGTCCTTGCTTCGCTGATATCTCCCTGTAAGAGCTTTCTCCTATATGCATATTTCTCTTCATCAGTGGCTTGTTACCTAGCTTTGCTCATGTCTCTAACCAATTTCCGTTTTTGTTTTCAGGCCAGAGGTGATAGATGGAGTTCGTGGGCCATTCTTTTCAAAATGGAAAGAAAAAGAGAGTTTGAAACAACATTCTCTGAGTTAAGCTACTGGGTGCTTTCTAAACAAATAGTTAAGCACAAACAGGCCTTCCTCTTGCTGCTCAGAGATGATAGATGGAGTTTGGGGGCAATTCCATCCAAAAGAAGAAAAGCAAGAATTTGGGACCATGTTCTCTTAGTTAATCAGCTGGGTGCTTCCCAGATGAATAGTTGATCACAAACAGGTCTTCTCCTTGCTGCTTAAACCTTGTCAGAATTCTTTCCTTGGCATCATAGCTACGGAGATACGTTTTCTAGTGAAAACTGGGTGGTAGGCATCGGCTCCGTTTCTAAAAACCTCTCTTGATACAATTCTGTCCCCTTTGTTATTTTCCTTTTGATAAGGTATACTGGAAACCTGTTGGCCTTCAATTCCTTACCCAACTAGCTGAAATAGTAAATGGCCGTGGGCCTTTGCGACTGAGCTTTCTTCAATTATATATAGGATTTCTCTTGGTAAGAACATACCGAGAATTTTTTGTAACGAATAATTCATCACCATCAATTTTGCCATAGGCATAAGTCATAGTATATTGACCTCTCAGATATGTAAGTTGTAACTGTATTCTCATTCATTGAATCATTTAATGAGAAGATTATTCATTTCAAAAATTCAGCTCTGTCCCAACCGTTATTGACATGAACAATTTTGTTTGGTCAAAAAGGTTTTTTTAATTTTCGGCCCACATCAGCATTTGTTGTTTCACTTGTGTTAAAACTTCAGAGCTCCAGAGTTCGCAATAGGTTGGATCTGAGGTGGAAACCTGTAGCTGAATATATGTATTAAATGGTACTTGGTCTTGGTTAGTGATTTACCAAATAAGTAGAAGTGGAAAGTGTATGTATGCAAGTGAGTTTTGACAACATGCATAATATCAGAACCATGGATGAGCTAATACATCACATGATATACTTGTACTCATGAAAGCTTCAATGGTACATTGGTGCTAATGCCTAACATAGTTAGGCATGCTATTGTCTAATGCAGTTTCACTCATTTGATTTGCTCAGTTGTGAGCTTTATTTTCTTTTATGGTGGTTGTTGATATTTGATTTTTTTTTATTGATAGACTAACTGTAGAAATGAGGCACATGCAACCTTATTAATTTTTCTATTGGTCTTATCAATTCTGCAGACCATAAATTTTAAGAAAATACTGAGAGAATGCTCATGTACTGAAGCCTTTCTTGATCTTATCTAGACAATGCCTGCATATTATTATAATTTATTTTCTTCCTGTGTTTGTTGTTTCTAAGACTTGTGAGCAACCAAGTTATAGTACTACCAATGGTCTGATCCACTTGTCATTTAGGTCACTAATATGTCCTACATTGCACAATATTGACCATTTCTTTCTTAAGCATATGCTATAAAAGTAGTAGATTTAATAATGACATTGATCTTCCTTGATGTTTTCATCTGATAAAACTGCATATTTTATGTTGGTATAATCATAAAAATTTGACTCTTTTTAGGGCAAAAAAAGAATGTTTTTTAGATCAGAGTATTGACCCTGATTGAAAGCAAAATATCATCCTTTGGGTTGCCAGCTGTTACAAGACAAGAACAAGAGTTTAGAGCTAAATGCCACAAACTAGGAAACAAGGACTCCAAACATGTGGTGATGTTGAATTAACTTTGGACCCAATATCATCCTTCAACTAGTGATGTTTAATAACTTTGGGTTTGGTTCAGCTGGTCTAAAGAGTAATGTTCACAAGAGTAGTGTGCTACCGATCCAATGCACAGAAAGTGAAGTGAAAGCTATACAAGGACTCCTTTGTCAGTTCATGGACTTTCCATGCAAATATCTCGGCCTGCCTCTTTCCTTGTGCAAGCTAACAAGGGCTCAGATTCGGCCAATCATTGATAAGATAGCAGATAAACTTCCTGGATGGAAAGCCGACCTTTTGACAATGGCTGGAAGTTAAATGTTAGTTCAATTTGTGCTCACTTCCATTTCATGTTGGTTTATCTGCTCATGGCCATTGATATTCCACCTTGGGCTCTCATGGCCATTGATAAAGTTAGGAGAGGTTTCCTATGGAGAGGAAGAAAGGATGCGCAAGGTGGTCACTGCTTGTTGACTTGGCTGAAACTGACTTTTCCTTTTGAGCTTGGTGGACTTGGTATCTTCAATTTACAGAACTTGGGATGGGCTCTCCATATGAGATGGCTTTGGCTGCGCAAAACTGAGCCAGATCGCCCCTGGGCAACCTTGCCTATTCAGGTTCAGAGTTTGATCAGAGCTTTCTTCTCCATGCCATTGTCTCAGAAGCTGGAGGTTGTAAAACGTACACTTTTTCTTGGTCAGACAGATTACTACATGGTCAGAATATATCTACCCTTGTGCCTCATGTGTTTGCACTTGTATCTAAAAGAACTGTGAACAAGAGAACAGCTTATGAGAGGCTCTCAGTAACATGAGAAGGCTCTCTGATATTAGAGGAGCATTACCTATCAGGGTCATTGCAGAGTATCTTGATCAATGGGACATATCTTGCGTCCGTAGGTGCGTATGTTGTTTTTTCTAATACAGTGATACGCGGCTCTCTTTTTTTTTTTGAAAAAAAGGCAACTTTTTTTCTGAAAAAAACACACACTGCAACCTTTTTGACCACGAGTTGAAGCGCTAGCCAATGCCAGTGTAGCAGCCTTGAAGCCAAGGCTTGTGCTGTTGTGCGAAGGAGCCGAGGCAACTAGCGCCCGGCGCAAGGGCCTCATCGCCACGGGGGGGTCGGGGGCGAGGATCCAAGGCGGCCATGGATCGAGGCGCGAGCACAGTTGCCCGAAGACGGAGGCGAGGCCCACCTCTACCCGGCCGTGCCCCACACGGGCGCTGGCGTGGCACACCACTGCCGTCGGTGGCTTAGGTGCAGGCAAGGCGTTCGACGGAATGCCCTCCGGCTCCTGAGCCGCCGAGGCCCAGCGCGGGGCACGAGCCGGAGCTCCTGTTGTGGGCGGACCTCCCGGCGGACATCCTGGGGCTCATGGTCGGTCGCCTCCCCCGCGTCGACTACCGCGCCAGGCTGCGCTCCGTGTGCCGGGCGTGGCGCGCCGCGGCGCGCGTCCACGGGCGGCCGCCACTCCCGCTGCTCGTGCTCTCCGACTTATCCTTCTCCGCCTTCTGCGCCGACGGGGCTATGACGGGCGTGCGACGCATCCCCCTGCCCTCGTGGGAGATGGCGGCTGGCGTCCGCTGCGCGGGCTCCTTTGATGGGTGGCTCGTCGGCGTGCAGCTCAACAAAGGTCGCCACTTTGGTGACGGCCGGTGCTTCCTGATGAACGCTTTCTGCCAGGACGTCGTCCGCCTCCCACCGCCATAACCACCCACTCCCTCGATGCCTACAGTAAATCTCTCCCCATCGCCAACAGCTCTGGTGCAGTGCAATGCACGGTCAATGGCGCCCAGCATGTGATGTCGTTCTGCAAGGTAGTCTTGTCCTCCTCACCTGACCGTGATTGCAAGTGCATTGTGGCTGCCGTCTCCGTGCACAGGAGCACAGCTGGCCTTGCCCTCTGGTGGCCTGGGATGACGTCGTGGTGCGTGTGCCAAGGTGGCTGCATCAATAAGTTCAGTGACATTGCCTTGTACCAGGGAAAGGTCTACATGTTTAGCAAGGTCACCACGGACCTCTTTGTCTTTGACATCTCAGAAGACGACAGTGGCCTGATGGTTTCTGGTGTCGAGCGCTGTGTGACTCAACTGCCTGAGGTCAAGGATAGCTATGGACAGAGGTGGAACATAGTTGAGTGGCATGGGAAACTATTGCTGGTTGTGATATACTTGGGACCTGAAGGCTGGCACAATATTTGTAAGATTGGGGTATTTGAGGTGGACTTGAGCACAAACCCTTTCAGATTCACTGAGATCGACAGCTTGGATGGCGACTGCATCTTCATCAGCTCCTGCAGCAGCAAATCATTCCGTGCATGTCTGTATGACGGAGTCGAAGATGATCTTATCTACTTCATTGATGGTGGCCTCAACCACTCTAGAAATGCGTCTCCTTTTGATAAATTTGTGTACAACATGAGGGATGGTACATTGGCACCATTTGCTGTGGAAATAGCAGACGACAACCTTCGGGCACCAGATGGCAGCCTGATGAATCCAACATGGTTCTTTCCTTCTGAATGAACAGCTGCTGTAGATCATTTCTGGTCATTGCAAGTCTGATTGAGCCGAAGCACTGCTGCTACCTGGTGTGAGGCACCATGCTATTTCATTTCAAGAACTGGATTCAAGTGTATGCTGTTTGTTTTTATGTATGGTTTCCATTTCCAGGGTGCTTATCTGACGAACTTTTATTGGTAGTAAACTGATGTGTACTTTCTTTTAATGTTTCTATATAGACTGTTAGTGCCTGCGCACTTGTAGGATTTGTCTAGTACTCTAGTGTTCAATAAAGAAAGGACTCAAAACACTCCCTCTCCAATTTGAATGTTTGACTACGCGCTTTCGCTTTCTGGGATGACATCAATTTTGGACCAAAGGTAGTATGTGTATGGGACGAGTATTGTAATAACTTGATATGCTGGAAAGTCTAACAGATTATGAATTACACTAGTCTTGGTGTTGTAGGAATAAAGTGTACAACTTGTGGAACAAAATTATAAGCAAAATGACAGCTGGCAGCCGGCAGTTCTTCAACATTTTGAAAATGGACCTACTGTCACACATCTAGGGACTCTTCTCCTAACAAGAGTGCCTTGAGAATTCGGTCGGTCCATCCATCTACCAGCATGAACATGTGTCCACCTTCTGGGACTTCATGATACTTGATCCATGGAAGCTTGTTGGAAATGTACCTCTGCAGCTCAACAAGCACCAACCTATCTTCGTATCCTTGCCAGATGTGTACAGAACCCTCATTTTGAGGAAATGGATTGGTAATGTTCATTGGATCAAACTCCCAACTTCCAAAAGCGACAAGTAAATCACGGTGGATTGATTCATAAATGCCTTGCTGCCTTGATTTATTCTGAAAAATGCAGTAGCAAATCAGTGTTATGTCAAGAAATCTTAAAAAGGGACAGGTTTTTCTATATAATAACATTGCTTCAGGTCAGCTTTGAATACATGTCTTTTTATGCTCTTTCTTGCTGTAATTTTCATGTAAATATGTTAGTATATTATTGTCTCTATGGCATGAATGCTTAGGAAGCTAATCCTTGTATATTCTAATTCTTATTAATTTGACCTGCTCTGACTCTGTCAAGTAGCACTTCATGTTCTGCTATCTTTCTTTTACATTTATAACTGATGCTGTGATTTACCTCAATGGTTTTTGGCATTGCCATCATCTTCTGAAGAACCTCCATATCATGCTTGCTAAATATTTCAGGGTGGTGCATGGCTGCTGCAGAAGAAGGGAACCACCTCTGGGTCATCCACAGGTAAAGCAAGGATGGTATGTTATGTGCAATCCAAAGAGTTCTCTGCTCTGGCACAACCAGTCTCTTGAAGGCCTGCCTGGATAATTCAGCTGGGAAAGAAGGCCACCAGTAGTTGATAATTGGCACAACCATCGCAGCTCCTGCAAGCCTGCACACACGGCATATGGAGCTTTTTACATATCTGAAGAGTTGCATATTTCATTAACAATGCGTGTGGTTGAAGTTTATGTTTGCCTGTGTGGTATATACTGGAGGCATCCCCAAACTGAGTATCCTCCCATTGAGGCCCCTAAGACATAGAACTTCTGCCCAAGCCCCAGCTGGTCAGCAAGCTCCTCGATATCCAGTGCCTCGCTCTTGACATCCCGCTTGGGATTCGGGTCGCTTTCCCCATATCCAGCTCTATCATAAGCAAGGAGGTAAATTCCCAATTCTTCCACAAGCTCCTGATTGACAGTTCAAGAAACCAGTAAACAAAATATGTACTGGGGAAAAGGTATCTCACTTCTAGTCATGTTGTGCTGTTTGATTTACCTTAGAAACAGGTAAGGGGAAGTCCTTGGTGCTATCAAACGCATGCACTGTGATGATCTTGTACCTGGCCTTGTCTTTCTGTACTCCATCTTCTCTGTATGCAAGGTATCTTCCGTCCCTGAGTTTGATCCTGGGAGACATCAGAGGAGGGCCACCTGGGGAACCGCAGAGTTTTTGGGGCGGTGGCCGGAGAATCACCTGGAACGCTAAGCTGAGGAGCACAACTGGAAGAACAAAGACTAATTTAGGGGCCATTTTTCTCCAAGATCTGGTTGTGCTTTGAGGTGAGAGAAGGTAAACGTGAATTTAGCTTTGAGTGGCTGGGAACACTTGCAATGTCGGTCGTCCTTTATTCCACTGGTGGTCTGATTGCAACGGATGGACCAACCCGACCCCCCATCTTGCTTGCTTTATTTCTTTTGCCTAATTGTACTTAAGCTTTTGCTGTATAACTTATTACATCCTGATGGTGTACATAGACCCAGATGACCAGATCTATGTTCCTATTTTACAGAAACTATGTAAATCTGAATATATTTGCCATCTTTCAGAATTTTGGATTTCTGGGTATACAACCATGGGAGAAGAGGCACAGATCTGGCGTGACAACTGGGCAATAGCATCAAAACTTTTGTCTGTGGACGGTCGACCAGTGCAAACATTACAGCCTTCTGTTCCGACTTTACCATGTAGTATCTCTTGGTGGGGAATGATTTTGCGCCCTATCATTTTTCCCACTGATGATATAACTCTTGCACATTGCATTTCACCGCATGAGTTTATGAGTGCGACCTGATTCAGGATTAACTTTTTCTCTCTCTCCTGTCTGCCTGTCAGGTTTTGCTCTTATGTTGCTGTTTATGTGCTCTGTGCAGGATTGCAGCTGTGAGGGGGATCAGTATGACACTGCTGTGAATAAGAGATAAGATCTGCGGTGCTGCCTGTTGCAGTACACAGGCCTAGTCATCTCTGAGCTGTTGTTGCTGGTGCCGCCGATGGAGCAAACTGGCAACAGATCAGGCATGCATCAAAGGTGCTTAGCACAGTGGAATATTCAGAGGCGTGCTCTTGGTATCAGGCGACCATCAGAGCTGCACTATGATCCCCGCCCCTCTCCATGACTGCTGCTGCGGTTCAGTTTCTTCGATTGCAATGCAAGTGGGTAGGTACTAGAGAGAATCTGTATAGCCTCACCATTCACCAAGAATCCAACAATGTTGTTGTACTGAAGTGTCGAGCCTCCAAAGCAGGCAGAGAGTGACACATCCTATATGCCAAAGGACAATGGTAGATGACTCAGAAAACTGGCGACCATTTTTCGGTGCACGCTGATAGCGAGAACGCACTGACCTGAATCACATGACCTCCCCTGGCCTGCAACTGCAAGTTGGCACTGCTTGGTAGGCAATTGGATTTGTTGGTATCACGCGGATGGATCCCAGATCAGAGCCCAGCTCCCTCTGTGGATTTCAGTACAGGAACAGGAGCGCGCACGTACGGGTTGCCGGGTTGGTGTTGAGTTGTTGTGGAGACAAGAGAGCAGCAGCACGTACGAGTACGACCCCAGCTCATTGCTGCCAATGGGCCCTGCTCCTGGTACAGCCCAAAAACACCAGTGTTTTGCTTTCAGTTTGGTACCACAACACAGGAGCTCTATCAGAAAAGAAATTTACCATTTTTTTTAATCACAGCACGAGCTCTAGCACAACGCATATGATGAATTATTACATGTAGACAATTAGATGTTTTTGAAATATTTACATGTTTTTTTTCATCTACAGTATATAAAAAGAACCGTGCCCGTGACGATACTGGGCTTGAATGAACAGCTCTGGTGCCCTGAATAGCTTTGGCCACCACTGCAAATTTCTGCTCTCGTGTATGAGCCTCCACGCAACGCGCAACGTCTGCCGGCATTCCAAAGTGCGGAGATCTTCTCCGGAAACATGAGCAAACACTTCCACTTTCTGGACCAAATCCTGCGGCAAAGGATAATAAAAATGTAATATTTCCAAATCTCGTGGCGTTGACTGCCCAATTCCAATTCCACGCGGAAAACTAGCCCAAACCCACACGGAAACTCGCCCACTGTCAGCCCCCACATTCATAACAACTTTTGAGTACAGCATTTGCCCTGTTCGTTTGGCTGGCTGATAAGCCATGCCTATAAGTACTGTTGGCTGATTTGTTGGGAAAGAAAAATACTGTTCGTTGGCTGAGAAAGTACGGCTTATAATCCAAGCTAACAGGGCAATTATCATATCATCTTGTGTGCTTGGATTCTGACTCGTACTCAATCAAGTGGCGACACCTTGATCCATGGAGATCCGTTGCAGCATAGCCCTCGTCCCTCCAAAGTCTTTCATGCCATGATCCGAATATCTAATTGCCTCCTGGCGGTTGCCCCCACAATGATCCTCCTGTCATTCAGGTTGGTTACTTACCACTCATCTGCATGTCCGGTCCGGGGACAAAAGGCTCAGTGGACGGCTCCTTTTTGCCGAGGTGCTTCAGGCCTCGGTGTCAAGTAGAGCTAATGACAGCAACAAAGAAACATCGCCATCTGCATGGAGGTGAAAGATGATTAGTGTGCCCCCCAGAGATGTATAAATGAAACTTGCTAGTGAAGCTCAACTCTGGTAAAGCAACCTTTGACCTTCTTTTATTTTTTTGGATTTAAATGTAAGTGGAGCTAGTCAATAATTACTATTGTGGAAAACACACTTGGCAGCTATTTGTAAAAGCTTGGCAGCATATATCATAGTTAATTTCTGTAACTCCTTAGCACCTGCAGCCCACTGCACACCACAAGGTGCCACGCAACTAAGACGATAAAAAGAAAAATTGAGCCCTTTCCTGAATTGCTTGCCCCCCTGATTTAGAGCTTGGCACCACCCTGAGGAGAAACCTGCTGAGCTTGGCTGGGTAACCACCTGCTGCAGTCCCAAAATTGGAGGACAATAAACCACACTTGCCTAGAGAAACCAGCAAGTGCTGTATAGTTTCATCCATTTGATCATAGAAACGGCAGCAGTTAGGGTGTGTTAGCCCACGTTTGGCGAGCCTATCAGCCTGTGTCGATGTTATGTAGGACCTGCCCCTACATTGTCATTGACTAGCTTGGTGGTATAATAAACAAAAAAGTGCCCCTGAAGTTATGGTATGGATGAAAATTTGCCCTTGACAAAGCCCTGACCACTGCATCCATCCATTGCCATACTTGGTGCCTGGACCTTGTCGAATCACTGCAACCGGTGTGTGTTTGATGTTGTGTCCCAGAGTATAGCTAAAGCTTTAACTGCTCGCTGGTGAAGAGCTGCAGTACTGGGGTTTGGGCAGGGCTAAAAGCATTACATACCTCTTAGCCATTGGTGCCAAGCATGAGTTGTCGCTAGGTCGAGGTCGTTTTATAAGTTGTAAAAGGTGCTAATGTGCGTTTATTAGAGGAAAAAAAGAGAGCACTGACCTGATATTGATAAATAAACTAGTCAAAGTTGCCAAAAAACAGAACTGTTGAGATTTACCTACCAATGGTGCAATTATATGCACTTACCATTGGTTGGAACAATTACGAGATTCCACTACCCTAGCTAGGTTCAATCAAATATCATGGCATTGGCCAGGAGCAGAAAATTGTCACCAAGCCGTACTTGACTCCACTTCTACCACTTGGGCATGGTGCCAAGCAGGCATGATGGCAATTGACCATATAACAGAAGAATGCACAAAACTGTACTTGGCTCCACCACTTATGGAAAACTATAAAGATTTTTTAAATGCTCAATCAAGAAGAGCCTAGGAACTTTTTATAACTGAGTTGATATCTCTGCACTAGACAGCACCCCTACATGATGAAGTGGTGGTGGCACTGCATTCTGTTCCTTTATTCTCTTTAGTGACTTGTTGTCATGGCATCCCAAAGAAGATAATAAACAGATGTAATTGTAAATCAACTGGTATCACAGTTTGAGCAAAGATTCTGGCAGCAACTAAACTCAAAGCTTCTCTTTTCCTTAACAGAAAAAGGGGCAGCTAAATGAGGGTTTCCTAAACAAATAAACCAGCAAAGATAAACATTTGAGGGTTGAGAGGCTTCCATGCGGCATCTTGTCTCCCAGATCATAAAAAGGAAATATTAGAAAACAGGAGGATAAGAATATAGGCAATTTAAGTAAACATCAAATCAAGCATGCCAAATGGAATTGATAGTTTCAACAAAAACCAAATTCTAAAGAACCATATTCCTTTTTTTCCATTTAGATCCAGAAAAGTCACACTTCCCTATTAGACTTTTTTTACATCTAGATGTTTTTTTCACGATAAGGTATTTTAATGTGCTCACTAGAAATCAGATACTACTACACGTTTTCCAGAATAGTTCATATGTTTTTTTTTTTAAATGCAGAGCTAATACACAAATTTGATAAGGTGATTAAGCATCATATTCTGCAGAGTGCAAAGGCTTCCACGTCAAAAATGCAGCAATTTTTTTTTTGTCTCCAAGCCAATGAAAAAAAAATCCCCCTTTATTTTCCATTTTTTTCTCCACAAAGCGATACTTAGATATGTCATTTTAAGAAAAAAAATGGAAAATGATAAGGTGCTTGAATTGTGCTCTCCAGAAATCTGATGATAACGATTTTATGTAAAAGCTCACTTTTTTCTATTTCGGAAGGGTGGAACGTGAAAATTTGATAACATCATTAAGCAACAAATTCTGCAAAGTAACTGTCATGCAAACCCTACATGTAGATAGGGAAAATGTTTCCCAATAATACCAGATAGTTTAGCACCGTAGTCTTTACTGGCCCACTTCCTGGAGGTGTGTTATGTTTTATAAAGAATTAAACATATTGGTCTATCACATATTTTGAGATGGTTTGGACATGTCCAACGGAGACCTCCAGAGGCACCGGTGCGTAGTGGAATCCTAAGTCAGGATAGTAACGTGAAGAGAGGTAGAGACAATAAAAGGAGACTTGAAAGGATGGAATATACCCAAAGACTTAGCCTTAGATAGGAGTGCTTGGAAAACAGCTATTCACGTGCCTGAACCTTAATTGCTTCTGCTGGGTTTCAACTCTAGCCTACCCCAACTTGTTTGGGAATTAAAGGCTTTGTTGTTGTTGTTGTTGTTGTTGTTGATCTATCACATATTTTCTTGTCGACTCCATGGTGACCTGAAATACTTTGTTTCAGTCATGAAAGAACAATTTTGCACATACATAGTCATCAAAAAGAGAAAAAATATCCCAATAACTTGAAAGATGAGACATGAAGCATTGCTTGCATAGATTTTATCTGTAACCGTTCCAGAAGATATGACATCCTTTGTTGGCTTTCTTGGAAAAAGCGGTACAACCCTCCTGTTGCCATTTCAGCTGCATCCACACCATACCCAACTAAAAGACACACATGCCTCACATCCTCTTTTTATCCTACACTCAGCAGCAGCCTCCTAACCGCTATAAATAGAGGCCTGTCCTCTACCAATGCCCAATAAGCAGCTCACTGTGTATCATTGAGTGCATTCGCTTGCTTCCATTCAGTCAGAGCATTTCTTGTGCAAAATACAAATACCTGTCCCTCCAACCATGTCTAGGTCTGTGGAGCCTCTCATAGTTGGGCGGGTGATTGGAGAAGTTCTCGACTCCTTTAACCCATGTGTGAAGATGATAGTGACCTACAACTCAAACAAACTCGTATTCAATGGCCATGAGATCTACCCATCAACTGTTGTATCTAAACCTAGGGTAGAGGTTCAAGGGGGTGACTTGCGGTCTTTCTTCACATTGGTTAGCAGTCAAATGTTCCATCATTGATAAACATTCTACAAATGCTATTCCTTCCCTGATGGCCATGGTCATCAAATTTCAGGTTATGACAGACCCAGATGTCCCAGGACCAAGTGATCCATATCTAAGGGAGCACCTTCATTGGTAATATTCAGCATTTCTTACCTTAGTAGGGGTGTCAAATAGCATATATTGCTGAGGAAGATAGAACCATATCTTTCATATAACAAAATTGCATGTTTTTTTTAGCATTTCAATGAATAATCTGGCTAAATGGTATCCTTTACATTTGCAGGATCGTGACTGATATACCTGGGACAACAGATGCCTCCTTTGGTAGGTTCTGCTGATTCAGGTTTAGTCTATTCCATGTTTTAGTTGTTCTTTGAATTAATAACCATGCATCTTTCAATTGCAGGGCGAGAGGTCATAAGCTACGAGAGCCCAAGACCAAACATTGGTATCCACAGGTTCATTTTTGTGCTCTTCAAGCAGAAGGGTAGGCAAACTGTAACTGTGCCATCCTCCAGAGATCATTTCAACACTCGGCAGTTCGCTGAGGAAAATGACCTTGGCCTCCCTGTAACTGCTGTCTACTTCAATGCGCAGAGAGAAACTGCTGCTAGGAGACGCTGAAAATTCCAGCTCTTATTGTCCACCTGATGATAAATAAGGGCCTTCTGATCTTCTTTCTAGGAAGTCAATGAACTTATTCTGCATTAAATTGTCCTAAGTCCTGAGCCCTACCCTATAATAAACCAGATGCATTTTGCTGATTGTATTAGTACTAGAATGTTTTGTAAGTGGGAAGAATGAGAATTATGAATGATTCATGCTTGTGGTAATTTTTTATGTGTAAGATAATCTGTCACTGAAAGTCAGAGACCAGGGTTGGTGGATACCCCCCCACAGGGAATAAAGTTCATCTTCTGTTTGCAGCTTTGGACTATGTGCACTTTTTCTAACAGGCAATCTCCTGGAACGAAAACTGTTGGATCTTGTTGTCTCAACTTGTAGAACTAGTAAGACACCCTAACTGCATTCGACTGCTATATTGTTAAGAGAGGCATGGATAGAAAACGGAGATATCTATTTTACCCAGAAGATTGCCCACTGGACACATGAATAGTATGGAGATGTCAATGTGGTGGTGGGCCTTTTTTTGCCCCTATCTTCCCTTCATTTTGTCCTTAAGCCACATGACCAGAATTCTATTCCATGCATGTTAAATACAATCCATTTAATTGAATCTGACTGTAAATTTTTTTTTCTCGAACATGCAGAAGAGACATGTATCTTTGCATTAAAGAGAGGGAAAGGGAAGAGAATCCCATACAAACCTCCTTACCCGCCTAGAGGGTATGAGGAGGTCATGAGCTAACACTAGAAAAAATCATCTTGACACCTGGCATACACCAAGAAACAACCCAACCAGAATATAAAAGACTCACGCCTGACCTCTACTTGACCTTCTATACGACCAAATCTGACTGTAAACTGAATGCCCTCTTTCCCATTGGCTTCTCTACGTGTTTATTGGCTACATACAAACAAACTATAAGCTGTAACAATGTAATATGAAGAATTGTATCTGTTTACCTCTGTCGATGAGGACTGAGGAGTGGAATCCTAGTTCCCTTTGCTAGTTGAAGGAAGATCTCAGGTACTGAAGATGTTAATCTATATACCTTTTGGAGAAAAAGGAATAAATTAGATATTAAAAATTTAAAACTATAAGAAATTCTCACATAACTGGCATAGGCATACAAAAATATGCAACAAAAAACAAATGTCCACACAATTTGAAAATTGATACCCAACATAAATATAACTGTTCAGATTTTAGACTTCTAACTTATCTTACGAACCCACAAATGTATGATGCGAACCTATCAAACAATTGATATTCATGTCTCTCCTTTCTCTCCTGATGAATGTGAGTATGTTCAACAGAGAAAATGATTTATATTTTCATATGATAGCGAAAGTAAACCAACCAGAGGCTCAATTGGCAGTATGATTGGACTGCTTCCATAGTAACCATTGACATTGAGTGGCCAAAGCTACAAGATGACAAAGGAAGCACTAGATATAATTAGGACGAAGTCTTATCATAGGTGACAACTTCGACATCAAGTATCGGTTGCAGATAAAAGTTACACTACATATCATCAAACGTTTATATTTTTCTGATTCCGAAATGCTTTAAATAAAATGTTTAATGAACTCCATCATTTGATGATAACAGTTCTGAATGATGCAAGTCAGAAAATTCTCTTCCCCAGATAGGCCATATCCTACAGGTTTATTCCTTTTGCCTTCCTTTCCCCTTTGCTGTGCTTAGTGCAGGAATGTCACACAGCTATATATCATAACCATAGTCGGCAATTTTGTCGTTTCTGAAGTCTAGGTTCATTGCAGATTTCAATGATAGCAGACAACTGAAGTCTAGGTTCATTGCAGATTTCAATGATAGCAGACAACTTTGTTCTTCCTGAACCCTAGGTTCCTCTATAGTTCTAGATGTCAACTTTCAGGTGCCTAGTTTTGCGCAAGGAAATGTGGAACACACACCACATCTGATGCGGCCCAGTTTTATCACGGAT
This sequence comes from Miscanthus lutarioriparius, assembly GCA_904845875.1. NCBI lineage: Eukaryota > Viridiplantae > Streptophyta > Magnoliopsida > Poales > Poaceae > Miscanthus > Miscanthus lutarioriparius. The sequence continues at coordinate 50,564,506 of CAJGYO010000015.1, forward strand.
AAATCAACTCAACTTTTTTATCTGCGAGGAAAATCAATAATCAACTCAACTTGAGTAAATCAATGGTAGATACTTTGAAGAGATGCTATCAAATAAATACGGAAATATCAGATATCTGCTGGATTATTAGAGAATAATCAAAGAAAAACTAGCGCAATTGTGTCCAAGGCAGACAATGATATGGCGCCGTGGCGGTCCCAGCAAAGTGAGATGGATTTACAAATCTACACCCGATAATTTTTGCAAAAAAGCTCGAGGCTAGTAGGCATCAGTCAAATAGCAAAACATCTTTAAGTTAGGGTTCGGGTGCTCGGCTTCGCACAACAGGAAGGGAAGAGAAGGGTGGGAATATGGGTGCTCGTCGCCGGCGAAGAGCTCCGCACCTGGCGTAGGACGGGGGCGGCGGAGTAGTCGGAGAGGCCTTGTTGGGTGAACCGTCAACCGTGGGCGGAACTCGGAAGGGACCATGCGGCGGACAGGCCGTAGCCCAGTCCGGGTTTTCCGGCCCAGGTGAGCGCACCCGCACCGGGCCTTCTCCTGGCGCGTCTTTTACACGGATTTTTTTTTTGGCAAATTAATATTTTCTTTCTTTCTTTCTCTCTTTTTATCTTTTATTATTCTTGATTTTTTTAGAAAAAAGAATTTTATTCTGGTCTCTGCACGAGTTATGTACATAACCAATCTTTAATATAGTTTTAGCCTCCGGCTATAAAAGCATGTTTTCAAAAAGCAACACTAACAAATGAGACGTAGTCTAGACAACAATGTTATTAGTCGATACCCTTTTTCCTCAATAGTCAAGGTTGTGGATTTGGATCAATTTCAGTTTTACAGGATTCATACATTGTGAAGAAAAGTACTCGGAATTGGAAAGTCCGTGGCAGCCTTTTATCTAATAAATGCACCCCTCCTGGAAGTCGGGGTTTGTTGCACGTATTAGCTCTACAATTACTACGGTTATCCGAGTAGCACGTACCATCAAACAAACTATAACTGATTTAATGAGCCATTCGCTGGCTGCACACAAAAGATGTCGGTGAAAGGTATAGAATTTCTCGGCTGAAGGTCTCAAAGAAAGTAATCGTTAGTATTTTTGGTTTTAGCAATGAGCTAGTGTTCTCTCAGATAATTAAGGAAAACAAACTAACCATGTCTATCTACGTTCACCTTGACATGACAACCATCCATGCTTGGCACTGCCCTTTCAACCTTGGTATGTTGCTTTTCTTTTGATGTATGGTCCATAAGCGCGTCCAGTATGTAGCCCTAAAAATAACCTATAAATAAAAATGATATAACATCATTTCTGCTCAACCAAATAGACCAAACAAATGCACTTGATCTCACAAATTTGAGAATCGTAGTTTCTTGTTGAAGCCAAACTCCTAGGAAGTTTGCCATCCTAGTCGGTGTATGTAAACCAAAAGCTACTTCAACAACTCTCCAAATAAATCTTGCGACATGAAAATCAATAAATATAAATGTTGGATGATCTCTTTATTGTAAAAAAACAACACCTACCATCCCCTTTCCAATTTCTCTTTATAAGGTTATCCTTTGTTAAAATAAACTCTTTTAATAAGAACGAAACAAAAATCTTAATTTTGAGAGGTCATTTTATTATTCTCGATTTAGTATATATCCCCTTCATGGACAGTGCCAATGTCTAGTGGAACATTATTAGTTTGAATAAAATAAATAAAATCAAACAATTTTTATATTTTATTAATGTTGGATATTTTTTTAAATTAAGACTAGAAAATATTTTCACTTTAACCTAGAAAAATCTTATGAACCTAGTACGTTTTTCCTTGTAAAGCTGTAACACCATTTTTCTGAACTAGAAACAATTCTCTATATGATAATTTACAAGTGAACATGAAATATATTTATGCTAAATATGGGACAGTGGTTCTCATGAACAAAGAATATTTGCTCTGCTCAATAAAAAAGGATGTGGACACATTAAAAAAAAATTCTTGATGCTGGTAGCAGGGAAACAGCTCATTTGGATGGTCCAGGAATATAGAAGGTTGGGCCAGGATAAATTACACTACTACACCCGGCTGAAGCAAGTTGAGGGCCAAACAACGCTCAAGGCTCATGGCAATAAAAGCAGCCAGCACCGACTCCAAGTTGTTCTTCGTCAGAATCAATGCTAGACGTAGAAGCTTCATTCAAAGTTTACAGTCCAATGAAACAGTGGTATATATACGCAAAATGATAAAGAACAAGAAGTGCTTCAACACTTCAGCAACCTGTTTGGCAGCCCGAAACCCAAAACCCATACCGTGAATTGGGACATGCTTGATTTACAATCACAGAACCTATCTCATTTTGAAGAACAGTTCTCAGTTGAGCAAGCTAGAGCAATGATAAATGATTTGCCTACGGAGAAAGCACCAGGCTCGGATGGCTATATTGAGATTTTCTACAAAGCGTCGTGGGAAATAATAAAACATGACATAATGGGAGCAGTGAACTACTTCTACAATCAGCGTGACTAGCACCTAAAGATGTACGGTCAACACTGCACATATTGTCCTCATACCAAAGAAATTTGATGCAGCCTCATTGTCCGACTTTCATCCAATAAGTCTGATGCATAGTATGGCCAAAACTGATATCAAACTATTGGCGTCAAGGCTTGACACCTCCTTGGGCTCTTTGACCTCGAGAAGCCAGAGTGCTTTTACCATGGAACAGAGCATCCATGATAACTCATGTACATTCAAGGAGAATCAAAGATTTACATAAAGCCAAGCATCCAGCTTTATTCGTCAAGTTGGACATCGCAAAGGCTTTTGATTCGATCAAATGGGATTACTTACAAGGAGTTTTATAGAAACTAGGATTTGGCGCACGGTGGCGAGCTTGGGTGTCTGCCCTCATGTACACAACCTCCTCTGTTATTTTGGTTAACGGTTCAAGAGGTGAATGGGTTTGATCATGGCAGTGGTTTAAGGCAAGGTGATCCCCTGTGTTTGTTCTGGCAATTGACCCCCTGCAGAGGCTCTTTGATAGAGCTACCCAGCTCGGCATGCTACAGCCAATTCAACACAGATCTGTGAAGCTAAGGGTGAGCCTATATGCTGATGATGAGACAATGTTTTTTGAATTCGACGATGCAAGAGATCAATGCAATGCTTGAGATTTTATCGGCCTTCGGTCAGGCATCTGGTCTGTAACCAATCTTTATAAATGTGCATTCCATCCAATTGCTTGTGACCCCTCATATCTAGTTGCTCTCCTAGATGGCATTCCGTGTGAGGTCAAAGCCTTTCCATGCAAATATTTGGGTCTTGCCTCTAAATGTTAAGCCACCGCGGAGGGTTGAGGTTTACCCGTTGATTGATTGATAAAGTGGTTGTGAAGTTGCCGAGTTGGAAGGCCACGTTCTTCGACAGATATGGGTGGCTTAATTTGGTAAACTCTGAGCTTTTTTGTTCAATTCTAGTGCACTTACAAGTCTTTCCAATCAAGGAATGGACAATAAAGCACATCGACAAAGATTAGGAGGGGGTTCCTTTGGAAAGGGAAAGCTAATGCGAACGGGGGTCACTGTCTGGTGCAATGGCCAAAAGTAGCAAGACCAAAGAACATTGGTGGGCTGGGGATCCTTGACTTGGGCAGATTTAGAAGGGCTTTGAGACTTATATGGCTTTGGTACAAGTGGGTTGATCCTGTAAGACCGTGGGTGGGGACTGTTCCGCCCTATGATCAAAGGAACAAAGCTCTTTTTCGTGTCTTGATGGTGGTAACTGTTGAGCGAGGAGACAAAGCGAGCTTTTGGCACTCATCTTGGCTAAACGGTCGTGCACCAGTTGACATAGCACCAAATCTGTACCCGTTGGCTTGGAGAAAGAACTAAAAACGAAAGATGAGCTTCTGAATATGATCGAACTGGACACGGGGGTTATGGAGTTTAGAATTTGTACAACAAATGACGGAGTTTGTGGAACTCTGAGACCTTGTGCAGGAAGTCAAGTTGGTGGAACAGGACAACACCTTGTGCAAGATCAGCGTAGCTAGCGCAGTTTAAAGGATCAATGTCCCCCTTTCAATTCCAAATCTATCTACAAGCAAAGATCCTAACGATAGATAACTTAATACAAAGGAATTGTCCATCCAATCCAATATGTCGAATGTGCGACCAACATCTAGAGACAACATGACATCTTTGTGTACTTTACCCTTTTGCTTCAGAAGTCTAGCTACTTGTCAGAAATTGGGTAGGAGATTGTATAAGGCTATCATCACCAAATGTGGAGACAGTGCAACAATGGTGCACTACAGGGGCAATCCGCTTTGTAGCAAAGAACAACGACAGCAGTATTAATGTACATGACATGGAATATATGGAAGGAGTGAAATTGAAGAGCTTTCCAAGAAATAGATATCACCTTTATAAGTGTTGGGATTAATCAAGGAGGAGTTGGGGCTTAAGCAAGCCTGCGGACACCCATATGTTCCCTAATGTTTTTTTGCTTTATGTACTATGTTTGTGTCCCTTTTTTACCCATGTAATTTACTTATGTAAAATTTTGACTTGCTTTCTTCTTATGATATGGAAGAGCTCCTACTATGGTTTCAAGAAAAGTGTAGATGCTCCAATAAAGACTAGTGAAGAGTATCAACACTTCAAAATCTCATGAAAAGCTGAGTCTTCCTAACCCTCTCTTTGCATTCGACAGTTTACTTTATAAGAATTGTCATGATACAGTAGGGACAAAATCTAGGTTGCATAACATTTTTTGTAGTAAAATAGTCACACTTTGTCAGATTTGGCTAAGCAGCACGTTTATATTATGCAAAAAAAGGTTTGTAAAAGCCCAATCCAATCCACTCCTTATTGGGTGTATTGTCCTTTGAAAGAGGACAAACAATAAGAATAATGAAGAAAAAGTAGATGTACATAGTGGCATTAAGCCCATAGGAGAGCTCCAACTAAAGGCAAAGGTATATGAGTTGAAAGAGCATATCTCGTTATGAGGGCAAGAGCAAAAGAAAACTTGGCATGACAGGGTAGGAGCAGACATAATCTGACTAATAGAGACAATAATGCATTTGGGAGAAGTATTGAAAACAACAATATTGATCCTCTAGGTATTGACACAGTCTCTTATATAACACTATAACTTGCAATTGTGATAATTATATCGTTTCAAACAGTGACAACTATATACTATAAAATTATATTTGTGATGAATCTGGTGCCTAACATCAATCATGAGTTGTAAGTGTAATTAACTTTTCATATATTGACGATCCAATTTAAACATATGTGACAATATAAAATTTTGAAACAACCTTGAGAGTATTTATCGTTTGATAGGAACAAAGGCGCTCCTCGCGAAGCAAAATCTTGTTGCTATCAGTCGATTGATGCAAAATTGTTAAGGCTATACATGCAACTACATCCTTCTGTACATCGTTTTTACTTCTTACCATGCCTAGCGTCTCTCTTGACCCATGACCTGTGCCCATACGAGTCAGAATCACATGCTTTGTGCATCCAACAATGGCTCATAGTCCTATTATAATACATACTAGAATAGATGGTACAACTATTACATAAATCTCTGAGCCACAAGAACGTTCAGGTGACCGCGCAACAAGTGTACATTCCTGTTGTAACGCATGGACATATTTACTTGTCTCTTTAAAGTATAAAGATAGTTCCATTTCACAGAAATAATATATTTACACATTTTCTATAGAAACACATTATAGACCAAACAAATGAGCATGCATGGAGTTGGAGGCTCAAATCGAGGTAGATATATTCTATCACACAAGGAACGAATGTTCAATACACTACATCCTTGTTGATGCAATGACTAGGATGTTTTTTTGCCATTATGACTCTACCCACCAGGGTTTAAATCTTGGTGTACTCCTATTTAGATATTTGTGAACTTAATGATTATGTGCATTCTTAGGCACAAAGGTGAAAAGTCAGACTTCCTCGGTAAGAAATAAATTAAATAACTAAAAAGTTCCTAAAAGTACAGAGATAGTCATGGCAAAATGGGAATTTTGCCTTGATATTGTGAACAGATCGAAGTATTGACATACAAAATTAAATGTTTTATGAGTTTGATAGTCGAAGATATAAAAATTACTTTGTCTTTATAGTTAGTGAAGTGCTCGGATATAACAATCTACTTTTGAGATTTCTATTCATTTGTTTTATATTATGACTCGGATTTTGATGCATTACTCACAATTGTTCGAAGATTTCTAAACATTTATTTCCTTTCATGATATGGAGATTCGATATGCACTCAAAGATTTCTTAACATTTATTTCCTTGCACAGAGATTTGATTTTCACATCTATCTCTACGTACGTCACTTGGATTTTAATGCAATGGTATCGAATCACAGATTATTGCATATAGGTCCAAGTTAGCCTCAAGTTCTAATACGCTATAAATACAATGGTCCAATACATGTAAGGTATACGCAAGCAGATACTTGATTATACCAACATCAGCACCATAGTATAGTACAGGATGGCTACAAAAGCGACCCTTGAAGTTCTGATCTTTGCTTTAGTTTTTCATCATGTTTACAACACATCAAACTCAGGGTGAGCCAGATTGTTATCGCCAGAAAGATTTGGTTCTATACAAATGCAAGTATTCCATAAAAATTTCAGGCGACTATATCGGTCTAGATTCCACTTGTCGTGAACTTGTGGAAGAATGTGATATGACTTGCATTTGCCAAATTCTCACCATGGAAGACGAGAAGACAGTAAGCATAGATAAGATTCTTCATCTTGCACGCGATTATAACAATCCAGTGCCAGCCGGAAGCATATGTGGAAGTAAGTAGTCAATATCATTTGTGTTCCACTAACATCTAGTACATATCAAGTACTAAATGTAAACAATTGTATTCTCACACTTTTATCGATTTAGTATTGATAACAAATATGATTTATTTTGTTTCTCAGGTTTTTCTCTTCCATCACTGCTATCGTCATCGTCATCGTGAGGAATAAATATGGGCACATCTATCTTTAGTATCATATCTTAGTTATAGCTAGTTGATGAATAATAACAATGAAACCAATGTCCTAAAACGTTTGATTGCATTTATCTATGACATGGACCTCTGGTGAGATTAATCTTCAAAGAGATGCAATGATGACCTCATTTGCACCTCAGTTTTTTCATGAAAAACATTGAGAGATTTGTCATACCATTTTATTAGAAGATAATAAAAAAACAAGAAAACCAAAAAAACTTGACTACATGGACTGATTCGACCTGTCCCAACCACATGGGGCACCGATCACAAAAATATAAACAAACCGTCACACACTGGCTGCAGTGATGGAAGTCAGACTGAAAGCTAGACAAGAAGCGGGGGAAGAGGAAGAAAAACAAATACTCTTAACAACTAAATACTAGAAATATACCGACTGTCGCTGTCGCCAAATGGTATCAAGTTAGGAAGCAACTTCGGCGGGCTTTTGGGCTTGATTCTAGAGGGTGCCATTGTTTCACTCTTTCTAATTATGCCACTAGAAGTATGCAATAAGCCATCATATTGTCAACCCTGATTTTGTCGATTTTTGTTCGACGTATGTTTCCATGATTTATTAAACTTTATCCATTGTCATTCAAGGCTGTGAGGAGGGTTGAACTGGGCTGTAAAAATTAAAAGTAACAAACATTACCTTTGTAGTTCTACTCGCCCCTTATTTGGTTGAAGCACAGGACTAAAAGAATCACACTAAGAATAAGTCCCTAGGGCCATCACATTAAACATGTCCCATCGATGCAAATCTAGTCACACACCCAAAGAGGTGGTGTGCTCGGATCGCACAAGGATCAAATTGAAGCAGGGCCATAGAAAACCACCCTATCTGGTTTCCCAAACCATCTTGGCTAGTTTTGGTAGATTAGATTTGCCACGATAAAAACCAATGAATGCTTCCCGAGAAGGATCTCGCTATGAGGACACACCTTGGGCTGTTCTAGGTCAACAAGGTGAAGGGATCAGTTGATGGCTAGAGGGGTGAATAGCCTATAGAATTTTCCTTCAAATGCACAATAGTATCAAAAACTAGTTAGGCAACAATAAGGCCCTAAAAAGCACTAAGCCTAACTAGCAAGCAAGCCAAAAGAGGAGCAAGCCCTACAAAATTCTAGCATCATAGGTAAACAACTAGCTACACTACTAGAACTAGGAGCTACTCGAACAAGCAACTTGACTACTCTAGCAAGAACAACTACACAAGACAAGCAAGCTAGAGAGCTAAATAACTACACAAGCAAGGAGTGCACAAAGTAAAGCGCACAAGTGTAGTAGGTGCAAACCACAAGGGGAGACACAAGATTTTTCCCTGAGGTTCCATTGTTTGTCAGCTACCTACATCCCCATTGTGGCATATCCAAGGATCACCGCTCCTCTACTAGCTCAACAATCCCTCAAGCTTGGATCAGACGTGAGTGCTAGTGTATGAGTTGGCTCGATCATGAGTTACACCAACAACACCATGAATCCACTAGAGTCACTCTTCACCTCCACTTGTGCTCTTTACTTTGTGCACTCCTAGAACACCCACAAACATCATCGAGAAGCTTGCAGAACATTAGATATAGGGTTTGGAAAGGGCAAATATTATATTGATTGTGTTTTTTATCGATTGGCCAGATGCCCTCAATTGTTCGTGACCCTGTATATTTATAGGATGGGGGTGGACTTTCCCCTTGGGGGTCATAACTCTTACATAATCTATGTAAATATACAATTCCAATTTGGTTTTAGGATAACAATACCATATCTGATTTCCAGGAGTGTGGATCTTCCTGAAGGCCATAGTTCTCTTATCTTTACTCCAATAGGCGTTCTTTATATATATTTTAATCGTCTCAATGAGAGAAATGCAATTGTCAAGTCCAATTTGTAGTTTGACAAAGATGCAAAATAGGACTAGCCGGTTTTCCTAGATTAGCCGAGATCTGTGAACATATGTGCAGCCTATTTTTTTAGTAAAAGTTTGCATGCTAAAAAATATTCATCTAGACTATAGTAGTCTAAGGGCTATGATTAACAACATTTATCAGCCACATTTGTTCTAAGGGCGATAATCACCTTATTGGCCATAATACTTTATCAAGCTCAAGTAGATGAAGAAACAATATGTGTCAGCTTCCAAACCTTCTTTGTAAATGAAGAATTCGTTGGAATCACCTCCACTTGTTGCTTCATTGATTATGTCATGTGCATCCACTGCAATATCCCATTTTGTGTGTGAGATAAGCCTGAGGAACACCACCTCGGTTGTAGAGACGTAGAAATGTTCTTATTGCCTTTATCACCTTATTTAACACTAGAGGATGTATTCTTGATTATTGCTAACAAAAATTGGATGTGGTGATAAACTATAGTTTGTATATGCAATAGGATATTTAATGAAATATGGTTGCATATGCATACAATTATAATCCCAAGTTGAGTAACTGCAATGATATAAACAAGACTACGGAGTAATCGTCCTAGAATTGAATAAGGTGCAATGGCACGATTACCTTCTTGGTGACTCGGCCGCATAATGGCTAGAGGGGCTGAATAGCCTATTAAAAAAATCTACAACAACACTAAGCCGATGTGGGGGTATGGTCTCCGGTATCCACAAGACAAAACATGGGCCGCACCATCAAAGGTGGTTCAGCCCACAAGATCAAGGCGTGCACGGCGTTGTTCGGCGTGCACCGTAAGATATTGTATAGTACCAAATAGGCTACTTTCCTTGTAACCCTGCCGCTCTAGAGTATATAAGAAGAGGTAGGGTCCCCTAGACGATATATCCATACGATCCATAACGATCGATACATCTCAATGCAATATATCAGAACACAGGATGTAGGTATTACGTCATACTGACGGTCGAACCTGTCTAAATCTTGTGTCTTGGTGCTTGTATTACCATCTTGCTCCTGATCTCGCTCACCTCTACGACAAATCTACCATCGTAGGATACCCCTCGGTGGACTGCCGAGCATATTCTGTTGACAGTTGGCGCGCCAGGTAGGGGTGTGCGCTTGATCCCATGGCGAGCCAGATGGACCTCAAATCAACAACGCGTTCTCGTCGTCAATCTCGTGGAGATCCATGTCGGTCCATGACAACGATTCATCGCTGGCTACATCAGCCCCCATGACAGCAGATCTGATCTCAGAACCACCTCCGAGGTCGTCTTTACCAACAACTCACCGCCCGCCAGGTGCTCGCCGTCAACGCCGACCAGATAACGCCATACGTCGCCGACCAGGCTTTCTGTCTAAAGCTAAGTCACGTTTTAATATTCTTCTAAATATTCTCCAATCTCTGTATATCGCCGTGATGTTTCTCCGAGCCGTTTTCTCCATGTTTGCTCTCCAAACGATTTTCCGAACCCCTGAACAGTCACGTTGATGCTCGGACGCCTCCAGAGACAGCCCTGTCTCTGGCTCCTTCCTACACGTGCATGAGCGTCTGTCCTCTGCGTTATGGGTGGTCGGCAGTGGCTCCTTAGCGACGTCTATTCCTCCTATACGTGCACAGGCTCCGCGCTCGACGTTATGGATTATGGGCTAGCTAGGGCTGGAGACTCAGCTACACACTAACTGGCCGGGCGGTTTATATTAAATATAAATACATCTTCGCCCCAACTGATCGCCGAGCTACATACGCTATTTTTTTCTTCAGAGTTCATACATTTTTATATCATGTACTACTCGTTCTACATGTTTGTATTGCAGGATCATCGTCCAGGTGATCGGATCACCTGGTGCTCGGACTTCTCCACCGATCAACTGGTCGGACCACTAGGTTCATAGACTTCGTCGCCGACCAGTTGACCGGACTGTTCGCCGATCGCTTCTACTCAATGCTCACTTCACCGCTGACCAGTTGACCAGACTGTTCGTCGCTCGTGCTTCATCGCCAGCGACGCCAGGGACTCCTCGGCGCTCAGATTCTTCGTGCTCGAGGACTAAGTGGGCACACTTCACCGCACGAACATCGCCAGCTACGCCGGGGACTCCTCACTCCTTGGTGCTCGGACATCGCCAGCGATGCTGGAGACTCCTCGGTGTTCGGACTTCGCTAGCGACGACGGGGACTCCTCGCTCCTTGGTGCTCGGACATCGCCAGCGACGCTGGGACTCCTCGCTCCTCGGTGCTCGGACATCGCCAACGACGCCGAGGACTCCTCGCTCCTCGGTGCTCGAACATCGCCAACGACGCCGGGGACTCCTCGCTCTTCGGTGCTCAGACATTGCCAGCAACGCCGGGGACTCCTCGCTCCTCGGTGCTCGGACATCACCAGCGACGCTGGGACTCCTCGCTCCTCGGTGCTCAGACATCGCCAGCGACGCCAAGGACTCCTCGCTCCTCGGTGCTCGAACATCGCCAGCGACGCCGGGGACTCCTCGCTCTTCGGTGCTCGGATATCGCCAGCGACACCGGGGACTCCTCGCTCCTCGGTGTTCAGACTTCGCCAGCGACGCCGGGGACTCCTCGCTCCTCGGTGCTCGGACATCGCCAGTGACGCCGGGGACTCCTCGCTCCTCGGTGCTCGAACATCGCCAGTGACGCCGGGGAGTCCTCGCTCCTCGGTGCTCGGACTTCACCAGCAACACCGGGGACTCCTCGCTCCTCGGTGCTCGAACATCGCCAGCGACGCCGGAGACTCCTCGCTCCTCGGTGCTTGGACTTCGCCAGCGACGCCAGGGACTCCTTGGTGCTCGGACATTGCCAGCGACGCCGGGGACTCCTCGCTCCTCGCTGCTCGGACTTCGCCAGCGACGCCGGGGACTCCTCGCTCCTCGGTGTTGGGACTTCACCAGCGATGCTGGGGACTCCTCGCTGCTTGGACATCGCCAGCGACGCCGGGGACTCCTCGCTCCTCGGTGCTGGGACTTCGCCAGCGACGCCGGGGACTCCTCGCTCCTCGATGCTCGGACATCGCCAGCGATGCCGGGGACTACTCGCTCCTCGGTGCTCAGACATCGCCAGCGACGCTGGAGACTGCTCGCTCCTCAGTGCCACAAGATGCTAGATCACTAAGCAATGCACTAGAGGCTCTCCAATCTCACTCAAGATGATGAAATCAAGTGTAGAAGTCAGTGGAGTGTGTTAGCTTGCTCACAATATGAAATCTCAACACTTTAGGGTTCCAAGAGAGTGGTCATGGCCGGGCAAGGGGGGTATTTATAAGCCCCACCTCAAAAAAGAGTTGTTACCCCTTGAAGCTGGTTTCTGCGAGGCCACCAGACATGGTGGTGGTGGCACCGGACATGGGGTGGTGGTGCCCCCCAACGGTCGACTCAACGGCTAGTTTGACTGGCCGAGCAGGCACCGGACAGGCGGCGGTGGCACCACCCTAGGGAGGGCGGTGACCAAGCCACCCAAGACCCCCTCTCTAGAAAAATAGGGCGGTGGCATCGGACATAGGATGGCATTGCCCTGTCCGGTGACCACCCCTGGTTCCCTCGCTCTCTGGATAAAAATGGCGATGGCACCGCCCTACTAGTGACGGTGACTAGGCGGTGAACACCGAATGCGGCGGTGACCGCGCTCATGCTGCTTCTCAGGACACTGCCAGGTGGGCACCGCCCTAGGGGTGGCGGTGCCATCGAACAAGGGGTGGCAGTGCCCCCAGGACACCACTTCAAGCTTAGTTTCATCTCCTTTTCTTCACATTTTTCACCACCTTTGCAAATGTGCCAACACCACAAGTGTTTCACCATCACGTGCAAGTGTGTTAGCATTTTCACAATCATTTTTCAAAGGTTAATCACTTCTCACTGATTGTGCACTAGGCCTAAAATGCATATGCAAGTTTTCTAACACCTACTAGCACTAGATGATCGAGTTGTCCGATAAGAGCTCCCCTCTTAATAGTATGACCATCTATTCTAAATGTGATCACACTCTCTAAATGTCTTGATCCCCAAAACAAAATGGCTCTATAGATATCACCTTTGCCTTGAGTCTATTTTATTTTTCTCTTTGTTCTTTTCAAATTCCAAAGCTTGATCATCACATGTGTCCACACCATCACCATGATCTTCACTTCATGTGGCCATCTCCATCCATGAGTGCCACTTAGCTCCATCACTTGAGTTGGACCAACTTATCTCAAATCCACACTTTAGAACATAGGGTTAGTCCAAGTAAATTTCATCAATTATCCAAAACCAAACTAGAGCTTTCACCGCTCTTGGTGTGTTGTTGATGGCTTCAAATCCACCTTCCACGGACAATTCTTTCTCTTCTAGTTATCTTGTTTCTTCTTGTATTTGGCCAAAAGTTCCTCAAAGCTAGGCCTTACCTTGTTCTTGGATTTGGAACCGTTTCAGTTTCCTTGGACAAATCATCCATGTCAGTTTTCAAACCGACCAAGCTGGTCTCTGCGGCATTGCTATTGTACTTATGTCTTTGCCCCCCGAGGGTGTTGAAGTCTTCGACGTAGTATTAGGGGTCTTCTCCAATAGCTTTTGCTTGCCTTTCTTCAGAAGTTTAAACCTTTCTTCTCCAATGATCTCATTCTTGCCTTTAGTTGATTTAGCTTGATTAATATGTTTATTTTGCAGTTCAAAGGCATTGGTTGGGAAAGGACCATTATCAATTTGCATACCACTAATAAGCAATCATGCTTCATTGTATTTGCCTAACAAAAAACATTGCAATCATTGGTTGTATGAGACTGAGGTATGACATTTCTCTTCGGTCTAGGATTTCTAAATTGGCATGATTTTAATCTTAGTGTAGGTTCCTCGGCATTGGATCTGATTGGTGCCTTGTGTGGTGTATCCCAGTTATAGTAGTCAATTTCCACCTAACCGGGTCTTCCATCTCCAGTTCTCTCATTGTCTCTTGGATTGCTTCCCACAAATAAAAAATTTCCCTCTCTTTGGCCCTGTTCGCTTGAGCTTATTAGCCAGAATCAGCCCTACTTTTCAGCCATGGGAACAATGTTTTTCTCTCACAACAAATCAGCCCTACAAATCAGCCGTAGCAGCAATAAGTCCTACCGAATATGGCCTTCATTGGGAAAGGACTGGTGCAATGTGCTCAACCCATTTGTTTTGTGTCAATGCTTTCTCAACGGTTGTCTCCTTTCTTATGGCCTTTTTATAAAGAGTGGGTGCAATGTTTTTGTTGTGTTTCCATTGAGCCAACTTCAAAGCTAGAACAATGTCATTTTCCATTCCCGATGGTGATGACAATAGAGGCGTTGAACAGATCATGGCATGAGTTGTTACAAGGGACGTCCAATATATTCCAGATTATACCCTTACTCGTCCATTGGAACCATAACCAACGGAGCCTTAAAATGAGGGTGTAGTGTGATGTTTCTAGAAGCTGAGCCTTAAAAAAAAGAACTAGCAGCTGACCCTTCAATCCAATTGGAGTACCAAAGTTGTGCCATGTCTCCCGAGTGCAATAAGCCAATAACTCTTAATTTGCATCTTAGTACAATAAACTTTTTCATGAAAAATGATTGTAGTTTCTTCTTGGAGAAACAATTGATCCATTTAATAGATGGCTAAGCGACACATAGGTCCGATCACGCATAACAAATAGAGTTGGTAGCACACTTGTTTTATTTAGGAACAAGTGTGTTTTATTCCCTCAAATGCTGCCTTTATCTAATTTTAACCCCAAGTACAATATTGGGTAACTTTGGTACCCCAACTGCAACTATTAAAACCGTTCAATTTTGATCCCTGAAACCGCTTACCTTCCCCTCTCTTTATCTGCCATACCATAACCCACCTCACTCTTGCCACAATGGACCTATGGTGCTGCCTTTAGCCATGAACCATGTGAGGATGTTGTTGCTGCTCATCTTCTTCGAGCCCAGAGTTTTGGTTCAGCTCAGCAGGCAGCGACGGTCCATTGAAAGCCCAACCGCCCCACACAAATGATGCCTAATGGTCTCTTCCCCGATCAACATCTACACATTGGGAATTCTCCGATATTCCGTCCTCGTATCCCAACCCTGGTCGGCGAGCACCGAGGGCTGACCTGCTAAGGCATTAGGCAAGCCGCCGCCAGCCACCCACCGGATGTCAGAATGTTGAATCCCGGAGGCCTGATGCCCGAGCAGCCGAGCGCGAGGAGCAGCCGCGAGCGGGTGCCTCATCCCTCAGCGGCCCCATGGCCATGTAGATGGCCAGCAGCCACACGAGTGTGCAGTCACGTGGAGCGATTAGGAAGGCCCGCAACATGCCGGCGACCAATTGGAGTTGCACCTTTGTGAGCGGCGATGGAGAGAGGAAAGGAGGAGTGAACTAGAGCAACCCGGTGGGGCCAGCCGCGGCCACGGACAAAGTCAGCAGCAGAGTAGTGGCAGCAGCTAGATTCGGTCAAGGCCGAGGTACAAGCAGATGTGTGTCTAGGATCGCCATAATTTTTATGGTTGTAGCTTTTTTGTCATAATTGTGTGATCGTAGTATGTGAATGCGGTGCGATTTGATTCACAAGCCTTTTGGTTTATTTTCTTATTAGAACTCGTCTCAACTATATTTTTTTTCGTGGCTCCCTGCTGTGCAAAGCTAACCCTAAATTTCCGTTCCTAGCAATCTTGCACAAAACCCCCTGCATATATATTACTAGTGTCTAGTGGGTGTGAGCCACCTGCTGAGGACAACTCCAGTTTTGATAGTTGAGGTGCAGAAGTTACCAAGTTCTATGACCGGGAGTCGTTAAAATTAGACAAAGACAATAGTTGTAGCAAAAATGGTGTTCCTTTTATTGATAAGGACAACACACTTGTTATTAGGGTATCAACCACTGTTATAGCTAGCTGCTAGACATAATATTTTGTTGGCGATTCTAGGCGGCAGCCGGCGATGACTGAGAGCAAGAACCAGTGTGGTTTGAGCCAAAACTAGAAAATGAAAATTTTGGGCCCGGTCGTCTGTCACTACCAGACAATGATGGTGTATATACAAGCCGGTAGTGATTTTACTACTACCTGATTTTAATACAAATTGGTGATGTACTTAATTAGAGGGGGTCTTCTCTCACTATTATATATAGTTTAGTGTATAGGTTGTTTCTCGATTGACGTCTCTCAAAACTCGATCAGTACCTCTGAAAGTAGTTCCCCATGGCTTCGAAGCCTCTGCTGGAGAAGCAAAGCATCGCTGAAGAATTCCCAGCTGAGCGTCCAAGGAAAAGGAACCTCCTGCTGCTGCGGGGCGTGAAGAGCCTCCTGGAGCTGTAATAGCCGGAGTAGGGGTACGACGACGACAGCCTGCCGCTCGCCGCCACCGGCACCGCGTTGCTCACCGACCGCAGCGGCAGCAGGCAGTTAGCCAGCAGCGCGTGCCCGGTGGCGTCGTCGTCGGCACCGGCAGCAGGACTGCGGCCGCGGTTGTTGTGTTGGTGGTCGTCGTCGCGGCCGTCCAGGAGTGCGATGTCGAGCTCGAACAGCTCATCCTCGTCGACAACGACATCGGCAATGGTCTTCGTCGTCGTCACCTTCGCCTTGTGGTCGTGGTCACCATTGCTGCCCGGCAGCGCCGGCGGCGGCGTCGCGCTCCAGCCGCTGGTGGTGGTCGTGGTGGTGACGACGGCGGCCTTCGCTACCATGGCTGCGGCCATGTCGTCGTGATCGTGCGTTGTTGCCAAGCTGGATTAGTGACCTAGCTAGCTCGATCGATGAAGGTATTAGCAAGCCGTGCCGTGCAGGGTAATATATATAGGATGCTTACCTTGCTTGCACGTAGGCATGCGCGTGAGATGACATGAGTGGGTGGGTGAGTTTGTTCTACTGTCTTTTTGGTAGAGATGGTTGGAAAGTGTCGCGGTGGATACGTGCGCGCCCAAGTTAGGTGACGATTTTTGCTGACCCGGTAGATCGAGTAGCTAGCTAGGCTACCTACTTCCAAACTGTTAGTGGTGTGTACTATTTTCTAGGAATTGCTGCTCTATGTTGAAACCCTCAGGTTTGGGCTAGATTAATACTTGTAATCCAAGGGTTTCATCACACGGCAACATGATTAATTATAACTAATCGTCCCTGACATGATGAATTGCTGCAGAGTCGTTGAGTGCATACACCTGTAGTTGCAATGAGCGTGGTGGTGTGAATTCGTAAAGACCGAAGACTTGGATTTTTTTTTATTATGGAAGTCACTTTTTACTTGGTACTTTCTATCCCCGTTGTTCTATGTACCTTTGAGCACTTTGAATCGATCTCAATCTGTGCTATATCTATTAGTCACTACTGAAAACGTCAAATTTGCCAAGCGTTTTTATGTTTGCTGAGTGTTTTTCCTCGGGCACTCAGCGAACAAGTTCTTTACCGAGTGCTGCGCTAAAAACTCTCGGCAAAAAAAACACTCGGCAAATAGGAGGTTCGCCGAGTGTAAAAAAAACACTCGGCAAAGAGTAGGTTTGCCGAGTGTTTTTTTTTTCACTCGGCAAAGGACAAAAATCATTTTGCTAGGAAAGAAAGAGACGAAAAAAATAAAAAAATAAAAACTTTGCCGAGTGCCTAGATCTAGGACACTCGGCAAAGGACAAAAATCATTTTTCTAGAAAAGAAAGAGAAGAAAAAAAATAAAAAAATAAAAGATATTTGCGAAAGTGCCCAGGATCCGGGACATAAGAGAGCTCATGATGCAAGGACAAAAATCATTTTTCTAGAAAAGAAAGAAAGAAGAAGAAAAACTTTGCAGATTAAGTGCCCAGATCTAGGACAGTATGTAAAGAAAGGATAAAAATCATAGTTAATTCCACCTTTGACATCCGTGGGCGCCCCCCCTCCCCCCC
Organism: Miscanthus lutarioriparius; assembly: GCA_904845875.1. Lineage (NCBI taxonomy): Eukaryota > Viridiplantae > Streptophyta > Magnoliopsida > Poales > Poaceae > Miscanthus > Miscanthus lutarioriparius. The sequence goes on from CAJGYO010000015.1 coordinate 50,582,301, forward strand.
ATTCTTCTCCATGCAGGAGATGACCCTCCCCATTCTTCTTCCAATCAAAGAAAGAAAAGTGCCCTCCCTCCCATTCTTCCCCATTAAGCCGCCCCTCCCACCCTCCCCCTCCTCCATTTTTCGTGGCCTAAGCGCAATCCCTCCCCAAGATTCTATACCCCTCCCTCCTCCCTCTCCTCTCCTCTCTCCGATGGATGCTGGTGACTACTCCTCCCTCCCCTCTATGGATGCCCCTTCCCTCCCTCCCCTCCTCCTCCTCCTCAGATCCTGGTGCCCAAAACACCCTCCCCCCTGGATGAGAAAATGCGCCTCCCTAAACCCCGGCGGATCTCCGAGGCGCTAAAGTCGTAACCCAAACATCTCCTCCTCCTCCCTCCCAGATCCATTTCATTAGCCGCCTCTCTCTCCTCCTCCGGCCCGGAGAGACAGCAGTTTGTGGAAGCGAGACCTCTCTCTCTCTCTCTCTCTATCGGGATGGAGGCGGTAGCCGAGAAATTGTCCTTGAAGTGAAGCGGGTGTATGCGCCCACTCTAATGATTCATGAGCCATTTTTCTCACTAGCTCCCGGTGGCGGAGGTCTGCTGCTTGCGACGCCCCCGTGGCAACGGTGGATCTGGCGTGCTTCAGGATTCGATAGAAGCATTGCCGGATCAGCGGGGAGCAGCAACAGATCCAAAATAGAAGATGTGCCGAGGTGGCGGCACTCCTCCACCGGCGAAGAAGCCTCCTGCCGCTGCACCGCGGGAGCGTCGGGCGGCGATTATGAAGTGCGCTCTTCTCCACCTCATGGAGGACGTCATCTCGGCGTGCCCTCTCTCCTCTCAAAGTCCGCTTGAGCTCCTTGGAAGATGGCGTGGATCATTGCGAGCTCCACCACCTCGAGCTTGAAAAGATCTAAAGGGTGGTGGCGGATCCGCAAATGGGCTCCGCCACAAAACTTGAGCTCAAGGGATATAGAGAGCGCACCCGACTTGTGGCAAAGGCTTTGTGCAAAGAGACGGGATTGATTACGGATGGTGGTGGCGGGCGGCGGATTCTTTGGTGGTGGCGGAGTGGATAGATTTTTATTTTTTGAAAAAAGTTTGCCGAAAGTGTTTTTTGGGCAGGTTTTTCGAAAGAAAAGAACGAAGTCTTGCCGAAAGTGTCCGATGGAAAAAACACTCGGCAAAAGTACTTGAAGTTTGCCGATAAAAATTCACCGAGTGTGACACTCGGCAAACCCTTTGCCGAGTGTCAGGGGCTCTCGGCAAAGCTCCTGGTTCCGTAGTGAGTGTACTGTGTACAGAGAGTAAATTTTTTTTGCCCTCTATTATTTAGCGCCCCCCACTGTTGTGCAGAGTTAATTTGGAGATTATCTTGGTTTTGAACAACTAGCAGGGAATATACCAGGTATAAAATAAAATAGATTGTTCAACATCTGAAATTGGTTGTTTCAGTTCTCAGCTCAGGAGTACAAAAGGAACTGTTCCAGGTCCTGATCCATGCTCAAGTACTGTATGGGAATTGGGATATATGGAGCAGAAGCAAAGAGAAATTTGTGGCGTAAGAAGCAGAAATCCAGTTATGAGGTTTGGCATTAATGATTTTTTAAATATTTGGCGCTCGATTCAGAGGACATCCACGTGAGCAAATCCCAGACCATGCACACCCCCTGCGTTTCCCTCCTTTTTTTTATTTCTTTCTTCTTCTTTCCTTTTTCCCCCTCTCCTTGTTTCTTTTTTTCTTTTTTTTTTTTTTTAGAAAAACCATAAGAGTTGGGTAGTATAGGTTGTGTTCGATAAGTTTTTCTAGGTAATTTAGTTGACTGGGTTGTTATAAAAAAATGTGCAAACATAGTTGAATGAGTTATTATTTTAGAAACTTATTTTTTCAACAAGTTTTCCAAAGAGGTTAAACAACAACAAAAATCTTAATTATTTATATAAGTTGTTCATAAAAATCCAAAACTACAAAGTTTTCCAAAGATGTTGAATAGCAAAAAGGAAACCTTATATGTAAAAGTTTCCAAAAATAGAAGTTTTGAGTAAAATATACCGGCGGTCCCTAAAGTTGGGAGGCGGTGTTATCAAGGTCCCAAACTTTTTTTTTTGTCCCTAAACCCGTTTGGACAAGTTTAGGGATCCTATGCAGAGGGAGCCCCTGGCTCTGATGGGTTGAACAGAATATTTGACATTGGAACTATAAAACCACAAAAATATTTTATGCTGGGTGAAACTCTACTTTCGTTGTCTTGTTGCATGTTCTCCCTTTCAGTATGTAGAGCTATCGTTCCTCAGATCATTTGTAGTTCCAAATTTCTGCATTTTAGTAGAATCATTAGTGTATTGTTATCAATTCTTGACATTGTGGGCTCAGTCTACTCCAGATAAGAATACGTAAATTTCTCTAAAACCAGGTTAATTGGGCTTACTGTTATCAGGCTCTGAGCATTGAAGAACGAACGACAGAACCATGATCTCATACACCAATCCTAAAGCCACTGGCAGGTAAAGGTAGCTTTTTGTGCAAATACCATGGTTATATTGACCAAGAGCTCACTTGTTTCATAAATATATTTTATGTATATTTTGTTACTCTAAAATGTTATGATTTTCTTCCAATTTAGACTACTTACTTGATTTGAATGGCAATGATAAAGATATCAGGATCATATGGCTGAGGAGTGTGCGTGACCTCCAATCCTGGTCCTTTGACCGCATGAACGACCGCTATAAGTTTGGGAAAGAGTCATACAAGTGTGCTATGATCCCAGAGGAAGGGCACTTTTTCATATATCTTTAATACAATGACAAGTAGATGTGCTTAGTCATAGAAGGGTCTACACTTTATTTGGTTGGTTTCATCATATCAATCGTGGGGCCAATTGTGCGTGTTTAGGAAATGAATAATGTCCCAATCACATATATTGAGGAGTCAGTCAAAATGAAGTGGACAAGAGATTACTTCTATGCAGAAGAATCTAAGGTCGGTGCAGAACCTTTGAGGTCAGCATTTGGTGTCATGTAGAGGCACACGGCTAGACAATGGCTAGATCCTCAAATGTCGAGGTCTGCAAGTGGTGTGACATCTGTATTATTCATTTTCTTGAAGTTGCAAGGTCTAATTCACTGATGTTGTGTAACATCAATATTCGTTTCAGTGAAAGTGGCAAAGTTGAAAAAAAAAACTTGTCACAAAAGCTAAGCAATGGTCAAAGGATTGCCAATTTGCTTTAAAATAGCTGATCGTGACTATGACAGAGAGTGAGATTTCTAAGAGTAAAAACAAGAAGGGGAAGTTAAAGAAGGCCAAGATTAGGAAAAGGAAGGTAGTAACAAGTGAGGTCTCAGGGACAGCAAAGAAAAGATGTAAAGTTATGAGTGATGAACAAATCCAGTGTCATAGAGAGTATGTCAGATTATTTCACCGATCGGATCCATATCATGTAATTGCTACCTTGTCCTTATTGTCTATCCAGCTACGTGATGGGGAGGCTTTTGGTATTGAGGTTTAAAGGATGAAGATTTGGATGAAGAAATGGACTTTCTAGTTCAGTTAATTATAGTAGATCTAGTTTTAAAAAAAAAGTTATAGTAGATCCAGCGATCTGCGACGCCGTTGCCACCCCCATGGAGAGCCATAGCCTGCCTTAGGCCCTGTTTAGTTTTCAAAAATTTTCAATCCAAAATATCATATCAAATCTTACGGCACATATATAGAGCATCAAATGTAGACGGAAAAAAAACTAATTGCACAGTTTGGTTGGAAATCGCGAGACGAATCTTTTAAGCCTAATTAGTCTATGAAAAGTCTTAAGTGCTACAGTAACCCACATGTGCTAATGACCGATTAATTAGTATCATTAGATTTGTCTCGCAGTTTTCTGATGGGTTCTGTAATTTGTTTTTTTATTAGTATCAAAAACCCCTCCCGACATCCTTCCGACATATCCGATGTGACATCCAAAAATTTTCACCTTACCAACTAAACACCCCCTTAGTCGTACCACACTATTATCCAACAATGTCACTGTCGTGGCTGTTCTCGGAGCACAGCCTGCCTTAGGGGGTGCGTGGATCCGATGACTAAAAGTTAGAAGGTGTCATGTGATGGTGTCGTATAGGTGTTCGGATACTAATAAAAAAATAAATTACAGAATTTGTTAGTACTCCACAAGATTAATTTATTAAGCCTAATTAATCCGTCATTAGCATATATTACTGTAGCACTACATTATCAAATCATGAACTAATTAGGCTTAAAATATTTGTCTCGCAAATTAGTCGCAAGCTGTGCAATTAGTTTCGTAATTAGTCTATATTTAATACTTCATACATGTGTCCAAACATCCGATGGGACAACGACTAAAGTTTAGGAGGAAAAACCAAACACCCCTTAGTCATGCCACACTATTATCCAACAATGTCACTTCAGTGTCCTGTCGTGGGTGTTCTGGGAGCAGGCTCTTAAAAACCTCCATAAGACTGTCTCCAACGGCGCAGGCAAACGGTGATCCATACCCAAAATACCTCATACACAGTGTTTTGCGTCCTGAAATTACACTCCAACGGAGGGGGACAGCAAAGAAAGGCAGGCATTTTTGATGAACAAATCGAGTCATAGAGAGGAAGGCAAAAATCGGTCCGTCGAGAACAACGTCCTTACGCTAAAACAGGCTTTTTGGTATTGAGAGAGAGATTTGGGAGGAGCGACCGATGGAGGGCTTCGAAAAAAAAAGTTATAGCATCGGAGGGAGCAGGTGGCGCCATGGAGGGGAGAGCCTGCGGCGTGCCATCGGAGGGAGCAGGGTCAGGGAGGTTGCTGTCGGCTGTCGGAGGGTGAAGAGCAGCGCCGCTAAAAAATTGCAAGGACACAGCGAATGTTTGCGGCATTAAATGTAGACAAAATAAAACTAAGCACGGACGGAGTTGGAGGAAGATGATCACGGAGACGGAGGCGGGTGCCTCAAAATGCCTAAACAAGGGCAGTGGGCTCGGGAAGAGTCAGTGGTCGGCGGCTGGGAGCAGCCTCAGGAGCCGCATAATCGCCATGTTTAGATGGATGTTAGGAATCAGCGCTGTAATACTCGCGTTTGTATTTCGGACTTTTCAAAAGCGTCCGTTGTTGGAAACGTGAAGTTTTGCGTCCCGGAGCTTTTCCCTGTGCGTGACCTATAAGAAGAAATGCGTCCCGTATTTGCGTTCGGCCCGTTGGAGACAGTCTAATGGCTTGGATACTAGTCATGTCCATTTCTCCCATGGAGAGCCGAATCATGGGGATTCGATAGTTACTGTCGTGGGCTCATGAATCATATGGTTATGTGGATAGTGGGTCGATGTGCGTTCAATATTTAAGTGATTCTGAGTAACCAACTATGGAAGTGAAAACTTTATATTCTATTAATACAAAACAATCAAATTTGGAAGTTAAGAAAGTAAGATTCTCCTAACTTAAATTTTATGGTTTGGATTATTTAAGTCTAAGTGATTTTTTTGATAAATAATATATATTATACTTGTTTTGATATTATTTAGCTTCTCTAAAATTAGCTTGCATTTCTGCTTTCTAGGGACACAATGCTGGTCTTCGTAATTTGGGGAATACGTGCAATGCCAATTCTACATTACAATGTATGTATTCAATTCCAGAGTTGAGGTCAGCTTTATAGAGGTTTAAACAGACCCTGAATTAAATAATTTCATGATGTTTCTGCGTTACAAAAGCTAGAGAGATAGGTTGGTGGGGGCAGCCTTCCCTTTTATTTGTAAAGCTATTACACAATCCCAAACTTGCTCTTAGATATTTTACTAAACCACTTAACCTAGGGGCAAAATGGTTCATCTTTTGATCGGTGCATCTGACGGCCACGAGCTCTTCATGGCTTTGCTTCGCAATGACGCCATATGCTGCCCCAAAGTCCATCCTAAACTTTATCCTAGGTTTTGAGGCCCAAAACTAGTAAAACCGTCCGTCTGTGGTTTTGGGCCCAAACCACCAAACCTAACTAGAGAAGCATATCCTCTACGCCTCCTCCAGGATCTCAAGATGTGTCACCATTCGTCCTCGACCACCCGATCACCAAGTCCTTCGCGCCCCGACCAACCGTCGTCTTGACTTGGTCTACTCCTCCACATATACACTTGCTTGTCGGTGTCCCCAGGTGTCAACCACCAACGGTTAGTCTCTCGGCCCTCGGTCCAAGCCTCTCGTCCATCCTTCACCACTCCATCGGCACGGCACGACCTTACTTGATCTTCTCCATAGCCGTTGATCGTCTCTGTGCTCCACACCTGTTGACAAACCAAGAGATATGTTGCACAACACCACACTCACACCATGGTTAGTCTCTCCAAACTCAACCAAAGCTTGATCATCTCCTGACAATCACTCATCACCAATCGACACACATGGGCACAAGTCAGCCACGTAAGCTTGATCATCTCCCGACAATCACTCATCACATAATCGGCACATGTGGGCGCTGCAATCACTCATCACATAATCGGCACATGTGGGCACATATCAGCCATGTGTTCGCAGATGGAGATAATCGATGGGCTGAATTTAATGCTGGGCCTAAGCTTATTCATCTACGTGGGGCCCATACTTGGCTTGGTCTACTGTGGGCTTCTTATGAAATGAAGCCCAAACCTCTACGCGCGAGGCTCTGGTCATGGACCTGTTTGATCTCATCCGCTCTACCTAGCCTAGTTTATTGGCCCGTTCTCCCGGCATCATCAATCTAAAATTTCAGGCTTTGGCTCTCGTATCGTACCCCATGTTCTCCAAAGGAAGGGGGAAAAGGCAAGCAGTTCCCGTTTCACATTTTGAAAAAGGGAGCCATCTACTCGGAAGTTGATTCACAATTTATATACAACCTGATGTATTGATATATCTCCTTATTTTCTTCTATATATAAAGTATATAATAACTAATTAAACAGAGGAGAATGCGCGATATATATGGAGAATGAAATGCTGGAAATGACGCACGGCATCGAAGCATAAGCATCGTGGAAGATAAGCTGAACGATGATGAATTGCTGACTGACAAGCTAAGTACTGCACTGCTGCATACATACATAGCACAAAATGCTGCCACTGCTGGCTGGCTGGCTTCGTTCTCACCATCTAGCTTCTCCTTGGTTCTACTACGACATCCACTCCACTCACTGCTAAGTAACCAGCTACTACCTGCCTGCTACACTACTAGTACTAGTACTTATTTACAGATAAGAAAGACAAGCTTGCATGCACGACCGAGCAGTGGCTAGTGGCTACTTCTTCACTTGGGCTGCTGCTGCTTGCCGCCGGCCGCCTTCGCCTTGAGGTTGGCGGCGGCGGCAGAACCAGAACCGGAGACGGAGCCGGAAGGGCCGGCGGCACCCTGGTGCTGCTGCTGCTGGCGCTGCTTGAGCTCGGCGAGGAGGGCCTTGTTCTCCTGGTCCAGCTGCTGCGCCTTCCTCCGCATCCACTCGTTCTCCTGCATGATGAGCAGGTTCTCCAGGCACTTCCCCTGCGCCATCCTCCGCAGCCGCTCGTTCTCCGCGCGCTCCATCGATCGGTCGATCCCTGCGCTCGATCTGCACCCAAAACTACCTGTATCTGCAATTCTGTATGTATGCAAAGAGAAGAAGCATCGATCCATGAACAACAGCGGTTGAGCAGACAAATTAAAGCAACGGAACAAGAGACGACCTAACACTAGCTTTTGGATGCAAGCGAGAGGACGTCACCTCTCTCTGAAGTGTCTGAAGCGGTCGATCGGTTGGCCTTCAAGCTTCAAAGGCAGATGATGATGATATGTGTGGAAGGAGGCTTGAGCAAGAAGAGCTCGATCGGTCTGTACGTGTTGTTGTGCTGCAATGCGATCAGGTACGCTTGGCCTGGGGCCCTATATTTATAGCCAGCCGGAGCCGGTGCCGTCCCTCGAGTCGAGCTCAAGGGCGAGCAGCGGATCGGTACTGGGTAGTAGGTGTGTGTTCAAGTCCAGCCGTTCACGAGCAATGCTGGTCGTCATCACACTCTGGACTACAGCAGCTGCAGACACGAGGCTGTCAACAGCAAAGTGTGATGATGGAGGTGAATTGATGACGCAGTCTCTCCCTGGGAAGAAGAGAAGGTCCAAAGATACGCCATCATCGTTCGTCTTCCTCCTCCTCGGTCCTGTCACTCTTTGCATAGATTGCTCTCGCCTGGCCTGACTTTGCGCTTCTTCTCCGGCGCTCTCAGTTCATCATGTAAGCTGCTGAACAAGATAGATACTGTTATCAACAGCGGAGCTACTGTGTTTAGTGTTGTAGAAATAGACGTGTAAGACTGTCTCTAGCGACCACAACCCATAACGACCACGACCCAAAATACAAGATTTATTCGTCATTTGGGTACCGCTACAGGCAAAGGGTTCGATATTTATTTTTGTCTTCTCCAACAACAAGACCTAAAAGATAACTTTTTCTGCAAATGAGTTTACAAGAGATAGGCTACTCAGATTTTAGTTATGCCTCTTCTGACACCTAAAATGGATCTTCCAGATAGATACTCTGCTGGAAGCTATAGGTATTGTGTTGGAGAGCTATTTTGAGTTTGAGTTTCGCAATTGTCGGTGTTTTCGGACCACCGACGAGTAAATTTATATTTCACGTCTGGCTCAGATGGTGTGCTCGGAGGACACAAGGGTTTATACTGGTTCGGGCGGAACGTCCCTACGCCCAGTTCGCTGCTGCTCGTGTTACCAACACTTGGTTTGCAGTAGGGGTTACAAACAGGCGAGGGAGGGAAATGATCCCAAGTCTCTGGTGGAAGGAGTGAACGGGTGCTGAGAACTCGATTTTACAAACAGGCGAGGGAGGGAAATGATCCCAAGTCTCTGGAGGAAGGAGTGAACGGGTGCTGAGAACTCGATTACCGCTTAGATGTGTGCTTGTGTCATGCTCTTGTGTGTTTTTCTCGTAGTTCAGTCTCGTGCGGATCTGCCTTTTTCCTCATGGCGGTCATGGTGTTCTATTTCGTCCCAGTGGACGTCAGCGTTCGTACAAGGGTTAGACATAATAGCACCGGCACGTCCGACGCTGTTCTTGAAGTGAATCATCAAGTATGGCCCGTCATGGCCACGGGTTACATCGAGTCATGCCAGTCTCTTCCCTGGTGTCAGAGTTTTGAAGCAGGCCCATACGCTTGGACTTGGAGTGATTGGTGGCGGTATGAGTCCCTGTCGGACGAGACGGAGCACGAATCCAAGGGGTCGGCGAGACGGAGCACGAACCTAAGGGGTCCGACGAGACGGAACCCACGGCCTCGGGGTCGTGCGAGACGGAGCGCGAACCCAAGAGGTCGGGCGAGACGGAGCCCGCGGCCTTGGGCGAGACCCCCGCGGCCTCGAGATCGGGCGAGACTTTTTAATACGTCTTGCTCTATCCAGAGAAGTCAGCGTGGACGCTAACTCCCTTGCTTTGGGTATCCCTCATATCGATACCCGACAGTAATGGATCTCGTGTTGAAGACGGCCTAAGAGTTGAACTTACTGTGTACTAGTACTATATATTATGTCCACTTTGCTAATAGGCGTATCGAGTCCTGAACTACTATTTTAATTTAGTCATGCACCGAGATGCTTGTATCGGGAGGAGGAGGAGGGCGAGGCCGGCCGCCGGCGCGAGCCACTGTCGCCCTGCCGTCGCCCGTCGCCCGTCGGGGGAGAGAGGGAAGAGGAGAGAGGATGGGGAAAGGAGAAGCGTCTAGAAGCTGAAGCGGGAGCTACGAATATATTCGTTTGGCCGGATTCCGACGACGAGCCGGAGAAGCCGGAAAAGCCGAGGAGAAGCATGGGAAACTGCTTATGACGAAATCCGCTACAATAAATCTGGGACGTCCAAAGCGAGATCGAATGGCTGGGACGTTTCGGGGCGACGTGGACACCGTGAGGAGCGGCCAAACCTTCCCGCTTTGATATATAGAAATGTTGATGTAGATATGACCGGCTTCCTCAAAGGCTTCAGCAGCCATTCCAATTAATCTTACAAGTTTTATGCCGAGCAAGTATAATAATAGACTATAAACTGGCTAAATACTGAGGCGGAGAAGAGAGCAGAGGAGAGAGAGAGAAGTAGACTGTAAACTTATAATCGGCTTAGACATAAGAAACAAAAAAAAACTTTACGAGAGAGACATGTGAGCCATATATTAATAATAAAGACCTTGTTATTATATAGATGAATTAAGAGAACGCTGCAAAGAATCTTAGACCAGGCTGTAACTATTAGCCTTGCTCCAGTGAATTTCGGTTTCGAGGAACTAGGGTATAACTACTGTAACTCGGGCCGATCATGTACTCAGCTACGTAGCGTCAAAAGGTCAATGGCATTTAATTTATCCATTGCACTCGATGACGTCTAGCAAGTAGGATCGAGTAGACCGCATGCAGTGTACTGTAGGATGGATGCCTGTGGTGTTGTGAAGTCGTCTTGCTGTCAACTCAAATGTTCCCTGCGCTGATCTTGAACAGATCTCTTGCTCTTCGCTTACAGTCCCGAGACCTGAACTAATCATGACCAACATTCAAGCTCATGCTCCAGCTAGTCGCTCGTGTCTTCCTCTTCCCATCCCAACTGCCTTCAATTACTGCGTGCTACAAGGAGCAGCAACCACCAACCAGCTCCTTCAATCCCTCCGCCGCGTCATGATTTGATGCAAAGAACGTCATGCATGTTTTCTTTTTTCAATTTCTAGGCTCCTCTCGATCGTCTTATTAGGAATTTCATGTATGTTTACGGTTCTCCCTCTCTTCTTTCCTCCAAGATTCATGTGCGTTTCCTTTGGGACATCCAAAAGCAGCCAACATAACCATAATTCTTGTGGTTCAATTTTCTTCCGATCCCCGCCTTGTTTTGGAATTCCTGCATTTTTTTTCTTTGCAACGACTCTTCCTGCATTTCAAAGAGGCGATCAACTAATGATAAACACCGTTTGCTCTTAACTCACTCTTGTTTTAAGATTGCGAAAAAGTTGTACTAGCACAACGACTGTACCATTCTAAAGGACATTGCTGCCACTAGCTTGGTTCGGCAGCTCATTTGCAAAAATTAAGCTAGCTCGTCAGGCTCGCTACCTCAACAGTCAACACTTTTGAGTCAAATCAAACGTGCACTAACTCCATCCCGCAAAGACTAGCTCTGTCATAGAAAACTATCTCAATTTTAACTAAGTTTATATAAAAAAAAATAGCATTTATGATATTAAATAAATATCGTTAGATTCATCCTAATATACATTTTCAAATTCCCCAAAACTTTAGAAACAAATATTTTCATTAGAAACATTTCACAAATGACCATGTTATTAATGTGAAAAAGAAAATAGGAACAAAAAGATGATCCATGCATAACGTTCTCATCGATGATCCATGCATATCCTTTGCCCAACCACAACCATACTGAATATAATAGATATAGGCAATCAAACACATTGTCCTCATGTAAAATCAAGTTGGCTCTAGCCTCTAGCACAAGCCGGCGTTAACACGCTCTAGCGAGTCCACCTACTGTTAGGAGACCACGTGTGTGAGAGGATTTTTCGCGCAAACAAGCTAGTACTGATGTGATTACTCTTTATTTTGTTATACAAAAATCAAAATTGAAATGTACTAACCCTAGAATATGCTATCGACGTTGAGACGACAAATCCAAGCAGTCTTTTGTAAAGTGTCAACTGTTATTTGTCAAAAAGGGTGTTCCCGATTTATCTAGATGACATACTCACGTCCCAAAATATCCATCGTTTTCGTTTTTTTATAAACAACTTTAACAAAATATATATTAAAAATATTAATATTTATGGTACATAATTAGTATCTTTGAAAAGATCTTTGAATCCAGTTTTTTTAATAAATTGATTTGAAAATACAAATGTTACATGTATTTTTTATAAATCAGGTCAAATTTATCGCACAGAAATCAAAAGCGACGGATAATTTAGACTGAAAGAGAGTACTATATATACAGAGATAAATACTAGCAGTGGGTGTACCTTGTACTACGTGCATGAAGACGAGAAAAGGTCTTTTGACTCCACTAGACTCTCCATGGGATGATGGGACCACGGCTGATCTGCCGATATCTCCAGGATTTGGATTATTTGTCCGATTTGACATGTTGACCTGAGAACCCGAGCAGCTGGCAGCAGCTGCTTCTCTCTTCTGCAAACCCAGAACAGCCATGATAACGAGGGGAGAACTGCAGTTGCTGTCAGGCAGCCTATCCGCTCCTTCCATCCTTGCAGTGAAGGCTGTGTGTGACGACTGATGCGATGCATTTCATCATTTGGTACAAGGAGGAAGATCGTGTCTGGATTCTCACAACCTTTTTTGTTGCTGCTGCTGCTGCTGGTGTGTGTTTCAAAGAAAAGAAAAAAAGACTGGCAGGAAGCACGCACGTATTCAGGCACTTTCAGGGTTCAGGCCACAAGCCCACAAGGGCACAAGTCGAGTCTTGGAACTTGTTGTATTGCACTGTACATGGCGTAGTACTACAGTACTACTACACTGTGAGTTGTGGGAGCTGTGGCCATTACTAGGGACACAGCCACAGAGGACTCGCTGGAAGCAGGGAATGTGAGCTCAGCATGGCCTGTCGCGTACAGTATCTGGGGTAGTCAAGTGCCAGGCAGCCAAGAACTGTGGCCTTGTTTAGATTGGGTTAGAAATCAGTATTTGGCACTATAATACTTTCGTTTGTATTTGATAATTATTGTCCAATCATAGCCTAACTAGGCTCAAAAGATTCGTCTCGTAATTTACAATCAAACTGTGTAATTAGTTATTTTTTTATCTACATTTAATACTCCATGCATGTGTCAAAGATTTAATGTGATGAAGAGAGAATCAAAGATTTGATGTAATGGAGAGAGAGTGAAAAAACTTGCAATCTAAACGAGGCCTGTATTGTAGACTTGCAGTCTCCTCCTCTCCTCTTTCATGAACGGAGTTTAAAGCGCAGGATTTACGGTGAGCGTAGACATATACCAGCACCTCTGCACCTCTGCAGTCAAGGGAGAGAGCATCGGAGCTCTGTTTTTTTTTATTTCTTGCTGTCCCAAGGCAACGGACCTCATGATGAGCAACATTCGAGTTGGCTTCACGTCGTTTCCCAGTTCTCTTCAAGTATGGCTTTGAACAATGGCTGGCTCATGCATGATGTATGCTAGTCTGACCATACTATGTTGGGGTCATGGTTTTTACGGATGATAAGCCGGTTGATGTTGTTTTATTGTGAGAGAAAAATACGGTACCATGGCTGAAAAGTTCAAACGAATAGGATTTTGAGAAACCTGTTACTATTTAGTGTTAATAAACCCTCGAGAATGCGACTAATATGTGTATAAGTTGTGGTTGTTGGCAGAATAAAATACTTTGACGTACGCTCTGTTTTCTTCAGGGATTTGGAACAAATGGGCCTTTCTGCAACCCACAAGCTGGGCTTTCATCCGACGGCTCTTTCTAGTTTTGCTTCCTCACATTCCATTGAGATAATAGTACTGCATGCTAGATCTCGGCTCAGCCCCAAGATTTGGATTCTTCAATCTGATTGGACATGTTGACCCGAAACTCAAGTACAGTACTCCGCATCATGATGGCAGTTGACAGAGAGAAGTGAAATGGCGGTCGGGCCATTCTTCCGCTGCAGTCAGAGAGAGCCCGGGTATACAGATACAGTAAAAAATCATTCTTATTCTTTTTTAGATATGGATGTATGTATATCTGTTTTAAATATGGATATATGTATCCGAATCTGCTTCTGATATGGATGCTAAAATAAATGTACCTAAATCTGTTCTCATAACTTTTCTCTATTAATTCCAGATCCATATATTAGAAAAAAAACATAAAATATCCAACTATATCTGTATTCGTGAGGATTGTGCACATGATAGAACTATTTAAAAGGTATCTCCATGAAGAACTATTAATGTCTAGTGATATAAAATTTAATTTTGAAAAATAGATGTTAAGTTTCATTAATATTGTCTTCGTTTAGTTTAAAGCCTATATATTTCGTGTTATAAACTATGTTTCAACACGTTATTTATTTTTGTTGCTGAATAATTTTTTTACATAATTTAATTTATTAATTTATTTATAAATGTCTTTTATATATGATTGAAATGATTATTTATTTATATACTTAATAATTAAAATATTTAGTTTATGAATATGATATGTTATATACTCTAAATTTAATCTTGACTTGTATAATGATATTGTTCTTCCAAAACCATTGATAAAAAGAAAGTATTTGATGTTAACAAATGCAAATTCAGCTCATTCGTTTTATATTTGATATTTGAATCCAGCATTTGTATCGAACAAAAAAAAACAATATCGACAAACAATACATCTAATTCTATATGTATCTATTCCATTTCTCTTTCTCAACCCTTCTTTCTATTATGTACAAACTTGAAAAGACCCTGGCACGCGTAGAGGGGGTTGAATAGGCCTGTTTAAAATCAAACTGAATCATAGTGATCGGTATATTCACGTGGCACTACCATGACGCGCCTGTGACACGGCAATGCCGGGTGAAACTGCGGTGGTGCCGCGTGCAGAGTAACTAGTGTACACAAGTCAAATCTGTGCAATGAAAAGTAGATCAAATAAATTACTGATATTCCTAAGGTAGTATAAAGCCTATTCAACCACTTGAAAAAAATCGAAAGTTTACGCACAAGTAGATCAGGACCAAATCCTAGAATCAACAACAAAAACAAATCGAGCACAATACAAAGCAAGAAACATGAGAGGCAAGGTATTTATCCCATGGTTCAGCTCGCCACCAAGGCTTGCCTACCTCGACGTTGTTGAGCAAGCCATCAATGCTTGGATTTCGTAAACCCTGTCCTCTTCTCAAGTCAAGAGCACAAGTCTCTTGATTTGGAGTTTCTTACTAGATGATGGGGGTGATTACAAACGTCTCGAAGCGCCCACAAGAGTTGGGAGCTTCGGTGGGCGACGCCTAGCCGGGGCCCTTGCTCCAAGAGTAACAAACACAATCCATCAGCTTGAACGCGAACCAAGTGCTCTAAGAGATGAAGCTCAGGTTGACAAGCTCTCTAATCGAGTTTTGAGGCTCAATCTCTCAAGGAATCTCAAGGGAACCAAAGGGAGAGAGGGGAGAGCCTTCAATGGAGTTGAAGATATTTGTCTGAAGGTTGGTGAGAGTTCTGGTCAAGATAGTCGTTGGGAGGAAGAAGAAGAGGTATAAATACCTCCCTTTTCCCAACTAGCCGTTAAGTCGCGACATGCTGTGATATGTGCGGCAGTGCCGCTCTAGCTACAACAGCAAAGGGTAGGAGTTAGGTATTTGGATGGCTTGGCTTGGTTTGAGGATTTGTATGGTGGGTATTTTGAGCATTTGGTTGCGCATTAAAGCTTGTGCATTGTATCTCTCTTTATAGTGCGGCATTTCCTATACTCAATTTCAAAACAAAAAAAATTTAAATGCCTGCTTTAAGTATAGCACCGCATCCTTTTATGATTGAGGGCTCCACCATTGTAAAATGTTATCCTCATAAACATATCACCTACTTGTCAACTCAATAAATCTCATTAGTCCTTTAGTCATGTGGTCATTATCACCAAAATCCACATTAGAGCTTGATTGCACTTACAAAACTACATTACTGAATCTTGTTGGTGCACCATTTTCTTGAATAATGCGTTCATAATCTTATATCTCCTGTTGTGCTTGTGCAGGAGAAGAAGCATTTCCTAAAGTATACGGGTGCGTAGATACCCACACAAATTGGCTATAAGATCACAAGATCACAAGTAGCCAGGGCCCATTGGCATCAATGAACGTCTCAAAGCGCCCACAAGAGCTCAAGATGTTCATTGATGCCATTCCTCCCATTGGTTCCTTCAGTGTCTGCAATACCCACACAAATGTTTCAATTGTTTTATCTGGAAGAAAAGCACAGGCAATTATGATGTTTTGTATGCCTTGATTGCACAGAAGAAAGTGGCACTCACACTCTCTCATGGCTAAAGGTTGAAGAAAGGTGAGAACAGAGAACACACACAAGCACAACTCAAAAACTCTAAATATGTGTGGCAACTGAACTGCCTTTGCTTTATTGCACAAACTAGTTTATATACACAATTCTATTACCTCTACAAGGTACACTAGAGTATTGTGAGTATGCCAACTACTTGTACTAGTAGTGCATGGCCAATCTCAGCCTATCTACTACTACATGGTTCATGTATGCCACTACAATATTGGCCTACTGCCAAACTTCTAATAGTACAAGCTTGCAACTTCTGCTAGTGTTGCGTCCATGTCTTTGTATCTAAGCACCGCTCTTAAGTGGGTATTCATGTTCCTTAGTGTTGAATGTAAGTTTCCCGAACATCATTTATTATACGGTTGATTTACCAACTACTTTCTATATTTTTCTATTCATTGTTATATTTTTCATCTTTGCATTGGTACCTTCATATGTGTTCGACATATGTTTTGTCAAAACCTTTATATGTTTGGCTTGAAAATTGACACGTTCATCTTCGCGATGTCAATGGGGAATTCCCCATCGGGGGTTACTGCCCCATCGCCGTCCCCGCGGTGGCAAATTTCCCCCATCCCCGTCCCCATGAAGGCTCATGGGGAGCACTTCTTCCCCATCCCCATCCCCGGTCGAGGATTTAATCCCCGTGGGGATCCCCATCCCCGCATCAACTGCACACCCACGCTGCTGCCATCCTGGATTTTTGCACCTAGACGCGCCACCACCGACGAATCCGCACCTGGAGGCACCATCAGTGGAGCCCATGCAGCCGGATCTGGTGGAGGCGGTGGTGGTCGAGCAACACCGCCGCCGCTTGCTGTATCGGGCACGTGTGGCCCCCGCTGCTGGATCCGCTCCTCGCGCTGGATTTGCCTCCTCGCCGCAGATCCGCCTCCTCCATTGCCGGTGCACCCTCCGCGCCAGGGCCTCCGCCTCTAGGGGCCTCTGCCGCACCGTCGACGGGCTCAGGAGGGAGCTACGTCATAAGAGGGAGATTGAGGGGCGGCGAGGCCACGCCATCGACGGGATCCGGAGGGAGCTACCCTGCAAGAGGGAGAGGGGTGGCCTCAGGAGGGAGGAGGAGGACACCACCCGCTAGATCCAGGAAGGAGGGAGAGCCTCCCTGCGTCGTCATCGATGGGCGGGCGGCAAGCTAGGGTTTGGGGCGCATGGGAGAGGGAGAGAGCGGGAGAGCTAGGGTTTGCGAGGCGGGCCGTGCGCCGCGCTGTGCCGTGCTCCGGATCCGGTCACTAGGATTGGGAGAGGAGGGGGCGCTACCAGGATGGAGAGGAGATCCATGCGCGGCGTCGTGCTCCTAATTCGGGAGGCCTCGCCGCCATGAGCCCTCGCCGGAGGGGATAGGAGGGTGCGCCGCCAGCCACCGAGTTGGAGAGGGGAGGGGTTGCCGCCAGATGGGGAGGGGAGGGGTGGGGGCGTCGGGCTAGGGGAGGGGAGCGCCGCCGAGGCCCGAGGGAGACAGAGAGAGAGTGGAGGGAGGAAGAGGGAGAGACATCGGGTCGGGGGCACGTCGCTATCAGGGGCGTGAGGGAGAGGGAGGCATCAGGTCCCCGCGATGAACGGGGATAGGGGCATGCATACCATCCCCGTCCCGTCATACCCGACGGGGATGATTTTTCCCCATTTAATTCTCCATGGGGAGAAAATTTATACCATCCCCGTCCCCTAATGGGTGAATTCCCCACGGGGAGTTGGGGAACGGGGCCCCGTTGACATCTTTAGTTCATCTCTTCATGTACATATGTATATGCATAGCGACACACACAGATCTAAGTTAGTTTTCCATATATTAATAATAATAACATGAGTGTTGGTCTAAGACCGAAAAAAGGAAGGAAGAGAGTGAAAGAGAGAGAGAGAGAGAGAGAGAGAGAGCAAATGAGTGGGAGGCTAAGCGTCCCTTCAACATGCATTTGTCCCCCTTTTTATTCAGAAGGTGAGAGGTGGTTATTTTCATATACTCTCTTGGTGGGGTTTATAATTACAAATGAGCCTCCATAATTTACAAGCATGCTCTAAATGCTTACACTTATGCATCTCGAATCAATAATTGGGCCTTTTCTCTTAGGTCCCAAACATATGATGCACCCAAACAATGTGTAAATAATTTATAACCATTATAAAAGAATTTTTGGAAGCTTTTATAATTATCATCGTAGATAATTTAGATTCATGATACTTTATATTGTTGTTAATGATAGAGTGCAATAGGTTAATTTAGATATACATTTATGTGTTACTCTATGTTTTTTTTCATAATAGTGCCACATCTCCACATCCTCTCTTTAGTTTGGACCAAGCCCAACGGCCACCCCTCCCTATATCTTCTCCTAACGCCCCCTCCCCCCTCCCCCATGACAAATTAGAGCCACCCCTCTACCTTCTCCTCGGCCCCCATGGTTGACCTCGCCTCATCGTCTTCTTCCTTCTCCACCAAAACCGAGATCCCTTGAGTTGCAGTTCTGTATTGCCTCTATACCCTCCTCACTATGATATACTTGCTTTTTGTATGTGGTTAGAGATGATTTGTTCCTCTACTCAAGTGTGCAACCGCCTCAGCCAGAAACATGGCCCGCCTCTAAAAGTCATTTTCTACAAAATAAAAATGGGTTGTACAAAAATATCCCCAGAATGCAATCAAAATATATGTGCCTACTGGGAATTGAAGTATAAATCCAAGACTTATGGTTCATATGAGTCTCTCCTACCATCCCACCACACAATCAGTTCTGATAAGTGAACGATCTTATGCTTCTGTACCAACTTTAGTGAATCTTGTAGTGAAGATTTGGGCCTTTAAATGATTTCGAATAAAAAAAAAGTTTGAACTCGAAAATTTTATATATCGAGCACTACAACTTTGATATTGGATTCATGTTCATTCGAGACAGTTTGAAAAAAAATAAAAATTTGAATTTAAAAATAAAATCCTTTAAAACATTATTTTGGGACAATAGACTATTAAATGAAAACTCATCAATTTCAAAGTTATAGGTCTCTTTGATATATACATCTTTGGTACAATGTTTGTCTCCATTGGACTTAACTTGAAAAGGTGTTGATTTTTTTATAGTGCACATATTTGTCTATGTTGCCACTAGCTAGAAATGCCCTCTGTTTGTAGAGTTGACCTGTAACACCAACTGCCAAGTTAGAGATTTTAGCTGCCCCTAAAAATGCCATCAATGTGGTGTTGTACAAGAATTGATCACCAAAACAAAATAAGTTTGACTTAAAATAAATCCAAATGTAATTATATTTCTGATGAGGGAAGCATATGATTAGTTTTTTTTCTTGAAGAACATTGTTGTCGGTGCGAAAAGTGACCAACAAGTAAATATTTATCGTTTTGCCGTACGTTGTGATTGGATGTGGCATAGCACTCAATGACACAGGGTTTATACTGGTTTAGGCAACGTGCCCTACGTCCAGTTTGAGTCGGTCGGTGACTTTATTCCTAAGCCCAGGTGCTCGAAGTTTGCTGTGGGGTTACAAACGAGTGGGAGTAAGATAGGGGGGGTGTTAGAGGTCCGATCGGACTCCGGACTGAAGGGCCGAGAGTGACGGGAGCTCCTACGTGAGCTAAGTATTGGAACGTATTCTCTGTGTTGCTTTAGAAAGTCTAAAGCTAGCAGAGAGTGAGTCGAAATGATCCGTCTGTTGTTTTTTGTTCGTTGTCTGAATCCTCTTTTAGAGAGGGCACATCCCCTTTTATAGATGAAGGGGATGGCCTTACAAGTGAGAGAGAGAGTGTGTGTGCTACCTAGTCTTGTTGCCTACGCCATCGGGTGTAAGATGGTTTGTCGACGCCCATAATACTGTTGATGGCTAGATGCATGTGGTAGGTTCCACCGTTTTCTTCTGGTATGGCAAATGTCGGCACCTACCATACTGTAGGACAAATGTCGGCGCCCACAACACAGTTCGTTGTTCTGACATGTCTAGAAGGTTATAAAGTACCCTTCTGACATGACCTGACAGTACTATCCTGCAGGTGTGCAGGGTATGGTCCTCGGCATTGCGGTTGACTTGAGCTCCTTGTCTTACTTGCTATGCTAGATTCTTTGGGTCCTTACCGAGCGGGCATCCCCATTCGGTCGTTTCCCAGTCGGCTCCGACCGTGTCGGGCGGAGAAGAGCTGTAAGCAGAGGTTCGGTGTACTCCCGGTCGGAGAGGAGGGTCGGAGTTGGAAGTGAGCGTCGTCCCCTCCTTGGCCAGACCTTCCGGTCGGAGAGGCAAGTTGGAGTCGGAAGCGAGTGTCGTTCCCTCCTTGGCCAGGCCTTCCGGTCGGAGACTGGATCGCTCTTCCGACCTATCGTTAGGTATCTGGGCGGCCCAGGAGTTGTGCATCATTCGCAACATTGTCTGCTAGGCCGAGCTTTTGTTTGGGAAGTAGGTTCATTAGGGACCCCGGGGTTAAACCTGATAGGAGCCCTCGAGCCCCCGGGTGATTCGGGTAGAATTATCTGGGGGATTTTTTGTTCTACCAGCGGGTGTGCACGAGCACACCCGGAGGGTGTAGCCCTCGAGCCTGCATCCGACTGGTGAGTCGGTTGGAGGTGGAGCATCTTGGTACTCTTTCTTGGGGCCGCAGATTTATGTGTTTCTACCGTTCGAGGTGTTCGCCCGTGTTTGTCCCGCCCGCGACCTGCACGATCGGTTGATTTCCCGAGTCGGCGTCGGGCGACCTAAGCCCTTGAGCCTTGTTGGGTTTGGTAGGGTAGGTTTAGTTCCATGCGTTACCCCGTCCACAGTTTCTGTAACCGAAGGGGCTGAGCTAACATCGCTTGCCTTGAAGGCTCGAGTGACGCGCTCGGTGAGCTCACTAACAGATGTACCTGATGTCGTGGCCCATTAGTTCGAGTGCTCACTTGGAGATCCGTCCCATGGCATCGCGGTTGCGGATGATGTCTCTAAGCGGGTATGAAGTGACGACCAAGACTTCGTGGTCGGTGAAGTAGTGTAGGAGCTTTCGGGTCGCCATCAACACGGCGTATAGAAGTTTCTGCACCTGGGGGTACCAAACCTTGGCAATGGTGAGTACCTCCCCAATGAAGTATACATCTCGTTGGACCTTAGGGTGGTGTCCTGGCTCCTCCCTTTCGACGACTAGGGCGGCGCTCACCACGTGGTTGCTTGCCGCGGCATAGAGGAGAAGGGGTTCTCCCCATTCAGGAGCGACGAGGATTGGGGCCGACGTCAGTGATGCTTTGAGGCTCTCCAGAGCCTGCTGTGCTTCCTCAGTCCAGACGAAAGCGTCCGTCTTTTTTAGAAGCTTGTAGAGAGTTTGTATGCCCTTGACGTTGCGTATAGGGCCCATATTGGAGATGGCCGTGATTTTTTTGGGGTTGGCCTCGATGCCGCGTTCGGACATGATGTATCCAAGCAGCTTCCCCTTTGGAACCCCAAAAATACATTTTTGGGATTCAATTTGATGTTGAACCTTCAGAGGTTCGCGAATGTTGCAGCCAAGTTTGCGATCAGGTCACAAGCTTGAGCCGTTTTGACTACTATGTCATCAACATAGACGACGATTGTTGGTTTCAGCCGCTCGACTTGGTCAGGCTAGTCGAGCGGGTCGATTTGATCGATGAAGCATTGCTGCATGCACCATTGATAGGTGGCGCCAGCGTTCTTCAGACCGAAAGGCATGGTTACATAACAGTATGAACCATACGGGGTGATGAATGAGGTTGTGAGTTGGTCGGACTGTTTCATCATGATCTGGTGATAGCCTGAGTAGGCATCCAGAAAGGAGAGGATTTCACATCCTGAGGTGGAATCGACTATCTGGTCTATGCGTGGCAAAGGAAAATAGTTCTTTGGGCACGCCTTGTTGAGGCCAGTATAATCAACGCACATTCTCTATTTCTTAGTCTTCTTTTTAACTAGAATAGGGTTGGTAAACAAGTTAGAGTGGTATACCACCTTAATGAATACGGCTGCCAGGAGTTTGGTGACCTCCTCGCCTATGGCCCTGCGCCTCTCGTCGTCAAAGCGATGTAGGCGTTGCTTGGAGGGCTTTGAGCCCAGCACGAGGCATAATGCGTGCTCGGTGACCTTCTGTGGTATGCCTGGCATGTCAGAAGGTTTCCATGCGAAGACATCGCGATTGGCACATAGAAAGTCGGCGAGCTCACATTCCTATTTGGCCGGGAGTTGGGTCCCGATCTGCACCATCTTGGTTGGGTCGGTGGGGTCGATCCCCACCACTTTAGTTTTTTGAGCGGGCGGAATGCAGTCAAGGAGGCTGGCTTGTTGCAGTTCGGGACTGCTAGGGTCGATGTTTCTCCGAGCTGAGGAAGCTCGGCTGAGTTGATGACGGCAGTGGCGAGCTCGTAATGCTCGCGGTCGCACATGTAGGCGTGCGAAAAGGTGCTACCCACAGTGATGACGCCGTTTGGTCCTGGCATCTTCAACTTGATGTAGGTGTAGTTGGAGATCGCTATGAACTTGGCATAGTATGGCCGTCCCAAGATGGCGTGATAGGACCCTGGGAAGTCCACCACCTCAAAGGTGAGGACCTCCGAGCGGAAGTTGGCTTGGTCGCCAAACGTGATGGGTAGGTCGATCTGCCCGAGCGGGTATGCCTGCGTCCCTGGGATTACGCCGTGGAATGGAGAGCTCACTAGGCGGAGCTCCGACCGGGGGATGCGCATGGCATCGAGGGTGTCGACCTAGAGGATGTTGAGGCCGCTGCCTCCGTCCATCAGCACCTTGGTGAGGCGCTTCTTGCGGACAATGGGGTCGACGATGAGCGGGTAGCGACCTGGTCTGGCGACGTGGGAAGGATGGTCTCTCTGATCAAACATGATCGGATATTTTGACTAGCTAAGGAAGGAGGGGATGGTTGTTTCAGCGATGCATGCCTCTCTGTAGTGCACTTTGTGCTGGCGCTTGGAGTAGATGGCATCGGATCCCCCCGAAGATCATGAGGCATTCCTCAGGATTGGGAAAGCCGTCCCCATCCTTGCCCGCCATGCCTGCTTTCTTGGCCGCCGCCTCCTTGCCCTTTCCCTCTTTCGGTCCGCTGGCCTGTCGTAGAAAGCGCTTGAGGAGTTCGTAGTCCTTGTAGAAGTGCTTGATGGGGTAGGCGTGGTTGGTGCATGGGCTCTCCATGAGCTTGTTGAAGTGCTCAGGTAGGCCCTGCTGGGGCTGCTTGCCCGCATGATCGGCCGTAGCGACCAACGCGGAGTTGGCAGGTCGGTGCCGATCCTTCTTGTTCTTCTTGCCCCTTTGCGTGGAGGGGCCCTCGTCTTGGTCCTCGCGCTTCGCCTTCCCTTGTCCTGGCCTCCGCTAAAGAATGCTCCGACCGCCTTCTCGCCGAAGGCGTGGTTCATGGCGACGTCGAGCAGGTCACAGGTGGTACAGGGCTTCAGGTAGCCAAGCTTGTGCATCAGGGACTCGCAGGTTGTCATGGAGAGGAACACGCTGATGACGTCTGCGTCAATGACATCAGGAAGGGAGTTGCATCATTTGGAGAACATGTGGATGTAATGTAATCCTACAGAGACTCGTTGGGCTCCTGCTGGCAGCTCTTGAGGTCCTCGGAATTCCTAGGATGGACATACGTCCCCTGGAAATTCCCAATGAAGATCCTTTTGAGATCCGCCCAGTCGCGGATGCTGTTAGGCGGGAGGAATTCAAGCCATGCTCGAACATGGTCCCCCACACAGATGGGGAGGTATTGAATGATGAAGTGGTCATCATCCACTCCTCCGGCTCGACAAGTGAGCCGAAAGTCTTCGATTCATATACCAGGATTCATCTCCTCGGTATATTTGGCGATGTTGATTGGCGGTTGGAAGCGTTGTGGGAACGGCGCTCTCTAGATGCGACTGCCAAAGGCCTGTGGTCCCGGGCCGTCCGGGATGGGACTCTGGTCATCCGGTCGGCGACCATGCCTGGGGTGCGTTTCCCCGCTCCCCTCGATGGTCCGGCCGGGGCCCGTGCCGCCTGCTCTCACCGCCCCATAATGTACGTCATCATCACGTCGGGCTCGACGCTGATTGTTGATAACGCTACGAGCGTCTTGGTTTGTCCCGAGGTGTTCGTGCATAGGCGGTCGGTGTGGAGCGGGCGCCGGGTCAGGCCGTGTTACAGCTGCATCCTCCTGTTTCGCGCCCGGCGACTGTAGTGGCAAGCGGATGGAGCGGTTTGACTGGTGCGCCCCCATTCCTCTGGTGGGGAGAGAGGCCGTGAGTCGGTGTCGCGACATGGAGCTCTCCGCCTGTTGAATGGCGGAGGTTTCCATCAGTGCCCGGAGGTTCCGGTGAACCGCCTGCTCTTGGGGGTCGACAGGCTCCGGAAGGCCACGCAGGAGCATCGCCGTAGCGGTGATGTTCTGGCCAGCCTGAGTAAACTGTGGGGGATTGTTCCCCCTGTCCATGATGTTGCGTTGGACCTAGCGGCGCGACCCCGCTCGCCGCTCGCCGGGTTATGCGTGTGGGTCGCAGCGTGCTGCGCCGAGCGGGCCGGCGCAGGTGGCGGCTGGTTCTGCCGCCTTTGTCGTAGCTCCTCGTCGTGCTCCTGTGCACACGCGAGGGCCTCCGCACGAGGGTCCAGAGGGGTGTGAGTCTGTATAGAGGCCGCTACCACCGGCGGCTGTCCCAGGGCGGCCGCCAAAGCGCACTCCTAGGACAGAGGGTGGCTAGGTGCCACGACGTCGCCGATGCTGGAGCCATCGCTCTCAACCTCATCATCCATAAGGTTGTGGAAAGAGGCAGGAGCGTAGCCCGCCATCCCCACAAATTTGGATGTGAGAGGGGGTGGCGTCAGCATCTTTCGGAGCCCCCGTGCGAACGCGTCCACGGGGGACGCGAGGCCGTAGGGGAACCGGTCGCATGGCGGTCGCGGCGGGGACAATAGAATCCCTCCGGAGAGTCAGTAGAAGATATTAAATAGCGAGTAAAGAACAGTATGTACGTTATTCACAGTGAGGTTTGAGCCCAACGTGGCTCGGAGCGAAGCGCAGGCTCCTCATCGTTGAGGTCGCTGGGTGGGCCGGAGCCGATGGAGGGCGCTCCTCTTCCGACGGGTACTAGGACAAGTGCCTCCTTGCGAAGGCGAAGCACGCCGATCTGATCGGCGACGAAGTTTAGGCTTCCGAAGAGGAAGGTCTGGGATGGCTCGAAGACGGCAGGAACCCACATCCCAATAGGTGGGAGCATGGGAAACTCTAGCGAGCTGAAGTGAGTCGTATCGTTTGAGCCCGTCATGCCGAAGATGGAGGAAAGGTGGGCCATCTGATGACCAAAAGCGTGAACGTACAACATCCTCTCCATGGATGGCGCCAACTGTCGGTGCGAAAAGTGACCAACAAGTAAATATTTGTCGTTTTGCCGTACGTTGTGATCGGATGTGGCCTAGCAGTCAATGACACAAGGTTTATACTAGTTCAGGCAACGTGCCCTATGTCCTGCTTGAGTCGGTCGGTGACTTTATTCCTGAGGCCAGGTGCTCGAAGTTTGTTGTGGGGTTACAAACGGGTGGGAGTAAGATGGGGGTGTTAGAGGTCTGGTCGGACTCCGGACCGAAGGGCCGAGAGTGATGGGAGCTCCTACGTGAGCTAAGTATTGGAGCGTATGCTCTGTGTAGCTTTAGAAAGTCTAAAGCTAGCATAGAGTGAGTCAGAATGATACGTCTGTTGTTTTTTGTTCGTTGTCTGAATCCTCTTTTGGAGAGGGCGCATCCCCTTTTATAGATAAATGGGATGGCCTTACAAGTGAGAGAGAGTGTGTGTGTGCTACCTAGTCTTGTTGCCCACACCGTCGGGTGCAAGACGGTTTGTCGGCACCCACAATATTGTTGATGGCTAGATGCATGTGCTGGGTTCCACCGTTTTCTTCTGGTATGGCAAATGTCGGCGCCTACCATACTGTAGGACAAATGTCGGCGTCCACAACACTGTTCGTTGTTCTGACATGTCTGAAAGGTTATAAAGTACCCTTCTGACATGACCTGACAGTACTGTCCTGCAGGTGTGCAGGGTACGGTCCTCGGCATTACGGTTGACTTGAGCGCCTTGTGTTACTTGCTCCGCCTGATTCTTCGGGTCCTTACCGAGCGGGCGTCCCCGTTCGGTTGTTTCCCAGTCGGCTCTGACCGCACCGGTCGGAGAAGAGCTGTAAGCAGAGATTCGGTGTACTACCGGTCGGAGAGGCGGGTCGGAGTCGGAAGCGAGCGTCGTCCCCTCCTTGGTCAGGCCTTCCGGTCGGAGAGGTGGGTCGAAGTCGGAAGCGAGCGTCGTCCCCTCCTTGGCCAGGCCTTCCGGTTGGAGACTGGATCGCTCTTCCAGGCTCTTCCTTCGCAACGTCGTCTGCTGAGCCGAGCTTTTATTTGGGAAGCAGGTCCATTAGGGACCCTGAATTTATGAACCCGACAATTGTACTTGGTTCTTTTTTTCCTCTTTACTAAATAATGCTAGTTATCTCAAGATTTAGCGATAAAAATCTCTTAAAGATGCGCATAAAATGGGGTTTGTGCGTGTGCATTAGGGACAAGTGTGTATCGATGTATGTGGTTCTCAATGTTTGTATTGTGTTTTGGGGGAAAAAGGAAAAGAAAATTTGGACAGCATCTCGATACATTATTACATTTTATTTGAAGCCCCAATGACACTTGAACCTAGGCTTCTGGCTCAGCTTCAACTACCGGAAGTCCAAAAATGTCCAAAAATGTAAGGGGCTTTGTGGATCTTTTTATTTGGAGAAATTGAAATTTAGTAAATAAATTATGTTATTTGGCTAAGAATTTGACATTCCATCACTTTTCAAAGTTCATATGTAAGCATATCTCAAATTCATAGGATGAGAGATGAAGAATAATTCTATAAATCACAAGTCTATGTTTCTACTTTGCAACTTATAACACGCTATTTAACTCGCTCATCTACGGTAGAAATGTAATTCATAAGTATTTCTCTCGTATAGCCAACAATAATATACAAATATAATCGATATATAACTATATTAGCTTAATTAATATGGGTCTAAATTATGATTATTAAAATAAATTCAATTCCAATGATACAAACGGTTATTCTTTATGGGGCCACTCTCGGTGTCACAATATATTCCGTTACCGTTTGCAACCAAACACAATCGAAGTATGAATACTAGGTGGGCAGGCGCGCTTCGCTGCGCCCGTAGTGACTCCCAAGTCTGGGCTTCAGAAACAGTAATGCATTCAGTGGAACGAAGTACGTACTCCGTAGATGGCAAGCGTTCACACCTTTATTAATTTGCATAGGTATAATAATGAAATGAAGCGGCGCTCACTCAGCTGTACATTAGTTAGATAAGGCATTGCCACACAAATGTATTATTGTAGAGGAATAGAGCATAGTTGTAAAGATCATGGTAAGAGAGAGGTCTTATGTCGATGACATTATGTTCATTTCACTTTGACATTGAAAAAATCAATATTATTGGTAGAGAAAATTACAACTGCGACACATTGTGTGGATTAAAGGAAAACATAAGCCGAATGACGCTGGCACTGACACCTTGACTCGTAAGTAGTGCAGCAAGAATCGAACAGCAGGTACTGCATCATTTGTATTGAGTGTTCTCCATCATCTGTAATCTTCGTTTTCCAGCTGCATAGTAATTAATCCACACTTCATATCAGGACATTATTACAGCTAATCAATCATTTCTTGGACAACAAAAGTTTGGTATGTGCTGCTTAAGCTTGTTACTTTGTTAGCAATAATTGCAACATCCGTCGATAGGGAGAAAGTAAAAATCATCTTTATATTGGAGACATAAAGTTCAGGTGTCACATGAAAAGCTGATCTATCATCTATGGAACATATGGGCCTGTAACCTGATTTCAATGAACTTAAGTGAAGCTACACCAATACGGCAAATTTGTTAACCAAAACAAATTTACAGACCTTTACTGTCACATGGAAAAAAAAGGAGCAAATACCATAGACAGATTGTACATACCAATTGACTATGTTTGTCAAAATCCTAGAGTTGATAAATGACGTATTTGTGACTATTGCTGTTCCAAACAATTTGATGGTACATTAGCTATGTTTGTCAAAATCCTAGAGGGTTTTCCTTCAAATAACAAAAGATCACAATTTGTAGGATTAGTTTTTTTTGGAAACAATAGGATTCGCTAGTCAATAACATGAATACTCACTCGTCTCGTGGCAAGGAAACTAATTTGTTTTCTGCCTGAGAATCAGAGACTATGCATATGGCTATCTGGTACGGTCAACTGCAGTGAGATGTAAAATGCAAAAAAGAAGAAATGAAACGGAAAAATAAGATGTAAAATAATGAAAAGCACTAAGCAGCCTCCCGTTTACCCAAGAAACCAAGGACAAGAAGCAAGTATACCTAGATGATTCATATGTTTACTTCTTAGTTGTACGATTCATTCTTAACTTGGTTTCACAAAATGTTATAGAAGAATTAGCACCACAAACAGATAACAAAAAAACAGTTAGCCTCCGTTGGAGTACCTTGGAACATGCAAACTGCATTCTTCTGTAGACAAAGGAAATTTGACACATCGTTGCAACTTATAAGGACAGCTAGAGAGCAAGCAACGACATATGGACCAGATCTTTGTTAATATATCGATCAGTGCATGAAGCAGGTGAATCACAAGACATCAATTTGAACCCCTCCTGCAAGCCCCAGATTTCCATAATTCTCAGTGGGCTTCGAGTTTAGAAATCCCAATGTATTGTTACGTGTAACATGCGATTGACAATTTGGAGATGAGATATCCATTAAGAAACATAGCTCCAAGAAGACATGGATTTTCTCTGTTCATGGATAATGTAAAAAAAGCTCGTGGAACAATTTTGAAATCTGGAAATAAATATGTAGAGAGGGGACATGATGTACATGTACCTGGTTTGGGGATGTTCGATTGAGCGCATAGTCAGGAATGACATGGCCACATGAAAAAAAAATCCAAATAGCCTTTCTAATTTCAGTAAGTTCAGTATAATTTTATAAATCTACAACAGGGACAAAGGGGATATGCTGGCAATTTTCACAGCTTCCTCATGTCATGAACCCTTTAATTTGAAGTCACTATTCAGATTCAAAGGGGATATGCTGGCAATTTTCACAGATTCCTCAATCTTGGTGCAGGATATATGGGTAGCCTGTTTGAAAATAGAGATCTTTAGTTTCATATTAAACCTGCACTTCCAGATTTTGAAGCCACAACACAAGCGGCATGGGGGAAATTGGCTAAAGGGAGAGTGTGGCGACGTACCTGTCACTGCACCAGGCTGTGGATTCCTATTTGTCAAGCACATTAAATGAAACCCCTTAGATTAGCACAAAGCGATGACAACGCCTCATTCCAAATACATTGCATACTTGCATGTTAGTAGTGTGTATTCATGAGGAAGGCAATGGAGGAGCTGACAGTGCCAGATCAGCCGATACGTAGAGAAAAAAAAAAACTGAAGCAGATGTACACGTGCTTTCTTTTGAGATCACACATGCTGCCGACCATGTTCACAACAAAATAATGACGGGGGAGGAGAAGATTCTGTGATGAACTCACCAGATCTGGGCGGCGTGGATGGAGATGAAGATCAGTAGCATCTCAGGTCCACCACCATGTCGTCGTCGCACCGGTCGCTAGCAGGGGGCAACTGCGGCTGCGGATCGCTATGGAGCAGGTTGGGGAGGCTGATGGAGTGGAGCCTGAGGTCGACCAAGACGACGGCTACGGCTCTATGGTGGCCGCGGGGGCAGGAAGTAAGGACGCGATGACGGCGCAGAAGGCGGAGGGAGGAGGCAGCGGCTGTGCGGAAGGCAAGCGCGAGGTGCCGCGGCAACCGTATTTCACGCCACCGCCACCGCCACCGCCGTCGATGTCATCCTGGCGGCGGGGATTGATTGGAGGCGAGGAAACGGAGGAAGGGATCTGGCCCAGGAGGCCAGGACGAAACCTCCGAGGTCGAAACTCAGGCCCGGACACGCACGCGCATTGCAGCTGAGCACAGGAAGGGCGACCTCGTCAGATCCGTAAACCGTCCGCGCCGGTAGCACGGTACCGGGAGACCGGGAACAGAAACGCGGCATGGCCACGCGGCAGATGACGGCTGGGCGCCCCGTATGTGAACAGTAACCAAAGCCTTGAGAGAGCGCGGAATCTAGGAGCTTTATGGAGTTTCATATTTACATTACACAACCAATTTATGAATATATTTTTTCGGGGAACAACAGTTTATAAATTCAATCTCTAACAACTCCAAACTAGTAAAGACAACCGCCTTGTCGTCGTGCGTCACATCTTCTTCTTCTTGCTTCTGTTACAAGCCGGGTTGGCCGCGAGGCTGTTGATCCACACCTGATCGGCGACGACCGGCTCGTCGTCGTCGTTGCGGTGCCACGTCCACAGCGCGTGCGTGGCGTTCACCACCTCGAGCCGGCCGTGCCCGAAGCTGGCCTCCCGGAACGCCGAGATCGTCGGCTGCGGGTCGATGTACTTGTCCGCCAGCCCCTCCCGGTTGCCGCCGTCACCGATGGTGACGTACACGGGCGAGCACGGATCCTCCTTGCCGGCGTAGACGCGCTTGAACCTCTCGTACGCGTGGACGTGGCCCGCGAACACGGCGTCGACGCGCGCGCCGTACAACAGCGCCTCCATGGCGTCCCGCATGGCGTCGCCCTCCCCCTGGTGCGCCTCGTTGCTGTTGTACCACGGCGCGTGCACCAGCGCGAGCACGAACGCCGGCCTGCCACTCCTGCGGTCGAGCGCCGCGAGGTCGGCGCGGAGCCAGCGGAGCTGCGCGCTGCCGGCGCCGTAGTCGGTGTAGGAGCCGAGCATGAGGACGTGCACGGCGCCGCCAGCGACGTCGAAGGAGTAGTAGAGGTTGTCGCCCGACGGCGGCGCGGCGGCGGCGTAGTCGTACGGCATGCGCCACCGCGCGTTGTACGCCTTGAACGGCTTGGGCTCGATCAGCGGCAGCTTCTCGACCTCGTGGTTGCCCTGCGTCACCATCCACGGCCGCGCGCTGGCCAGCGGCTCCACGAGGCGGCCGTACGAGTCCCACCGCGACTGGACGAAGTCGGCGTAGGACAGGTCGCCCGGGAGCAGGAGCATGTCGTAGTCGGCGGCGGCGATGTGCTTCAGCGTGGAAGCCGTCCACCCCGTCTGACCGAGGTCACCTGCAACATATAGCGACGCCATTGCCGTGTCCATCAAATCACGCCATGATCGATCGAGCACTCGAGCCCAGCTGCGGCGGCACATGCACAAAATGTACAAGATTATGGGCATTTACCGATGATGACGAATTTGAAGGGGAGGGTGGCCGGCGGCGTCCGGAAGGAGAGCTCCCGCGACGGGCTGGCGCTGCAGCGGTAGTAGTAGGTGGTGCTGGGCTGGAGCGGGCCGATGACGGCGTCGTGGATGTTGCCGGAGTGGTAGAGCACGTAGGAGTAGGTCGTCGTGTTTCCGGTCGCGGAGAAGGGGTATTGGCCGGACGACGTGCCGTAGTCGACCGTCGCCGGCGCGTCGTCGTCGGTGATCCATGATACCCGCACCTTGTCAGGCCCTACCATTGATATGTGCACCTGGAGTTTCCAAGAAAAAGTGTTCAAATTCTTTGCGTTTTGCAATGACTGACGGGGAAAACGTAGGAAAGAAACAGGTGTGACTCATGATTGTGACGACCGCAGCAGAGCATTAGCCCTGATGGTCGATCGATGCATTGCCCTATCACTATCAGTAACACTAACCTAAAGCTGATTGTCATGCGTCGCCCATGATTAGTCACAATCACAAGAAACAGCAAGGCAGATAAGCGGAACCCAACCGGCACGACGTGCGTCGTCAGGGACGATACGCTACGATGACACGGGGGCGCGGCGCGGGGGATGAATGGGAAAGCAAGAAACCCGGAAGAATCCGAAAGGAGCTTCTTGTCTCTCGTCTTCTCTTCTCCCCTGTCTCTGTCAGTGGTGCGGTCACTGTCTCACTCAACCCCCGGGCCGTTCTTGATGCTAACTACTAAACAGACGCAAATAATCAGGTCAAGCTCTTTCCCAGCCCCAGCTGTGTGAACACGTACATATTTATTCAGCTATATTTGTTCCTGCTCCCTAGGAATCCAACCAAGAAACCTAATGTAAAAAAAAAAAATCCAACCAAAAATGTCGTGACAGGCACCACAATTCCTTCCTACCTTCAACTTCCCTCGTACAAGTATTATACTACTGGACGTACATACTCTATAAGCCACGCTGTATCACATGACGAAGACGAAGGACGCACGTGGGGCCACGCAGGAATGCAGGATGCTTTCTTTGATTCTTTCTTTCTGGTCGGAGTTTGACTCACTGAGTGCGGTCGCAAACAGACAATCCTTGTGTACTAATCCTAATCGATCCAGTGGTCTAGCTAATCGATCGAGTTGGACAGCAAAAAGAAACCACCCCATCGACAACGTACACGGTCACCATATGCAAGTAAGTAATTGCACTCGCACGGCGGATCATCAGTGTTCAGTAGCACAAATGGATCGGAGCAAACTTGCTGCAACAACTGAAGCGAGATCGCTGCACGAACGCAGGTTCAGTAGTGCCCAATGACATGGCAGCATTCAGAATTCAGAACCTGGTGGTGGTCAGGTTTTCCGGCTTTCCGCTAGCTCGGCGAAACACAGGCGGCCAGGGCACTGGAACCACCGAAGCACATCTTGCTTGAGAGCAGAGCGACACAGAGGAAGGCGTACCTGCTGCGGCGTCTGGCCGTCGGCGTCGTCGTCCCGGGGCAGCGACAGCGTGGCCCTGGGCGGCGGCCGAACGTACGGCGACGTCACGGCGACGGACGCGGGCAGCGCGGAGGAGGCCAGGACGAGGAGCGCCAGCGCCGCCATGCTCCGGCTTCTTGCCATGGCGGCCAATGGCACAACAACTTGTTGCTCTCGGTGTTTCCTGAATCTAAGACGGCTTTGGAGAATGCAAGCGGAAATGGAAAGTGGAGGGGAATGGCTGGCCGGCATTTATAAGAACAGCACACGAGGTCATCCAGCATCCAGCTGCCAGCTGCCTGGATGGATGTATATGATCACAAATCAATGAGGTACGATGAGTGAACGGACAACTATTTCGTCCGGCGTGTCAGGCACGAATCTGTCGTTCGCATATGCCGTTTTTTTTGTCAACCATACTAGTAGGTGACTCGTTTGTTTTGCTAATTAATGTTTTGGGCATCTGAACAAGAAACAGGGAGAGGAGGCAGAGAAGCTTTTGTTGACTGCTTGAGTGCAGCAAGAGGGAACTGCCAAACTGGGGCTGAGGGAGGGCCGTGTTTCTTCTCGGTGGGCGGCGGTTTTTGTTCCAGCCGACTAGAACAACGCCACTGATGTCAGTCACGTGTGGGTGGCTCGGCCTCGGCTGGCGGGAGATGGACCAGCCACATCAGCTTGACCAGGTAGTATATACGTACTACCACTACCAGATACGTGTCCACCTTTGACGAAACCTAGTCCACATTGGCATACGTTTTTGGTCATGTTCGGTAGGACTTATTGCTGCTGCGGCCGATTTATAGGGTTGATTTATTGTGAGAGAAAAACACTATTCCCATAACTGAAAAATAGGACTGATTCTGGCTGGTAAGCTCAAACGAACAGCATCAAATTGCCTCGTTCGAAGAATGTCCGTGAAGGGCACTGAATGGCTGTTTATCTATGGCTAAGTCCCATGTATTTTTTTAGACCATGGGATGAAGGCACAACTAACGGCCTCCTTCTACGCTAATATTAGTTGTTACTATTAACTAGTTCGGTCCAACCAGTGAAATATTTATTAGTGACATCTGTTTTTACCAACTAGAAGAAGCTTAGTGAGTAATTGTTAGCTTTATGGTCTAAATAGGGCCTTAGTTTTTTGTGTGTGTGTGAATGGAGATTATTGTTTCTGCCGACTAGAAGAAGGTCAGTGACGTCTGTCACGTGTCACCGCTGGCGGGAGATCGGCCAGCAACAATTGCTTGACCAGGTACGAGGCACACGTGGCCAGTGTCCACGTCAAAACCTAGTCCACTTTGGCATCACCATGCAATTGCCTCCCTTCAAGAACATCTAGGTAAGGTCTTGTTTGGATGTAGTCGGATTCGTATTGATTCATATGTATTATGATGGATTGGAGTGAAAGTTGAACTAAATTTTACCCCAATCCAACCCAACGCACGTGGATTAAGGTGAATTCGATAACATACAAACAAAGCCTAAATGATTTTTTTTGTTAGCGCTATTGCTAAGTTTTTTTTTACTACTGGTCTTTTTGGCCGACATCCATCTATTAGCTACGTAATGCAGTATTTTTATAGTAATAACTATATATATCAATATCAATCAATCAATCTACCCCCTCGGTCTCAAAAAGAGTAATTCTCGCTTCCTAAAAAGTCAACAACTTTTAACTTTGACCAAATATATTTAAAAAATATTAATATTTATGATACAATCAATCAATCTACTCCATCTGTCCCTAAAAAGAGTCATTCTCGCTTCCAAAAAGTTATTAACTTTTAACTTTGACCAAATATATTTAATAAAATATTAATATTTATGGTACATAATTAGTATTATTATGTAGATCGTTGAATATATTTTTATAATAAACTTATTTGAAGATATAAATATTACATGTATTTTCTATAAACATAGTTAAAGTTAAGAAAGTTTGACCAACACGATTTCGGTAGCAACTCTTTTTTAAGGACGGAGAGAGTAGCCAGAATGTCAACGACATATTAGCTGGATGATTATTCTTGACATTTATCACTTCCGTTCATCAATCGACAGCACGGCGGATACATGGCCACGATTTGGTTGTTTGGCTCGCTGTGAATTGGACGCCAACACTTTCCCATTCTGATGCATTTGCTGCACGACAGCAGGGAATTATCCATGTGCCAAACTAGTTAACTTCCATTTTCGGCTAAATTCTTAAGTGTTATCTTGTCGTACGTAACAGACACATGCAACAAGAGATTTTCGAAAGCTAGCAGGCTAGCTAGGTGGTACCAGAAGATCTCATCGCGAAAATGGAAAATCTTTTGGCATCCGACGTCATCTCGATCTGTTCAAGCGGCACAGCTTGCTTCTTCATGCCAGGGGATGAAAGTTTTCTATTTTCCACGTCAACTTCTTTAGATAAAGGAAAATTTTATCTCGGTATATAACTTAACCACAGCATTCTAGAGAAAAGCTAATAATTAAGAAGATGCCAACAAACAGCACAAGTTTCTTGCCACATACAACAAACGAAATTTTGCCACTAGGATTGAGGTCTAGAGCAACTCAAGAACCACTCTATATTCTTTCTTATCGGTAGAAATAGAGATTTTAGTGAAAAAATACTCTTCAACAACCTTTTTTAATTAGATCTCTAGATATTGACATTCTCTATTTCAGATTTTTCGCTAGCCAAAGATGGAGAGCAAAATTTACACTCTAGAGTATGCACAAGATATAGAAAAGCTATTGAAGGGTGAAAAGATATAGAGAATGATTTTTATTGAAATAATTCTCTAAATGATGATTTAGAGAGTGGGTTTAAAAAAAAAGACTCTTGGAGATACTCAATAATAGTACCTTCATCCTATAAAAGATGCAATTCTAGATTGGATCAAGTCAAAGTAACTTATGTTTGATGTTCTGAATTTATGAAAATAATATCAATATTTTAAGATTATAAATAGGTATATTAAAAAAATATCATAAAATCTATTACATGGATTTATATATTTTTATATAGATTTAGTTAAGATTAAGATTATTTTTTACACAAATAAAATCAAGATAGTTTGGCTGAGGGAGTGATAGATATCCAACCATGAAGATGCAAAAGGGCATAGGGCTTGGTATGGCGGCTATCACGAGTACCCTTCTCTTTCTATCTTTTCTGCTGCCGGTCGCCATTAAAAAAACTTGTTTGAGCTGACAGCCAACTGTCGGGAGACCGAGGCAAAGAAAGGAACAAGGGCAGCATTGGGCCGAACCGAGTGGCAAAACATAATGTGGCAATTGCGCTGTAGCATCCGATTTTAAGAACGAAATTTCCTTTAATCACAGCTAATTAGAGCTATAACCAAGAAGTTATGAATTAAACAAGATTTTCTTTAATAAAATAATAGATTAAATCTAACCTTGAATTTCAAAAGTTAAAAACATGTTTAATAATAGGATGAACATGTAGATTACGCAATTACGAATCTAACGCAACTTGAACGGGTCAAATCAGAGTTAAAACGGAGAAGTTATGGCCTAAAGAAAACTAGTGGCAAAACTGTAAATAGATGAAAACGTATTTTGAATCTACTAGAAAGAAACTACGCTTCCAGAATAGGAAAATGTATTCTGTGAGTACGCCATGGACTGTGGGTTCTATTTAGGTAAAACTGAGGGTCTCTTTTGCAAAAATCGCAGCGACAGGGTATGGTTGGATTTGAGCCGTCGGATCGAGATTGGACGGTGGGGATTAGAAGAGGGAGGGAGAGAGATGAGCGGACCGTGGGTTGATTTAGTAAAAGTCGGGGTCTCTTTAGCAAAAAGGCGACGAAAAGGATACGTTCTAATCTGATCCGTTGATTGTGGATCTGACGGTTGGAATCGAAGGGAGGGATGAGGTCACCGGCGCACAGGGAGCTGACGGCGGCGCCATGGCCGGAGAGCAGAGGACCTTGCCGGCGTACTTGGGGAAGGACCTACGGCCACGGCGTAGTGAACCGAGAGCACGGGAAGAAAGAGGAAAACAAGGCGAACTCACCACGGCAATCGGTGACGGCGTGAAGAGGATGGAGGCGGCGCGGTGCTTGGCGACGACAGCGGTTAAGGTTTCGAGCTCGGCGGTGGCGCTGTAGCTAGGAGAGCGAGGCGGCTGCTCTAGGGTTATGCGGGGGAAAACGACGTGGAGCGGGCACTATTTATGGCCGGGGGAGCGACATGGGGAACACGGCAACCAGCGTCACGGGGCGAAGGCGGAGTCCTGCAGCGGCAGAGTCCGCTTCGGGTACGCGAGGTAGAGGACGGCACGAGGTAGGAGACGACCGACAGGTGGGTCCCACCGATCAACGACTGCGCGCGGTGAGGAGGCGGGGCGCGTCCGCACGGTGCTGGGTCGTGATGGCGCACTGGGCCGCGGGTGAAGGGAAGAGGTAGCTGCTGGGCCGCGCGGCGCTCTGGGCCAAGCGGGGAAGGAGGAGGTGAGAGCAGGCCAGGCCTTGCGCGTGCGGGCCGGCGGTGAGAGAGGCGCGAGCGCGCTGGCTGAGGGAGAGAGAGAGAGCAGGCCTTTGGCCAGATGAGAGAAAGGATTTTTTAATTTCTTTTCCTTTTATTTCAAAATCATTTTGAATCATTTTCAAAAGCACTTTGAAACACTTTGAATTTAGACCAAAACCACTCATTACAAAAATACAAATGCACCGGCATGTAAGCTCAAACATGTTGCTACCTTGTGATAAATTTTAATTCAATGAAAAATTTATTATTTTTCCTATGTTTTTATGAGCACACAAATTCAAAATTAATTCAATTTCCTTCTATTTCAAAAGGAGCAATTTTTAGGGTGTTACATGGGCCAACTCTATGGGCTCGGTTTTTTTTTGGTCAATAATGGACAACTCCTCGTCTGCCCATGAACCATAAACTTTGGCCCCTTTCCTATAATACTGTGCAACAGGCAAATGGGTGAAAGAACCTTAGCATCCTCTCATGCTAGGCAACAACTCCAGCAAGACCCTAAACCAGCTTCTCTTTATTATTTATAAAGGCTGCTTGCTGATGGGCAAGAAAACGCATTCAAGCTCGGGATCTATATTTCGGTCCTCAAAAGTAGGTCTTTAAATTCCCCCATCAAACTCTCATTCTTGGGGGGCTTTTGAGGGGCCCTTAAATCTATTTCCATATGGTTGCAATTCATGTGCCCGTCCACTCCCTCTCCAGTTGCAACGGTCCTCCTTGCTGCCATCTCCGAGCCTCAAATCCGGCACCCCCGTTCACTCTCTCCCGGTACAAATCTGACCTCCCCCAGTGCTGACCTCCCTCATTCTCAGCGGCTCGGCTCCCTCTCCTCCAAAGCAGACATCTTTCCCCTCACACCAGCGCGAACACCTTTTCCCTTGACACGAGCACGCCCTCCCCATGCCGCCATGCGGACATCGTCCCCTCTTCGACGTGGACACTGTCCCGGCACAGCCTCCACACCCGGTGTCCCCTCACCCGGCACAGCAGACACCGAAGCCATGGTGATTAAAAATGTGTATTTACAACCTTAAAAATGCAAATGTCTTTTAATGACTAAATTTGTTCATAAATTTAGGATTAACAATGGGTCAAGACTTATGTTTTTGCTCCCTTTCTCTTTGTATTCTCTACTATCGAGTTGTAATAGACTTCGATTTTCCATCGTATTATATTAGAAGTTTCCTCTTTGTATGGTACCTTGGTGTATCTTCAATATATATGTTTAGTCGGGGATATTAGCATGAGTTAGATCAAGCTCTTGTTGTAACTCATATGTGGTTAATTAATGAATCTATTTTTTTTAAATGATTTATTAGTTATGGTAATTTTTATAAGTTAAACGTTGGTATTTATCTTATCTTTTATTAAAAAAACTCTTGTTTTGTATTTTTAATGTAAATATGGATTCTAGATCCTAAATTGCGTCTTACTTATAAACTGTCATTTCATTTTGCAACCTCAGCAGTTAAGATGTTCAATTTTCTCCACCAACAAACTATGTGTATATATAGTAGTATATTTTATTTTACATAAACAGAATGCTTAGGATTAAACTATCATTATAAATATTTTAAATATTTCAGCCAAAACCTATAAATTTTTGTAAAACAACAACTCACACTAATTTATTGTCACGAAGTATTAGTACTTAGCTCCCTCCTCTTAGAATATAACTATTTATAGCATCGAAATTTTGCCTCACAAGACGTTAGGTGGCATGCCTCTTTTAAGTAGACATTTCACAGAGATAGGCCTCTTACGACGTCCTTTCTGTAAATGTATTAATAAACATGGATGTTCTAAGTGTGTTATCTCTGTAAATTTGCAGAGGTGGCGCCGGGCCTGTCAATTTGCACAGGCGGTGCTCAAGACCGGCTGCCTCCTAAGTTAATCAACAAGTTTGTCTCCACAAATCCAGTTCATTCCCAAAACAAATACGCTATTGAAGATCTCGCCTTTGATGCTTCTAGAGAAATCTTTTTGCAAGCCTGCAACCAATGTGCCGTTAGATGCAGCCAGCATTGTGTCGTGCCTGGCCCATAGCTGCAAGAATGCAACCAATGTGCCGCTGCCGGACTGACTTCCTGGACCGGCTTGACCAGTGCATGGTAAGCCCAACAAAGGCCTTAATCCAACAAGGCAAGTTTCAGTTTCAGGGGCCCAGGCAGGGGAGTTAAGGCCCTGTTTGATCCACCTGACTAACAGCTAGTTATCTAAGAAAGAGTCCGTTTGGATGACCTAGAACTATTTGCTAGCTCTAGCTAAAAATGTTAGCTAAAAATTAGCTATGGAGTGCTTATACCCCCAACTAAAAGTTCTATAGATAACTAAACATATGTTATATTATTGCCCTATTAGATCAAACTAGATGGGTTTCCAATAGAGTTCCCTATTCATTTTATTCAGTTGGCATAATTATTAGTTTACCAAGTGACTTTAAAGGAGCTTTTTGGAGATGTTTATATCCAAAAGCTCCTTAATATTTACTTGGTACATCAATGATTATATCAAGTGAATAAAATTAACCGGGAGTTCCTTTTTAGATTTATTGAATAGTTAACTTCACAAAGACCATAATGGGCCGTTTGGATCCCTCCATTTTGGAGGAATTAAAATCTACTTAATGGATTAGACTATTTGGCTTGGAATTTGACATTCCATAACTTTCCCAAGCTCACAAATAAGCCGATCACAAATTCATAAGGTGGGAGATGGAAATGGATTCTATAAATTACTATGTTATAATTCTACTCTCAAACTTATAGTACACTCTTTAACTCACTTCCCTACAATAGAAATGTAACATATAAGTATATCCCTTATATGCCTAACAATAAATATACAGATATATTCCATATACAACTATATTAGCTTAATTAATCTATGTCTAAATTATAATTATTATAATGAATTCAATTCAAGGATCCAAACGGGCTGTAACACCCTCGGTGTTACGCTGCACAACATTTTGCTAAAACAATGCATGAGCATCATATTTATGTGTGAATGTATGTAATATAGGGTGTAAAGCATTGAACGTAACTTGAAACGTTCATCGGAAACGCGGAACGAATGTTATATTTAATGTCGCGTTATATCACTTAGGGTTTTAAACGAATTTTTATGGAACGAAAATGTTATAGAACGCATGTACGAAACTTTAATAAAGTTTGTAGTATAAGCTTCATAGGTGACGATGAAATACTTGCGGTCGAGAACGAAATTCACTAGCTAGTGTATCGAATAGCATGGAAATCGAATTCGACGAGACTTAGTCGAATTTCCTAAGTCGGACAACACTTTGACGAAGCTAGGTTCGGCAATTTTTGTAGAAGAATCGGGCTAAGTAGTGGTATGGTCTTAGGGTTTGTTTTAGTAGCTTGACATGCCTTCTTGAGAATGGAATAGGTGGTTTAGCAATTGAAGCTTTGAGTTGAATTTTTGGAACGCTTTAAAAAGCGTGCATGATGCATTTCCAGACGGTTGCAGCGTCTGGGTGCGGTCACCGTGCTTTCGGGCTTTTCGGCGTCGCCGCGCGCCCGGCCACTAACGCGACGCGCCGCAGACGCTGTGCCACCACGCTGGCGATCCCGCCATCGGCTCTGGCTGGCAGCCATCGCCACCGCTTGCCGCCGCTTTGCCCTGTCTCTGCCTGCATTGCGTCGTGTCCTCGCACTGCTCGCGCCGCGTCCGCCTGGGTCGCTCTGCCATCATCGTCGCGTCCGCCTGGCCGATCGGCTGCCTCGCGCTCGCCTGCGTGGAACCGTGCGCGTGTGGCCACACTTGGCCTGCTGCGGCCGGCACATTGCCCTGCCCGCACGTCGCCTTGCCGCGCATGGGCTTGCCCTGCCTACATTGCCATCACATCCGCGCTCGATGCGACGCTGCGCTGCTGCCTCCACAGACTGGCGCCATCCACTGCGGCGCACAGGGCCAAGCCGCCAACGGTTTGCGAGTTATGGCAATGTGGCCAACCATCCTGAGCGCGTTTGGTTGCTTCCCCAGCGGCCTGTAGCACGTGCGCGATTGTGCACTGAGTTGATATCCACGTCCTGCCACGGCAGCGATGAGCCAAGCCATGACTGCCTTCCCTGTTCCTCTGTCGCCATGGTCGCCGGACCTGCGCCTTTAATTTGGCTTGGTGGAGTCGCCTCGGTCCAATTAACTCAGTCCACGGCTTCGCAGTGTAGTCAGCCAGCCAGCCGACCCCATCGCGCCGTGATCCTTGTTGTGCCATGCTCCAATTTGGAGCTTTGCTCCCGCCAGGTCGTTAAGACCGTCGTGGCACACGTCGACGGCAAGGCCCCTACTCCAGTGCTGCTCGCGTTCATTTCATTGCACCACCAACTTCGCCTCCACCTACTCATCACCCTGCGCACCCTTGCCAGGTTGCTACCACCTCCTAGCCACCCCTGACGTAGTCTTGCCACCGCAGCGCACCACCGCACCATCCGTGCGCACGTGGCCAGCTTGGCTCGGGCTGCCTCCGGTCGAATCGCCACCTCATCTAGGTTCGTGGTGAGTGCCTAGAACTCACTCGCTGCCCTATTTACTCTGGCGTTGTTGTAACTCACCGGAACGCCACCGCCTTGTTGCAGGAGCTCTGCCGTCATGGACCGGCCTTACTACGGCGTACTGGCTCGTGCTTTCTTCGCCCAGTGCTTCGCGTTCACGCCTAGGCAGGTATCGGCTCCTTAGATAGGGCGGGGAAGGGCTGGTAATGCTTGAGGAGTACATTGTGTACTCAGGGTTTATTTACCCCTGTTGCAGGTAATGCTTGAGGAGTAGCCGTTGTGTGAAGAATTCTTCTGGTGGGCACAGACGAATCATTGTTCGTTATCGATAGATGTGTATTTTCATTCCACTGTTTAATTTTCCGCACTCTGAATTTGGTTCTGTAATAATATTTTTCTAAGAACTCTAGATGTATGAAATGGATTAAGTATTGTAACTCGTTCTCATTATTGGATCATTGGGGAAAATGTGGACTATTCGGGCTCTCCCTCGGGGTGTGCTCGACAGAACTCGCCTGTTGTAGCTTGCTTTCAGGGTGCTTAGTGTCTGGTGGAAGACGAGCGCCTCCGTAAGTGCATTATTTCGGACGGTTCTGCCACAGTTGGTACCAGAGCCAATAATGAGTTTACGAGTTTCATCACTCTTTTCTAAAACTTAAAATTTGACCAACAAAAGTTTTATGAAAAGTAGGATGTGATAAATTTATCTAAATAAGTATAAGCCCTAACAATATAGTCTATCTAGGATAGCGGCACTGGTTTTATCTAATCAGTTTTCTGCAGGTACACTGACTTACGTTGCGTAAGAAATTGCTTAGCATACGGAAAGTGAGTGTGCGATGTGCCGAAATTTTGTGAATGCCGCTATATTCTGGCTTGAGTGAGCGTACAGGCCGATGCATGCATCATGATAATAGAATCTTGCTTAAACTAAATTCCCCTACACGTATAAATTAGATTAGTAAATTGATAGGATAAATTAAAAGAATGCTTTAATAAACGTCTTATCATTTCTTTAATCCCTTGTTTTTGATCTGGAGGGTTGTTCTAAATGGATGGTTCCTATCTCTTACAGATGAACCTGAGGTCCGGTCGCGGGAGCACCAGTGCTCGGGCAGGCCACGGTCTTGGCGAAGGCCAAGGTGAAAGTGGCCGGGGCAATGAGCACGGCAACAGGGAGAGCCATGAGGCTCCACCACTGGCTACTCCTCCACCACCACCGCCTCCGATGACTCATGCAAAGATGGTAGCGGAAATGTTGGCTGCTCACCACGAGTCAGCCCCGTGCCATGGAGCTGCTGGCACAGGCTATCGGTGGCTTCGCTCGTGGAGGCCACGGGGGTGGTGGCCACGGTCCTAAGGGACCCTGCTCTTATCAGGATTTCTTAAAGATGCACCCACCCATGTTCCCACCGACGGCTAAGCCCCTGGATACGGAGCATTGGCTTCGCATTCTGGCCCGTTTGGATCCCTCCATTTTGGAGGAATTGAAATCTACTTAATGGATTAGACTATTTGGCTTGGAATTTGACATTCCATAACTTTCCCAAGCTCACAAATAAGCCGATCACAAATTCATAAGGTGGGAGATGGAAATGGATTCTATAAATTACTATGTTATAATTCTACTCTCAAACTTATAGTATATTCTTCAACTCACTTCCCTACAATAGAAATGTAACATATAAGTATATCCCTTATATGCCTAACAATAAATATACAGATATATTCCATATACAACTATATTAGCTTAATTAATCTATGTCTAAATTATAATTATTATAATGAATTCAATTCAAGGATCCAAACGGGCCCTAAGGAATTTCACATGAATGATACAGGAATTTCACAGGAACCGATTCATTTTCACGAGAAAATCGCAGCCCACGTTCCTAAAGGGGTCTAAAACCGGTGCTTGGGGGTACGAAAACTGCAGAGGAGGGGTGACCCAGCCAGATAGCAAGCATGGA
Source organism: Miscanthus lutarioriparius (assembly GCA_904845875.1). Lineage (NCBI taxonomy): Eukaryota > Viridiplantae > Streptophyta > Magnoliopsida > Poales > Poaceae > Miscanthus > Miscanthus lutarioriparius. The sequence continues at coordinate 50,626,090 of CAJGYO010000015.1, forward strand.
AGACAGAATAATTTAGAAAGTTTTTTTTGCAAGTTTTAGGAGATAGTATTACATTCCTTGCTATGCCCAATAATGGAAGGTAACGATATAAGCATTAATATTATGTATTTCCTTGCGCGCCGACAAATTTCCTTGTGCGTCGGCAATTGTCAACGGGCAGACAATGCACTAGGTCCTGTTCGGAACGCATGAATTTTGTAGCAGTCATGCAGGAATTTCATAGTAATCAATTCAATTTCACAGAAAAACATGCTATTTGACTTAGAATTTGACATTCCATAACTTTCCCAAGCTTATAAATAAGCCTATCTCAAATTTATAAGGTGGGAGATGGAAATGGATTATATAGATTACTATGTTATAATTCTACTCTCCAACTTATAGCACACTGTTCAACTCACTTCCCTACAATAAAAATATAACATATAAGTATATCCCTTATATGCCTACCAATAAATATACACATATATTCCATATACAACTATATTAGCTTAATTAATCTATATCTAAATTATAATTATTATAATGAATTCAATTCAAGGATCCAAACGGGCCCTAAGGGATTTCATAGGAATGATACTTGAATTTCACATGAACCAATTCATTTTCACGAGAAAATCGCAGCCCGCGTTCCTAAAGAGGTCCAAAACCGGTGCTTGGGGGCACGAAAGCTGCAGAGGAGGGGGCACCCAGCCAGATAGCAAGCATGGAAGACAGAATGAATTAGAAATTTGTTTTTTTTGCAAGTTTTAGGAGATAGTATTACATTGCTTGCTATGCCCAATAATGGAAGATAACGATATAAGCATTAATATTATGTATTTCCTTTGGCGTCGGCAATTGTCAACGGGCAGACAATGCACTAGGTCCTGTTCGGAACGCATGAATTTTGTAGCAGTCATGCAGGAATTTCATAGTAATCAATTCAATTTCACAGAAAAACATGCTATTTGACTTAGAATTTGACATTCCATAACTTTCCCAAGCTTATAAATAAGCCTATCTCAAATTTATAAGGTGGGAGATGGAAATGGATTATATAGATTACTATGTTATAATTCTACTCTCCAACTTATAGCACACTGTTCAACTCACTTCCCTACAATAAAAATATAACATATAAGTATATCCCTTATATGCCTACCAATAAATATACACATATATTCCATATACAACTATATTAGCTTAATTAATCTATATCTAAATTATAATTATTATAATGAATTCAATTCAAGGATCCAAACGGGCCCTAAGGGATTTCATAGGAATGATACTTGAATTTCACATGAACCAATTCATTTTCACGAGAAAATCGCAGCCCGCGTTCCTAAAGAGGTCTAAAACCGGTGCTTGGGGGCACGAAAGCTGCAGAGGAGGGGGCACCCAGCCAGATAGCAAGCATGGAAGACAGAATGAATTAGAAATTTGTTTTTTTTGCAAGTTTTAGGAGATAGTATTACATTGCTTGCTATGCCCAATAATGGAAGATAACGATATAAGCATTAATATTATGTATTTCCTTTGGCGTCGGCAATTGCCAACGGGCAGACAATGCACTTGGTCCTATTCGGAACGTAGGAATTTTGTAGCAGTCACGCAGGAATTTCATAGTAATCAATTCAATTTCACAGAAAAACACGCTATTTGGCTTGGAATTTGACATTCTATAACTTTTCCAAACTCACAAATAAGCCTATCTCAAATTCATAAGTTGGGAGATAGAAATTGATTTTATAAATTACTATGTTATAATTCTACTCTTCAACTTATAGTACACTCTTCAACTCACTTCCCTACAATAGAAATGTAACATATAAGTATATCCTTTATATGCCTAACAATAAATATATAAATATATTTCATATACAACTATATTAGCTTAATTAATCTATGTCTAAATTATAATAATTATAATAAATTCAATTCAAGGATCCAAACTGGCCCTAAGGAATTTCACATGAATGGTACATGAATTTCACAGAAATCAATTCATTTTCACTAGAAAATCGCAGCCCGCGTTCCTAAATGGGTCTAAAACCGGTGCTTGGGTGCACAAAAACTGCAGAGGGGGCACCCAGCCATACGGCAAGCATGGAAGACAATGAATTTGAAAGTTGTTTTTTTTGCAAGTTTTAGGAGATAGTATTACATTTCTTGCTATGCCCAATAATGGAAGGTAAAGATATAAGCATTAATATTATGTATTTCCTTGGGCGCCGGCAATTGTCAACGGGCAGACAATGCACTAGGTCCTGTTCGGAACGCATGAATTTTGTAGCAGTCACGTAGGAATTTCATAGTAATCAATTCAATTTCACATAAAAACATGCTATTTGACTTGGAATTTGACATTCCATAACTTTCCCAAGCTTATAAATAAGCCTATCTCAAATTCTTAAGGTAGAAGATGGAAATGGATTATATAGATTACTATGTTATAATTCTACTCTCCAACTTATAGCACACTGTTCAACTCACTTCCCTACAATAAAAATATAACATATAAGTATATCCCTTATATGCCTACCAATAAATATACACATATATTCCATATACAACTATATTAGCTTAATTAATCTATATCTAAATTATAATTATTATAATGAATCCAATTCAAGGATCCAAACGGGCCCTAAGGGATTTCATAGGAATGATACAGGAATTTCACATGAACCAATTCATTTTCACGAGAAAATCGCAGCCCGCGTTCCTAAAGAGGTCTAAAACCGGTGCTTGGGGGCACGAAAGCTGCAGAGGAGGGGGCACCCAGCCAGATAGCAAGCATGGAAGACAGAATGAATTAGAAATTTGTTTTTTTTTGCAAGTTTTAGGAGATAGTATTACATTGCTTGCTATGCCCAATAATGGAAGATAACGATATAAGCATTAATATTATGTATTTCCTTCGGCGTCGGCAATTGCCAACGGGCAGACAATGCACTTGGTACTATTCGGAATGCAGGAATTTTGTAGCAGTCACGCAGGAATTTCATAGTAATCAATTCAATTTCACAGAAAAACACGCTATTTGGCTTGGAATTTGACATTCTATAACTTTTCCAAACTCACAAATAAGCCTATCTCAAATTCATAAGTTGGGAGATAGAAATTGATTTTATAAATTACTATGTTATAATTCTACTCTTCAACTTATAGTACACTCTTCAACTCACTTCCCTACAATAGAAATGTAACATATAAGTATATCCTTTATATGCCTAACAATAAATATATAAATATATTTCATATACAACTATATTAGCTTAATTAATCTATGTCTAAATTATAATTATTATAATAAATTCAATTCAAGGATCCAAACTGACCCTAAAGAATTTCACATGAATGGTACATGAATTTCACAGGAATCAATTCATTTTCACTAGAAAATCGCAGCCCGCATTCCTAAAGGGGTCTAAAACCGGTGCTTGGGTGCACAAAAACTGCAGAGGAGGGGGCACCCAGCCATACGGCAAGCATGGAAGACAATGAATTTGAAAGTTGTTTTTTTTGCAAGTTTTAGGAGATAGTATTACATTTCTTGCTATGCCCAATAATGGAAGGTAAAGATATAAGCATTAATATTATGTATTTCCTTGGTCACCGGCAATTGTCAACGGGCAGACAATGCACTAGGTCCTGTTCGGAACGCATGAATTTTGTAGCAGTCACGAAGGAATTTCATAGTAATCAATTCAATTTCACAGAAAAACATGCTATTTGACTTGGAATTTGACATTCCATAACTTTTCCAAGCTTATAAATAAGCCTATCTCAAATTCATAAGGTGGGAGATGGAAATGGATTCTATAGATTATTATGTTATAATTCTACTCTTCAACTTATAGTACACTGTTCAACTCACTTCCCTACAATAAAAATATAACATATAAGTATATCCATTATATGTCTACCAATAAATATACAAATATATTTCATATACAACTATATTATCTTAATTAATCTATGTCTAAATTATAATTATAATAATGAATTCAATTAAGGATCCAAACAGGCCCTAAGGAATTTCACAGGAATGATACAGGAATTTCACATGAACCATTTCATTTTCACGAGAAAATCGCAGCCCGCGTTCCTAAAGAGGTCTAAAACCGGTGCTTGGGGGCACGAAAGCTGCAGAGGAGGGGGCACCCAGCCAGATAGCAAGCATGGAAGACAGAATAGATTAGAAATTTGTTTTTTTTTCAAGTTTTAGGAGATAGTATTACATTGCTTGCTATGCCCAATAATGGAAGATAACGATATAAGCATTAATATTATGTATTTCCTTCGGCGTCGGCAATTGCCAACGGGCAGACAATGCACTAGGTCCTATTCGTAACGTAGGAATTTTGTAGCAGTCACGCAGGAATTTCATAGTAATCAATTCAATTTCACAGAAAAACACGCTATTTGGCTTGGAATTTGACATTCCATAACTTTTCCAAGCTCACAAATAAGCCTATCTCAAATTCATAAGTTAGGAGATAGAAATGAATTTTATAAATTATTATGTTATAATTCTACTCTTCAACTTATAGTACACTCTTCAACTCACTTCCCTACAATAGAAATGTAATATATAAGTATATCCCTTATATGCATAACAATAAATATATAAATATATTTCATATACAACTATATTAGCTTAATTAATATATATCTAATTTATAATTATTATAATAAATTCAATTCAAGGATCCAAACCGGCCCTAAGGAATTTCACATGAATGATACATGAATTTTACATGAATCAATTCATTTTCGCTAGAAAATCGCAACCCGCTTTACCTAAAGGGGTCTAAAACCGGTGCTTGGGTGCACAAAAACTGCAGAGGAGGGGGCACCCAGCCATACGGCAAGCATGGAAGACAATGAATTAGAAAGTTGTTTTTTTGCAAGTTTTAGGAGATAGTATTACATTTCTTGCTATGCCCAATAATGGAAGGTAAAGATATAAGCATTAATATTATGTATTTCCTTGGGCGCCGGCAATTGTCAACGGGCAGAAAATGCACTAGGTCCTGTTCGGAACGCATGAATTTTGTAGCAGTCACGTAGGAATTTTATAGTAATCAATTCAATTTCACAGGAAAACATGCTATTTGACTTGGAATTTGACATTCCATAACTTTCCCAAGCTTATAAATAAGCCTATCTCAAATTCATAAGGTGGGAGATGGAAATGGATTATATAGATTACTATGTTATAATTCTACTCTCCAACTTATAGCACACTGTTCAACTCACTTCCCTACAATAAAAATATAACATATAAGTATATCCCTTATATGCCTACCAATAAATATACACATATATTCCATATACAACTATATTAGCTTAATTAATCTATATCTAAATTATAATTATTATAATGAATTCAATTCAAGGATCCAAACGGGCCCTAAGGGATTTCATAGGAATGATACATGAATTTCACATGAACCAATTCATTTTCACGAGAAAATCGCAGCCCGCGTTCCTAAAGAGGTCTAAAACCGGTGCTTGGGGGCACGAAAGCTGCAGAGGAGGGGGCACCCAGCCAGATAGCAAGCATGGAAGACAGAATAAATTAGAAATTTGTTTTTTTTTTGCAAGTTTTAGGAGATAGTATTACATTGCTTGCTATGCCCAATAATGGAAGATAACGATATAAGCATTAATATTATGTATTTCCTTGGGCGTCGGCAATTGCCAACGGGCAAACAATGCACTTGGTCCTATTCGGAACGCAGAAATTTTATAGCAGTCACGCAGGAATTTCATAGTAATCAATTTAATTTCACAGAAAAAACACAGGCACGTAGAAAATTTCTCGCATTCCATACACATCTGGAACTGCAATTGCTTGGTATTTCCGTATAGGTACGCCCGATGGCCACAAGCTATGGGTTGATGATTTGATTGCTGGACGCCAAAATTTTTGCCTGGTGGATTCTCTGCATCGAAGAACTAACAGTAGTGAATATCCATGCCAAAAACTAGAACTTGTTCGTTCGGACAAAAAGTCTGGATTGTACGTTATCGTGCTGTGAAAATTGCAATGAAAAATTAGCGTGAATGTCCATGCCAAAAACTAGAACTTGTTCGGACAAAGTCTGGAATACATGTTATCGTGCTGTGAAAAACGCAATAAGAAATTTGCGATCGCTAACTGTAACTGGTACCAGAAGATGTCATCGACATCGATCATCACGATCTGTACAGCAGGACTTGCTTGTTCGTGTAAACAGGCAAACAGCCACATGTTTAGACGATGGACACAAGGCCCAGGGGATGAAGTTTTCGTTGCTCTTTTGTCACCTTTTTCCGGGTAGATAGGTCGATTTTGAGGAATACTACTCGCCTGTTACTTGGTATGGTGAAAAAGTACAAATCCTACTAGTATTTAACGACGGGCTATATGGGTCTTCCGCCGCCTGTGTCCCTTTAGAGGATGAGACGTGATAGCTAAACAGCCATTACTTTTAATAAGTCATTAGTGACGCCTCCTAGGTGGCGGCCACGACTTTAACCATCACTAGTTTGCTATGTATGGCCTATCACCCGATCCTTCAACAACACTAATGTGCTATATATGTGCATTATTATATTGTTATTACATTTCCTTCCATTACTAGTTTAAGTTTTCGCACGCAATGAATAAGATGAAGAAATTTAAAAACCAAACTCATGTTACTACAAGTTGATGCTAAATTAAATACAAACCAAAGCTTGAGTTGTCGCTCAAACAACGTTAGAAAGAAAGGGAAAAAATAACGAGCGTATATGCAGTAATTCAGGGGAAACAACATGTGCTTTAGCAATGGAGATTCCATATACTCTCTAGTCTTTCTGAAATGTAGGGCCTGCTCGGTTAACTTTTAAATTTTGCTAAGGCAATAATTTGGCAACCAAAAGTTAGACACAAATATTTATCACAGATTTGGCAAGCTAAACATAAGGTATTGGCAATTTTGGGTAGCCAACCAAAAAATTTGGATTATCTACAGTTTTGGCAACTAAATTTTAGGTACCAACCAACCAGGCCGGTAAAAAGCCATCTCATGTGGAATAAGCCGGCAAGGCATTCCCCACTAGGCTACTGCAGTACAGGAAACCGAAGAATCAAGATGGGGATATCCTGCGGTACCATCCGATATTTTAACCCATCCATCCAAATCCAAATCCTGTGTTGAGATCTTCACAAAAGTGACCCCTAACACGTGGAGCACTGGAATGGAATAGGATAACGCTAATCCTGCCTCTTGGGTGCCACGAAGGGGCAAATGGACGCACGCAATAACTCCATCGGCCCACAGTTCAGCAGGCTTAATTCGTCAGACAATCAGACCGGTAACAGTGGAGCTGTTGCGTCACCTCCGATCTCTGAGACTAATTTAGAGTATTAAATATAAATTAATTATAAAACAAATTACACATAGATTAATTTGCGAGACGAATCTATTAAGTCTAATTAGTCCATGATTTGACAACATGTTGCTGCAGTGCCACATGTGCTAATGATGAATTAATTAGGCTTAATAAATTCATCTCGTAAATTAGTCTTTATCTGTGTAATTAGTTTTATAATTAGCTTATATTTAGTCTCCGTAGTTAGCATCTGATTGTCCGATGTAACATTTCGTATATACCCTAGTTATGTACTGGGTCCTGTGTACACCACGTTACCCTACGTCCTTATTTTCAAGCTTTGGGTGCTTTGCATGTCCCCGTGTCTACGTACACCGGCGAAAGTAATGCTGATGTATGGCTCTCTATACCAGCCTCAACGACGATGATGTCTTTATGTCTTTAGGTGTCGTTATCCTCCTCTGAGGCCATACATGAAAATTTTGCCTTGTTCTACTAGGCAAACGGATCGAAGGTGGTGACTTTAGCCATATCCTCGATGACGACGTCGCTTTGGAGGACCTTTTATATGTTATATATGTTCTATTGGTGTGTGGCTGTTGTCCAGTTCAGATTCTTGGGTACCTATTCGTATCTGGCATATTCCCACAGCATATGTAGGTGGAAGTGGGGATGTTTACGGGCGTGATTGGTTGCTCCGGCATTGGTGATCCGGGATAGGGCCCTGTGCAGGTTTTTCCCAGCCATGATGGAAGCATGCAAGTGTGTGTGTTTGGTTGCATCCGAGTACAGGATACCGGATGACCTGCATCGTGTTTGATTCCCCGTTTGCACCGTTTCGGTGTATGAACTGGTGATTCCAGGTCTTATTTGGTTGTCCACATTGCCCCAGGTCTAAGTACCCATGTATGAGTTTGGTGTGGTTACCACCAATTATTGCAGAATGAAGAAGAATATAAGAAAACAGAGATAACTTTGCCTCAGTTCAACAAGCTTAGTATTGACAATGACCTTGGAGCTTCTAATGACATAAACATGACAATAGTACTCCCAGCACATCATGAACAACAAAAGCCACAGTTCCTCACAAGGTCATTGTCTTTACAAGTGTTCATGGCATTTTGAAACCATCACATGCAATATGAAACAATTAGAGGCACCTACAACAATGCTTAGCAATGAAAAAGTCAAGCATCATCAAAATAAACGACCGAACCAAAGCAATAGCCAGTAACCAAGGTATTTTAGGGCTTCATTGGTTGCCCGAAGCACTACAAGGAGGCATTTTAGGGCATAGACCCAGGCTCCTTTCCCCGATAGGCAACATACCAAGCCATGGCATTTTGAGCATCACAGACAGTTGTAGCAACGAGCAAGAACAAACCACAGTAGCACCAGCAACAGAAAAGACTGCACCACAGCCACAACAAATAACACCGGTTTGTTCCTGAGCACCTTTGGTGGAGGATTGACAAAAACTTTATCATCTTCACAACCCATGAACTCTAAGTATGATGCTTCTGCCTCTTCTTTGTTTGGGAAGCTCTTGTAGCTGTTGTTTTTAAAACCAGTTACCTGGGCATTGCATCTAGCCCAGATTGCATATACCCCAGGAACTCTGCCACGGTACACAACATACCAAGCCATTTGTCCCATAAAAACACATAAAAGCAAGTATAAGATGTTGATAAGATGAGGGGTAGTTCAATCGATTTGCCTCAGATTTAATTGTCTTTTTATTTGACCTTGAACTTGGAGCTTAAGAAACATAGACATCAATAAACCTCAAACAGATAATAGAAAACCAAGATCATGATAGGCATGAAACCATGAGAGACATCCAGCCCAGCCATCAGATCATTCGAACCGCCCAGCTGTTGCTTGGGCATGGATGTCTCACATGGTTTGATGAGAGCCATGAGAAGCATAAGCAGAAGATAGAAGAAATAATGCTACAGTACCTCACAAGTCCAAGATCATCAATGTGCATAATCCATTACTCAAACTGGCACTGTTATCTTCATAGGCATGAAAAGGATGTCACAATTGTATCAGCCTTAGTAAAAAAATGGTTGACATCATAAGCACAAATAAACGTAGGCCTCAGCTAATGTAAACTGCAATCATCCCAGGTGGCAAATAAGAACACAAATTGCTAAGACAAGTTCATGACTCCCATGGAAGCATGGGACATGTCCATCCTAGCCATCCGGTAGGCATGCCTACAACAGTTGCTTGGGAATAGACGTATACCATGGTTTGATGAAAGACATGAGAAAACATAAGAAGACAATAAAGCACCAACAGGAAGAATACAACAGGCAAGAACAAGCTTAACTTGGGTCCATGTGGATTCAGCAGGCACATGCTCATCCTGCCCATGCCTGAGGATCCAATTGTGAAGAATACAACAGACAAGAACAAGCTTAACTTAGGTCTTGTATGGGTGAAAAGGTTTGTTGTCCAATATCCTGAATCTATTCTTTAGAGCCCCAAAAGCCCTCTCAACTGTTACTCTAAGAGATGAATGCCTTAGATTAAAAAGCTCTCTTTGATTTTGAGGGCGGGTTGAACCAAACTCCCTCAAATGGTACCTTGTGGCACGAAATGGTGGCAAGAAACCAGGCCTCACTGCATAGCCAACATCGACAAGATAGAATTTGCCTAAAAATTAGCAGATAGGAATATGTTTTAGTAGTTTCATTTAGGATTAAGCAAAGTGTTAAAGGTTTTTTGTGGTTTGGATGATACCTGGTGGCACTCTAAGGCCATCAGCTCTTTCAAGAGCATTAGACAAGATAAGAGCATCATGTGTAGATCCCTCCCAACCAGCAAGCACATAGGTGAATCTGAGGTCAAAGTCCACGGCTGCCAACACATTTTGTGTGATGGTGTGTTTCCTGCCTCTAAAGGCAGCTTGCATCTTCACAGACACTCTAGCTAATATATGAGTACCATCAATTGCTCCTATGCAGTCCTAATTCAACAAAACATAAGTGCAAGTGAACATTGACACTAAACTGATAATGCATGAGACCTATGTATGACAAGTTATGGATACCAACCTTAAAATAGGGGTACCACCTTTTGCTCCCAAGGATCCTAGGATGGACATTGGTAGCAGGAGGGACAATTAATTCATTCCTCAGCTCTCCTACCACATATAACACCTTCTAGAAGAACCTACTAATTGTCTCTGCGGACCTCCTGAAGGTGAGGTCAACCACCCTAAACCTCTCATTGTGACCAACAACATACAAGAACATGGCTACTTCTTCTTCAACAGATGCATGTATGCAGTCAGTGACAAGCTCTCTACTACGAAAAAGGTCACAAAGTTGGAAAAAGGGGCCCTCTTCATTCTAAGAAGGTTGACACAGTGCACATCATCAGATTCATAGATGTATCTAAGGTTGTTCATCCTCTGTTTGTCCCTCTCAGCCAAGGGACCATAGGTGACTGAGCGTGAATCTTCAACTCTCCTCCTAAACCACATAAAAAAACAAGCAACCACTGCAACAACCACAGCAACGACAGCCCTTCGCCTAGCCTCAAATGCCATGTCTACCAACAGGATGTAGGGCAACATTAGAAAGGGAGCATGCAACATGGGTGTGTACTGCTTAGCAAGCAAAAAATCAGACAAAATGAACTATGAAAGATGCGGCTGCCACACCAAAGGGTGCTCCTCCAGCGAATACTGTTACACAATCAACATTACTGACCTTTAGGCACTTTGCTCAGTGTGTACAACAAAATAGGCATCATCATGTACAAGATCTACACAAAAGATGAGGTATAAACCAAATACGAAGCATCATGTATAGATCTGAGCTAGAAATAGGTAAATCAGGTATAACATCGTACAGATATGAGGATGTCAAATCAAGAACCCTGATTTCTTGGCATTTCAAGCAAAATCCACCAACAAATCAACAAAATCAACACTGAAGAAAGAGGAGGGGAAGAGCGCAGGTGGCATATATATCGTCCAAGCGCCGGAGGACCGAGAGAAATCCGCCGGCGAGGGTCGCCTCGGTAGGGCTACCAAGGTCGAGGGGGAGCAAGACGGGAGTTCGCACCGGAGCTATGACGGAAGGAGAGGCGAAGAGTGAGGGCGGTAACCCTAGCCGAGACCCTCGCGCGCGCTTTTATGGCCCGGACGGCCTCATCTCCCGCGCTCGGCTCAAAGGTTCCCGCCAAGCACCGAGCGAGCCTGCACCGAGAGGGAAGTGGGGATCGAAAAGATAGCGCCGTCCAGAATGGAGGAGCGAATCTGCACGGGAGGAAACAGGAGAAAGATGCGAGTAGGGCAACCAAACAGGCGAATGCACCAAAGGATGCGGGATGAGCAAAATGATGGTCCGGTTCGGGCAACCAATCATGCCCTATATATACCGGGATCTTCGTTTGGGGGAGGTCAGAGTTTCCAGCGGTAGATGGAATTGTTTCTCTCCCACTGTTAAGTTTGGCTCATGTCAACATTACAGAATAACATTTCATGAAAAAGATGAATACGTACCCAAGTAATTTGAAGATTTTTAGTTTCTTCATTTTATTAGGTCGAAGTAGTTTTCTTTGGTACATATATCAGAACGTTTAGTGTCTTGGTTTTACATGTTTCATTGTGGGGATATTTGCTATCGATTTGTAATGACTGTGGTCCGATTCATTAATTTAATGATGCCTGAACCCGGAAATCCTCCGCTATAAAAAAAATGATTAATCTATTGATAAACACATGATGCCAATCAACAAAATCAAAGGGAAAAAACATTGTTAGTCATATTAGATATATGTTAGCTTTCAACTATGTCGTGGTAGTGCGTCCTATACTAAGGCCATGTTTGTATTCTGTCTACCACGACTTGGTGTTTGGCTAGCTGTCACTTCTTCTTCTTCTTTTTTTCCATTTGTTTGTTTGGTTGTGTTTGCCTTATAAGGCTGGCTAGGTCGAAACGCCTCAAGAGGGGCCCGGACTGACGGCCCTTGTGCGCGGCGAAAAGCCGCTAGAATATCCCGCCACCACCAGCGCCCAGCGGGCCGCGACGTAAGGAAGGGACCATCGGGACCAAAAAAAAAAGGAAAAAAAGATTCCGTTCCGTCACACGCCCTCGCTAGCGGGAGATGCGGCACGGGATATTCGAGGCGACCTGGGAAACATTCCCGCTGCCATGGAATTGCTACCCAACCTGGCAGGTGGCCGGTGCAAGTGCCTGTTAGTAGTATACGAGATCGTATATCTTTTGATAAAGAACCGTGTACAAGTTTGTATATTCGTTGGGTTGGCAAATATTCGCTCTATAACAGCCACCAACGTATTGACATGATTTGGCTAATTTTCTTCTTGATTAGGCTAATTTTCTTCTTTTCCTTCTTTGTTTCCTGAATCCTGTACTCTTGGCTTTGCTTAGCTTTGTTCTGTAATGTCTTTAATTTTAAATCAATTCTTGCCTCCAGTTTCGTCAAAAAAAAGAAGAAAAAACGTATTGACATGATTTTACCCTTTTTTTCCTTGGAAACTTTGACCCTATCATCCTTTGCTGGCTAGAAACTTACCTCGATGAAAGAACTATCGATAACCGACAACAGCTCGTGATTGCCATCTGATGTTGGTGTAGGAGTTTGAACTTTGAAGCATGCACCATCCCCCCAACCCCCCCTAAACTTGAAAACCATACATTATACACTCAAAATCAAACAAATTTCGCACTGTAGTAGTTCAAAGTGGGTTTCAAGGGTGGCCGGAGATCCACGAGCAGTGGCAATAGCAAAGGGGAGGGCACCCCACGGCTTCCTTGTGTCCGCTATAGTGGGATCAATAGCGGCCTCTATAGTGGGATCAATATCAATAGCACATGAAAGTGCTTGCCATGGCTCTTTATTTTCGACACGACGACGACATTGTGAGCAAGGTTAGTGGGGATGTTAGAGTGCGAACAGAGCTCCACCCGCTATACCCACAAGTTGGTACCAGAGCTCAAAACATAGCCTCGAGCCTAACTCTGTCCAAAAGGCTACCATGATAGTGCCTCACCTTATATGTTTTGCTCCTCCAACATCAATTATCAATGTGGGACAAAACCTAACAGGGATTAGTGAGACCACAGGGATGATGAGGACGGCCAAATTTGGGTAGTAGTGGGAGAGAGAGGGGGAGAGGAAGATCTAGGGATACATGTAGAGAGGGAAGGATGCTTGCATATAGGACCCACATGCCACATCCAAGGACTACCTGGAAAGTTACTTTTAATATTGTGAGGGGGTTAAATTGTTCAGTTTTTAGTTGACGTCGTATGATGTAAGGATTTTAGAGTTGGGGTCGTATGATGTAATATAAGGTTCTTACCAAAACCACATTAACGACCACTTTGAAATGGGTAATTTATATGCATGGTTTTGAAAGTTGGGGTGGGGTATTTGTCGGATACCCGAAAATAGGGTACCCCAAGCAAAGGTCAAAAAAACTGCTTAGACCCTAAGAACAGAACCAACGGAATAAACGAACGAGGTCTCGGCCGAAATCTCCGATTAGCCCGAGACCCCGTCGCCGAGCCCCAGCGAAGCGAATGATTCTCTGGCTCGCCCGAGACCGCCTCGTCGAGGCCCCCTCGCCCGGGGCCTCGGAAGAAGTGCCGATTCTCCGATTCGCGCGAGGCCGGCTCGGCACCAGCCCCGTGGCCGCCTCTTCAACCAAACTGCTCTGACCGAACGTCGCATCCAAGCGCCCAACCACTCCGACAGACGCACGATGGCATAGTATAGCGAAGTGACCGACTACACGCCAGTCGCGTCAACCTCCTGCCATCTGCGACGGCACAGAGCAGGGGTTACCGACCACTGTGTTGCCTAACTCCTGCACCAAGGACATCGCAACGTGGGGAGTCAGAACGGGTTCCTGTAGCCTCGGAATCAGCGGATCGACCTCTCCGTCTTGCCCGAGCCCCCTCGATGGGGCCTCGGATTCGCGATCTTACTCGCCCTCGCCCGTCGCGCGCCGGGACCCCGGTAGGGCTCTCGAACGAATTGGCCACGCTCCGCCTCGCCCGAGGCCGGGCGCAAATCCCGCAACCTCGTCGCCTCCGCCTCAAAAGTCTCTCTGGCGGTCGTCGCATCCGATTAATCATTTCATTTGCACCCGCCACGTAAGCCACGATCGGCGAAGTTACCGCAGCAGAGAGCGACGGGACAACGGTCGAGATCACCTTTTACGCCATCCCTCATCGACAATACTGGTATCAGATCCTATAGGCGCACGTCTCGCACTATTCCGCTCGATGGGCTTTGAGACCAGATCGCACTGGTCACTTCTCGGGCCTCGCTGACAACAGCCTCTAACACGACGAGGCCTCGGCACGACGACGGCTACGATGGCGCCGAGCCTCGCGCAATCCACCAAGTCAACAAATGTGTAGCATGTTACTTGCAGTGGAGACCATACCGATTAGACATCTACGGGAACTCCCACGACAACGCCATGCTGCTCCAGGAGTAAATACGTCATCGAATAGTCCTTGCTCCACGTGTAGCTCTCTTATGTACTCCTAGTTTCCTCCCTACGGCTATAAAAGGAGGCAGCCAGGACCGTTTCTAGGACGACGGATAGAATCACAAATACTCGCACGAACAACACGCCTCATTCTGTAATTCATATCACCTCCCCTCACAGAGACCTGGGACGAACTCCCTCTCTCGCCTAGCTTGTAACCCCCTACTACGAGCACCCTGGTGCAAGGAATACAAGAACATCTTCTCAGACTGGACGTAGGGCATCCATTGCCCGAACCAGTATAAACCTTGTGTCTCTTTGCATCTCCATCCGGAATTGGGAGCACGCAACACAAATTCACTAGTCGGTTAAGGACCCCCGGTTCCGAAACACCGACAGTTGGCGCGCCAGGTAGGGGAACTCTGCGTGTCAGCTTAGTCATCCCACCAGATTCCGGATGGCAGATCCCGTGCGATCGTTGCGTCTCGGGATGATCGTCTGGTTCGGGAGCCTAGAATTCATGTCTCTAGGGCACGAGTACGACATGGTACTCCTCTCACCCAGAGCGCCATCAACCGACGACGACGTCTTGCACCGGCAGCCCACACGCAGGCGACGCCCGGGCCGCCGCTCCCGTCAAGCTCGTCGAGTGCCGCGCGGGCGAGTCCACCCTAACACCACGCAAGTACAGAACGCCGATCTGTGCTCCACCGGAATCCCATACCCCGCTGCTGGCATAGAGTCCCTGCACGGGGACCTGTCTGGCTTAAGCCTCGACAGGGGAAAAGGGACGGTGGCGCACATCGACACCCCATCATCAAGCTCTGTCCCGCCTCCTCCCGAGGAGCCAGCTCTGACGGAGCAGAGCCTGACGACGGCGCCATCCCCGTACCCTTTCGGGCTGACCAATGTCGCCGCCTCCTACGCCACCGCCCTCGTCTCCATTCATCAACGTCATGCCCATAACCCCATAGTCACAACTCCAATCCACCCCCACTCTGACTCCTCGGAGGAGGACGAGGCGTGGTTTGGAGCAGACTTCTCCAGGATTCACGACCCTGAGGCGATGCGCCGCTTCATGATCGCGAGCAACTACTGCTTTGGCTATTCCGATTCCGACGGTGAGGACGCTTACGACCCGACTCGTGATTGTTTCCACATCGGACTCGGAATACCGAGCACGGGCAACGATGGAGGAAGGGCAGCCAACGCCACACCACCACGCATGGGGTCCCCGCCAGCGGCGGCAGGTGTCCCCACCCCCGAGCAACTTCGACGCATAGACCTAGAGCAGCTCCGTGAGCTTCAAGCCAAGGTCGAGAAAGATCGACTCCTTCTGCAGCAGCTCCGAGCCACCCTCGAGCAAGAGCAGCGGGGGCGCGGCGATGGCGAAATGGCCTGGCTGGGGGCTCGCGACGTCAACCGCCGCATTAACGATGATGTGGGGGGCAAGCAACCCCCTGTCTTCAATCGCGCTAGCCAGAACGTCGTTGCGGCGGCGATATTGGTCCGAGCGATGCCCGAGCCCTCTACCACGGAGGGGCGACGAGTCCACGGTGAACTCCAGGGCCTTCTCGAGACTGCCGCGGTGCAGCAGGCCGAAAGCTCCGCGTCTCGGTGACGCGGGGACGCCTCGAAACAGTCCTCGGTGCACGACCGCCTTAGGGCCCCCTCGGTGCACGACCGCCTCAGGGCCCCCTCGGTGCATGACTGCCTCGACGACCAACGCGAGGCGTAAAACGGCCACCATGTGGATAGCAGACGACGGCGCCATGACCACTATGGGGCCGCCCGGGGCTATCGAGTGCACCGAGGCGGTCACTATGACAGTGGGGAGGACCGCAGTCCTTCTCCCGGGCTGCTTGGCCCTAGAGTTTTCAGTAAGGCCATCCGTAGCGCCCGCTTCCCGACCCGGTTTCGTCAACCAGCGAATCTCTCAAAGTACAGCGGCGAGACCAACCCCGAGCTATGGTTGGCCAACTATCGTCTGGCTTGTCAGCTAGGCGGTGCGGATGATGACCTGCTCGTCATCCGCAACCTCCCCCTATTCCTATCAGACTCAGCGTGAGCTTGGCTCGAACACCTTCCCCCTATGCAAATCCACGACTGGCGCGACTTGGTAAAGGTCTTCGTCGGGAATTTCCAGGGCACCTACGCGCGCCCCGGGAACTCCTGGGACCTCAAGAGCTGCCGCCAGAGATCAGACGAGTCTCTCCGAGACTTCATTCGACGTTTCTCCAAGCAATGCACCGAGTTGCCCAGCATCGACGACTTAGAAATCATCTAGGCATTCCTCTCCGACACCACCTGTCGAGACCTGGTCCGAGAATTAGGCCGGAGCGTACCGACCACGGCATCCGCACTCCTCGACATCGCCACCAGCTTCGCCTCTGGCGAAGAGGCCGTCGGGGCCATCTTCCCCAACAACGACTCCAAGGGGAAGAGGCGGAGGAGACCCCGGTGGCCTCGACATCTCGCCCCCAAAAAAAAGAAAGGATGCTGAAGAAGCAGGAGGTTCTCGAGGCCGGGCTCGTCATGCCCATGACCGCGCAAGAATCCCCCGAGGCCAGTGGCTCTTCGACAACATGCTTAAAAGACCACCGCCCATACCATCGTGGCCCGGTAAAGCACACCCTCGAGGAGTGCACCATGCTCGGCGATACTCACGCCAAGCTCGGGCTCCCCAGCAGCGATGCCAAGAAGAGGGGCCGGGATGACGGAGACAACGACAAGGACGACGGGTTCCCCGAGGTACACAATGCCTTCATGATCTTCGGTGGGCCCTCGGCGTGCCTCACGGTATGACAATGAAAAAAGGAACGCCGAGAGGTCTTCTCGGTTAAGGTGGCCACTCCCGGTACCTCGGATTGGTCTCGGAGGCGATCACCTTCGATCGGGATGACCACCCCGATCATGTCCCAAACCCCGCCAAGACAGCTCGTCGTTGACCCAATCATCGAGAACACCCGACTCACCAAGGTGTTGATGGATGGAGGCGTGGCCTCAACATCTGACGCCAACATTTGGAGCTCCTAGGGCTTGACCGGTGACAACTCCGAAGGCGACGCGCCCTTCCACGACATCATGCCGTGGATGCGCGCGACGACCCTCGGGCGCATAGACTTACCCGTCTGCTTTGGCACCCCCTCCAACTAACGCAAGGAGACCCTCACCTTCGAGGTGGTGGGGTTTAAGGGGACTTATCACGCCATCCTGGGACGGCCGTGCTACGCCAAGTTCATGGCGGTCCCGAACTACACCTACCTCAAGCTCAAGATGTCGGGCCCCAACGGTGTCATCACTATTGACTCCGCGTACGAGCATGCATACGACTGCGACGTCGAGTGCATCGAGTACGCCAAGGCTATAGTGGAGTCCGAGGCCCTCATCGCCAACCTCGACCATCTCAGTAGCGAGGTGCCTGATTCGAAGCGTCGTGCCGGGACGTTCGAGCCCGCGGAGGCCGTCAAGCTCGTCCCGATCGACCCCACTTGCTCAAACAACCGAGTGCTGAGGGTCAGCGCGACCCTCGGCAGCAAATAGGGGGCCGTGCTCGTCGACTTTCTTCACGTGAACGCCGACATATTCGCGTGGAGTCCCTCGGACATGTCGGGCATACCGAGGGAGGTTGCCGAGCACGCCCTCGACATCCAGGCCGGCTCTAGACCGGTGAAGCAACGCCTGCGCCGATTCGACGAGGAGAAGCACAGGGCCATCGGCGAGGAGGTACATAAGCTTTTGGCGGCCGTATTCGTCAAGGAAGTGTCCCATCCGGAGGGGTTAGCTAATCCCGTATTAGTTAAGAAGAAAAATGGAAAATGGAGAATGTGTGTGGACTACACCGGTCTGAACAAAGCATGCCCAAAAGTCCCGTTTCCATTACCTCGAATCGATCAAATTATTGACTCCACTGCGGGATGCGAGACCCTGTCCTTCCTTGATGCCTATTCCGGCTACCATCAAATCAAAATGAAGGAGTCCGACCAGCTCGCAACTTCTTTCATCACCCCATTTGGCCTATACTGCTATACGACTATGCCGTTTGGCCTCAGAAATGCGGGTGCCACGTACCAGCGGTGTAAGACCCAGGTCTTTGGCAAGCACATCGGGTGAACCATCGAGGCCTACGTGGACAACGTCGTTGTCAAATCCAAGCGGGCCAATGACCTCGTCAATGACCTGGAGGTAGCCTTCAAATGCCTCAGGGAGAAGGGCGTCAAGCTCAACCCCGAAAATTATGTCTTCGGGGTCCCCCGAGGCATGCTCCTGGGATTCATAGTCTCAGAGCGCGGCATCGAGGCCAACCCGGAGAAGGTCTCTACCGTGACCAATATGGGGCCGATCCGAGACCTCAAGGGAGTACAGAAGGTTATGGGATGTCTAGCGGCCCTGAGCCGCTTCATCTCGCGCCTCGGGCAAAAAGGCTTACCTCTGTACGTCTCTTGAGAAAATCTGGCGCTTTTCACGGACCCCGAGGCCGAGGAAGCACTCACCAAACTCAAAGCGCCGCTCTCCACCCCCTGCTCGGTACCACCGATCGAAGACGAGGCCCTCTTGCTCTCGTCGCCATAACGACCCAAGTGGTGTGGCCGTAGTGGTCGAGAGGCGGGAAGAAGGGCATGCTCTACCCGGTCCAACGACACTGTCTACTTCATCGAGGTGCTTTCCGATACCAAGACGCTACCCCCACATCCGAAACTAATCTACGCCATAATCTTGGCTCGGCATTAAGGCTGCGTCACTACTTGAGTCCCACCCGATCACCGTGGTGTCATCTTTCCCCTTGGGAGAGATAATCCATAAGCGGGAGGCCTCGGGAAAGATTTCAAATGGGCCATGGAACTCATGGGGAAGCCACATCTTTCGCACCCGAAAAGCCATTAAGTCTCAGGTCTTGGCTGATTTTGTGGCAGAATGGACCGATACCCAACTACCACCTATTCATGTCCAGGCGGAGTACTGGACCATGTACTTCGATGGGTCTCTGATGAAGACCGGGGCAGGCGTGGGTCTGCTCTTCGTCTCACCCCTCGGAGTCCATATGTGCTACGTAATCCGACTACACTTCGCCGCCTCCAACAATGTGGCCGAATACGAGGCCCTCGTTAATGGCCTGTAGATCGCCATTGAACTTGGGGTACGGCGTCTCGACGTTCGAGGCGATTCACAGCTTGTCATCAACCAAGTGATGAAAGAATCAAACTGCCATGACCTCAAGATGGAGGCGTACTGCACGATGGTACGCCGCCTAGAGGACAAGTTTGATGGCCTCGAACTCAACCACATCGCACGAAAGTTCAACGAGGCCGCGGACGAACTGGCAAAGATGGCATCGGCACGGACCCCGGTCCCCCCGAACGTCTTCGCCAGAGACCTCCACAAGCCATCCGTCGACTATGACTCGGCGACGGTAGAGGGCCCATTGGCCGAGCCCACCACAGGGCCCGAGGCCCCCTTTGCCACCGAGACCCCACCGCCTGAGCCCGAGGCCATGGCAATTGACACAGAGCCTCCCGAGGCCGACCGAGGAACGGACTGGCGAGTCCCTTTTCTTGATCGCCTCGTGCGAGGAGAGCTTCCCGCGGACAGGACCGAGGCCCGACGGCTTGCGCAACAAGCCAAGACGTACGTCCTCTACAACGGTGAGTTGTACAGGCGTAGCCCGTCTGGTGTTCTCCAACGGTGCATCACCACCGAGGCTGGCCAATCACTACTCTAGGACTTGCATGCGGGAGCCTGCGGGCACCACGTAGCGCCTCGGGCGCTAGTGGGAAACGCCTTCCGCCAAGGTTTCTACTGGCCAACAGCAATGGCCGATGCCACGGGGCTAGTACGCTCCTGCGAAGGATGCTAG